>CAJQZJ010032178.1:2261928-2335189 GCA_907164525.1 Lophiomys imhausi | reverse complement strand
ATATATATATATATATATATATATATATATATATATATATATATATGACCATCCATTGGGGTAAAAGAAGGAGAAATTTTATTTAAAACGGCAATGTATAAAAAGAAAGAAAAGGTAAAAGCAATAAATAAAACCTGGTTTTCCTTGTTGTTTTGAGGCAGGACCTCATACAACCATCTATTTGGCTTGTCCAAAAGCTACAAGAGAAAGCAGTGATATAGCCTAGTCCAAGCCCGAAGACCTGTAAGTTCCCCAGAGGCTTTGGTGTGAGTGTGCTTCCAAAAACTGAAGAATCTGGAGCGGCATGCCCATGGCAATGACACGCCTTTTCAGGAAGAATTGAGCCTGTGCTCAAAGTGCAAGGCAAGCTCCCAGCATCTTTTACTTGTTCGTCCGTCTCATCCTCCAGCTTATTGGACAGTGGCCACAGTCAGTTCTGGGAAAATTCAGCACTGTTGCTTAAATGAACACTATCAGGAAGCTCTAAGGAACTTCTAGTTTCTGCATTTATGTGAGATGTGCTTCGAAATTCTTTCGTGCTCAGTGCCCTAGAGACGCCCCCACAGTCACACCCAGAAGTGGCCTTTGCCCATTTTCTAGACATCTCTCAAGTCTGTCAAGTTGGCAATCAACTGATGCTGATAAAACCTTCTCCTGTTGCCAAGGACGTTTGCTCACATTCCAGGATGGTGAGAACTCTCTCCAAAGGGCAGAAGACAAGCCGATAGCCTGATGAGCGCAGGGTCCACTAATTAGGAGGTCCCTTTCCTGTGACACACACTGCTGTGTTACATAGGTCAACATCTGGCCCCGTCCTATCATCATGTGGAGATTGTAGGAACAGCTTCGGCTATTCTTCTGCTATGAAGGATAAGTGGTATTTCTCTTCACAGGTCTCACGTCCACCCATCATATGTCTATACAGGACGTGAAGGATCTTTTGAGAGCATGTCTTAGATATTTTGCACTTTTGAACCTACCAGAAACAGTGTGAAAATTTTGTTGGTTTCATTTGGTGATGAGAAAGAAGCTGATGTTTCTAATTTAATAAGCGTGTAACAATCAAATGTAATTCCTTAAATCTGTTGGAGACAAAAGGAAACAGGCCCAGTAATTCATGTCACTTAAAAGTCAGTAGTGATGGGCATCGGCAGCATTTCATCCTACGGGGTAGTACAGCATTCTTCATGGGCAGTATTCATCCTACAGGAGTAGTACCCATCATTCAGGGGTAACACCCATACGTCAAAGGCAGCTATTATCCTTCAGGGATAGTACTCATGTTGCAGCATGGCCACTCCATAGTTGGCAAAGGTAACACATCCATGGTGGTTAAGCTTTGCCAGTTTGATTGGATTTGCAGCCACTCTGGACGGATCTATGAGGACATTTCCAGGAAGGATGAGAGGGTGTGATACTCTCCCAGAGTGAGAAGCACCTTCTCCTAAGTATAAAGATGTCTGAGACACCCAGATACAAAGAAGTCTGAAGGAAAGGCAGAGCTACTTCCTTGCCTGGCTTCACGTATTGTTGAAGTGTGTACCTACCCTGTTGTTGGGGTTGTCAACAGAATCCAGTGTTGTCTATGTAGTGATGTGAATAAGAGTGACCCCCATAGGCTCATATATTTGAATGCTTAGTCACTAGGAAGGGGTACTATCCAAGAAGGATTAATAGGAGTGGCCTTAATGGGGAACATGTGTCATTGGGGGTGGGTTTTGAGGTTTCAAAAGCGCAGCCAGACCCAGTCTCCCCTTTCCCCACTTTTCTTTCTGCTGCATGCAAATCCGAATATAGAACTCCCAGCTACTTCTCCAGCACCAGGCATGCCTGTTACCATGCTTTCTGCAGTGACATCAAACTGTAAGCAAGCCCCCTATTAAATGCTTTCTTTTATAAGAGTTGCCTTGGTCATGGTATCTCTTCACAGCAACAGAACAGTGACTAAGACAGTTGGCACGTCAGTGTGGACTCCAGGCCTTTGAGACCATATTAGAACTGATGAGGAAACCAGCTTTGTGGACTTAGCAGCTACCAGGTTCTCAACCTCTCCAGTGTGAAAAGCTATCCAGCTTGGATCATGTAAGCCAAACAAATATATCCTCTTTGGTAAAACATATTCATCCTATCAATTCTGTTCCTCTAGAGAACGCTAATGCAGTATCCACCACGGCCAAGTCCAAATTGGGTATATGTGTGCATCTTCTTTGTGTGTGGCAATATTTCTTCTCTCCAGCCTTCCACAGTTTCATATTTCCCTTTCTGCCAAGTGCTTGCCCACCATCTCCTCACTATGTTACAACTGTTGTGTCAACAAATTTTGACATCTTTCCTGCAGTTGGGGGTGTTGAGCTGTTCAGTGTAGGCTTTTTCCCCCTATAATTTATATTTTGTCAGTGCCTGGAGCTCATCTGTTTTGCTCTGCCCATCTGAAGGCGAATAATAGCTAGCAACTACCACTGACTGCCTTTGTCTGACATCCAAGGACCTGCTTTCCAGCCTTCTAAAGTGACTTACTCCAGAGATGATCTGAACGTTTTGAATTTCTCCCAAGTACATCCAGAGACAGGCACAGGTGAAGAACATGAATTAAATGTCAGGAACAGTCCTCCTGACAGTGCTCTGAAAATGTTTCAGATAGTTGGCAATGAAAACAAGGGGCCAAAATTCTTAGCTTCTTCCTATTTAGTCAAGCTGTTTGCTCTCAATTGCTGGCTTTCTTCAAGTAGCAATCTTATCATCCATTGTCATAACAAACAGTTCCAATTGCTGTATTCAAAAGGTCTCCATCAAATATGCCATAAAACCAGTTCCAGGAAAATTGGCTATTGTTCCTAAATGCACACTTGCCAGAGAGCTCTGAGGAACCCCCAGTACATTTCTGCATTTACATAAAATTAAATTGCTTTGCAATTCTTAAAGTTTCAATCCCTTCATTATTGGCAGGTCTGTCTGCATCTGGCCCAGTGGCCCCATCAGAACTTTCTTCTAATGCAGTACACAGAAGAGACAAAGGAGATGACTGTCCTAGGAATTATACTCCAAGGTTAGAGTTAGGAAGCATCATAAAAGTGAGTTAGGGTGACAAATCAGTTGGATCCTAGCTGAGACAAATGGGAACTTTAAGCAAGCTCGATGGGAATTTAGGGACTAGTCCTGAAGATTTTTTTTTTTAGTCTAGAATGGAGGATGAGAATGTAATTCTAAGTGACTCTGTGAAGTCTGGATTGAGACAAGGTGTGTTTGGATCTTACTCTAGGAAGGATGTTGCATTCACATACAGGTGACGATATCTAGCATGGCCATTGTAAAGAGGGGTGGACCATGTAGGGGCTTTTGTTCTCCTTTGAAGCTATAACAATTTGACTGCTTTTCTTCTAGCATGTCCACTTACATGGGTTCTTTCAGTAAACATGTGCAGAACATGTGGACTATGCAGAGCATTGTACCTGGTGACAAGAAAATTATAGAAGACTGTGTTCCTGTCTTAAAAATTATCTGATTTTAGGAGATTATAGCCTAGGCTGATATTCTCTAAGCCATTTTTAAAGAATCATTGCTATTCCTGTGAGCTATAAACTGTTTCATGAGATATTTTTTTCCTGTAGTCAAAAGTTTAGGAAACACTTTACAATCTAGCTCTCTTGGATGTCACCGTGTGTATTAGCATGGCAAGGTCCTGAGATGCAACACCTGTTGAACTCATTATTTCATGTCTTCATTTGCTCATAGAACTCTATGTTCTTCTCATAATAATAATTCATAATAGCCCAAATGAAAAATATTTTGGAAAGGGAACATTTCTGCATGTGCACCGATGGGTATGCCTGTGTTTGTGAGTGTGCAGAGGGAAAGGTTATCCTTGGGTGTTGTTCCTCAGAAACAGTTCACCTTGCTTTTTAAGACAAGGTCTCTAACTGAGACCTGAGGCTTGCCAAGTAGTCTAGGCTGGCGAGCAAGCAAACCCCAGGGATCCTCTTGTTTCTGATTCCCGGGTAGTAGGATTCATTTTACACAGGTGTTGGGGATCACATTCTGATACTTCTGTGTCAAGCACATTACTGGCTGAGCTATGTCCCCAACACCCCAAACTAGTCTTTGAAAATATCTATAATGGGAAGTTTAAAGTCCTATAAGTCTAATGTCTGGGCTCCTATAGGGACAGTTTCTATGAGCTGTTTTTAATCCTGTTTATGAGTTGTGTTGCCTCACAAGTGTGACCTTCCACACTTTGAGTCAGGTCAAATAGAGACGAATCCTGAGAAGAGAGCTTCTCAGTGAGTTGTCAGTCAAGTCAAATTCTGACAGCCCTCTGAGGATGGAACGTGCTCAAAACTGTTCTACCTGCATGGGGGCTAGGCTGTTTGTGTGCAGTGACCATTGACCATGGTCATAAAGCTGTTCATTTTTTAAGGCTACGCTGTGATGGGGGATAGGAGAACCAGAGCAAGTCAACATTGTCACAACTTGTCTTGTTTTGAGATTTTGTTATTTTTCTTCGAAAATCCTCCTCAAGTCACTGCAAGCTTTTGGTTAGTTTCTGGAGTTTTGAGAAAGTTGATTGTACAATATTCTCAGTGGCTCTTGTGGAAGGCTAGCTTTTTTGGAGTGCCTTATTTAACCATTCTCTCCATTCATTTTTTTATGTCATTTTATGTTTTGTCCCATTTTATGTTTGTGGGGAAGGGTAGATTCCATTCCCCATATTTGGAATGTCCATGTCCTCTATTTTGAAAGAAAAATCCCCACCAGTACAGCAAATATCTAAATCTTCACTTTATCCTTCACTGAATTTGCTCTTCCTCTTGTAGGTAAATAGAATTAATCATGACCTGTATAGTGCTGTTCATGTCTTGTAACACAAAACAGGTGATTTCATGTTCAACACTTTCAGGGCTTCACCCCGATTATGAATGCATACTCCAGGAGACACTGTGCCCTCCTGGAATTTGTTGGTCATATCTCAGCACCTTGCTCATCTTTCCATTCCAAAATATAGACATAGTTATTTTTTAAAGGATGATGAATAGGAGCTAGAGGGATGGCTCAGCAGTTACAATCGAGTACTGTACTTGCACAGGACCAAGTCTGGTTGCCAAGACCTACATTTGGCATTTCATAACTGTTTCTAATTCCAGCTCCAGGGGACTCAATGGCTCTGGGCTCTGTGACCATCTGCACTCTCGTGGGCCTGCCTACACTCAGGCATACACACATACACACAATTAAAAATAAATAAACATTTTAAAAATGAATGAATAGAATCTATTCTACCCATCCTCATATGTAATAGATAACAGCAGAGGCCCCTGAAGAAAACAATACATAGTACAGAGTGTAAAGAAGAAATGAACATAACTGAGCTAAACAGAGACATACAACCGCCACAGATTACAAGTACAGTTCCCATAGTTTCCACAGCAACAGAGAGCAATTAGCAAAATGATGAATTAATCTTTTGCTTATTACTGGATTTCAACGTAATTCAAACTTTAGGTCTTGATTATACATATTTCCATACATCTTATTAAAGAATACTTAGGCTGCAGGGAATAGAATCTGCCTAGAGACAGCTGAACAAAAGGAAACTTCTACAAGTAATCCAGAGTATTTTATGGAAAGCAAGTACACAGCTTGAACAGGGCTTTTCAAGAGACGAAAAGTCAGAACTAGAAAATACACAGCCTTAGACCACCATCTTGGATTTTCATCTCTCCCCTCTGCACATATATGAGCATTTATATTATTCTATTCCTTCTCACAAAAGACCTGCTTTCCCTAGATCAGTGTGCACAAGGTCACAACAGCTCAGGTATGAAACAGTGTTTTTGTTAATTTATCTCACCCAAATTAAGTTTAAGCTCTGTGTCTTTCCTTTAAATCCCCATTGAGAGCGAATCTGCTGAACAATCTTGACTGACTAGAACAGCAAGGATGGCTATGCTCATGGGGACGGTTACATAGGCTGCTTGTTAACAAGTTAGCCAGATCAATGGAGTTCACTCTGTAGCCACACAAGGCAGTGATAGGGCATTTAACAAGACTACTTTAGTCTCCTTGGGCTGCTGTAACAGGGCTTTGCAGACTGATGTTTTATATATATATAATATGTATATATTATATATATATAATGTATGTATATATGTAATAAATATAATATATATAACAGACATTAAAAATCCAAAATCAAGACACCATGTGTTGGGTTTTGATGAGGAGTTTTTTCATACCTCTCCTCTGAACACTCAGAGAGAGAGAGAGAGAGAGAGAGAGAGAGATTTCTTATGTCTTCTTCATATAAGAACACCAGTCCTCTCCAATGGATGGATCAGGATCTACCCCTGTCACCCCATTTAACCTTAATTACCCTTTTGTTAGTGGTAGTGGTGACAATGATGATGTTAGGGAACAAATCAGGACTTTAATACATGCAAAGCAGCTACTCAACCAATGAACTACATCTCCACCCCCCCTTTAATTATTGCTTCCAATACCTTGTCTTCAAATACAGTCACTTTAATGATTATAATGTCAACATATACATTTGAAGAGGAGGGGAGGACACAATTGTATTTAAAATAGTATGATACTTAGCTTTAATTGCCAACTTGACACAAGGAAGAGAGTCTCCATGAAGAGTTATCTAATTGGGTTGGCCTGTGACCATGTCTGTGTGTCTGTGGGGGCAGGGGCTGTCTTAATTAAGTTAGCTGATGTGGGAGGACTCACTATTGTGGGCAGCACCATTCCCTAGTCAGGTGGTTCTGTACTACGTAAGAGTGAAGCATGCTAGCTGAGCACTAGGCACGCAAGCATTCATTTTTTCTATGTGTTCAGCCTATGATGTGATGAGACTAGCTATCTTAAGTTCCTACTGCCTTGACTTCCCCACATGACAGCCCAGAACCTGGAATTGTGAGCTAAAAATAACCTGTTTTTCTAATGAGGCAGAGGGCTAACACATGAAACTGGGCCTCAAGGCAACAAAAGTCAGAAGGAGTGGTGAAAGACTAAGGGATTTTTTTTGTATGTAGAAGTCAAATTAAAGACATATTTATAACACTACTCAAAGGATGGTAGCTGAACCAACAAATTCCCTTTCAAATAAATGCTGATCAAGTCTTTAACTGGACGTCATTCCCCTAAAGCTGATGGCTTGCCCAATACTATTTGTGTTCCACTCTGAAAGGAGAAATGTTATCATCTCAAGAGACTAATTATACTATTCTGTTACCATCAGACACTCCTGAGCATTTTGATCCTCTAAGAGTTAATGATATAAACATAATTGTCAAATTTTGAGTCATGCAAAGACTATATATGAAATGCTACCTTCACTCTGCTGTGCCGTTTAGCTGCCCACGAGGGTGAAGAAAACTAATACAAGCCAAGCACCCAATAAAAATACCCGACCAGAAAATTTTTATTACCCACAAGAGAAACATTTTTAATATAGGAAATAAATAATAGTCCAAAGTTGACTATATTTGACAATAAATTACTGTTTATAATTTGCTGGTATACAGCTCTTAATTATATGTGATGTGGAACTGGTTAGGAGCAAGAATTCTGTGATTAGAATACTCTAATTGAAGCTTTGCCCCCCATTAGTTGTGTGATCTTTTTCTGAGGAGAAACAAGCATCTACTCATCTAGGATAGAGGACCTATGACAAAAACAAAGAAGCAATTCCACCTTAGTCCAGCTTGGTGAACCAATGAGTTTAATTGTGGTTACTTACAGAAGCATGAGTCACTGGCTGCTTATAGAAGCACAGACAACTTGTGGGCAGAGCTACACCACTGGAGAAAATAACACACTCATCTAACAAGTGCTAACTGCCTGCAAATCTTTAAGGGGGAGGAGTCCCTGAGCTCCTGCATTGCACAACAGTGATCTAAGGCTTAATTTCCTTATATCAAAATGGAAATAATAATAGTGCCTATTTTATAAGTTTGTTAGAAGGGTTAAGTGAATTTACAAGTGTAAATGTTTTTTTAAAAAATCTGGCACACAGCAGGTGTTCTGTAAGGCTTTGTTTTACTTACCGCTCTCATCCATCTGTTCTTGCAGTGCTGGGTTATGAACCCAAACCTTGCATGTGGGTATACCAGCACTCTATCAGAGCTTCATTGTCACCCCTTAGTTCTTGCAAAACCTAAAATTTTCTGTTATTTCCATGTCAGCTACTGCAGTAGGCCCATTCTAAGATGATGTCCAAGGATCCTACTTCTTGGTCATTCTTACTTTTGTGCAGATCCTTCCCCTTGTGAATAGCTTATATCCAATAGAAGGTAGCAAATGTGATTGGAAGTTACTAGTCTGAGGAGGTTAAATTAAACAAAGACCCCTGTCTCAAAATTGTTGCATTTCTGCCTGCCTGTAAGGTCTCATGTAGCAATATTGCACCTCGGAAAAGAATTGAAGCCTTTCCAACAGTGCCCATTCCAACTTAGGTATTGCTTAACACAAAGCAAATACTCAAATAGATATTGCGTTACTGTCCATCCTCAACTATCCTTAGAATTCTAGCCAACACCCTGCTACTGAGGTCCCCATCCAGAAACCTTGGAAGAAATTGAATCTTGAATGAGTTTGGAAGTGAATACTTCCCTAGCCAAGGAAAACTTTAGACTTCAATCCTGAATCATGTTTTCAATTGAAGATTGAAGCCAGGAGAGACAGTAAGTCATCTTCAGGTCCCCAGTTAAAAACTGAGACATCTTACACGTGTGTTGTCTTAATATGATGTATTTTGTGCTGTTTTACAGTGCTAGATGTCTAATACACTTAAATTGTTAACATTATTATTCAAGTGAATACTAATTTTGTCACCAACCTCAGATATATTTTAATGCAATTTTGTCTGAAGACAATTCTTTTTTTTTTTAATTTTTCGAGACAGGGTTTCTCTGTGTAGCCTTGACTGTCCTGGACTCTATTTGTAGACCAGGCCAGCCTTGAACTCACAGAGATCCCACTGCCTATGCTTCCTGAGTGCTGGGATTAAAGGTGTGCACCACCATGCCCAGTCTAAAGACAATTCTTTAAAGCATTGTTTGTCCTAACCTAACATATGCATGGGATGTCATATCATAACTCATGTTCACCATAACTCAAACTTGGTGTATGCCTCCTTTGTTGATAATCTTCCTCTGTTTTTTTTTTCTTTCTTGACAAAGGGCTTCATTATGTAGCCCAAAGCAGACTGACCTGAAACAATCTTCTAAGCATTGGAACTAACAAGTGGGTATCGTCATGCCCAGCTTCTTTCATTCTTTTACTAGAATATTCTAATGCACTAAACACCATTCAGTGTGTCTCTATATACTGGTATTGCTATATATATGGTGTTCACTATAAAAGGTAGTGCCATCCAATCAGGGGCTTGCATTAGGGTCCATCTCCATACATGGCTGTACCTGAACAACCTCATATAATAGCCTCAATAGCACCGTCAGGCCAAATGTTTTTATCACGGGAAAACAAAGAAGCTTCTAAAACATTTTATGTGTGTCTGTGACTAAGACAGAAACATAGTGGAGGTTTATACCTACAAATACCAAGTTCAAAATTATGGTCCCCATGACAATCATAACTCACCCTCAAGCATACAGGTAGTTTTTTTTTAGATGTTAGGTTGCAGTAGGTAGGAATGTAACTACCTGAAACATATGTGTGATTTGTTCAGATTATAGTTAATACAAGGTTGGCTAATTTAGATTTCCTTTACTCCAAGGGTGCTTATATTTATGCACAAGCTGAGTCACTTGAGTGTGATTTTTGCACTTGAAGGGATATGCATTTCAAATTCAAGGGGTAGTAATTACTTGAAAATTTAAATTAAAGTACTTAAAGCTTAAAATAGACAGTGTTTGAGCTCAGCAATGACAGGTGATAGGACTAAGATAACTTCAGAATACATTCAAATACTTAAGTTAGGAAGACTCATGAGAAAGCAGGGCTGTCTTCTTTATAAGTTACAAAAGAATTCCCAAGATTAAAGAAGCCTTATCAGCTAATGACTACACTTCTTGATGTTGTGTTTTATGTCCTAATGATCCTGATAATACACAGAATTCTTACAAATGGTTTGTGCAAGGAGTCATTTTTTAAAAGTACAGGTAAAGCAGATACAAAGGCAATTTTGGAAAGTAAGATGTAAACATTCAGCTGGGCCTGAAAACACAATGGTAAGTGTAAAGGAGAAACAACAGGATACAAGAGACAACAATGTATACTTAGCGTCCCTTATTCATTTGGATTCCTTGGGTACCAGTGGGTACTTTGGGATGACCACAAGAAGACTGCCTTCAGTGGACATTAAATCATCTGAGTCAAACTCAGGGAATGCTGCAGAACTGGACCAGATAAACAACATTTAAAAAAAAGCTTGAACAGGCCCTCAAGCACATACACTGACCAATCCTTGTTGTCATCCTGGCTCAGATCCAGAGCTTTAAGTCAGTCCACCACAACATTTTCTACTAGCTGCTGGAGTGAGTGGAGGAGCCAGTCCTGCAGAATCAGATGTTACTATGAAATGGAACCAGTCCTAGGCCCATGGGCCAGACCCCAGCGTGGAGCTGGAGGTATTTGCTTGCCTTGCTAGGAGACTGGGAGCACAGGGTAGTGGTACTTCCTGCAGCCTCCAGGCACAAGGGTCCAGCCCAGTGAACCAACATAGAGGGCAGGGAGGTGTGTGGCAGCCTGGAGCTTGTGCATAGAACCTGCCCCTAGACACGTTGCCTAGCCACAAGATCGCCCTGATTCTGGGCAGCAGCAGGATATTGGAGACAAGTCTCAGTGATGGTCTAGTATTTATTTATGGTCTGTCAGAAACCAGACACCTCAAACCAGACCAATGACCCATTGCAATGAATATTTGCAAGTAAGCTGTTTAAACAAAAAGATATACTGTGTGACACATTGCAGTATCTAATGCCACTACGACAAATGCATGTGAGATAAAGAGGTGAGAAACATGGAGGAATGGAGCTAAGAGTGTGCAATGGAGAGAGGCAGAACTGGAGATGTGATACAGTGGTGGGTGTAAAAGAAGGCTTCAGTGGACGGGGAAACATCTTGTTGTTGGGTGGGGCCAATTAGGTGGTGTGTGACAGACTAGAGGTTGACTCAGCCCCCAAACATGCTGCCTGGCCACACAGCAGCCCTGGTTCTGGGTGATGACCGGGTGTCCAGGGCAAAGAATGGTTCATTTTCTGAACTGGACCTCCTTGAAAGACTGCTGTGGTCCTAGCTGCCACTGGAAGCCACTCTGGTACCCGTGATCCGTTGCCCCAGGCCATGTTGAAGCCAGAGATTCACATGCATCTCTATGGTTTGTCGCAGCCAGGATCCATGTTGATATCCCTGTCACAAGTTACGACTGAAGGCCATACAGGATGTCTTTGGTCTAGGATGCTACCTGAGGCCATCCTGATGTCCGGGGTCCATACTGCTGCTGAGGGCCATGTCTGGGTTCTTGGTCCTACTACAGACAGGGTCTATGTTGATGTCCATGGCCCGTGTGACCACTAAAGGCCACGTGGATGTCTGTAGTCTGTGCTTCTGCCCAAAGCCATGTTGATGTCCTGATGTTCACGGGCCATGCTGCAGCTAGGGACCATGTTGATGTGAGTGGCCTGGCTGCCTCCTGAGGTCATGGTGATGTCCTTGGATGGTGCTGACCCTGAGGATTATGATGGTGTCAGTGGCCCATACAGAGGGTCATGTTGATGTGTGTGGTTTATACTGCCACTGGAGACCATGCTTAGGCCCGTGGCACCTGCTGATGGAGACCATGTGGCTGTCCGTGGTCCTGCTGTCTCCAGAAACCATGTGCAAGTCCACGATCCATGCTCCCACTGGCTGTAAGGGACAAGGAAGCTACTTTTGCCATATTGATGACTGCAGACTCACAGTTCAGAAATAGGACACTGCAGAAGGCTTCTGTGACAACCCCTCCCATCACCACCCCAACCTCCCAAAAAAGTAACACCCTAGACAGAAAGCCACTGAAGAGCACACTTAAAAAATTGTGAGGTGGAAGCTGAACTGTAGCTCTCCACAGTTAATGGCTTCTGGAGGGGATGTGGGTGGACAAGGACTCAGTTTACTTCACGGGACTAACCATGGGGAGTTTGACCAGGCTCCAGTGAGTATATGGGCAACACAAATTGGACTTGTTTTTTTCTTTTTCCTTTTTTTCTGGGGGGGGGGGGGGGGGGGGGGGGGGTTCCAAGGGGTGGGGGGCAGATCCGGGAGGACTGGGAAGTGAGTGTGCTCAGAGTTCATGATGTGAAATTCCCAAATAATCAATAAAAATATTATGAACAAACTTACAGAAAGAGTTCTGAAATAATTTTAAAATATCTAAGTTACCACATATTTATATGTGCAAAGATATAAAGTCAGGCTTCCACATTCTTGTACCATACACACACACCAATATTGTTTCCTATCTCAAAATTTAACTATTAATAAATAAAAAGCATTGTTCTTAGAAGACAGAGAATAAGATTATTGAAAAGTAACCAAAAAAATCAGAGTAATTTTTAAATAGGTTGGAAACACGGAAGATAACCATTTGTAACCTCAGCTAATATTTGTTTGGTTTTACCCTTAGCTTGACCTACCAAATATCAGTGTCTTAGATTTTGAGAAAAAAAAAAAGAAGTATGTTAAACATGAACAAAAGTTGTGAGAATAAATCAGCATGGCTTACTGATCCATTAAGTAACTAACGTACATGATATTTTTTTTTTTCAAAATGACTCTCAAAGTATAGTGTCGAAGGCCAACAGCATCAGCACCTCATGGGAGCGTATAAATGTCAGCTGCTCCAAGCCACCCTTCTGTCCTATTATCTACTGGAGTATCTGAAGTAAGACTAAGAAGTCTGTTTTAATATTATCACCCAAAGAATTAGCATCCAAAGACCATCAAATTGGGTATCTGGGATTGGATGTAACTTACTTGAAAGCACCCACATATTATATGAGCACTATACAGAATTGGAAATAAGAAGTAGATATACCCTTTGAAGCATATTACATTATTTCCCTTGTTATAATCAAAACAGCAAAACTAGGCAGGCATGGTGGTATACAACTTTAATCTCTGAAGAGGCAAAGGCAGGCAGACCACTGTGAGTTCAAGGACAGCCTGGTCTATGTAATAAGTTCCAGGCCAGTCAGGATGCATAGTGAGTCCTTATCTCAAAAAACAAAAAGTCAAAACTGTAATATATATGACATGTATGCAGGCCTAGTTGATCAGAGCTCAAGGCAACAAACGTTGCACAAAATAAAATTATATTAAAAGGGCTGACTGACGTGATGACTCCAGGGTTAAGGTGATTCCCTCTAATTCTGACAAACTTGAGTTCTGTCCTGGAACCAACATATTAAAGGGTTGAGCCACATCCCAAAAGTTGTCCTCTGACATAGAGCATGACACATGCACCTCCAATAAAAAAACAAGCAAATGATTATTTTTAAATTAATTTTATTAAAATATATAAAGGTGAGTTTTGTTGTAAAGCAAGTAATGCAATATTAATATAAGCAAAAACTTGAATTCAAATAAGATATTTACTAATTTTTTTCTTTTTTTTCTTTTTTTTTAAATACTTTACTATTTTTTCTTCAAGTTACATCTCAGTCACAAACCCCTCCCTATTCCCCCTTCCTATCCCGCCCTTCCACCCTCTTCCCCCCAGAAGTTTCCCCTTTCAGTCCAACAGATGGTTCCTTCTCTTATAACAGTAAGTATTATACAAAACAACAGATATAAATATGCCACATTTATGAGAGTTAAATGGCCCAGTATACCTTCCCAATGTCCAGTTTATACATATTTGGCCCCTGACTTTAACATTCTACTATCTAACCATCTCCTTGAGTTTAAAGGTCTATATCTGACTCAACATTCATACTAACTTGAAACACACTTTTAAGAGTATCTTCTTAGATCTATAACACCCTCTTGATTCCTAAACAACTCAAAATTTAACTATGAGACTCTAGCTGTCTATTCTTCAACCACCTCAGAGACCTGAGAGGGATAAATATATATGCTTGTATAGGAAGTGCAGGGCCTGCAGCTTCCAAAACTAAGAAAGGACATACCAATGACTGCCTGGACAGTTCCCATTTTCTCTCCATACATTCCTGCATCAGTCTTCAGCCTTTGGGTCCTGTTTCTATGACAGACATTTGTTGTAGAGCAGGGATTATGAAGGACTTACCTACCCTGTCTTGGCAGAGTTAGGCTGTCGACTTCCCTGCTACCAAGTTTTGTCCTTTTTGGACAGCAGTCTGTCTGCAGTTGGTGCAAGGGGTTTTTTCATGCCAAGAGAAAGGCTTGCCACTAATTCAACCATCTTACAGTGGAGGTTCTTCGATGCTTATCTTCTACTTGGAGTAGAATAGGGGGTGCTGTCAGGTGCTGATATGTCTTGATATCAAAAAAAAATCTTGATTTAAGATAACATCTTTGAATGCCATATTCTGCAGATCTCTTGGGGTTTTTGAAGATGCCCTATCCATCTCTTGTATTTAGATAAGCAAATATTGCTTGTCTCTTAGCAACTTGATTACTGGGTAGTTTAGGGAATATCTGTGATAGACTGTCATAGTAGCTAACAAAGTGACATGTTTGCATGACTAGGAGTTTGTTTTAACTATCCTAGACCGTTTTAGATGGTTGGTATCAAGAGGTCAGAGCTTCACATTTTATTTTTAAGTATCTCTAGGTATGATAACATTAGGAAGCGTTACCTTTAAATTTGTATCAATATACAAAGATCTATTCAATTGTGGTTAAATATATTCTTAATTATGTATCAATATACCAAGATCAATGCCTATGTAGCCCAATATAATCTTAATATTACATCCATATGCAAGGGTCAATACCATGGTGGCCAACTATAATCTTAATTTTGTATCAATATACAAAGATCAATACCAATGTAATCCAATACAATCTTATTTTTGCACAATAAACAATGGTCAATACCACTTTAGCCAAATAAACTACTAATTTTGTATCAATATACAAAGGTATAAGGGCATATTCAATAATCTGCCCCTTCTTCTTGGACCTTCCTGTGCTATGTCTATATCTCATTTTTCTCAAGCCCATGCACTCCTACATAGGAGAGGAAGAAGGATACAGAAAAGGAAAAGTAGGAATTCCCTGGGGCTAACCTCCAAAACCCATTAAGACAGGACCATTTATCAGCTTGTAGTCTCTTCCCCTACATATCAGAGTTTTCAGTTATCCTTCAAATAACCAAAAAGAAGGGCGGAGAAACACATTCCCCACCCACTGGGCATGGGACGTTGCTCTCTTAAAGTGACTTCCTCCTGATTTGGGTCATAGTAGACCTGTTTGGGGCCCGAACCCAAATGGGAAAAATGGTTAAAAATGTTAGTACACTCCTTTTATGTTCAGTCCTTCTGTTCTCAGCTGTTTAGATGACCTAAGGGGTTTGTAGGCAGAAGCTGATCTTGCAGGCTTCACTGAGGTTCCTGCCGGGGCATTGTGTAGAGCTGAGCGGTCCCAGTAACACTGGATTGCTGTGGTGGTTGCAGGCTCCCTGATGGGGACAGCTATTGAGGAAGTGTGCCAGGCAGAATCAACTGGGTCACTCGTCCTCCTTGGAGCCTGATTCTGCTCTCTGCTGAGGTTTCCGCTGTCCAGCCGTCCCCGGGCTCCCCGAATGGATGCTTCGATTCTCCTGGAACGATAAGAACAGAGCCCTGCCCCAATCCCAACCCTAGGACAATTGTCTTCTTTTTTTGGGGGGGAGGGGGCTAGGTAGTACTTCTCCTGAAGCAAATTTGGCCTTCTGACAACATACAAAGCGTTATCTTTCAATCCGAGTTAAAGAAGAAATCATTCTGTCACCTTGGAGCTAAACCAGCTCTAGTGTATATATTTTGAGATCCCAAAGGACAATCTGCCTGCATGGAGAAGGCCTTTTGTAAGTAGCCTCCAAACCTAGGTCCCTCCAAATCCCATGTGTGTGTCTCTGAACTCGAATTATTGGGATCAGGGACCTGTGTTTCCCTTCTGAAGGGATCAAAGATGTGTTCCACCACTCCTGGATCGAAGTCTTTCCCTATTTAGAGTTTGCCCTGCATCAGGCTGACCCTGAGCTCCGGGATCTGCCCGTTTCTGTCTCCAGTGTGCTGGGAGCTGGGACCAAGGGTGTACTCTTCTTGAATGGTGGGACCAAGAGTATGCACCCTCACCACCCAGCTCCGTATGACTCCAGAATACATAAGACCACCAACTCTACGGTGCTCCCCCCCCCCCCCCCCCCCCCCCCCCCCCCGTCTCTGCTGAGGTCAAAGGCATGGGCCAATACCACAATTTTCTTGTATTTTACCTTAGCTCCACGTCTTCTCTACACCTGGAGGTCTGCAAAACCAGGCCGAATGGCTGTATCCTCTATTCCATTCACAGTGTTTCAGCCCAGCCACTTCTTTTTTTTTTTTAGTTAATAAATTTATTTGTTTGTTGCTTCAGGTTACATCCTTATCATATTGTCCTCTTTTCTCGCTTCCCAGCCCCACCCTCCCATGCTCTACCCCCTGACCCTTCCGTCTTGTTCCTCTGGGGTGGAGTGTCCCTGCCTAACAGACTCTCACCACAGATCAGGAGTCATATGAGGGCCAAGAGCCTCTTCATTCAACGGGGGCCTACGAGGCAGTACTGCCAGTGAATGGTGTCTCATTGCTACTAGGAGAATAATAAAAAAAAAAAAAGACCAACAAACACACAAATTTGACTTCTTTGTTTCCAATATTTATCCCTTTGACCTCCTTTAGTTGTCTTATTGCTCTAGCAAGGACTTCAAGTACTATATTGAAGAGATATGGTGAGAGTGGACATCCTTGTCTTGTCCCTGAGTTTAGAGGAAATGTTTCAAGCTTCTCTCCATTTAATTTGATGTTGGCTACTGGCTTGCTGTATATTGCCTTTATTATTTCTAGGTACCGTCCTTGTATGCCCGTTCTCTCCAGAACTTTTTGCATGAAGGGGTGTTGGATTTTGTCAAATGCTTTTTCTGCATCTAGTGAGATTATCATGTGGTTTTTTTCTTTCATCTTGTTTATGTGGTGAATTACATTGATAGACTTTCGTATATTGAACCATCCCTGCATTCCAGGGATGAAGCCTACTTGATCATGGTGTATGATACTTTTGATGTGTTCTTGAATTCGGTTTGCTAGTATTTTATTAAGTATTTTTGCATCTATGCTCATGAGGGAGATTGGTCTGAAGTTCTTTTTCTTTGTTGGGTCTTTGTGTGGTTTAGGAATCAAAATGACAGTGGCCTCATAGAATGAGTTTGGCAGTGATCTTTCTGTTTCTATGTGGTGGAAGAGTTTGAAAAGTAATGGTGTTAGTTCCTCTTTGAAGGTCCAGTAGAATTCCGTGCTAAAGCCATCTGGCCCTGGGCTTTTTTTGGTTGGGAGATTATTAATGACTGTTTCTATTTCCTTAGGTGTTATTGGGCTGTTTAAGCTGTTAATCTGATTTTGATTTAGTTTTGGTAGGTGGAATTTATCGAGGAAATTGTCCATTTAGCTTAGGTTTTCAAATTTAGTGGAATATAGATTTTGAAAGTAATGCCCGAATATTTTCTGGATCTCCTCAATGTCTGTTGTTATTTCTCCCTTTTCATTTCTGATTTTGTTGATTTGTGTTCTTTCCCTTTGCCTTTTAGTTAATTTGGCTAGGGGTCTGTCTATTTTGTTGATTTTCTCAAAGAACCAACTCTTCGTTTCATTGATTCTTTGTATAGTTTTTTTTTTGATTCTAAGTTGTTGATTTCAGCCCTAAGTTTGATGATTTCCTGCCTTCTGCTCTTCTTGGGAGTGTTTGTTTCTTTTTTTTCCAATTCACCCAGCTTAGCTGTTAGTTCACTAATATGAGCTGTCACAATTTTCTTTTTGAAAGCACTTAGTGCTATGAACTTTCCTCGTAGCACAGCTTTCAATGTATCCCATAGGTTTGGGTATGTTGTGTCTTCATTGTCGTTGGATTTTAAGAAGTCTTTGATTTCCTCTTTATTTCTTCCCTGACCCAGTGGTCATCCAGTAAGGAGCTGTTCAATTTCCATGTGTGTGTAGGCTTTCTGTTGATTCTTTTGCTGTTGAAGACCAGCTTTATTCCGTGGTGGTCTGATAAGATACAAGGTGTTATTTCAATTTTCTTGTATCTATTGAGACTATCCTTGTGACCAATTATGTGGTCGATTTTGGAGACGGTTCCGTGGGGTGCTGAGAAAAAGGTGTATTCCGTTGTGTTTGGGTGAAACGTTCTGTAGATATCTGTTAGGTCCATTTGTTTCATGATCTCTGTTAGACTCAATATTTCTCTGTTTGTCTTCTGTCTTGATGATCTGTCCATTGTTGTGAGTGGGGTGTTGAAGTCTCCCACTACTAATGTGTTGTGATCGACGTGCGCTTTAAGTTTTAGAAGTGTTTCTTTTACGAAAGTAGGTGCCTTTGTATTTGGGGCATAGATGTTCAGTATTGAGATTTCCTCTTGATGAATATTCCCTTTAATGAGTATATGGTGCCCTTCTTTGTCTTTCTTCATTAACTTCAGTTGGAATTCTGTTTTGTTTGATATTAGGATGGCTACTCCAGCTTGCTTCCTGGGTCCATTTGCTTGGAAAACCTTTTCCCAGCCCTCCCTTTACTCTGAGGCAGTGTCTATCTTTCGTAGTTAGATGTGTCTCTTGTATACAGCATAAGGAAGGGTCTTGCTTGCGGATCCACTCTGTAAACCTATGTCTTTTTATTGGGGAGTTGAGTCCATTGATGTTGATGGATATTAGTGACCTGGGGTTGTTATTTCCCATTAGTTTGGTATAGGTGGTGGTCCTGTGCCTCTTTTGGTTTAGTTGCTGAGGGGTTTTCTATTCCCTTTGTTTTCTTGGGTGGAGTTTTCTTCTCTGGGTTGGGATTTTCCTTCTAGGATTTTCTGTAGGGCTGGGTTTGTGGGTAGATATTGTTTAAATTTGATTTTGTCATGGAATATCTTGTTTTCTCCATCTATGTTAATAGAGAGTTTTGCTGGGTAAAGTAGTCTGGCTGGGCACCTATGATCTCTCAGGACTTGTAGTATATCTGACCAGGCCCTTCTAGCTTTTAACGTTTCTGAGGAGAAGTCAGGTGTGATTCTGATGGGTCTGCTATTGTATGTGACTTGACCTTTTTCTACAGCTTTTAATATTCTTTCTTTGTTCTGTACATTTGGAGTTTCAATTATTATGTGGTGATAGGAGTTTCTTTTCTGGTCTAATCTGTTTGGTGTTCTGTAAGCCTCTTGGATTTTTATTGGCATCTCTTTTTTCAGGTTTGGGAAGTTTTCCTCTATGATTTTGTTGAAGATATTTCCTGGACCTTGGACCTCTTTCCTCTATACCTATAATTCTTAGGTTCCGTCTTTTCATTGAGTCCTTGATTTCTTGGATGTTGTGGGTGAGAGATTTTTTTAGCCTTCTCATTTTCTTTGGATGTTGTACTGATTTCTTCCACTGAATCTTCCATGCCTGAGATCCTGTCTTCCATCTCTTGCATCCTATTGTTGATACTCACATCCGTAGTTCCTGTTCTCTTCCCTTGGTTCTCCACTTCCTCTTTTAACTCTGACTGTGTTTTCTTTATTGTTTCTATTTCTATTTTCATGTCTTGTATGGTTTTGTTCGTTTTGTACATTTCCTTCTCCAGCTTGCTTGTTTTTGTATGAAAATCTTTCATTGCTTTTTCCTTTTCCTGTTCAAGCTCTGTCACCTTGGCTTGGAGCTCTTTAATGGTGTTGTTCCTTGTTTTGACTTGTAGAATTGTGGCTTCTTTGAATTCCTTCATAGATTTAAGTTCTTCTTGCAGGGACTCTATCACTTTCCACAATGCAGAATTGTCAACGTTTTCATGTGTTTCTGTTGGTGTGTGGTCATCCGAATTGGATGAGCTAGGATGATTCTGCTTTGTTGGAGTCATATTTCCTTGATTTCTATTTTTTTTTGACCTTTGGCCATTGGATGTGTTTAGCTGTCTGTTTTCTGTGCTTGGAACCACAGTGGATGATTTGGTGCAGGGGACAAGTTACTTGGCTATCTGTCGTTGCTTACAGGGGGATTTCAGGGTCATTGTGATTTTAATCGCCTGAGGCACTGTGAGCTGGTGCAGCCTATTCCCAGGTTGTGAGTAATGGACCAGGATTGTTTCACTGCTCCCAATTCAGACTTCCCTATGTTGCACTCTGAGTTATCAGCCTGTAATGGTTCTGATGGTATGGGCCTGTTTGCCCAGGCATGGATTCTGTGGGCTTTGTTTGTCCTCACGGAGGCTGACAGGGTCTGGCTCCACACCTAATATGTCTGGATTTTCCAGAATACAGCTATGGTCCCAATTTCTGGTTTCTCTTTTTTTTTTTTTTGGTTTTTCGAGACAGGGTTTCTCTGTGTATCCTTGGCTGTCCTGGACTCACTTTGTAGACCAGGCTGGCCTTGAACTCACAAAGATTCACCTGCCTCTGCCTCCCAAGTGCTGGGATTAAAGGCGTGCGTGGTTTCTCTCTAGGCTTCTCGCCATAGGGCTGGCCTCTGTGCCTGATTCCCTTCCTGTCTGCGCCGCCGCGGGTCCCCCTCCCTGGCTGCTAGGCCGTGGGTACCCCAAGCCCCGGATCCCCTGGCTGCCTGAGTGGTCCTCTTGCCCCAGCAGCTCAGCCATGCACGGATCCCTGGCCCCGCCCACGCCTGTCTCTCTCCCCAGATGACCTGCCGTGGGTTCGTGGGGATTTGGCCCTGCCAGCCGGGCTCCCTCCCCAGCTGTGCTGCTGTAAGTGCGCAGGATTCGGCCCCTCATGCCTGCCTTTGTGTTCCCAGCTTCCCGAGCTCTCTTGGAACCTCCCGCCCTCCGCTTCACGAGCGGCTGCGGACCACCCGCTGAGCCCCCTGTTTGTTCCTTGCTAAGACTTCCACTATCTCGTGAAGTTTTTTAAGTGGGTATAAGTTCTACCTGAGGTGTGGGGAGCCCAATAGGCCAGCGATCTATGGCCAAGTGGACCCTGATTCTGCCTGCTGTAAGTTGGGATCGATCTTACCAGGCGCCTCTCCAAATGGGAGTTCCCGAATCCCGGGTTTAGTGGCTTCCGTGTCTGTGAGAGATGGGGAGAGAGCCTTGCCCTGGGACTTTTAACAGTCCCTTGGCAGCTGTGAGTGTTCCCAGGGGGGTCTAGCCCATCCGGTTTTTGCACAGTGCCCAATAACTCTGTGTTTTTTATGGCTCTTTTTTCCCCGCGTTCAAAATGTGACAGTGTAGGTCGCTGCCATCTTGGCCCGCGATATTTACTAATTTTTGAAAAGAGACATGGCTTTCATATTTGTAGAAGATACAAAATACAAAACATATAACAGTAGAACTTTTCTCCACCTATGAACACAGCTAAGAAACCTGCAAGCAAAGGTGAGAGGGAAACAGCACGAAATGGAAAAGTTTATCATTATAATATGAAAGCTTGCTGTATTTCTCATAAATAGACTAAAGAGACAAAACTATCAAATTTCTTCTACTTTTTTTTAGTACTCTTTCTCTTCCTCAGTAAAACTAATACTTTGGGGAGACCAATACAGAAAACAGATTTGACAAGAAAAATATGCACAGAGACACACAAGTAACAGCAGTAGAAATTAGACTAGAGCAAACCTTGGGGATAGACAAGATTCATTTATTGTTATTTTAAAAGAAGAATCAGAATAATGTTGCAGCAGAAAAGTCAAAATTACAATCACAATAAGTCATTTCCAGAGAGCAAAAACACTGACTCAAAAATAGGTAAAAAAAAAAATTAATACAGCAATAATCATAAATAATTCTTTGAAAATAAACAAAAAACAGAACTAAAAGTAGAGGCAGACCAGGATGTTTTAATCCAAGTCTACCAAGTAAAGACCAGACTGTATCTGTTGTACCTAAACCTGGGAAAGGTCTACAGAAATCATTAAAAACATGGGAATTCATTTTTATTCCAAAGCTGAAAACATAACACAAACGAAAAATGTAAGCTTTTATTATTCATACTTATATTCATATTATATTTATAAATACAGAATAAAAATCATAAATAAGCAATTAACATATAAATCTATCACCCAAGGGATGCCTAGACAGGAAATCAAAGATGACTTATTACACTAAAAGGGAATTTGAGGAAAATAATCATTAGGTTCTGAGCCAGAAGACCTATGTTCTAACCCTGAGACATGCACATCATTCAGCCTATCAGAGAGGTAGTATATTTATTTTGAAGCTCTTGCCTAACTTCAAAAATAAAATTTGAAAAGTACAATCTTAGAGACTGGAAAAAGCGCTGATACGCAACACTGTCACCAGGATCATGAACAGATGGAAGCACCTCCCGATTCATGGAGCCACATTTGTCACGCCACTGCTCGCTCCTGAATGAAGCGGGGAGACATAGAAGAGTGAGGCTCAAACAGTACAAATAGCTGGTTACTTTAAAAAAAAAACTAGCTACAGAAACGAAAAAACTAGGGTGAGTTTATAAGTGAATGAGAGCCACACAAACACATTTAATTCACAGGAGTGAGAAAAGCAAAGACAAATGTCCAAAAAGCCAGATAATTCTGAGAACCACTAAGTCAAGCAAGTTAGATCAATACTTCTAGGCTCAGGGAAAGCCGTCTTCCCTTTGAAACTTCCAAATCCTTCCACATTGTCCCTCTGTACTCGACCTCCATGAGACTCTGGTGATGAAGCATTCCTGTGTGACCTTAGAAAACGTCATGAAGACATCCTCTGTGGATGGATTATATGACCAACATATCTAAAAGGACATGATGACCCAGCTAATAAAGATACTTTTCCTCAAACCTGATGACCTGAGTTCAGCCTTAAGACTAACATGGTAGAAGGAAAGAACCAACTGCCACAAATTGTCTCTTATCTACACACACACACACACACACACACACACACACACACACACACACCGTTTAATTAAAGAAAAAACTCATAGCATATATAATCTTGGATCTTCAATGTCACCATCATCTGGATTCACTCTGTTTCACAATCAATGCAATGCATGCTTCATTTTCCGAAACTCACCGACCTTCTCCATCATCCACTTCAGCTCATACGCGTGCGTGTCTTTCTTCTGGCATCACTTCTGTAAGGGTGGACTCCCCTGACCACAGCATCCCTGATAGAAGGCTGCTAATACAAACACCGTTACCAAAAGCTGAGTAGTACAGACAATCCCTACAGCCATTTAGGAAGAAACTACCTACCACCATGTAGAAGAGGAACGATGTCCCTGCCGTGTATTAAATCCACTGGAAAGCTACAAATATTAAAGCAGTATGGATTTGTACCCAAAGCAAATGAAGGGGATAAATACTATGCTTAAAACTTATACCCAATATATGTAAGGGAGTCATCCAGAGATTAAAAATTGAGTTTAAACCCCCACTCCACATTCCATCCTAAAATAAAGTTAAGACAGGTGCTAGAATTTGTAACGGGAATGTAGCCATAGTACCATGCATCAAAGAATTGTCCCACAGAGTAGCAGTTGGGAGATGACGGATTCTTTAGAAGGTGGGGCTTAGTGATTGCTCTTCAGGCTGCTGGCAGCAAACCCTCAAAGAGGATTGTGGGAACCTAGCTGGGTTCTTCTTTGGCTCTCAGACCATGAGGCATGAAGTTCTCCTCCACTGTATGCTTCCATCATATGCTGCCTTACCATGATCCAGCGAAATGGATCACAGCTGGCACCGCCCAGGACTGAGACAAAAGGACTCTTCTCTTTTCATAAATCCAGCGTCTTGGGTAGTTGTAGTTCTCTGTTCTGTTAGTGTTCTGAACATTAGCAAAATTTACATGTGCAAAGTGATAACACTAAACATTAATATTAATAAAAGTGAACATTGCTAAAATCTTGTAGTGAGGAAGGGAATTTTCAAAAAAATACAAAAATAAACATAAAAGAAAGACTGAAGTCTTGGAAAGGAGCTGGAAAATCTACTTCCAAAAAGTGTCCCAAAGGAAATAATAGATAAGACAAACACATACAATGGTTCCTACAGCTAAACTTATAACTCAATGGTAGAATTCTGCCTAGTTTGCATCAAGTCCTAGATTCAGTCCCAAATGATACACACACACACACACACACACACACATACACACACACAAAACACACATACACACACACAAAACACACATACAACACACACACACATACACATACACATACACACACAACACACATACAACACACACACACAACACACACAAAACACACATACAACACACACACACATACACATACACACACATACACATACACACACATACACATACACACACAACACACATACAACACACACACAACACACACATACACACACACAAAACACACATACAACACACACACATACACATACACACACATACACATACACACACAACACACATACAACACACACAACACACACAAAACACACATACAACACACATACACATACACATACACACACATACACATACACACACAACACACATACAACACACATACACATATACACACAACACACACACAACACACACATACACACACACAGCACAACACACACACAACACAACACACACACACAACACCCAAACATACACACACAGACACAGACACACATGTGTATGCACACACAGGATATTTGACTTATAGTGCTTATAAAATCTAAATATTTGAACTAACTTAAATACTCTCCAAAAGGTTTTAAATAAATTATGAAACTCCCATATAAGACTATGTTGCAATTAAGAAACACATGTGTTATTTTGCTTATTGATGCAGAAAGGTATAAAAATGCTAATAAGTAGAGTAACAGTTGCAAAATGGAATGTAGTTTTGTTTGATGACTGTTATGCAAGTAAAATTGGATTTCTTCTTTCCTCATCCTATGACCCGTTATGCCCTGATACTGTTTAGCAAGTCATCCGAAGCTCTATACACGGACATCCCCTTTCCTCACCCAAGAGAATGTGATGATATGCACAAATCTATGATTCCATCCCAAAAGAACCATGTGTTCTCGTTTCCCTACTGTTAAAGCTGTTTTCTCCACTATACAATGACACACTATTTTGCAACTGTCCCTCCACTTATTAACATTTTTTAGGTCTTTCTATATTGACTAAAGTTCACTGAAGACCCAGAAATGAACCCACACACCTGTGGGCACCTAATTTTTGACAAAGAAGCCAAAACCGCACAATGGAAAAAGGACAGCATCTTCAACAAATGGTGCTGGTCCAACTGGAGGTCCACTTGTAAAAGAATGAAATTAGACACATGTCCATTTTAAATGCAAGATAGTATTCCATTCCATGAGGAGAGATCTACGTTTGCATCTTATGGAATTGTTTCTTATGACTCCAACCTTTGCACGGTGTTATCTGACACTGGAAACCATCTAAAGCCTTCCTTGTATTTTCATAGCATAGTACTTTTTCTTATTTTAGACATAAAGAAAATTTACAAGCATCTCTGCACATTGAGTTTTTATATTATTGAGTTTTTATTTTGTAGCAGATTTTTCCAGTGTTGGCTTAAGTAAAATGAGTATGCATTTTTAATTATTTTAGAAGTTTATAAACAATAGGGAAAATAGGTAAGTTTGCAGTTTTCTGGGGTTTTTACTAATTTAAGCTAGGGAAGGGGGGGGGCTTACACCTATAATTCTAGTACTTGAGAAATGGGGGCCAGAGGATTCCTGTGAGTGAGGCCAGTGCAGGGACATAGTGCCTCAAGGCCAGCCTGTGTTATAAAGGGAGATATGTTTCCTTCTCCCCCTGCCACCCACACATTTTTAAAAGGTGAAAAGAATTACTAGAAGTAGACAATAGTAAGCAAATGTGCCTCATAATTCCATGGCCAAGACAATCTTTGCTAAAAATTGCTAAGATGTAGCTTAGGGAATGTAAAACAGAAACAAATGTGTACATTCAATGTTTCCCAATTTGTTCTGTTCATACACAGTTTCTTACAATAGTGACATTACACCATCAGATTAGTGAAGTTCCTTAAGGAAAAGGGAAAGTGTTGCTTTTCTTTGAAATTCTGACTGCCTCTCTCCTAGATTGAACAGGCCATTTGGTTTTTCTTTTCCTTAGTCCTACCCATGTTTGATTTGCCAGAAGCTTTCATATAGAGGCAACAATTCATGTCTGGTTTGTTTGGACCTGTTTGACTGACCCACACTTTCCATTCTGCCTTGTCACAACTGATTCAGATCTTCCCATCTCTGGGCACAGTATTGCTGAAGTATGCACAGAACTCACAGGTGAGTGCCACTCTCTGGCTTAGGACCTTGAATGGACAGATCCCTTACCTGTCTGGAGCTGCCCCTTCTTGCAATTTCTTATCAATCAATGCTTGAGAACTTCTTATACACCCGATACTTGCTAAATGATAGGATGACATAATTGATATGACCAAGCTTTGCCTTTCAAAGGGGACGGGGAAAGGCAGAAGGGCAAGGACTTAAGAGAATTAAGAGAATCAAAGAGAGCCTGGAGAAATGATGGCATGGGATTGTTCCAGCCCCTTGAAATTCTAAAAAATACACAGCTTGATGGGAGAGAGCTATTTCTTTTTCATGATTCTAGAGGCTGTGTGTTTCTTCCCTAGAGTATTGGAAATACGTGAGTAGAACTTAAAATTTGAATATGTGGATTAGTTTGTACCTCCCCCAAATATTCCTCCCATGATGTTCTGAAGTTGTCACCAAGGGACAACTGAGTCAGCATGCCATCTCTAATATCTGGCACATGAGAGAGTCCAATGGATACTTGGAAAATTAAATAATGAATGTCTAATAGGCCACAGCACAGCCAGCTTTCTGTAATTTTTTCTATTGGCATGGATTCAGTAAAGGCCATACTGTAGAGGAAGTGTGACTGTGGAGACAAGGGTAGAATATGAAATTCACACCGTAGGACACAAACTTAGGCTACATAGTTACTTACCTTCCTGTTTCCAAAACTGATTTGACCAAAGCAAAAATAACAATGCTGATGATGGTGATGGTGGTGATGATGATGGCCTACACATTTTGTCTTTGGCAGACCTGAGAGTTGTAGAGGAATGCTTTGGCTCATAACAAAGTAAGCAATTCCAAACATGGAATACAGTGCGTGTAGTAGGATTATTCCACAAAAATACCATTATAAGGTGAAAATTTTGTGACTTCAGCATGTATTCTGTATATCTAGCTGACAGGATCCTACATCTTGGCAGCTTCACTATGTAACTATGAGAACCTGAGAGTGTACTTTTAGCCCAAGGAATTATGGGCACTGAAATCCAGAAGAACCATTTATACTGAATGTGTACAGCTTATGCACTATTGAAAAGCACAAAGATTAGAAGTGGGACCACCATAACTATGACACCATCTACTTTTCTTAACTACTGAGCAGAAATATCACAGACCTCAATCTCAATAAGGAATTTATACTGTGAATCCTTTACAAATGCATGTACGTCTCATGTCTCAAGTGTGTAGGAAGGCATTGTGACAAAATTTTCTATGGTGAGCATCACCTGATTTAGTCTGGCTAGTGAGTTTCTCAACTTCTGGATGTGGCTGCCTGCCGGGGAGCACTCCAGTAAGGAAGGAGCGCTGGCAGGTGTCTAGGGAACAGAGTCGGAGCACAGCTGTTTGGCTCTGAAGGCAGCAGATATGAAGAACACTTCTGCCTGACACAGGCATCAGCTGGCATATCTGCTATTCTTGCAGATTTGTCTATAGTGAGTACGCAATTTGGGAACTAAAAAAAAAAAAAAAAAAAAAAATACCTAGGATAGTGCTGCAGTTTCTCAAAGAGTCTTCCAGCTCTCCAGTCAGAGCAGTCCTTCTTTTCATGTACCCAGTCACTTTCTGGGGCTAAGAAAGTCTGAAGAGTAGTCTTCAGAGATCTTTGAGGGGAATTCATCTGCTAGCAGGAAAGGGAAGTTCAAGATGCCTCGGAGACTACATGTATAGGAAAGTATGTTAGGCTGTCAAGGTGAGGGGAGGGTATTTTAAACAATGCGTGAGAATGCAGGGACAAGTTAGAAATCCTACTCGGGAGCCAAAAAAAAAAAAAAAAAAGCCAAGAGAACTGTTGAATATACAAGTTTATAAAGCAAAGACTCCGAGCACACATAGGAAGCGTACATGACGCATTACATGTGTGCCTTAATTTATGTATTCATCGTGTGTATGTGTGATGTTTATATGTGTGTGTAAATGAGTATAAGTATATGTGAATGCAGGCACTCATATACCATAGCACACAGGTGGAAGTATATGCCCACCACCATTTCATTTGAAACAGTGCCTGTGGCTTGCTGTTACGTAAGTCCTGATAGCCCATAGGCTTTCTGGAGACAGTACTGTCTTTGCCTCCTGTCTTGATGTAGGAATGCTAGGACTGCAGACAGGTTCTAACAGGCCAGCTTTATGTGGGTTTCAAGGGATCTGAACTCAAGACTCTCAAGCTTTCATGGTAAGCACGTTATCCACTGAGCCATTTCTGCAGCCTAGCCAGCACCTTAACACATTAATTCAGGAGAGATATCTGAAATATTTAACAGCTGCTTGTGTAGCAGACGGTAGCTGCTGCCCTGGATGTGCTGATGAACAAAGAAAAACCCACAGCTTTCATCTCAATGAGAATGAGATAGTTTATTCTGGAGCAAAATTCGAGTGAACATGGCCCAGGAAACACAGAGCTAGCTAGCTACCTTACCTCAGGTTCCATGTTCCAACATGGAAGCAGTTTCATGGACTTTTTTTTTTTTTTTTGGTGTTGGTGGTTTTGTCTTTGTAGTAATAGAACACAGACATTTATAAATCAAGGTAATTTTAAAATACACTGGTGGAAACTGAGTTGGTTACAGCAAGATGGGGAAATCTCTCCTACAGGCCTCAGATGCTACCGGGCAGCATTCTTGTCTTTTGAGTTGGTGGAAGCTGATGGTCTGTTCAAATAATAGATTGTGAAGGTGGTTAGGTATTAGTCACAGGATGTTACCTCCAACACTGAAGTGTGCAAGGAACGGTTACTCAGGGGACTGAAACTAGGTAATTAGCCTCCAGACCTGCGACATCCCAACCTCTCCACTCCACAGCATTCCTACTCAGCCAATGAGCCTTTGCAGATGCACATTCTTCCCAGGAATTCTTGTGCACACTACTCTGCAGCTTATGAGTTTTCTGGTACCTGGGACTATCAGTGTTAAGTTGGAACAGTCCTGGCAAACGAGAATTTGATCACCCTGTGTACAGACACCAGCTATCCACACCTATGTGGCCTTAATGGCGCACACCTAGATTCTCACTGCTGTCATCCCAGGATACTTACATCAGATAAAGCCCAGGAGGGAACAAAATGTTCATGTTTTCTCCTACCTACCGTCTTTCACATGCTGTTTTCTTTACCAGAGAAATCCATTTTTGACCCAGCCAGCAGCTGTCATTTCTCCCAAGAAAATGTTGGGATAGTTCACAAATTAGTGCTACCCTAAAGCCATTTCTAGGAATGTATGATTTCAGAATTGGGAGAATGAAGAAAAATGTCAGTATCAAAGAAGCAAAACTTTTGATCCCTGTTTTCTTGTGAATAAAGATGGATGGACGGATGGGCATGCCTCAAATCTAAGTCAAAGGAATTTAGTAACAGTTGGTAACATTCTGCGGGGAACTGGTAAAGTCTCTAGGGCCTTTTGTTTACACTTCCAGACTTTCAGGCAAAGTAGAAAAGAATCTACATCCAATGATTTCTGGCACAATCAAGAAAACTATTGTCTGTGAAAACGTGGGCCAAAGCTTGCTAACAAGAAGAACGTTTTTCATTAGCCTAAAGAAACTAAAAAGAAGCTTGACCTAAAGACTTTAGGTCAACCCATGTTGTCTTGAGAAAATAATTTCAGGTATCTTTGATACCTGAAATGAGTTTAAAATGATACCAGTGGACCCACATCCCTGGGATTGAACCTTCTCCATAGGTCTGCCTAACTGAGCAAAGTCCCACTTGAAACTGTAGAATTCAGGAATAGGAGCATTCATTTCCCTCCCTGTGGAAGAAGGTACAGCTTGTCCAGCCACTAGATCCAGCATGGGTGTTAATGGAAGGAGAAGCATGCCAAGGGGACTGCATCAGTCAGGACAAAAGGCACAGTCAAGGCAGCAAAAGTCAGAGTTGAATTGGGGTTCATTTACAAAGATCTAGGCAAAGTAGAGTGAAACCAAAAAAGGGTTTTGTAATCTCTGAGGCTGGTAGGGCAGGTGACTGCCCTTCAATCCAAGTGGTAAAGGGAAGAAGTGGTCACTGGAACATAGAGACAGGGAAGGCTGTAGGGGTAGTGTCACAGGGCAGGAGTTGTGTACCTGGAACTAACAGCCAGTAATCAGAGAGACAAGGAAATAAGTTGGCTCTCAACTCCTTACTTCCTCCAGTCTGCAGAAGTTCTCCTGTCCTTAGACCAATGGCTGATATAATATATTTATATGTCTTCCTATTGAAGACACTCCTGTCTCGAGGGGAATAAGGAGAAAGTAAAGCAGCCTTTCTATCCTGTTCTCTCCAGCACCAAGAGGAAAGGTGGATGCGCTGAGATACAGTGGCTACTGTGTTAGACAAGACCCCCAGCATGCCAGAGACTCTGGAAGAACATTTGCAAGAGAGATAGTAAGGCCAGACCTTCCTGGTTGTCCCATGGAGAATTCAACTTCCTGATAGGGTTGAGAGGATTACAAAATCTCCATTATATTTCCAGGAGGAAATAACAAGAAAGGTGAAATTAAGTGTATGCTCAGGCCAAAGAAATGAAAATTATTCAGCAAAATTCAGTGGCAACTTGTATGTGAAAGAGCAAAGGAAACAGGTTGCCTTGAATTTTGCTTTGTGTCACTGGCCATGATTTAAGCACATGCGCAGAAACGGATGACATGCAAATGTCCCCTGTGTTTGGGAAGCCAGGATTTTGCCTTCTCTACCCCATCACTGTGCAATTCTTCCTAATAAAAGTTCTTGTTTTGACAACCAGCCACAGCCAAGTTAAAACCTGAAAATTAGCATCGGCAAGTTAATAGAATTCTGTGGATCCATGAGTCACTTGGTGCAGCATCAGATAAGAAAACAGAAGCAAAGCCTGCAGAGCACAGTTTCTGCCAGGAGAATAAGAATGACTTGAGGGCAATCAAAGGACTAACATAGACCACATGTAAGGCATAATCTCTGGCCTTAGCATTTTAGTGTTTGATTCTCTTGCCTGTTTTGATGCAAGAAATCTGGCAGACATTGGTAAATTGTGGAAGGTTTTTTTTTCTTTATTCTTTTTTTCTTCTTTTACTTATTTTCTGTTGTTGTGATAACATACCATGACAAAATAGAGTTAAGGATGGAATGGTTTATTTTGACTGACAACTCAAGAATCATTGCACTGCAGCGGGGAAATCAAGACAGCAGAAGCTTGAAGTAGCTGCTTACATCCATGGTCCACAAGAAGAGAGCAATAAGTGTTTATAATCAGCTCCCTTTCTCCTTTTCCCACAGTCCAGGATCCCAAAACAGTGAGTGGTACTTCAGTTCTCCTCACCACAATAAATATAATCAAGATAATATCCCACAGACATGACCAGAGGTCCATCTCCTGAGCATTCCTAGGTATCATCAATTTGAAGGCTGAGATGAAATGTCACAGTAGTTTGGACTTTTATCCTTTAAAAATAATAATAGCTGAGCTGGCGGGAGTACAACAGTGAAGGCCGAGGCAGAAGGACCTGGAGTTTGAAGACAACCTGAACTACATACTGAGACCCTACATCAAAAAACAAAACAAATGCACAATTTTAATGACATATGATTTGTTCCTCTAAAATATGCATGTGGTGGTTGTCTTAGTTACTTTTCTATTGCTGTGATACACTATGACGAAGGCTTTCTTATAATAGAAAGTGTCTAGTTGGTTTACAGTTTCAGAAGGTTAAGAGTTCATGATGGTGGAGCAAAGACATGGCAGCAACAACAGCTGAGACCTTGAATCCTGATCCAAAAGTAAGAGGTAGAAAGAGAGCTTACTGGGAATGGCACAGTGACCTACCTCTTCCAACAAGGCCACATCTCCTAATCCTGTCTAAATCATTCCCTAACTGAGGGCCTACCATTCAAATACATGAGCCTATGGGGGCCATTCTCACTCAAATCAACACAACAGTTTCCACAATATTCACAAATATACCCAACCACACCTGTAAAAGCAACTTTTATTCACCTGATGTAACTGTCATCTAGGAGGCTTACTGCCTTCATCTGCTAACCTAGGTCTAGTCCTGAAAGCGTCTAGCCTCCATACAATCTAATCTAGGTCTAGAATGCTTTCAGCCTCTGAGACTTACTGCTGAATACATTCACCCTTTCTAGCTCTTTCTGAACTCTTGCTGGGTAGTTCAACTCAGCTATTCTGGCTCAGACTCCTCTCCAAGTTGATTGATCCAAACTGGTTTCTCTCAGTTTCTGGTTGAATTGCTGCTCTGCTTGGCCTCCTTCTAACTTTGGCAATCTGTTCTAATCGTCTGGCTTCTTCTCATTCTCTGGATCATTCTGTCTTCACGTGTATCTAGCTTGTTCTCTCTCTGCAATCTGTCTCCGTCCAACTGTCCCAGTAAAAGTGTGTCCTCCCCCCTCCTCTACACCACTCTCTCTCTTAAGTCTCCTCTCCTTCCTCTCTGTTCTCGTGAGATTTGGGCATATCTTATTCTGTCAAATCTTTCTCTGATTCGTCACCTTGTCTGCCCCTCAATTATACATCACTTTCAAACATGGCTGCTTCCTTCTACAAACTAACCTTACCTACATTGTTAGAGATTAAAGGCATGCACTAAGGGTGTGTCTGTATTCCAGAGGGATTAAAGGTGTGTTTTCCAGCTGGATAACACAGATGTAGGAGGTCCTTGGATGTGATCCTTTGCAAGAGCAGCCATGTTGATGGCTTAAAATTCCTCTACCACACTACAGTCAGTTTGGAAATATTTTTGTCACCTCAGAAGGAAATCCTGTGCCTTCTGTATCAGCTCTTTGACTCCATTTTCCTCTTGCCCCAATGTCCTGACAAATACTTATCTATTTCCATCTCTCAATTTATTTAGGCCATTTTATATCGACAGAATGATGTGAGGTCTTTTGTGACTTAGCACAATGCTTTTAGGGTTTGTCCCTCTTATACTACTATCACTTTATTTACTTTTTGAGACAGCGTCCTACCATTTAGCCCACAATGACTTGGAATGTGCTATGTTGTCCAGGATGGCCCAGAATTCTCAGTTTCCTTCGTCTCCCTCCTGAATGATGATATGATAGATGAGGGTTAACCCTGCATGCTTTATTTCCTGAGGAGGGGGTGGGTGGCAGAATAATATTCCTTTGTATGGAACACTATATGTTGCTTTAATTACTCATCAGTTGGTAGATAGTTGGGTTCTTCCCTGTGGTAAGAGTTTTGTTTATTAAAAAAAAAAGTCATGAAAATCTTTTTGCTTAATCCCAAGTGTGAGGATACTTCAGTTAAGAGCACAGGTGTAAAGTATTAACTGTGCCTCGTGAGCTAGCAGGGGCTTGGCTTACCCAGTTGAGCAGGTTTAACTCTGAGGACCTGAGAGAGGGATAAAAAGAGGGGTGCTACAAAGAAGAAAAAGGTTGTTGCTGCCCTGAACTGCTGCTGGTGCTCACCCAAAATGATGCTGGTTCTTCCTGATGCTGGTTCTTCCTGCTGCTGTTTCCTGGTTTGCTGGTTTGCTGGGCTTCTGGAAGTTGTGACTACCAGGATTGGTATTGCCACCAAAGAACCCTACGACCCTAATCAACAAGAAGTAGCTCAAAGAGACCTACATCCATTTTCCTTTTAACCTTCTTTCTCTTCCACCTAGTATTGGGGGGGGGTTGGAAGGAACAAGGGTTGGAAGGGAGGTAAAGGTTTTAAGTATAGTAAATTAATTAGAATGTATAATAAAACAAAAATAATAAAAGCCGCCATGGTACACTTTCCCCTCTTTAGCTAAGAGCAGCAACGCTGTTAAACATTCAAGTGTAATGTATGGACACACGTTTTCACTTCTCTTGGTGTGGATACATTTGAGTAGAATTAGGGGCTCCTTGTTGGAGGAGGGTCTTGTGCTCTGTGTTTTCAGATGCTGATTTCTGTGCCCTGAGATCTGGTTACCACCAAGTAGCATTGTTATAAATATTGAACCATCTCCTGTATCAATGTGATGTAAAAAAACTGCTCCCCAGTTATCTCTGATTGGTTAATAAAAGGCTGGACAGCCTGTAGCTGGGCAGAGAGAGGATAGGAAAGTAGGACTTAGAATTGAATGGTGGATATCGGAAGAGACCAGGGAAGAAGGAAGGAGAGGAGGAAGGAGCTTGACATTAGATGGGATGGACCAGGAGCACATGGACAAGTGGAACTTGCTCTGAGGACAGACTGATGGAGAGCAGAAGCCACCCGGGAGTCACCAGATTGGCAAATGACAGGCATTTATGTGGGTTTTAATGGTGGTAGGATTAGTGTAGTTCAGAACCTGTCAAATATAGGGCCTGCGCTCATTAATAAAATATAGTGTTTCTATATTTAATCAGGAATTAATCAGTCTAAGGGAGTGTAGTAAACCCCCAGAAAAGTAATTCTACTACAGTTCCTATGCTTGCTAACTCTATGCTTAAATATTTGAGACATGACCAATTGTTTTCCAAACTGGCTGCATGGCTTCATACTTTTCGACTCCCCTGGTGTTTCCTATTTTCCTTACAATTCTTACAATAGTAATTCAACTTAATATCTAAGTTGAAAACACAAAATACTGGGTTGGCACTTACATCAGTAACAGCCACAAATTGTTTTCCAGAATAGAGATTCTTTTTTCACTTCCCCATCCATTCCCAAGAACATTAGAATGACTGTCACTTTGTAGACAATCACAATGGAACCTGTGTGTGTGAGAGACCAAACAAAAACTGTGTGGCCCTTTATAGTAGTTTTATGAAACTTACCTTAATTATTTTATTTTCCCATAACATGTGAGATAAACAGGAAAAACTCAGGTAAAAAAAAAAACAAAAACAAAAACAAAAAGGGTTGTATCTTGCCCTAACACACATATAGATGGTTTTAGAGGTGATAGCATTACATATGCTAATCACTACCCCAATGAAGTTGTAATCTGGAGGAATGATAAGATTTCAACATGAATTATGGCAATGCAACATGCGTGTGCTATTATGAGTCAAGTGGCTGATGAACCACAAACCACAATGAGACAGTGGTGTAAAAGGGGAAAGGAGATGGGAGTGAGGACCTTGGAGAGAAAGGACAGTACCAGATGCCTTCTTGGAGGGAGAGAAAAAGGGGAACCATAGCTGAGCCTTAGGGAAGGCACAGGGGGGCTTGACAATTTTCTAGGTAGAGTTGAAACCATGTGAAATCTACAAGAGTAAGGGCAGTGACTGGGAAATCATAAGCACAGCTGGATGCCTCACTTAGCGTAGACTATGGGGCCTCATTTAGCTGGGTCGTAATAGGTTATGGGTTGGATTATAAATGTCAGATCAGAGAATCTGGTCATTTATTGAGGAAACAATAGGAGGAAGTTGGCAGAAATTGTATCAAGTTATTTTTGTAATCAGTAAGGTACTTCAAGGAGACTGCTTTGGCAGTGTGGTATGGAAAATAGAAGGAAGAATAGGAATGGGAGTAGAAACACTGTTTAAAATCGAACGTAACTCTCCAAGTATAAAATAACAAATATGTAGATCCAAGTGTCTAGGACATCAGTATTTTACCCTTTGTAGACATTTGCAGATTCTGGAGATATCTTTGACTGGGACATAGGGAGAATGCTTCAGGATTCATTAAAAACCAGGGGTACAGCTAATCATCCATAAAGCATAAGAGAATGCCTACATCAAGGATTCAACCAGCTCATACTGTCAGTAATACGAAGGTTGAGAAAACTGGGTCCAAATCAAGGTGGCTGCATGGAATCTGTTACTGCCTCTTTATTATGCCATCATACTTTCTAACTTCTTTCTAAAACATATCCTTATACACAGAGAAAATTAAAGCTCTCATCCTCATCAAAGAAACTTCTCTTTGCAGCAAACAAAGACCAAGAAACCACAACTGGTCATAATGCAGAGATACACTGATTGTGGGGTGTCTAGGCCTAAAGGAGATATATATATATATATATATATATATATATATATATATATATATAGCATAACCAACATAATGCCTGAACCTAAAGATCAGGGATTGTAGTGGAAGATGGGGCAGAAAGATTATAAGAGACAAGGGGCCAGGAAGTCTGCTGTGAGATTACGTTTCCTAGAAATGACAAGAAAACTACATCCATGACACCTCAACAATATGGCTGCCTAAACAAAATCTAGATAATGATAAGATCAATAGACATGCTAATATGGAAGAGGAGAATCTCACAGGACCCACCCTTAGGCAAAGAACTACAGGCCATTGATGACTACTGAGAAAAAGAGAATAGTATTTCCCAGGGATCAGTCCCCTACTTGGTTATCCAATGCCAAGTTGTCTGCCTTAAAATCATTTGCACACAAGCAACATTAAACAGATTCAGCACATATATATTTATATATATCATTTTACATATACATATATATTTATAAATACATATTTAGATATAAATATATTTATATGTAACATATAAACATATATAGTATATAGATACATATATACTATATAGTATATATGACATATATGTATATAACATAAATATATATATAACTCAAGCATGACAACTTGAGTTAAATCCACAGAGCCCATGTAAAAAAAAAATCTGAGCATGGTGGCTCATGATTGTAATCCTAGTACTGGGGAGGCAGAGATAGACAGATCCTTGGAGCTTACTGGCCAACCAGTGTAGCCTACTGGGCAAGATTCAGGACAGTTGAGTGAATTTGTCTCCAAAAAGACAAAGCGAACATACAAAAGACCAAGGTGGAATGAGAAATAACGCCTAGAATTGTCCTCTGCATTCCAATGCACGAACACAAGTGTGTGTACCCACCTCTGACATAAACAACCACACGAATACTCAAAAACACATGCATAAAATCTTAGCCAATGGGTAAAGTATGCAATCAGTTTTGTTAGATATGTCAGGTATAAATTCATTAAATATTTGCAAGGGAGAAGACAGAATTTAAAAGATTAGATAAAATTCAGAGATGTATTTTGGAAATTCTTTCTTAGATGTGAGAGTTAGATACCAGAATAGCTGCAAACCTTTAAAACAGGCCAAGGATACAAAGACTTAGCATTTCGTCAGTTATAATAAAATAAAAGGAACCATCAAGTATTATTTAAGAAAGCTAAATTGTTAGGCTGCGGTTATTTGGAATTAGTGTCCCAATAAAGATCAGGGAACAAGTTATTTGAGTTATTTTGAGCTCTTTGCAGTTTTCTCTCATATAGAATACCTTTGATTTTGTTCGGTGCTGCCTATCCGCATATCCGTTGTTTGCACATGTGCTTTTTTGTTTCCCTGGTCTTACTCTGCACACAGAATGTTGATCTCTACAAAACACTGTGCAGGCCTCGTTGGCAGGGTTGGTCTCTGTTTAGTTTGGCCACCGAGAGTCACTGGCAGGAATATGGAATGTAAGAGGTGGAAAGAGGCCTGGGTAAGCCAAGTATCTCTCCTTTGGTCCTCGACTTGGCTGGTACTTCTGGCAGTTGAGTATCTTCTCAACCCTCCCAGGATTCTGGGTAACACCTGCCCCTAGTGACTGCTGCCTCCCTGTGAACTACTTCAGTTGTGAACCTCAGAAGACTACCTCCTTTCCTGGTCCTCTAACCCTACACATGCTGGCAAATTCCTTGTTCTGCTAATCCTTAGCTTTAGCATTGCTGTTCTCCTTTTTTTCTCTTCCAATGAACCCTTTCTGTTAATAACCTTGTTTGATTGCTGGGTTTTTGTTCTCCCTGCTTATAATCTGACTTATTCATTTGCTGTCTCCAGGGCAGACCAAGGAATAAAAGGAGGCCCTTAATAGTTTTTAACCCTTCAATCTAAAAAATGGATTTATATAAGATAGACAGAAGTATTATTTACCAATAGTACGTAGAGATGCATGAAACATAGTAATGTTAAGACATATATAAGTAAAACGAAAAAATAAAATGGTATAGAGGCCAAGGGCCAACAAAGTTTGCAAACTGCCACCAAGGTCATGGCTTCCAAAGTCCTGCAAGCAGTCATTCTCTGGCAGCCCAGCTTGGGCAAGGGTTCCACATACCAGAGTACAACGAGAACTTTGGCCTCTGACATCTTTCCAGTGGTTTTCAGAAGAACCTTTCAAGAGAACCTCAAGGCTAACACTAAAGTTGATGAGGTGGCTAAGTGGCACCTAGAGAAGGTCTTTTAGTTCTCGATCATGTGACCACACATCTAATGGTATCAGAGCTGGAGAGCCCAAGTGGCCAACAGTGGCTACTTGTTGCAGAATATTTGATCACACTGTGAACCCCTAGACTGCGAGTTGAAAAAATCTGTTTCAATTGTGAGATAACTCAGTCTTTAATCCTAGAGCTTTCTGTTTATTGTGAACAAATGGTTAAGGTGTGCCAACTTCTAAACACACATTTTTAATCCAAGAACTTTCTGTTTATTGTAAACAAATGGTTATGATGTGGCTCACCTCTAAGCGCACATCTGTATTCCAAGAACTTTCTCTAAACAGGATAAAATAAAGTTTACCCTAGGTCAAGAGGCGGAGCAAGAAACCAGCTGACAGGGATTGAGCAAAAAGGAGGGGCATTGAGCAGCGGGGGGGGATTTAAGACAGCATGGAGAAGGAGTTTGAGTTCCATCAGCAGGTCCTTTGGGTTTGCTCTTTCAGAGAAGTTCCTTCAGATCTTCCTTCAGGGTTCCTTCAGAGGGCTTCAGAAGTTTCCTCCTTCTAGTCTTCTTCCTTTAGGTTCTTCCAGCTTTTTAGCCTAGGGTTTTTGGCTGGGACGTTGGTGCAATAGGAACATCAGCTGCCTGATAGGAATTTCGTCTGCCTCTCTTGGCTAGCAGGTTTTCATTGCAGCATCTGGCTCCTGAGTCTTCATTGGTAAAATTGAATGACTGGGATATTTTAGATTTTTTTTTTTAACAACAGCTACTAGATGATTTCCCAAGAACTTTACCACAGACTGAAGCCCTGGACAGAGACTGTGATATGGACCTTGTGATCAGTTCAAACATTCCTTCCAAGACACTTAAAAATCACCTGAGCAGACAATCCTATGATGACACCTGATCTCACACTAATTGCATTCAGTGGCTGCTTCTCTCCAGTGACTCTGGCTGACTCCTCTGACATTCTGGTTTCTATTGACTGTGTTTTCTCATCTGCTCCTTATAGGCTATTCACCAATCCCAGTCATTTCTGCATTTATCCCTCTGACTTCCTCTGTGAACTGAAAACTCAGGACAGGATTGAGTCTCTTCACATGATGGGAACTGAGCTAAGCAGAAAGGCTTACTTACTTTAAATGGTTGGCCCTGACTCCACTCTATACCTTTTATTGTGAAAAATGAGATTCCCATAAGTCTTTGATAACTCTCAATGCTCACTTGTGGAAATCCTGGGTGATCATATCTTCTATGATAGAAGTAATAACCAGGCCGTAAGACATCACTGGACTAATGAAATGGTTAGACTTCTTTATTCAAGGCAACGTGATTATTGAACACGCTGCTAAATATTAATGTTGACAGAGTTTTTCTCCTGTGAGTGATTCAAGCAGATGCTAAGTAATCAGGAAAGGGAACAGAGCCTGTGGGCTTAAGAAATATGTTCCACTAGATGTGCATTGCACTTACACTGAATATGACAGTCTTGTTATTATGGAAACACAAAATCTTTTTTTTTCTGTCTTCCTGTTTTAAAGAAGCAGTTTATAAATGTGACCATAAAGTCCAGAAATGAAGATACTAAAGTTTTGTCAATCATTGTATATTAAAAAAGCAGTTGTAAAAAGAGAATGATATATATGCATATATATAGTATATATAAATTATATATATATATAAAATCTAAAAAGAGAAAGGCTGATATCACAGCAGGAATCAAGAGAAGACTGGGTAGGAAAGTGAAGACCAGGGTTGAAACACACAGGAAACATCAGAATGCAAAACCAAGAAACAGAGAGCAGAATCTTAGACAGCAAGGTCCTGTACAAGCAATGGAGCAGGGAAAAGCACAATGTGCTCCTGAATGGTCTGGCTAAAGTAATGGTATCAATGGATCAATTGTCTTCAATATTTAAGGGGACAAAAGGCTGGAGGCATACCATAGCTCCATGGTAGAGCACTTGGCTAGCATATCCAATGCCCTAGGTTCAAGCCCTATCTTCAGAAAGAGAAGAAAAAAAGAATGAACAAATCCACTAACTAACTAATTAAAACTTTAGAAAAGGTGACACTGCTGATGAATTGGTGAGGGCTGATATGTGGAGGCCCCCCTCACCTGAGGAGAAGGATAGGAGAAAGAGGGGATAGAGGGTGGGAGGATGGGACTGGGAGGGAAGGAGAGAGGGGGCTGTGATTGAGATGTAACTTGAATTAATAAGTAATTGTAAAAGAGAAGAGATCATACTGCAAAGAGTCACATTGCAATAGTAAGAACAGCATGTGAAGTCTGCAGGACCTCAGAATCTCTGGAAGAAGAAAATTCCTTTGGAACACAAGGGGCTGTAGTCCCTTCTTCATCAAGCTAATGAAACACCAAATGTGGAGTCTGGGAGCTGCCATTTGTACCCCTCCCCTTATCTACCTTACATTCGTAAAATCTTTATGCTTTAAGTGGTCTAATTGCAGAGGAATTAATACTAAGTAAGAGTCATCTACAAATACAATGATTTTTGTTAGTCTTCAATTTGCTAAGTGTTTTTAGATTATTTTCTATACCCCTAATCTCATGCTAAGCCTAAGATTATAAACTCAATCAATGTCCAATTTACGCCACAATAATATGACTCTAGGTTACAGATGAATAGTCAAAAAAACCAGGTTTTTTTTTTTTTTTTAACCAGCAATTAGTTCTAGGACATTCTGAATTGAGGGTAGCTCTCACCCGAGAAAATAAAAGCACAGGAAATGAAGCAACCCTTCTGACATAATGTACTAATTGCCTTTAAAAAGAAAAAGCACACATACATTCAAGAAAGAATCTGTCATTTGATGTTTGGTGTGTTTTTTTTTTTTGAGAATAAAAATGAAAAGAAACATCAATCTAAAGGTTAGAAATTATTTTAGAACTCCTAAGTGGGTTGGTTTGACAGGTGTTTGATAAAATAAAATTCTACATCCCATTTTATATTAAAGTGAATTTGTTTTGTCATGTGTATTATAATTCCATTAGAGAAGCTGGTAATCATTGCCTCCTGTTTTATTGTGGGAAGAACCTGGAAAGGCAGTGGCTGAGCTCTTATCCCAGGCCAGGAATGAGTTGCAGCTGGAGCAAACAAAAGACTTAATTATAGTCTCGGAGTGAAAGCAGGGATAGCACACATGGAACTGAAATCTTATCCAGGTCAACTTTTAAAAGGGAGAGGGAAAAGGACACAAGAAGTGGGGCTAGATGGAACTTTGTGGGGAAAAAAAAGTCAAGCTTTTCCCGTCTACAAAACTATCATTGTAAAAACGGAGTCAACATTTCAAGAAGTCTTGGAAAGGACTTGGGACTGATACTGAGTCCATCTTGTTAGCTTCGGCACTGATGGCACCAAGCATTTCAGTAGAGACAGTCTGCACAATTTTAGGAAATAAACATGTGCGACTTACGCATAGTTTGCAAAATGTTTGATTTGTTGTGTGGCTTACACTGAGGGTAAGGGACATTGAATGGAAAACACATAAAAATAAATCTTTTAGCAGAAGGCAGGGCAGAAGTAAGCGAAGTCACGTAATGGTGCCATTTGGTAAAATGAGCAGGCCGAGAAATGAGGGCACATTAATCCAAAGGGCGTTTTTCAGCTCTGAGTACCAGTGTGGCATGGAAGCCAGCTTAATTGTTGAGCTTCTATGCCATGGGGATGCTGAGCATCCTCCTGACTGTAAGGAGATTTTCAGCTAACCCTTAATTGTTAAGTCGTGATAACAACTGCTGATGTGTCTGTGTCTCTGCTACAGTTGCTGTAGGCTCTCCTCAACACCTGCTTTGCATTTACTGTTAACATTAAAAGACTTAACACGAATGTAAAATGAGACAATCATTTGTCAATTGCATGTGTACATTTGTTGCAAAGCGTTTTTTAAACGCACGCGTGCACACACACACACACACACACACACACACACACACACACACACACACCATCTCTTAGTGTTGCACTCATGTTAACTCTTGGGTTCTTTTTCAGAAACAAAAAAGAGCAACAAAGAAATTTGTGTCGTCAACCCCAGAGTCCCTTCATTTAAAAATCCTTGGAAAGAGAAGAAAGCAACTATTTCCACGTAGCCATTTTTGTTAGCAAAGAGGATTTCTTCACCTTGGTAGCACCCCTTCTGAAAGAGCCTAATCCCCATTGTGACTTACACAGCCAAAGCTGCTTTCATTTCAACCTCAGGGTCTGTGAGCAGGTGGAGGAATCCTACAGAGCAGAGTCCTTGGATGCAGAAGGGAACCACCCCACTGCTCTCCTCTGCTCCTCTCATCCCATCGTGCGTCCCAGGCTAGAACTGGAGAAAGAGAGTTTGAGAAGCACTCTCTCATATTCCTGTAATCTCTCCAATTATATATAACTTTGACATTTATCTAAAGGGGTTTATGGCAAACCTATAAATAGAATTTATGCAAATATTTTGCTCACTACTGATTAATGTAGAGGTTTACACACTTGACTCTAGAGACTCAGTTGTTAAAGCCCAAATGTTGGTTGTTTGGTAGCATTGGAGTAATTTATTACCACCAGAGTATTAAAGGTACACATATCAGGATGTGGCTGTGGGGACCACATGTCTTCAGTCATCTCTTCTTCTCCATCTAAGGTAGGGACAAAGACAGAACTTCATTTTCACTACCAGGACATTGTAGAAATACGCACCCTGAGGCACACACCAGAATTTGTGTGAAATCACTGTTATCATTTCACTGAAGTGACCCATACGACATGCAGGGTTACAGCAATCCCATTCTGGTTGCCACCTTCGTGTCGATGACCCAGTGTCCATCCCCTTTGGAGGGAAGGTATGGGAATCCTTTTAATATCCAAACTACCCGGTGACTAGCTGGCCTCAGCCCCAGAGCTGAAACTATGGTGCTTTCTAGCTGACTTTTCAAATCTCTCTAATGAGAAGACACAGTGTGGATCCACGGGGCTCTGAGTTTGCACTCAGACAGAGCTACCAACTAGTCTGTTAGCGTCTCCTGAGAAGAGCTGAGGAAATAAGATTTGCAGCATTAACAACCTAGGAAAGAGAAGGCATTAAAATGAACTGCTTTATAGAGAAATCACGTTAAAGAAAGACATAACAGATTTTAAGTGGTTATTTAGCATCTTTGAATTTTTTGATAATTGGTGACACCAACATGAAGTAACATCAGTCATTAAAATAGGAGATACACAGACACAGAAAATGAAGCCACAGCACAAATGCCTTCTGAAAGCAAATAACATGGAAACCTTAAGGCGGATACCTTAAGATGAATATAAAATGTTCATAGCACTAAGCTAAGAGAATTCTCTAAGTTTTTTTTTTTTTTTTGGTCTGTTTCTACCATAGTAGATAAATGGCAGGATATATTTTACAGAGAAATGAACTCACAGGATACCAAGGGAATAAGAGCACTGTCAAAAGCTACATAGCAAGGTCACTTTTAATTTTCTAGCCATATCACTGCAAGGTTGTTCTAGAGGTCATTTTACATGAAAGCTTTTTTTTTTTTTTCCTGTACTCCATATGCTGCCAAAGAAAAAGAAGTTTAAAGAATTCCACTAGATATACTGGACTGGGTTTAAGTGTGTGGGAGTTGGGTGGGGAGGGGAGAACAGCTTGTTGTTAGCTTTAGTTGACTAAATCAATCCCCTGTGGTTTTGCTCCCTTAATACAACAAGCCAGTAGATGGCTTTACTCTGTGCATCCTCAGAAACCAGTTGCAGGAAGATGGTTTCACAATGGCTTCCATAGGTCCTTTTTCTGATCTCGAACTTTGTGGTGGATGAGGCATAGTTTCTAATGTAGGAATTTTATGGCAGACTCAGGTTACAAGAGACAAACCGGTGTTGAGTGATAGAAAGATGTGGAGATCAAGCTAGATTTGAAACATATTTTCAGGGTTTTTGTTTGTTTGTTTGTTTCTCAATTGAAAGCCAAGAAAGGGGATTACTCCCTACAGAGGGGAGCTTAGAAGATGAACATGCAAAATCGTGGATTTCAGACTAAAACTCTTTTTTCTTTTTAGAAAAGCTTGATTGTACCCCTTCTGGGAGAATCTTAAGGGAGAGACAGGTCTTTGAGAAGAGGCCTATGTAGGGTCTGAGTTGTTAGGACAAAACAGTGTGGCAAATTCTCTTGCTCTGTAAGCGGCATAGGAGGAGCTATATAATTCCATCTGTGGACTTAAAGGGCATCTAAAGATTTATGACTTAAGATGAGTCTAGCAACTGCTGCGTCTTGCAGCTACTACAGGGTCTGGTTTGCAAAATACATCTGGTTGTGGGGAAACAGCACTTAGGAGTCTATCCTCTAGCACAATGGATTATCTACCTATCTGTTCCATCCATTTCCTATGCAGCTAACAAAATGCATTATGCTTTACTCAATGACTTTTGTTTGGGGGCAGAAGCTGGGGAGATTAGAGATGAGAAGGCTGTACACTACTGAATAATGTCTTTTAGGAAGTAACGCTGCCTCGGGACATTATAAAATGGACAACTAAAGAAGGCAGTTACAGCTATTCCTGTTTAGTTTGCTCAGCCAAGTCCAAATCCGACCTGATGGTTGGCATTATAAGTACACATGCATAACCATATTTCATTTCCCTTGGTTTTGCTCTGATCTTATTTAATATTCCTTCATAACTTTCCCCTTAAAACACAGCACAGAGATGCTGAAAGAAAATCATATGGGTGCATAAATAATTCATATGTACCTGAAGGCACGAGAATCACACAAGACAAAAAAACAAGGGGTAAGATAGGTGAACCAGAAGTTAAATTTAAATGTTATTGAGAAGCAAAAAATAAAACAGTGGAAATCTAACGGAAGGATTCTGAAAACTAATAAAAAAAAAATGACATCGTTCCCTCAATGAAGATGTTTGTAACCTCACTCTTTGGCCCGCACCATGGCAATTGAACTAATTCATCAGGGGTTGTCCTGATCCTGAATAACGTGAGTGTCTGGAAGATTGCTAATGCTAAGATACAGAACTGTCAGCTCAGTACAAAGAGATTTCCAGCTCTATTTACACGGTGTTCTTTAGTATTCCGCACTACGCTTGAGCTTTTTTTGGCATTCGCCAAACCACCTGCAAACCTCAGCTGGTGGAGACGCTAGCACTGAATCAAAGATAGTGACTGGACGTTCGCAAAAGAGTGTGAGTGTGCTTCTAAGGCAATCAATATTTTGAAGGGGAACATTTTCAGTCATTATCAGTCATCTTCAGTTTAGGGAAATGAACAATGAAAGGGGATAGCAGCTATAGATTCAAAATCATGTCAGATTCCTGTCAGGTTTAGATGTTGACTGTGGTACCACGACCTAAAGGAAGTAGAGACGATAAAGGCAGCAGAGAGAATGGTGGTGTGAGAGTGTTGCACTGTTCAGTGCCCATCACCATGGGGCACTGCCCTCTCTTAGCTCAACCAGGAATGAAAATATTCTCAGAGTAGCCCAGATTTGTAGCTGGTATTCTAAGGCAGAATGTCAAAGTGTATCTAGGACAAGGGCATTCTCCTCCAACCCCCAAAAGGCAGTAAGACACCTGAAAACACAAGTCTCTCTCTTACATACACAATAAAATCCTACTAAGATTACTCCCACCATTCTCCAAAGTAGGTTATTTTTTTGTTGTTGTTACTTTTTTTTGTTTTGTTTTTTCAAGACAGGGTCTGTCTGTGTAACAGCCCTGGCTATCCTGGAACTCACTTTGTAGACCAGGCTGGCCTTGAACTCACAGAGATCCCATTGCCTCTGCTTCCTGATTGTAAGGATTAATGCCCAGCATCAAAATTGTATTCTAAAGAAATTCAGTTGATGGATGTACGTTCACTTCACTGGGAAGATTGAGCAAAGTATCCGAGCCTCATTGTGCCACTCTGACCCTGCAGCCATAGAAAATTGTGCATTGTATTTTTTATTTTTTAATGAATGTATTTCTGAATACATGTCATAGAAACTTCAAAGTATTAGAATAATCTTCAAAGAAAGGGGCATATAAAACTGTTGAGTCTTTCCCATTGGAAGTGGGTTTTTATCTACATACAATTAGTGTAAAATAAAAATTCCTCTTGATAAAGTTCATATAAGAAATATATATATGTTTTATTTTACATGTTCGTGCATGCACATAGGCTACACCATGTGTGTAGAGGTCAGAGAACAACTTGCTGGATTCTGCTTTCTCCTACCATGTGTGTCTTGGGGATTGAACTCAGATCTTCAGGCTTGGTGGCAGGCGCCTTTACCACTGACCCATCTTGCTGGTCCCATTTTATTTTAAGATAGTGTTTCATATATCCCAGAACTCATCAGAGGATGACCTTAAATTTATAGTCCTCCTGCCTCTACCTATTAAGTGATGATTTCATAGGTATGTGCCACTATCCCTGGTCTTCTGTACCGCTGTGGATCAAATCCAGGACTTTGTGCATGCTAGATGATTACTAGTGAAGACACTTCCTTAGCCCAAGAGAAAATATTTTTCCCTTGAAGCTTTAATTTAAAAAAAAATTCTTCTCTTGTGTTACACCCTGACTGTATTTTCCTCCCCTCCCCTCAGCCTCCCCTCCCCTCCTCCATATCCCCTCTCCACCAGATTCACCACCATCACCTCCCCTCCCCTCAGAAAACAGCAGGCTTCCCAGGGCTGTCACAGCATAAAACACTACAATAAGACCAGGCATGTACTATCACATCAAGCCTAGATGAAGCATCCAAGTAGGAAGAAAAGGGTCCCAAAAGTAGGCAAAAGACTCAGGGATACTCATGGCTTCCACTGTTAGGATTTCTTCAAAAACACCAAGCTACTCGGCCAGAACATATATGTCATATATGTAGAGGACTAGGTTAGACCCCTAACTGGATCCCTCCCTGAAGGAGAAAAATTCTTAACATAAATTTCTCATGATTTTTATAAAAGCATCATACACTAAGAAAAAAATTCTAACTTATCCTGAAACAGTCTCTTCTTTGCTAATTACCTACTAGACTAGCCTCTGAAGATATAAAAAAAGTCTACTTTCCCAACCATATAACATTCTTTAATGTTTGAAGGTAGTTATGTACAAATAAAATCCTTACTGTTTTACAAAAAAAAAAAAAAAAAAGCCACATGATTTGGGGGCCTGGTCCTGGCTTATATAAACTTGGAAATGCTAGTAAGTGTCTAAGCCTGTTTCTTTTTAGAAGCTTGTTTTCCTTATTTTTTGTGAATTTCATATCATGCAGCCTGTTCCTTCTCATCTCCTATCTCCCCTCAGACTTGCCCTTCACCCTTGAAACCTTTCCCCACATAAAAAACAAAAACAAAACAAAACAAAAACCTCATAATGGAAGCTGTAGTGTGTCTCAGTGTGTCCCACAATATTCCATTTTGTCTATACTTTTTTTGCTGGCAAATGTTCATTTTAGTGATTCCCTGGTTTGGTACTAGGCCTCTGGCTTCTGCTACTTTGTCAATACTGGAACCTCACTGGGACTCCTCTCTGACATGCTGTTATTGTCCTGTGTCATGGAGATCCTGTAGTTTCCGGTCTGTGGAAATGTCCTCTTCAAGCACTCCAGCACTTCATCCATGGGGTGTATGTTGGTGTGGGCCAACTCAAAGCCCTGGTCTGGGCCTATAACTTCTACATTCAAAGCCAGTTTCACTATGCTACCCAGGTAAGAGGCTGGACCAATTCTCCTCCTCTCATGACCCCATAGGGGCCAGATCTCCTGTCACCAGATCACTGGTGGTAAGGGTAGAAGGGAGAGGAGGGGATTTCTCCCTCGCCGGCACCACTACCAGGCAGACAAAAGGTAGGCCTGGCTCTCCCACACTCATACCCTCAGGGCTAGCTCACCCACATCCTCTATATCCAGGGTCAGCTGTACTGTTGCTGTCCAGACAAGGTGCAGGGCCTGCTCTCCCAAATGCTGCAGCATGTGATGGGGAGGGACAGCTCTTCTGTTCCTGTAACCCCATCAGGGCCAGATCTCTTGTTCACCACTGGTGCTGGACTGGTGGTTGTCAGAGGCTAGCTCCCTGTCCAGGCCCTGTAGTGCTAAACTGATGTTGGTCTTTGGCTTGATTTTTTTTCCAGGAATGTTAGGCTACTATTCATTCAGATGTTCACATGTCAGAACACTAAATGTAAACATAGCCTCTCTCCTCTCTGCCACCTACTGATGCATATGTGACACAGCAGCCACATCTGCAATGCCTCTAGGAGCAGCTAAGCCTGTTTCTTTAATGACTGAAAAAAAAAATCCCAGGAAATTTCACCCATCTATAAAGTCATTAAATAGATTAAATAAATTAATATATGCAGAATGTCTTACATTAAAGGTGTTAGATTAGCATAATTACTTGCACAGTAGCTTTAAGGCCCCTCTTCCAACCAAGTTGTTTTTCTCTGGATGCAGCAGTCTTTCCCAGTATATCACAGGCAAATAATTTGGTTTTCTGTAATGACCTTTGTGCATGAGTATACCACATTCACTTTTATGCTCTCTTCTGCTCTGACCATTGCACCTCTTAAAGAATAAAAACTGCCAGATGGTGATGGCGCACGTCTTTAATCCCAGCACTCGGGAGGCAGAGGCAGAAGGATCTTTGCGAGTTCGAGGTCATCCTTGTCTAAAAAGTGAGTCCAGGACAGCCAGGGCTACATAGAGACACCCTGTCTCAAAAAAGAAAAAGAAAAAAAGAATAAAAACCGTCCTCTTTTCTGTGCATTGCCATATATACTATATGTGCTCATTATCAGCATTTAAACATCAGTGTGTACTGGAAATAAAGACTTATATAAGGGACATTAACTAGTTCCTTAAAAGATTATTTATTTGTGTGTGTGTGTGTGTGTGTGTGTGCACACGTGCACACACACCCGCTATGCTGAGTATGTGGATGTTAGACAACATCTGGGAGTCAGTTCTCTTGTTCCGCTATGCAGGTTCCAGGGATTGAACTGAGTCACCAGACTTGGCAGCAAGTGTCTTCACCTACTGAGCTATCTCACAAGCCCAGAGGTGTTTATATTAATATCACGTTAGATCTCATCGAGTCCTTGAGTGTAACCTAAAAAGAAACCTTTTCTTTCTCTTTTTTTCCCCCCTCTCATTTGTGTCTTACAAACATTATTCATTTTCTGGAGCCACACTGTGTTAAAAAAACAAAACTTAGATAAACATTACAATAGACTTTAGCAATGATTGTGTGGCCTATTTGTGTCCATGGTCAAGCAAATGTTGCACAGTAAGGGTTTACTGGGACGAGTTCTAGTCATTTGTCTTAAGGCTTATGTTACTATAACCTAGCATGGCATTTGGATTTTGGAGATGCCACGTGAGACTGGTAACTCATTTTGACCTTGAAACTAATGGAAACCTCTAGCAAAAATGCAGGCATAATCATTTTTTGAAATCATTCATTTTGATTCATTTAGAACATGGACCATTCTAAGCTCTAGGGACATACCTTTGAACAGGAATGATGAGATCCTTTATTTCAGAAAATTAAAAAAAAAATGCAACCTTAAATGGGGTCAGTAAGAATCTACATTTGCATTTGAATTTTTTAAATGATAAAAATAACTCGTACGTTCCTCTCTTGACTCATTTTTTGATCAGGAAGGCAAATGTCAGCGCTGAATGGGACAGTAGTAGGTACATTGCTTTAAACAACAATCTAGCATTTGTCTTGTTAATTTTAGCATAAGTGCAGAATGACGCTCTCTAGACTGGCTGCCAGGACTAGCATTCAGCAACTGTGCCTTCTTTTTTTTTTTATTAAATATTTTATTTTTTTTCTTCAAGTTACATCTCAGTCACAAACCCTTCCCAATTCCCCCTTCCTGTCCCACCCTTCCACCCTCTTCCCCCCAACAGCTTCCCCTTTCAGTCCAACAATTGGTTCCTTCTCTAATAACAGTAAATACTATACAAAACAACAGAAATAAATATGCCACATTTATGAGTGTTAAATGGCCCAGTATACCTTCCCAATGTCCAGTTCATACATATTTGGCCCCTGACTTTAACATTCTACCATCTAACCATCTCCATGAATTTAAAGTTCTATAACTGACTTAGCTTTCATACTAACTTGCATCACTATTATAACCATCTTCTTAGATCTAGAACACCCTCTTGATTCCTAAACAACTCAAAATTTAACTATGAGACTCTAGCTGTCTATTCTTCAACCACCTCAGAGATCTGAGAGGGATAAATATATCTGCTTATATAGGAAGTGCAGGGCCTGCAGCTTCCAAAACTAAGAAATGACAAACCAGTGACTGCCTGGACAGTTCCCCTTTTCTCTCCACACATTCCAGCATCAGTCTTCTAACAATGAAACATTTGCCCTCCATTCACCTGCCATATTTCTGGAAATACACAGTTAATTGGCACAATTTGGCGATGTGTTTCTCATAGCTACTACTAGAGTTCCTTTTGAAAAGCAAAAGCAGAATGGAGACAGAGGACTTGTCTTCATGCCACTGTTGATTGTGGTGTTCAAGGACTGGTTTTTTGAGTATTCCTGGCTACAGTATTGTGACAGGATAGGCCAGGTTGTGACACCTGCAGACTCCAGAATCTCAGAGGCTTAATTTGCAAATTGTATTTATTTCTTGCTATGCTTTATTTCTGTAGCAAGTTTGAAGCAAGACTCTGCCTCTAGTAATCATTCAGGCATCAAGGCTGGTGGAGCAAGCTGCCATCTTATATATCGTCAATCACAGAGCTGCAGGGGAAGATGGATGTGGTGAGAGACACAGGTCTGTAGCCAAAGAAATCATCTGCTACATCTAATTCCGAGTGCACAGGGAAGTCTAATCCTACCATATGCTGAGGAGACAGTGTGGGATTTACAAGACACCACAATGATTACCACAGGAGCCCTCTCTACTAATTACATTCTTTCCCAGAGTAACATTGTTTTAAGGTGCTCCATATCTTCCTTTGACAATTATGCTAATGTGATCCATTGTGTAATTTATAACAGTGCATTACATTTAGGAAGTTCTTAGAGTATCTGTCATGTGTCATCATAAATCTGGAATATATTCTCTAATTAGATACTTAACTTTCCTAATGTCAAAGAAGTAAATCATTTTGCACTTGCAATAGAGGGATTTGATAGAAAATACTTTCTAGGTAAGTCCAAAATAATGTGGGTTTTTTTTTCACCTAGAGTTCAGTGGCTAAAATGGCATTAATTAGTATGAAGATTGATTACTGGACAACCTTTGGAATTTCTCTAACAGACTTTCATCTCTAACCCACCTCTTCCATATATTGTGCAGAAAGTTGCAAGGCAGCATGGTTAATAAATATATTGATTCAATAATTTGTTGATGGTAAGTGACTTTCATTGGTTTGAAAAGACACATAGCATTTCATAAAATGACTTTTATGAACTCTTATGCTTTGTACTCTATATGGTATTTCTGGGGGTCTTGTAAGCTGGACTTTGTAAATCTTAACAAGTAACTGTCTGGTCAAGTCGAGTCAGTCTGTCGTTCAAAAAAGTTCTGTTACAAACAGCATCTCCTTTGTACTGTGCACATCCAAAGAACCTAATTTTGGTCCTCCTCCTCTAGATTCATATAGGCTTCTGGCTTGCATTTGCTTTGCTTGCACTGGGTGCACAGAGGAGAGGAGTGGATATTTTTCTGCTGTTCTTTGTCTAAAACAGACGGCTGCACAGTGCACTTTTCTGTTCCTTGAATGCATTTCAAACAGTCTCTCAGAACTCCCACATGAGGACAATGAAAGCAGTCGGTAATTGTTGATGAAAGCTTTGTAACTTCTACATCATATAAGAAAATAGAATTAGAATTGAGAACAAAAGCTGGCCCTTCATTCTTCTTTGTATTCTGAGAAGATTTACAGGAAACTCAGGTACAGTTAAGTATGTTATTCTTCCAACTTAGCAAATGCAATATAAGATAAGACATAATACAAATTAACAAGATGATCTGACAAACCGAGTCTTCAGATGACTGCTTTGAGTGGGAGAATCAGTGTCTCTCAAAGATGAGCCTCCTTGTAGGTTGTCCAATGTTGTGTGGTCAGTCTTGAACCCCCCCCCCCACACACACACAGACAGAGAGAGGAGACTCAGCAGTTTGTATTTTTATGTATTTATGCAAGAAAACCATATTTATATACACATACATATTGTACATATACATGATATATAATGATGCATATTGTGTAGCAATAATAATCAAAGAAAAAGATGCTATCAACCTGAGGTAGGAGAACCTCAGTGGTTTGAGGGAGGGGTTGGAGGGGAAAAAGAGGAAAGTGGGGGAGAGAAAGTGATGTAATTCTAATTAAGAACATATTTTTAGCTGGGCAGTGGTGGCATATGCCTTTAATCCTAGCACTGGGAGGCAGAAGCAGGCTGATCTCTGAATTCAGGGCCAGCATAGTCTACAGAGTGCGTTCCAGGACAGCCAGGGCTACACAGAGAAAACCTGTCTCAAAAAAACATAATAAAATATGTAGTTTTAAAGTTTAAAAAAAGAGAATACTCTCCCATGGCTGGAGTTTTGTTGCTGAGATTATACTCTTTGGACATTCCAGAACTAAATTGGTAGAAGATTTAGGTCATCTTTGTATTAGTTAAGTCCCTATAAATTTCCTGTTGCTTATTTATTTTTGTATTTCTGAATGCAATTTGTTGAAAATATACACTAAATCTTGTGGTTTATTTGTTTTCTTGTTTTCTGCTCCATCCATTTGTGTGGCACTTATACAAATTCTATACCGCACACAGTAAACAATAATTAATGAAATTTAGGACATAAGGAAAATACGAATGAGAAAAAATAAGGCTACGACTACAATCAGACCCAAAAATCTCAAGGTCATCTCAAAGCCAGATGGCGACTCTGCGCTAAGTTTTATAACCAAATGTCTCCAAACTGGCATTTGGGCAGAGAAAGGACTGGCTTGTGCTGCGGGCTGCGAATTACTGAGCTTGCGGTGTGATTAAAATCACCTGTAACCTAGCCCTGGGGATTGTAATAAATGCAAGCCAAGGTAACCCTGTGAAGTATAAACATACATATTCAGAATATATAGCTTTCTATAATGTCTCCCTGTAAAAGGCAGGTGGGAATTCTCATCCACAGCACCTTCCATCTCAGCAACCAAGCTTTTAAAAATCCATCAAGTGAAACAACCCGTACTGCAAGATTTATTTAGTTAACACCATGAATCAAATATGCTGTCATTTAAAACCATCTGAGGAAAAGAGACGAGTAATGCAGAATCCTGATTTGTGATGCGGAGATACCGAAATTAAAGAAGCAAAATAAATCCAAAATCTCAAAATCAACTGATTAGCTCTGCTAGCTCCCTCGATTGACTTGTTTTTGTTACTGAGCATTAAATGGCTTGTGAAATCAGACATCATAGACTGCTTTGCAATCATCTGTTTGACTTTTTCTTAGGAAATAGGGATGTTTCTAGTTACTTGGTAGATGAAACAACTAAAATGTTATTTAATGATGAGCTAAAGGAAATTCAGTTGTCGCGTCCCTCTCGACCAGCAAGAAATGACGCAACTCACAAAAGCTCTTCTCCTGCAGTTTATTCAGGTCCCTTGAAAACAGTCTTCCGAAAAGGCCGGGCAGACCCAACCCACAGGCTAAATACTAAATGAACAGCCAATCAAGTAAAGCCACGTAGTGCTATCTTAGAGGCCCACGTATGCGGAAGCAAGCCAGATCAGCGGTCTTAGCCAAATATGGACTTGTTTACCACCGAGAGCGCTCACCGTCGGGCTGGTGGAAGGCGGAGACCAGCGCCATCTTTAGGGCGCGGCACGTCGCAACTCTCTACAGTTCCTCCTTTTTTTTTCTTTTTCTTTTTTTCTAATAATAGTCCTCTCCAACTGTTCTATTAGAGCGTGTAGCTCTCCTTCAGAATCCGTGCTCTCTGAGTCCTCCAAATCTCTAAAATCTCTAAAATCTGTGAGATCGGGATAGAGAGGAACTTTCCTTTTGCCTCCCTTTTCACTGTCTGCCTGCTCAAATCTTTCGCCTTTGTCACTGTCTACTTGCTCAGATCTTTCCCCTTGCAGCAGTTCCAAGGCTGACTCTCCCTCTTTGATTGCATTACAACATCTCTGATCTTCTAAACAACTCCTCACCATTTTCCAAATCGGTCTTACTCCATGTTTCAGAGTCCCCTGCTCCCAAGCAAAATCCAAGTCCCTGCCCAATCTGTCCCAGCAGGATACCGTAAGATTCCCGGACACCGCAAACCACGGAGCCACGGAATCACATTCATTCAAAAATCTTTCTAGGGTAGACTTCTTAATCTTTAATTTCCTAGCTAAAAGTAGCTCCTGAAGAGCCAGAAAAATTGGGTGTGACTCAGACAACCCCATGTTTAAAAATTTACTTTCGGTTTGCAGCTTCCCCACGAAACTGTATCTTTTGTTCGCTATCTCTGCGAAACTTCACCGTACGTTCACTATCTCCGCGAAACTTCACCGTACGTTCGCTATCTCCGCGAAACTTTACCTTGTGTTCGCTATCTCCGTGAAACCTTATTGTCCTGATTTATCCCAGGAACTTACCAACGCGTTGCCCCTGACTGCAGGAGTTCTGAGTCTTTTCTGGGTCCCCGTACGGGCCACCACTTGTCGCATCCCCCCTTGTCCAGCAAGGAATGACGCAACTAGCAAAAGCTCTTCTCCTGCAGTTTATTCAGGTCCCTTGAAAACAGTCTTCTGAATAGGGGCAGACCCAACCCACAGGCTAAATACTAAATGAACAGCCAATCAGGTAAAGCCACATGGTGCTATCTTAGAGGCCCACGTATAGCCAATCAAGTAAAGCCACATGGTGCTATCTTAGAGGCCCACGTATAGCCAATCAAGTAAAGCCACATGGTGCTATCTTAGAGGCCCACGTATAGCCAATCAAGTAAAGCCACATCAGCGGTCTTAGCCAAATATGGACTTGTTTACCACCGAGAGCGCTCACTGTCGGGCTGGTGGAAGGCGGAGACCAGCGCCATTTTTAAGGCGCGGCACGTCGCAGCTCTCTACATTCAGTCAACCATTTCTTCTTGACAACATATCTGACTCAGGATGCTATTTTATCCAGGTTGCTGTGACTGATTATTAACCTCCTATATTCCCCCAACTTGGAAGAAAATAAATTCTGATTAGTTTTATAAATCTACACCTTCCCCCACTTTCTTCTTCCTGTATTTCTGAAGTGTTTTTCTCCAAAACTTTTACTTTTTTTTTTTCTTTTCTTATTATAGATTGTCCACAAAGAACTTTGGGGAAATTTTATGAGCCACCCCACCCCCATTCTTTTCTAAACAGAAGAATTCACCACAGAAAATCTCAGCAATGACTGATGAAGCAAAGTTCATGATGGGAGGCAGTATAAAACCATGTGAAATATACCCAGAAGTGCATACAGACATACAATTCTATGTTTTAAGAAGTGATATTGGGAATACTAATAAAATGTGACCTCAGTTTTTTTAAGATAAAAGATGACAGGAACGGCAAAGAAAAACTTAAAGTTAACAATATTAATCAACCTATGCAGCTATTAATCCTCAGTCAGGCAAATGAGTCAATGTTTGTAGAATGATAGCGTCACTAAAATCATATATGAATGATTAAAGTTATGATAATGTCTCGTGTATTAAATAAAACTGGGAACCTTTTCATGTTGAAATGTGAAAATTGTGTTCCTTTTAAGAAGCGTACAAGTGCTAAGAATGAAAAGCAGATGGAGATTCTAACAAAGTCTTCTAAAATTTATTGACTGCTTAATTTTCTTTAACCTGTGCTGACAGTGAACTGTCAAATCATATTAAAATGTCTCTCTCTGACTGAAAGTTTGATTTCTGGAATGCAATTTGCTATTTTTTTTTTTTTTTTACCTGAAAGCTTAATTCCTCAAACAGGAAGCGGTTCTTAATGTTTATATCCTTACTAGACATACTACTGTGTTTGGAAATTCTAGAAGAAGAAAACAAGAGTCTATTGAATTTCAGCTATTTTATTTAAAATTGTGTCATTACAGCAGGGGACACTTACTGTCATCTCAGCATCTGGGAAGTTGGAGGCAGGATAATCCGGTGGTCATATCTGCAAAACAGAACGCCTGGGCTACATGAGTCCTCCTCTCAAAAACAAGACAAACAAGCAAAGAAAAAAGTAAAATTATGACATTAGGAGGAAAAAAGGACTATGCATTCTTTTCAGTTCCCCATAGGAGAGAAGCGAGGAGCGGCTTAGGAGTTGAACACATTAATTCCCTTGCTTCACCCCTTCACCATCAACTACTCCTTTTTTTTTCCATCTGACTGCAGAGGTGATGTGTGATCTGGACAAGAGTTAGTGACAGGGCCCCTCTCTGCTTGCATCAGGCTTGGTGGAATGAGGGCTGTCAAGCACCCGAACTTGGGGTCCTGTTCCCCTTCCCTCCCCAGAGTAGCTTGTTTCCACTCTTCAGGTGGAAGGAAGAAGGGTTTTAGAGTTTAGACACCTACAAGTAGGGTTTTAGAAGCAGGGCCTGTGCTTTGTGCTGGGAGGAGGTCTGGGGGTAAGATATTACCCCCATATTGAAGAGGAGCCTAGCTGGGGTAAGTTACATACCCCCTTTTTTCTTCCTGTGTCTCCTGAGGTAAGAGCCTCTACTCCATGCTCCTGACATCATGGTATTCCACCTTATTACCAGCCCATGATCAACAGAGCCAAGGACTGTGGGCTAATCCTCTAAAATAGTGAACCAAAGTAAATTACTCCCTGCATAATGAGCTTTTTATATTAGTATTGGTGTGTGTGCATTATGGGGTGGAGCAAGGCTGATACAGTTCACCTACGAAGATCAGAGGATAACCTGGTGGGGCTGGTTCTTGCCCATAGATTAGGGAATTCAACTAAGGCTGTTAGGTTTACTGAGCAAGCACTTTACCCACTGGGCCATCTCACCAGCTCCTCTAATGTTTATCTCCTATGTTTTTGTCATAATGTCACAAAGTCTGACTAATAAAGACATCTTCCAAAATCCCTGGCTTAATCCAGGCATGATGCTTGCAATCCAAAGCACTTGGAGCAACAGGCAGGGACATCATAGTTAAAGGTCATCCCTGACGGCACTGAACACTAGATAGTTTGAGGCAAGTCTGAGCTCAATGAGACCTTGCCTTGTCAAAGAAAAACAAACAAAAATAAATAAAATCGTTGGCTCAGATACTGCCCACTGCAGAAACTCATTCTGGCCATATAGACTTCTATTTCTTATTCCTTTTCAAACATTCTTTCCTATCCCATCTCCTTTCACAGCCAATACCTTGTATTCATTTGGTAGTGTCTTTTTAAGCACTGCTTTTTTCAGAAGGGTTTTCCCTCTAAGAGATTAAGTGTCACTAAGTACCTGTAGACCAGCTGGACTGAGATTATAAATACCTTTTATTATAATGTTCATCTTATAAATTAATATCTTCCCTTTCTCTAGGCTTATAAAACCTTATGCAAAATGGAATTTTTCTGTTTTATCCATCATTGCATTTTCAGTTTATAATTAAACAAACTAACCATGTTTTCACTTTGAAATGGGTGACTCAATGAAGTTATCTTTAGATAGGAAGTCTACAAACATGGGTTTAAAGCCTACTACCAGCTTGGTGTAATTATTTCTTTTGAGTCTGTTTCCTTCTTCAAAAACTCAATCTAAATACTGTGATTTCATTTGCTCATAATGGCACAGCTAGTGCAGCGAAGGGACATTTGCAGCATTACAGATTACAGACAGAGACTTCGGTCCTCCTGAATGTGACTGCTGTTTACATAACATGGCTGAAAACACCAACACCGGACCAATGGTGTCTTCCACAGAGCTGTGTGAGGCCTGGCCCTGGATGCTCAGTTGAAAATGCTCAAAGTGTAATGGGCCAGGTCTGCCAGTCTGCCTCTTAGGTGATTTCTCCGGATCACTGACTGGAAGGGGCCAAGAGGTACAACTGTCTGGTTTTTTCCTGCAGTCTATGCAAGATAGAATCATTTCTGTTATTTTATTTATGAATTCTAAGCATTACCCTTCAGTGCCAAAACAACTGATTTGTACATTTGTGGTTCTCTGTGGTTCTAGTCTAATGAGGTCAGTCAAAATTGAGGTCAAATTCACCGTCTATTATTTATAATTTATGTCTAACTTCAAAACAGATGGAATATTGTAGGGTAATGCACACAGGAATCTGTTTAAAGCTTGTATTAAGACGGTGTTTGAGAGGATGCTATACTAAGACATTCAATCCCCAAAGCTTGGTATGGTGAAGAGGGGTCACATTATGGTAAGGAAGAGTCACACGTTTCAAACGTGTGAAACATGGGGTAAATGTGACATTTACTAAGGCTCCTGGATCCAGAGTACCTCATTTTCCTATTTTCTCACTCTTTTCCCTTTATCTTGCAGAAGTACATTTTTTTTAATATAAAAAAATATTTTTTTCTGGTATCGAAGGAGAAAAAAGAATAAATTCTCACTTTCGAACAAGTATAATGTAAAATACTGAAATTTCTTCTTGGGCGTCCTCCCTTCCAGTTCCCCTTGGTTTTTTGTTTCAATAATTTAAACACACCCAAAGACAGAATCATATGATGGAATGACTACAAGCAGTAGAAACTCAGTTACACCTTACTGGCCGTAACAGTTCAGTCAATGTGTTCAAAGTCACCAGTCTTCAGGAAAGGGCTCATTCCAAAAGGTTCTGTCCAATGGGTATCACCATTTGGCTTCTGTCTTATGAGATCACTCACAGACTTGGTTCACGGGGTTTACTCATATTTTTAATTTGTTTTAAAAATACAAGAAAAACAAATCTTATTGATTAACCTATGTAGCGATCTCATTAAGTCATTTCGTTTAGTAAATTCTAAAGTATCACAATGATTACATTGTGGGCTTCACCCTGTCCTATAAGGCTTCCATCATTTTCTTATTACTTGCCTATAAGAACAAGACTTAATCATAGTAACTAAAAAGCCAGAAATAAACTAGAAACCACATCCGGACTCTTAGACAACCCATAAATCATCTCAAACAAGCCTGTGTCCTAAGGTTTTCCCCAGACTTTAAATGGTCCTCTTTTTTTCTAAATGCTTCAGAATCTAAAGCTTGCCTTGTCTTTGCCAACCACAAAGAAATCTTCATCCAAAATACAAAATAAATGATTTCTGTGGGATCAGGGTTACATCAAGCGTGAGTAGTTATGTCAATTGCATGACTTTTCTAGACTATGTACAAGACAAGAATTCTGAACTTAAAAAAAAAGTCCCTGGGCCTGGAGAGATGGCTAATTGTTATTTAAGAGTGAGTGCTTACTGCTTACTATTCCAGAGAACAAGGCTGCAGTTCCCAGCACCCATATCAAGTGGCCCCACACCACCTGTAACTCCCATTCCAGATCTGGCATCTTCTGGTCTTGGTCACCTGCACACACAGGGCACACATAAACTCATGCAGTCACACACTCACACATACATTCTTACATATATACATGTGTGTGTGTGTGTGTGTGTGTGTGTAAATCATTTTTTACATGTTCCAGGGAGCTGAGGAGATAGCTTAGGTGGTAAAGTGCTTGCTGGGCAAGGATGGGGACCTGAGTTTGAATCTGGAGCACCAATAGAAAAGCTGGATCTAATGATGCATGACTGTAATCCAAGTGCTGCCCCGGCGAGGGGAGACAGGATGCTGGGGTACTGCTGGAGAGCTAGCCTAGAAGAACGGATGAGATTAAAGTTCAGTGAGAAAGCCATGCCATACCAACAAATAAGATGCACATAACTCCCACTCACAAGTGCACACACACACACCCTTTTCACGCATTATTGAGATTATCAAGTTTTGCAAAAAAGTAGCAAAAAAGAAATACTCTACATTTTATTTGTGAACTTATATTGTAAGGGGGTGGTTGGGAAGAGACAGAAAATTGATTGTTTAGGAAAAAGGCAGGCCACTCCATACAGCATCTATGAAAACATTTGTTCTCAGAACTTGCATAAAGAGACAAAGGCGTGAAATTAGACCATAAGTCATAAAAGCAGATGACAGTGGGCAGGAAATGTGACTCGAGATAGATGGCTTACCTAGCACCCACAAGGCTTTGGGTTTAATCTGAAACATCTCCAAATAAACAGACAGCACACAAAAACCGAGAAGCCAAAAGGGACATCATTTGTAATCCCTAAACTACACAGGCTTAATTGGACACTAAACAAATAAACACAACATACTATGCATCAGTTACTCCTAAGCTGTGGTAAAGTTGGGGATGAAAAGATGGTTCTTAAGAACCGCAAAACACAAATATCTTTAGTTAGGATAGTGATATGTGTTTATTTTAATATATGTAGAAAATGCCAATACCATTATATTGCCATTTAGCATAGAGCTAAATCTAAATTAATAAAAAATGGTTATTGAAGTAAAAACATAAATAGTATATTGCAACTTCAACCATGACTGAAAATGCTAGGAACAGTCCCAGGCGAGTAAACTCTCAGGAAATACGAGCACAGCTACTTGACCAGCTTCTTAGCCACACTTACAGTGTGCTTTGAGAGTTATGAGACTGAAATTAAGGACATTATGTAAAGAAAGTGTGGTCCTTTTGTTTGCCAGTGTCACCAGGGAGAACACTGTTCCAAAACACTTCCGTTTTTATATTTGATCGATCTAGTCTATAGCATATTGATTAAACCGGTGGATATGTATTAGGTATTTACATAATGCTCTTTCACAGGCAAGTTTGAGGAATATGAAAATCTTTTTTGAGCTACTCCATTGTCTTTCTTTAAAAAAAAATCTTTTGTGTGATGCAGAGACCCACAGCCAAATGTTAGGCAAAAATCAGGGAGTCTTGGGGAAGGCTTGGGGAATCCAGAGGGGCCAAGGACACCACTAGATGACCCACAGTCAATTAACTCTGACACAGTGGGTATCATACTGAACCACCAACCAGATAACATGCAAGGACTGTTCCTAGGCACCCTACACGTGAAGCTGATGGGCTGCTTGGTCCTCAAGTGCATCCCCTAACAACTGGAGCCTCTCTCTGGCTCCCATTTTCTTAGTGGAGATGCCTTGTCTTGCCTCAGTGGAAGAGAAGGCACCTGATCTGGTGTTATTTGATGTGCCAGAGTGTGTTGGTACTAGGTTAGGGGGAGGGGAGTAGGAGGTATGTGGGTGTCTGGGCCTGGAAGGATAGACAGAAGGGGGATGGCAATTGGAATATAAAATAAATGGATAAATTTTAAAAATCTTTTGTGTGTGTGTGTGGGGGGGTAAGGGAATGCTGGAAAGATGGCTCTGTGATTAAGTGCATGGCTGCTTGTCCAGCTACACTCTAGGGCAGGCCTCATGTCCAGCAGTTGGTCATCAGAAAGCTAATTCCATGTTCATTGTGGATGTGTGCTTTGTACTTATTCAAGAAGTTGGGAGAGGGTGAAAATGTATCAAAATGCATGGTATGAAAAATGTCATTTTAAAAAAGCACAGAAAATTGCATTAACTGTTCAGATGACTGACAACATTGGTTTGGGATCATTTTTAACTCAATGATTGTTTTTAAGGTTTTGCTGTCAAGCTGGCATGGATTTTAACTGCAAAGTGCATGGTTATGATTCCTTAAATCATGGTGTGGGTATGGGTAAGGATAAGTTTCTCTTCAAGAAATCAGGAAAATGAGTTTTTTCCTCTCACTTTGGGAGTCTCCACAGCCTTTGGCAGACCTATGAGGCTTTCCACTTGGGAGTAAGATTGGAAACTGCTTTGTTCCTAAATCCATAAACGCAAAATAAATGATATCCCTGTTAGCTCAGGTTTCACCACAGCACTTAATACAAACGCAAGGGAGAGTGTCCTCCTTCGTTCAGTCTGTGACCTTAATGTTGTTTTATTATCTCATGGGTGCATTTTTTAAAATGTAAAAACATATTTTGCTGACCTTTTTAGTTGTTTTCATCAGATCCGTTGAGCCTGGCATCTAACCTGGTACTGCTGCATGGGAGATTTAATTAAATTGTTGAGTAATTGCTTACATGGTTTCTTTAAATAATGTTTTGCCAGAGTGTTTAAAGAGTTGCTTTACAGGTTATTAATTTAACTGCTTACAGACTAGGTGCAAAACAATTAAATTATTTGGAACTATAATAGTTGAGAAGTAAACAAATCTACCCATGGTCTGATCTAGTGCAGTTAGTTACCTCCGCTATAACCCCAGTCCATGCTTCTGCAGTCTTTCACCTGGATTGTCCAAACAGCCTCTTAACTATATAGTTTTTGCTTTGCTGTTTTGCATGCCAAACCCAGAAGCCAGAAGCTGTGGTCTGGCTTAGACACCTAAGATTGTGTAACCGCTGCAGTAAACCTCCCTGGGCTTCTCATTCCTGCCCTAGGCCCTTTGCATTTGCTATTCCTTGTGCTTGGTGCTATCTATTTAGTTTAATTCTAAATCACCATTCAGGACTTGTCTTCTCCATGAGACCTTCTCTGTTTAAAATGGAAACCTCTCTTCACACCTCTCCAGCATTCCCTATTAAGTTCCCTTGCTTGGTTTCATTCCATCATACAGATCTTCTAATATACTATCTAAGTCTGTGAGCTAATCTTCATAGACTCTTAAAACAGTGCTTGGCACACAAGTGAGGTAGCAGTTTATTTGGTAACAATACAGAATGATTTTCACATGCAGTTTATCATGTGACTCCACGAGACAGGGAATATTGCTCCATTAGTTTATTATTATATCCCCAGTGTCTAGAATGATGGCTAGCACATGATACATGCACAAAAGTTCTTTGAATAAACAGAAATACTTATTAATATACAATAAAAGATCATGGAAAAGGATTCAGTTTGTTAAAAATTGTTTTCTATGGTTTCAGAAACAGAAGACATCCCAAAAGGCCAAGTCCTCAAAGACTGCTCTCCACAAAAGAAATGTAATTAAAATTCAAATTTTGAAATTCTTTGCAATATGGGAAAAGGTACCTTTATCTGAATGACAGCATTTTGAAGTCCCTGGAAGAGCAGCACTTTTGGCTTACCAGTCCCTGGTGTGACTCTCCAAACAGATATTTAATATAGATCCATGTGTTCAAATAAAAGAGAAAATACAGTTGTTCACTGTTCAGTTGCTGGAAAATAGCTGGAGAAGAAAAAGATTTCTGTACATCGGTGAGATGCAGCATGAAAGCAGAAGGGTTGAGTCAACAGATAATAAGTTCCTGTCCAGCCTCTAACTCCTGGATTTGGGATAATATTCCTGCAGAATCTCTCTGCAGCCTGGCTTCAGATTTATTTGTATTCAGCTCTGTTTATCTCCTCTGAAATGTCTAAAAAGACTTATAGGAATGTTCATTACTAAGAATACTCCACTCTCGTGTTATAACTAATCAAAAACATTCAAAAAGTAAGGGTGAGTGGCAAGTACTTTACTGTTGTTCCCATCAGCTCTTGTAGGAGAGCACAGACCTCCTCTCCTGGTCTCAAAAGCCTTCCCATCCCCCTGGAGAGCTTGAGTATCAGCCCAAGATGTTCTAGCCAGAGCTCTCATTTTACAAAATGTAAGTGTGGATTTTCTGGCCCTTTTACTGACATAGTTTCTTTCCATTCCACTCATCGTAGAATGGTTGTACGCTGTGTCTAAAGATTATCAGTATTAATAAGACAGTGGCTAGTTTGTCTTATAGGTATCAGATTTGCCCATTAAAGACAGTGAGGTTCTGGGCGTAGCTGAACAAGCAAGATCTCTGGAGGGATGGGATAATAAACTGAGAGCTGTTCGAAGCTTCTTGTCTGCTCGCCAACAAAGGCATTTATATGCACACACTGTAACCAGATTTACAGTGATACCTTGACAAAGTTCAATGCTGAAGACTTTCTGATCACTTAACATTCTGCCAAGAACCTGAGTCTTCAGTGAATCTGTAAATGGATATTAGAAAGTTAAGTTTATTCAAACCTCTAGCTTGAAATGCAGGGTGGGTTCTCCACCCCTTTTACTGCAAGTTTCTTTCCATTTCACCCATTTCATTTAAAAAAACAATAATTATTGGTATCAGTAAAAGACAGGCTACTGTTTTGTAGATACCAGGTTCTCAAAGACCATAAGGCTTTGGGCAACATATATTCATTTCGGCAAGCAGATGGTTAGTTTGAAAGAACTATCAGCTTATCTAGGAATGATAGTACAAATGTTGGTTGGATAAAGTACAGAACAGTGTACTTTTCCTTCCTAGTTCTTTAAATAAGACTTACATAATATTTCTGCAAACATTCCAGTATAAGTGTCTTTTAAGGTATTAGCTTATAGTATTATAGGATGTGTGCAAACTTTTCAATGCTTTACTAGTGAGTGCTTGAGATATACTTTCTCTCACCCACTCTCTCACATTTTCTTCTTCTGCGCAGGTACTGTCAAAATCCTACAAACACGGTAGTAAACTACAACAGTCTTTGCCTTTAAAAATGTGGTCTAATGGAAGTGACAGTTGAAGAAATACAAAAGCTGAGCTATTCTGAGAAGGACCTTCCAGGTCACTCTTACGGGAAGCAGAAATTCGCAACCTAACAAGGGAGGAGAGGGCCTATGAGAGTAAAGTCTCTGTAAAAACAGTTGTATAAACTGAAATTTGAGTGATTACAGAGTTTATGGGGGCACTTTGTGTAAAAACTACTAGGAGTGTTCTAGAAAAAGGAGTGATATGCACAAAGGTCCAGAGTGAGAGAGAAATCTGAGCCCGTTCAGAAACAGGAAATGATGTGTGTGCAGCTTAAACTGGAAAAGCAAAGGTAACTAAGCAGGTACAATGCTGTGCATGCTCACAGGAGTCTTCTGCCACAAATCAAGGTGATCAGGATGAAATTCTAAGATCGACAGAAAGCTGGTGATAGACTTTCAAAGAAGAGAGACAAAATGTGTTTCAATTCCCTCTTTTAAAAAATGGCTAAGTCAGAAGAGCCCTCTATATTACAGGGGCTCCAAACAGTACCCAGCTATGAAGAGGTAGTATTCTACAGTATGAAATCAAAGAGAGCTTTAAAATTAGCATTTTAGTGTTCAAAACACTGTAGGAGACCATTAATCTCATCAAATGGGAGCCCTTGACAAAATTTTCACTCCAGATGAGTACAACACAGGAATTATCCATTAGGCTTATTATAGAAATAGTAATCTAGTGTTAGGGAGAAAATCTGAATTTAGGTTGAATCTATGACTCTTTTAGTTAGCTCAAGCAGCTATCATCTATCACTGAAGTAGGAGGCAAACAACAGCTTACCAGCTGAGTGACAACCACAAAGTAATCACTGATCTTATGAAATAAAACCTCCAATATTTTGTTCTTGGAAAGATAGCTTCTAGGTAAAGAACAATCATAGCTGAAGTGTTCCTAAGCCCTCTTCTAAGCTTTTACTTCCCCTCTGTATTTTTAGTACAATTGTTTACTCAGGGTTCCACCAAAAATATTAAAAACCTTTCTACACACCTGACATGGGAATAAAATAAATTCTATAGACAAGTCTCCAGCACCATGTAACTTTTTCACGTACAAGTGGAAATTAAGCAATCACAACAGATTGGTAATTATTAGGGAGGAAATGGAGTGAAAGGTAGGTTAGCTGACCAATATCTTGGTGTCAAGGAGCATGACAGAGTCTAGACAAAGCTTCTGTAACTAACAACCAAGTTCAATGTTAACGTGTCAAAAGATACTGCAGGTGAAAAAAAATCGCTGCACAAAGGCCTGAAGGCAAGCAGTGACATTTAGAAACAGATCTCCAGCTTGGATAGAGGATGAGGGGCCATGCTGAGAGTCCCAGGGGAGTATAGCCCAAACGTGGGCTTAGTTCCTTGGATGGAGGGGGTCTCTTTAGCAGAGTTGATGTGGAGATGAATTTTTTTAAAACCACCAAACCTTTAGGTTCTGACCTGTGGAATCCTGAAAGCATTTTATAATAAACAGGAGGTGATTATACTCTTGGCAAAGACTGTGCGTGTGTTGGCAAGACGAGAAAACACACATTGAATTCGAAGAACAGCCAACACCAATGTCAGGTGGTATAAAGCTTAAACGAAATGTGAAGCATATACTTCCTGCTGAGAAATTTTACTCCCTTGCAATTTTGCTTCTGAGGTCCCAGCTGACCTCAGAGGCGAAGGCACCGTGTCACCACTCATATGGGACCTCATAACCTGTCAGAGAACACTTGCTCATACGCTCTATCTCTCCCATTAGGTTCTAGTCTTTTTTCTCTTCAATGAATGTCATTTAAGGATCAACAAGTCAGAAACAGCTCAGGGTAACAATCCCTATGTGCAGTAATAGCAGAATTACACCCATGATCACTAAGACTTACTCCATCACATTATCTGTGCTTCATATTTGCATGTGCACTTGGCCTCAATTATTCATCTTGACAATATTGTGAAGTATTATAATCACAGAGTTTGGCAGATAAGGGCCCTAGGTTCACAGAGGGTAAGTGTGACTTTTCCTGACCCAACCACTTAATGTAACTTCTCATTTTCTAAGGAGTTCTCTGCAAAGGCTGCCTGCCAGCAACCGTGGCAAAAAGACTGTATTTTAAGATACACTTTCAGTTTCTCTTAAATAATGTTAAGAACTCAGAGGAACATGGGCTTTTAGGATCGTATACCTGTTCATCAATTTCTAACTTGTGGCCTTTCAGATTTCAAGTTGTGGTGGGAGGGTCTTGTCAGTATCGGCCCACTTCAATGATGACAACATCGCAGCTGTGTGTTGGCCCAGATATGCTCACAATCATGAAGAGGCAGCCTCCCATCTTCCCAATAATGGAAAAGCATCCCTGACTGAAGGAGAGTACATGTAATAATGCTCATCACTCAGGTGGACTTAATAACCAAGTTTCACTTGTTTTAAAGCAAAATGTGTGCAGACAGGGCAGTATTAGGATTAAAAGGGTCAAGTTACAGCATCCTTAAACCTACTATAAGAAAGCGTTTGTTCAACAAATTGAGTAGTTTAGTAGGAGAATGGCACACACTGTAGACTGTGATATAAAGTGATTGACATTTTTGGCACAATGTACAAGGGAGAGGCGTGTAGCTAAACATTTGCCAATATCACTTCCTGTAAAAAAAAAAAATCAGCTGTGAGAGAAGCAATGGTGTGTGTGTGTGTTGTTTTAAAAACTCGAAATCGGTTTTTCCCCCAGAGTAGAAACTTACAAGTTCATCAGCAAGGACGGTATTGCATATTAGCTAGTCAAGCTGGCTCTCTAATTAGCTCAACAGAAAAGGTAATAGTGTCTTTCCAAGTGAGCACTCTTTAGTTCTGTGGTGTTTGCACCTCTCACCTGGGCCGTTTGGTTACAAATCCACCTCCTTAAGCAGCCCTGTAAAAAAACAAGATCAATAAAATATATATACATAAAAAAAAAATCCAGCCATAAATCAGCCACGTGGAGCTGCTGCTGCACAGGCGGCGGCGTCTGACTTCCTGGTTTGCTTCCTGCAAGCCTCAGGCAGGGAAGAGACCCGGCAGTGGGCATCAGGGAGGGAAGGACAGTCTAGGGCGGCGGCAGGGACACCTTTGGGGCGACCGGCGGCTGCATTCCGGGAGGGCACGGGAGTCAAGGACAAGAGTTTTGGTCCATAATCACTACAAAAGTTTGGGAATCTGGAAGAGTTAGGAAGCCGAGCCGTAGGGCAAAGGCTAAAAGCAGACCTGGGTGGAAAAGTGTTAAGTTAGTTCCAAGGTTACTAGGGACTCGCAGGGGGCGGGGAGGGGGGAGGTTCTCGCGGTCGCGGGTGGCGAGGGGGGCACTGCGGGAGCTAGTGCGGGCAGGTCGAGAGAAAGGAAGCCTGGGGAGCCACACACGACGGCCGGCCGGAGCTCCGCCGAGGCCGCCAGAGGGGAGGGGGGTGCGGCAGCCGAACGCAGAGGCAGGCGCGGGGAGGGGGCGGAGGGAAGAGCTAGGGGAAGGTAAAGCCGAGGGGAGTTCCGGATCTGGAGCCGGAGAGAGCAGGCGGTGGGGAGGGCGGCGGGCGTAGCGATCCGGGTGGGGGAAAGAGGAGGAGGAGGAGGAGGGCCGGGGGAGGGGGAAGAAGGGAGGGGAGAGCGGTGGCGGCGGCTGCGCCGGGCTGTGTCTCTCTCGCTGCCGGAGGAAGATGAGGCTGAAGATCGGGTTCATCTTACGCAGTCTGCTGGTAGTGGGGAGCTTCCTGGGGCTCGTGGTCCTCTGGTCTTCCCTGTCCTCGCGGCCCGACGACCCGAACCCGCTGAGCAGGATAAAGGTGAGTGACCCGCCCGGCCCCTCCGGCAGCCAGCGGCGACCTGCAACTTGTTTTGTCGGCGCGCGCTGGTGGCGGGAGCGAGGGGGGCGGCGGGGTCGCGGCCGCGTGGGCGCCGCAGCTCAGTCCGCAGGTGGTGCTGGCCCGGCGCCCGCCGATCGGGGGCGCCTCATCCCCCACGCCGCGGGAACCCCTCGGCCGCCGCCGCCGCCGGCCCGCCCCCTGGCCGCCCCTTCCTCCCGCGCGTCCCCGCCCCGGTTCAGCGCCGTAACCCGCGCTGTTGCTGCTGCTGCGGCGGCGGCGATGGCTAGTCGGGCGCCCTAAAGCCGGCACTGCCGAGGCGGAATCGCGGGACGGAGTCGGGTCCCGGGAGCCGAGGCTGCTCGGCGTACGGCTTGGGGCTGCGGTGTCCGCTGGGTGGCCGGGGCGGGGGGCGGGAGGGGACGCGGGGTTGGTCCCAGCCGCGGCCTGTGTGGCGCGTCGCAAGGCCTGAAGGAGGCGAGATGCCGGCGCCGCCGCCGCCGTGGTCCGGTGGAGCAGGCCCTGCGGTCCAGCCTCCCCGGCGGTCGCCGCCCAGCCCTCCCCCCTCCGGTGCTCGCCGCGGGGCCGCCCCCAGCCTGCCCGCCTCGGGCTCCAGCCCGTGGTGCCGCCTCCCCGCAAACTCCGGTGGCCGGCAGCCCGGCGCGATGTGCGGCTGAGGCCTCGCCCGGCACCCGCTTTCTCGTGTTCCCGGACAGGGGAGAGACGCGTCCCCACCCGGATCGGCGTCCCCGCACCCGGGCTCCGGGGAACCCCTATCCGCCCGGCTGTACTCGCGGGTTGTCCTGCGGATCGGGAGCGGGCTCCTCTCTCCGGGCCCTGGCCGGGCTCGGCTCCGGCCGAGGACCTAACTAAGGGCCGGCTCCTGACCGCCCCTCGTGGCCGGCTCATCAGCCTGACTCCGAGAGGCGCGCGCTCCGCTGGGACGCATCTGTCTTGTCGCCCTGGGCGCCGGCGTTAGCCTTGGCAGTGCCTGGCTTTGAGGGTTTAGTCAAGCTGCTCGGAACTTTAGTTACCGGGAACCGGCCAGTGCGCTACACTCACCCAGCAGTTGGCGGCGCGAACTGGTCTGCTCCCACCTTCCCCAGGTTGACCCACCCCCCACCCTCCGCGGGATGAGCCGTTACAGTCCCGTCCAGTTTCTCCTCCCCGAGCCCTCGCTCGATGCCCACGGCCTCGAGTCCAAAGTCCGACTGGACTCAGAAGGGAGTGGAAGACTTTATGAGTTCCGGGGAATACAGAGACTGAGCAGCCGTGGGAGGAGCCAGTAGGAAGAGTGCCTTCTGCAAAATCCGCGTTGCACCTACACGATCTACTTTATTAACTTTACTTTTGGAAAGTTAGCGTCAAGAAGCTGAGGAGAGAAGTTTGTGGCTGCTTTCCAAGAGTAAGAATCCTGGAGGAGGCCCCCCTCCCTTATCAGTTGTTGCTAATGTCACAACTTACTCTGCAAGTTGCGGTAATTGAGGCTGGCTTTACCGAAGTGGAGACCCACCTGTGTCCTCTAAATTGATAAAATTCTCTTTTTAGAGTGTTTGGAGTGATGGGTGACTTTTTAAAATTATCACATTTGCTCTCAAAGTGATTTGGTGAGATGAATATTGAAATTGATTTTTTTACTCAAGTCATCAAATGCCCTTTTATATAAAAACACTGTATAGTGCTGGAAATCCTAAGCTCCAACTTTCTGAGAAGGAAATTGAAAACTTGCCAAAACTAGTTATAGTCGTAATACCTGTAGTTCCGATCCTTTTAAAGCCATGAGTGAGCCCACCAGTGTGAAGCCTGCCTGTAACCCCCGAATTTAGGAGGTTGAAGAAGGTCATGTATATGAGTTCAAGGCCAGCTGGGGCTACAAAAGACTAGTCTCAAAAAGAAATGGGGGATCATCATAACACCTTTCTGGTTAGGTTATTAGTGTTGATATGTAATAAAATATAATAACCGCCATAATGTGCATGAGGTGAGCGTAGCTTAATTTTTTTGTTCAATTTATTAATAAGCTTATCAGGGGACCTTTTTCAAGTATTAAAAAGAATGCTTAGGTGCAACGTACCAGCAAATAGTAATATAAAGTAATTCTAAGATGTCAGATGTCCTAAGAGTGTCAGGGGCTGTTACTTCTAATGGAAACAAACCTGAAGGTTCTTGGGACCCAGTGCTAGGGGAGGAGTTAGGGAAATTCAGTTAGGAAGACTCCAATGCTGAGTCTTGGGGTTTTCTTCTAGAGGCCTTGCTGTACTTTTACTTTGTGACTGCAGATCTGTTATGAGGACCTGCGTCTCCTTCTTGGATGTCGGTCTATATGTGGCGTCTTTTGATCTCCCCAGAGGGCCAGAGCTAGGTGAAAACAGTCACTTTACTAAATGAAAGTTCTGCCTCACCTCCTTCTTGTTGTGCTTATGACTCTGTCCAGCCAGCACCACTTCTATCTTGTACTGTTGGTATTGCTTCAATTTTGTGGAACAGTACACAATTTTCTCTTCTGAGCCTCTTGCTGTTTCTCTGGGGTGAATGATATTTAAAATGACCTTACAATTTCATTCTGTTTTTTGGGGGGGGGGGGGGGGGGGATCTCATAGCTCAGGTTGGCCTTGAAGTCTGTATGAAGCCGAAGATGACTTTGAACTTTTGATCCTTTGGCCTCTACCTCCTAAGTGCTGAGATTACAGTCATGGAATACCACACCGGGTTTGTGGTGTGCTGTGGAATCTTTGTGCATGGAAGGCAAGCATTTTGTCCACTGAGCTATATTCACAGCTCTGTTATATGATTATTTTTGTTGATATGGTCACATATTTATGAATGCCTGCGTGTACCAAGTATGGTCCTAACTGTTAAGGAAACACTTCTTGCTTTAGTATCATGGATCTTCCAACCTAGTGAGAAAAACACATGTTAGTCAAGCATTCACAAATGTACAAATACAATTGTACTATGAAGGAAATACGTGAACGAACACACTTGGGTTATGAAGGAAAACCTTAGAAGGTAAGAAAATGGAGAGGTTTGAGCATGCAAATCTTACTTGAATAAGTGACTTTTGAACTGAAATCTATAGATTTGAACAATAGCAGTTGTTGCACTGGGGTTGGGACAGACAGTCCTGAAAGGAGAGGCATGTACACAGGTTCTGAAACACGAGATAGCATAAGGTAAGCAACTGGAAGGTCAGTATTAAGGGATACATGGAGAATTAGACTAGATACGATGACACTACAAACGGGCGAGGTCTTGTGGACCATGCTAAGAGTTTACATCTTAACCAGGAAGCCACCGAAAGGTGTAAGTTTGAAAGACGTGACAATATTCGTGTTTTGGAAAGATCATTGTGACTCCCTGCAGGAAGGATGCATATGCCGATTTGTACATGATGACGGGAGTCACATATGACCTTGTTTGGTCAGAGGTTTGTTGAGATGGTGTAAATTGGTTCAAGTGCGGCTAAATTTGTAAAGGCACTAAGATTTGGTGAATGGATGTGGAAGGGAAGATATCAAGAAGACTAAGATGATAACTATTTGTTACATTAGGACAAGTTAGGAAGACAAGATTTGAGCATTCTGTTTTGTAGTTAATAAAAAGGTTATTTTTTACATAGATAGTTGTAGGTCATCATTTATTAAGACCATTTGTTTAGACTTGGAAAGTGCAGACCATTCTAATTAAATAAAACTACTGTGTTTCAGAGTGACACCAATTTTCCCAGGCATTACCCCTGACTGTTTAATGTTGAATCATGAACTTGGGAAAGAAAGGTTTGTAGTGGAAATGTTGACAGATCTCTAGCTTTAGAGTTTCTCTTCAAATGTGCAGTATTGGGAAGACCTCTGTGCAAACTGATAATTTTCTGTGCGAATACCAAGTCACCCGAGCTCAGGGCATTCGTGACAGGACTAATTCAGCGGCTATTCCTATGCAAGAGGATTTGTGGGATAAACATGATGAGAAGATGAAAGGAATCTGGCTTAATTGAGTATTCCTAGATGGACTGACTAATCGCTGTCTGGTTGCAGTGGACCAGTCATTTCACCTCCGTAACCATGGGCTCTTGCCCGTGAGAATTTGTTTCAAATGCAAATGCCATTTGTTTGAAACTGTCACTTAGCAAGAGCACAGAGCCTTAGGTGGCCTTCACCCAGCTACCCAGACCACTGACCTTAGCAGGTCTTTGTTTTCTTAGCCACTTTCAATCTTCTGCTCTCCAGCTCCCACATGGGAATAAACCCCATTTTTATTAAGTGTAAGAAATCTGAGTTCACAGATTACCAAAAGCCTCGGGGTGTGTGTGTGTGTGTGTGTGTGTGTGTGTGTGTGTGTGTGTGTGTG
>CAJQZJ010032178.1:2216213-2261918 GCA_907164525.1 Lophiomys imhausi | reverse complement strand
GTGTGTGTGTGTGTGTGTGTGTGTGTGTGTGTGTGTGTGTGTGTGTGTGTGTGAATTCTTATTCCCTGATCATAATTTCTCTCTCTCCTCCCTTTCCTCTCTTTCCTCCTCCCCCCTCACTCTCCCTCACTTGGTGCTGAATTTACAGAAGATACTAATTAATTTCTTTTTTGTCAAATAATATCAAGTGAGGTGCTGCATTTAAGTATAGCTCCTCTATAAACACTGAAAAGATTTGGTAGATCTCCCAAATTGCTGTATTTGTTGGTTCTGTGAGAAGGTGTTCTATTGAATGTTCTTAGTAAGGCCGGGAAGCACCCTGCTGTTAGCTATCCCCTCTGCTCCCCCTGAATTAGGCTCCCAAAAGGCTGTTCGTAGTGTACCAAATACAGTCCATGTTCTACCCGGCAAAAAGAAACTAAAAAACCAAAGCTCTTCCTTAATCCAATACCTACATAAGGAAATGACATGAAGGCATCTCAGGGAACTGTGTCATAGCTTGTTTTTCATTGCTGTGATAAACACCGACCCCAAAAACAATTTGGGGAGGAAAGGGTATATTTCAGCTTAACACTTTATAGTCCATCGGTGAGAGAAGGCAAGGCAAGAACCTGGAGGCAGGAAGTGAAGTAGAATCTTGGAGAATCTGCATACTGGCTTGCTCTCCAGATTCTCATTCAGCTGGACTTATTCCTCCTAGGATCAGGAGTGGCACTGCTCACAGTAAGACTGGGCACTCCCACCCCACAATAAGTAATCAGGAGATCAGGAGAAAACTCCATAAAGTTGCCTATAGGCCAAAGTGATGGAGCCATTTTCTCAATGGAGGTTCAAGTTGACATTAAAAAAAAGAAAAAACAAAAAAAAAACAAAACCGCAAACAAAACCCTAACCAGCACGAAATGGTTTGTTAATAGCAATTGGTGGAGAAGGCCTAAAAACAGCCATTTGTAGAGTGCATAGTTTTTAGTAAGGAGGGAATAAGAAATGTTGAAAAGCAGTTGGATTTGGATCACTACTTTGTCTGGTAGGCCAGCCATGTGGACTGGGAAATAAGGGGAGGTAGTGAGGATTGCTGAATAAGTTGCATCATTCCAGGCTGTAGTAAATTGAAAGAGAAAGGAATGCATCAGGAATGGAAAGCAGAATTTTCAGCCACCAGTGAACAAACTGTTTGCAAATTCTAACTTAGAAGTTATTAAAAAAAAAAACTTGATCAGCAGAATGGGAATAGCTCAGTGCAGGGAAATTATGGTCACTCAGCTTGCAAGTAGATAATTATCTTTGTTCATATTTTGAATGCTACTCCTGAAGATTGAGTACAGTCTGACAAAGGAAAAGCAGCAAAATAAAGCATCTAGATTTCTAGTGTGCAGTTGATGAAGGATGTGAATGAAGCAATCTTATAATTTTTTTATATAAGGTACAAGAGGAAAAAGGTGAAGAGTGGAACATTTGTTAATGTTGACAGATTATTTTAGTAGGAATGGGGATGCATTGGTATTGTAATGGCGGGCATGGGAGAATTACGTGCTTCCACTGAAATGTCCCTGGTTATTATAGTCCACGACAACGAGTTGGATTAGGGGCACATGAGTAAGGATAGAAATGGGAAGTTTATTAAGGAAGAACAAGAAAAAGCACTTCTGGAGGTTGGAGTGGGCTAATGAACTGGGACAGACCCTCAGAAGCTCTGCTCCACGTCAGTTCCGACCCTTTTCATGATCCACAGAGCAAACACTTTCTCCTAAGGATGGATGCTGTAGGCTTTTCTTCCACATGCTGCCTGTTTCCTGTAGCTCAGATAGGGAAGAGTTTCCAGCTTTTCTCTGCCAAGTGACTTTTCTCATATGTCACTCTTGATAACTCTCTTTCCACACCCCTAGTCTCTTGCTACAATATAATAAACATGGTAGACACCTAACAGTTGTTTCTTTTAGCTTTGAGTATTATTAAATGTTATCCATTGCTCTAGGGGAGATGGTGTATAACAAAGAAGGTAGTGAATTGTGACACGGTAAAGATGTCCATGATAATAGTTGGGTGTGTGTGTGGGGGGGGAGAAACAGACATACAGACGGATACAGTCACACATGGAGGGGGAAGTCGAGATCTAGACCTCTTAACATCCCCCACCACCCAACTTCTATTGTTCAAAATAATGTATTGAGGCCTTTCTGTGTGCCCCTGGGTTGTACTCTAGAGATAATGTCAAGGATGTTAGGGCTCTTTGAGGAAAGACGGGCTGTGTGTAGCAGTCACAAAAAGGAGATCTTTAAAGAGTTATAGTAGGTTAGGTGAAAGTTGAGAGGGAAAACAAAACGAGCATAGCATTTAGATAGCTCTAGAATGTCCGTGGGATTAGGCCGGGAAGAGAGGCAAGAAAGAACATTCTAGACTAAACAAATACGGTGAGACCAGAAAGTGGTTCATCTTGTATTGGTGAAGAGTAGTGGAATGTGATGGGAAAAGTGAGTTCTGACCACATTTTGAAGGGAATTAAATGACAGGCTAAGGAGCTGGGTGGGATTTTATTGATTTAGCATTTAGAGTAGCTTTTTGGAGGCTTTTGAAGAGATGGTGACGTTTGTGTATCAACTCATTCAGTCTTTCTGTGGATATTTCAAGTGTTCACTGAATGGCTTTTGAAGAGATGGTGACGTTTGTGTATCAACTCATTCAGTCTTTCTGTGGATATTTCAAGTGTTCACTGAATGTCTCCTAAGTGCTTTCCATTGCATTGACCATACTGTACCTAGAGTATTAAGTAGTAACAGCAATAGCGGCTAATGTATTGGATTCTTAGATCAGGTAAATATTCTATATATTGTGTTAACTGTGACACCTTTGAAGCCAGTTTGATCTAACGCAGCTCCTGCAGTGAACCCTTTATTCGAGATTATTCTCTTGGCAAGAAGTAGAGACAAGGTCCATCCAAGTCTTCTAATTTGAGGGTTCTGATCTCTGTGTTGGTCAGCACTGAGACAAAATAGATAAGCTGAACGAAGAAGAAGGAACCATTTTGGTTCACAACTTCAGAGGTTTCAGGGTCATGGGAGGGAAACCAGGTGGAGAAGACTGTCACACTGCCTGTCAAAGAAGCAGGCCGGGTCAGGGCAAGATAAGGTCCTAAAGGGCATACCTCCACTGCCCTGATTTCAGTGTCTAGCTCCTACCTCCCACTTTTTACCACCTCCAAGTACTGCCACCATATTGTGTATTTGACAGGGGATCATCCATTGAACCTTCAGAATTCATTCAGTTCCCCAGTTGATCAGTTGCCAGCCAAGCTCATGATACCTGATACACGGAGCCTCTGGGGACAGTTCATATTCGAATCTCAACACTCACCCTTGACCTCTGGTTTGAACATGTTCAGATGGAGCACATTGAAAGGGTGATCTGCAAACAGTAGCAGGGTAGTTTCATACCAACACAGTGACGACCATACAGGATAGTGTGAATGGGCAGAGAGGATCCTTTAGGGATGGATGGTCGGGGAAGAAGATTCGAAGCTGAAGCCTGAGGGGCGTTCTTAAGCTTGCCTTGTGAATCTGAGGCAAGTGTGTTCCAGGCAGAGGGAACATGATGTTCAAAATCCCCAGGTCTGGAGTGGAGCTGAGAAATGAGGTCAGTACAGCTCCCTCCTCTGAGGGAGGATAGTACTTGATGAACTTGTACTCAGAGTTCTTGGAGTAGTAGGAGTGTAGGTCTGTTGTGTGGTCGGTTATTAGCATGATTGTTTATTTCAGTTCCTATTCTTTGTCCTTAAGCCATTTATTACCCTCTCACTGCCAAGTGTCCTGGGTTGCAGGATAAATAGATGACTCCCTCCGTCACTAGCCAGGCTCTTAGATAAATAGAGTGACACACCCACACCCCTGCAACAGATTGTCAGCCAGATGTCAACAGTTGTAGTAGCTCAGATTAAAAACTACATTGGCCGAGCCCACTAGGGCTTGTGGGACCGCAGAGAACTGGCACCTAGATTAATTGGAGCTGGGTGTTAGCACAGTGCTTGTTTTCCTAGGAGACAGGCATGGAGGCCGAATACAAGGTGAAATTATGGGAACAGAACTGCTTGAGAGGGGAGGGCGAATGCTTGAAGGAATGAAAAGAGGATACTGGTGAATTTAAGATTACAGCTGAGTGCTGCTCTTACATAAGTCGGAGAAGATAACTTAAGGGCCATCAGCAGATTCACAGGCCATGGTATTGACATGGGGCTGGTTAAGAAAACCATGGCAGTGGGCATGAAAAATGGTACCTCCCAATAAACCAACCTGCAGTGCTTCAGCCAAGAGAGGAAGGGCCTGTACAGCATCTTCAGTGGATCTCTGTAAATAGTAGGAGTGGAGAACTGGCTCACATGAAGTAGCTCAAGAGCTATGTAGTTCATCCCAGGAAATACACAGAGGAGATGGAGTATTATTAGAAAACTGTTACTTATAATCGTAGAGGAACACAATGGTTTTGTCTAATAAAATGCCTATCTCCCCGAACGTACTGTAGTATATGTATAGACTTGCATATGTATTTTAAATTGATGCGTAATCTCTAGTTGTGATAACGTGATGATACATATACCAGATAGTAACATAACATATATTAGGCATTTTGTGCTTTTCGATCAGAATTCCTGTGACTTTTTAAACTGTCTTAAAAAAAATCATTTAATTTTTAAGTTAAAAAAGAAAATTGGGTTTTAAATTTTAACTTAAAATTAATTAAATTTTAATTAAAACTAATTAAAAATTTAAGTTAAAAAAGATGCCAAGAATATTGGGCCAATTGTTAGTTTCTCATACATTTCTTTGACTGATGTATATTTAAAAGTGGAGAAAAACAGAATAGAAAGATTGGGCTCAGCATTTCTGCAATCTGTTTTTTTTTGGGGGGGGAGGAATTATAATATAGTATTCTGTTTTTCAAGACAAGATTTACCCTTTCATTCTAATTTAGTCCTGTGAGCTTGAGAGCAACAGACAACTTGAACTGCACCTGCCCAGCACTTAGGAAGTCCTTGTGAACAAGGAAGAAATAACTTGAAGTTACTTCATTTGCTAAGAATTCTGAATATTCAGCATGGGAAATGTTCTCCTTCTGCCCCATTATACATTCCCCCGTGAGCTCCCCAGCCTTTTTAGTGCTTCCACGTCTCCCAGGGAAGCATTTGACATGCCAACAGGGAAACCTGCTTCAGTTCACCGAATGCAAGAACCAGCACACTGAAATTTGAGGGGAAAAATTAATTTTGCATCATCTAATTAGGTTTATAGGATTGCTGCAGAGTAGCCTCCTTCTCAAATCTAGAAGGCACAATTAACTGCAGTATTATATCAATACCAACTAGTGTGCTAATAGGCTTCTAAGCAAAGCAATTGGAATTTGTTATTACCAAGAATTTTTTTCTTTTAACTGGTGAATTAAAATTAAATCACACATTACCAGAAACCATTCTGTAAGAGAATAGATGCTTTAATCATTTTTTTTCATCCTTTAATTTTTATTGGTTCTTTGGGTTTCAAGAAATATACATCTGGCCTCAAGAGGTATGACACTCTCTTTATTAGCAAACTTGCATGTTTAATAAATGTCTGGCTTAGATGTAATTTTAGTATTTGTAGAATTTTTTAAGGATCTGTGTCTGCGTATGTGTGTGTATGTATGCTCAAGCATGCACATACACACATGCACATACTATCAAATGCCTGAATGTATTTATGTGTATGCTTGTGTGCCTAGTTCCCGAGAGGCCAGAAGTGGACATCAGATCCCATGGAACTGGAGTTACAGCTGTTCGGGTGTTGGGAACTGAACTCTGGTCCTCTGCAAGAACAGCAAGTTCTCTCAATCTCTGGAGGCCCCCAGTTGCATTAATTTTATGGAACCATTTTATAGGATACTGTAGTGTTTATGTACTTATGCACTGTGTGTATGTATGCCTTGTGAGAGGGCTTGGTGTTAAGTAGGCATTTACAGAGAAGCTGCCTGTGATAGTTTTGTCAACTAGACAAGCCAGGGAAGAGAATCTCAATGAGGAATGTTCTCAATCAGGTTGACATATGGATTTGTCTATCGGACTTATCTACGTGGGAGTTCTCAACCTGTAGGTCTCGATTCCCAGAGGGGTTGCACCTCAGATATTCTGCATATAAGATATTTATTTATACTATGATTCATAGCAATAGCAAAATTACAGTTATAGAGAAACAACGAAATAATTTTATGGTTGGGGTCACCACAGCATAAGGAACTGTATTAAGGGTTGCAGCATTAAGAAGGATGAGAACTACTGGTCTCAGTTGATGTGAGAAGGACCCAGCCTAAACGCAGGCTGTCTTAGTCACTGTGTTTGGTTCCTGGTTTGTATGAGAAAGCAAGCCGAGCAGCAGGCATTCATGCATTCTTCTCTCTGCTGTCCGTGGCTGTGATGAAGACTGTTCTAAGTTTCTGCTGCCTTGATTTCTCTAAGATGGATTGCACTGGGATTGTGAGCTAAAATTAACCCTCCCTCCCTTGGGTGACTATGCAGCATCTTTACACTTCTCTGAGAATTTCAGTTTTGATATATTCATTTAAAAGGCTGGGTATTCGTTTTTTTTAAACACAAACTAAAACTAGTAAGGTGCCGTTAGTTACATATTATAAAAACTAGTCCTAAGACTTGTGTTTGGAGTACTCTGGAAAGTCTTTGCCCACCAGTATTTAGTGTTACACTCTACATTAAAATTTTCTGTAGTCTGAGATAAGTGTTTCATATGCGTTTTAAGAAAGCCTTAGTGTTTATGTGTATGTGTGTGGCTCTATGCATGAGTATACACAGGTATATGTGGGTACCCTAGTGGAGAGAAGAGAGTATTGCATTCCCCGAAGCTTGGGCTACAGGCTGAGCTGCCCAGATCGGGTGCTAGTAACTAAACTTCAGTCCTCTGAAAGAGCAACAAGTGCTCTTAATTCCTGAGTCACCTCTCCAGTCCCTTGTGTACATTTTTATTGCCATCTATTATAGGACAAACAATACAGCCATGTAACTCTGAGATGAAAGTAGACTGTCAGTACTGAAGTGGCTCGGGCAGGTACGTGCATTTGCAGCTGCCAGTGAGATCGTTGGGATACAGGGTATGACAAGGGGAGAGCACCAAATGTATCCTAATTCTTTTAGGTCCGTAGTTTGTAGTCAGTTACAGAAACATTTTACAACTCACCGAGGCTAACTAAGTCAATTAAGAAATTGTATTTCTTTAATGCTGTCATGAAAGACTGCATTTGTGAGTGAACTTTTTTCTCTTAGAAAAATGTACCATAGAGTGTATTATATTGTACTGGAATTCTTTGTTGACATCTGTCTGTACACATATAAAGGGCACACTTTGTGTGGCCATTTGAAACCTTGTCTGAGATATGCTTGCGTTTGGACTTTTGTTGCTTTTAAGAGTGGATCTTAGGTATCTCACACAGGTCTGAACCCTGTCAATGGTCTTGAATGCTGGTCCTCCTGCCTATAGCTCTTGAGGGCTGAGCTTACAGTCATGCCACCACGCCTGGTTTATATAGCGCTGGGGACTGAATCCAGGTCTTCAAGCAGCCTAGGCAGCCACTGCACCAACTCAGCCCCAGGAGATAGGTTGCCTTGTGCTGACTTGCAATGGCTGAAATTCTATAACCTCTGCAATTTTTTCTTGTGGAAAACTCAGCATTTTGCCATGCAACTCTTGTTAGATAATTTGATTATTATGCTTCTTAAAATTCAACTAATCTTACAGAATTAATCTTTTAATCTCTAATACAGCAAGACAAGCTATGTAAGTCTGAGTATTTGTTTCCTTTACAATCTGTTTGAAAGGCTTTACATCTTTTCTTTTGAGAGAATTCATTTAAAAAACCCCTATTCTAACATCTACTAATTCTTTCCAGGATGATTTAAATGAATAAAAAGTCCATTAGATTTTTGGCAAATATGTTCTCAATTATGATGTAGGATAAATGGCTTCAGAGTGCTTTTTAGAGTAGCAGATAGAAATGACTGAAATGTCATTACTTTGTACATTACAAGCTTTCTACTGTGGCAGATGTTTAGTTTAGCTTAGTTTTTTTTTTTTAAATAAAAGAATGCCAAGATTGGGGACTTTGGTAAGTTGAAATTTTATTTTAGCATTTAAACTATGGGTTGCTAGAATTAGGAAATGCAGATGTGTACTTTAATTAACTATGATTCTTTGTATGATGATCTCAGAGGAAAATTCTGAGCTCAGTTTCGTCTAAAAAGGTTGGAGGAAGATGTTTCTGTCGTATCTGGCAGTTAAATTTGCCTAGTGTCAAGAGAAATTATGGTAAAGAAAAAAATGGATTTAGAAAATAACTTTCTAAAATCCTCTCTTAAAAGAAGATGGTTTCTAAATATTAGTATTGTAAAGAAATGCATTTTCTGTGTGAATTGATAACTCCTTCTTGTAGCCAATACAGCAATGTTTATATCTTAAAATAATTGCAGGTACATGAAAGCAGAATATATAAGTTTTGAAGGGTACTATCAATCTGCAGATACAAAAGTACCACGCCCTTCCTCAAACTTTGATGCATTCTTAGCTTGAGAAAAGAATTGATGGCACCATGAAGTATCAGGCTTTTATAATTCTACGCCATGTAGTTATTCCCAAATTGTTTTTGAAAATTGGAAGAGATTTCAATAACTACAGGTTCATTTTGTTTTCCATTAATTACTATCATAGAAACAATGCAAGCTATTCCCCTGACTCCACAGAAGAAAATCCCAGCCAGAGTCTAATGAATAGATTCACTGTAGTACAATCATGCTTCATAAGAGACGCTTATATTAGCCTTGACTTCTATTCAATTAACTGGTTACCCTAAGCAAAAAGTGAACGTTCAGATTTTCCTTCTAGGCTGGGGGAAATGCTTCAGTGGGGAAAGCGCTTGCTGTGAAGTCATGAGGTTCTGAGTTTGAATCATCAGATCCCGTGGGAAGCCAAGTGAGGTAAAGCCCAAATCAGTTCTTAATTGAAGTTCCCTTAGGGTGAGATAGAAAGCAGACAGAAGCCCTGCAGAGCCTGAGCCAGCTAGCAGGAGCCGGTCTCAAACCAGGTGGAAGGCAAAGACTGACACCTGAGACTGTCCTCTGTCCTCTGAGTGCACTCTCTGATATGCGTTGAGGCTCTCTCCCTTTGCTCTCTCCTTCCTCCCCACATGCACATACACACCTACCTTGTACATGTGTATTTTATGAATGTGTATATATATATATATATATATATATATGAAACATTCTGATTTATATCCACTTTGAGCTTGCATAACAGGTACTAGTATTTAAAAGAAAGTAAGGAAGTACATCTCATGTATATTAAAAGACCTGGTAAACTACAGAAAGCAAACGGAAGTTTTTATAAATGACGATAAGGCATAAATCCTTTTTTGAGATACAGCGAAGAGAATAGGTATTCGGTGCAGTTTTTGTTTTCTGATGGATTGAAATACCTTTCCTATTGGTCTCTCAGTATTCACAAAAATAACTGCCATTTGCTTAACTAGTTCTTTATTTCCTTCCTTGGACAAAGAGTTTGTTTTACTGATGTTGAGGCCTAGCCTTTGTTGAGTGGTTGCTCAGTTTCTTTGGGTCCCAGTGGGGGTTAAATGTGAGAAAGATTTCTTCCAGGTCAGGCATGTGGTGACGGTATGCAGTATATGTAGTAGGCACCCAGACCTGCCATTGGGGCACCGGGTGTCTCTTAGTACCAAGCCTGGCAGGTTACTTAAAATTGCCAAACAGAGACAGAGAAATTACATTTTCTGAATATATCCAGTTCCTTCTCTTTCTCTCTCTCTCTTTTTTTTTTTTACCTGATTCTTTTTAATTAAAGATAACCGAACCTTATAACTCTGCTCGTGGGCCAGTGCTAATGAGAGAATGAAATTTCATTTCTAAAATTGAAGATAATGAGCCTTTTAAAGTTTTGATGTATGTAATCTCTGCATTCCCTCCTCCTTCTATTCCCCTCACATGCTCCGCTTCAAAACAAAAAGCCAGTAGTTTTCAGAGGCCTCTTCATTCTGTAAAATAGCAAAGATTTGCAAGGGACGAGTGATGGAGTCCAGCATTCACTGTGAGTGAGGGAAGATCAGAGGTGGATTTTTTTTTCTATACAAATCCTCTTTGTCAAAGAACTGTGAATTTTTGCTGGGTTGACAAGGGTATAATTTTAAACTCCCTCACATATGAAGTAATGAAAATCAAATTTAAATTTCTAAGAAGACTGTCTTCCTGATAATATTTTTTTTAAACTGACTTAGAATAGTACCGTTGGAACTTTGGGGTCTTAGCATTCTGGGAGCTGATACTGCTGTCGAACTGCCTTCTCTCCTCTGTCAGCCTTTTGTCAGCTCTCTAAAAGCACAGGTTCACCTGCCACAGTTTTATTTAGTAACTCTCTCTTAAAGAACACAGAAAGATCAGAAAATACACAGTGTCTTATTAAATCAAGTTCCTGATTTATTTCTAGTGTTGTTCATTTTAGATATTCAGCTGAGCTTCTTTTTTTCCAGACCCATGAGTCAGTACTGATATTCACGGTCTTTATTTAGGATATTGTACATGTACACTTAAACACGTTGGTTATAGACACCCAGAAAATACAAAACAAGGCTAACCTGTTCCACTTTAGTTTGTGGCAAAGCAAAGCACGAGAAACTCTCTGCCCTTGACAGAAGCCAGTGTTGCCTTCCTTACCTGTTCTGAGTAGATGGGTTGATTAGATTTTTCTTACTGCCTTGTGAAAGTATGAAACTGTATGCACAACCCTCTTTCCCTGTGTGTGAAGGTATAGTCAGTGGCATCTGGGATCCTGAAAGGACAGTCTCTTGGATGTTTAACTTACTATTAATGGTTCAGATCAATGTCTCCAAAGACAAGTAGAAAAGTTCATTTGGGGGAAGTGTAAGTATTTTGGACAGTGTGATTCAGGACTTTTGGTTGTTATATTTAGTTCATTGATAGAAATCCCTGATCCTATAGGAATTTTTTCTATATTCATTTGATTTTCTACTACTGCTAAATGCTTCCAGTCCCAGCCAGTCTAATGATTTAAATGCATTTGATATTCAGCCAAAGGGACCTACAGCTCAGGAATACTAAATTTATAACGTTAATCGAGTTACCAGGTAGAGGTTCAGTCTTCGATGCTGGGAGGGATCCTCGTTCCCTTGTGGAAGCCTTGCAGCTGATGGGTCTCTTGGTTCTGCTCCTCTGAATTGTAGTAGCTTCTCTTATGGGAACTGTATACTATACAATTAAGAGATGAGAGCTCTGTTGAGGTTCAAGGGTCATAGCAAGGTCATGATGTGAGAGTCACGATGGGACATTCTAGCAACTTTCCTGTCATCGTTTTTGCTGAGATTTTGCAAAACTCAAATATGTTTTTAATTAAATTGAAGCATTCCTTCCTCAAGGGGTTACATCCAACTTGATGATAAGGGACTTAGGGTAGGGCAGGGAGAATGAGCTCTCAGTCTGGCCTAAGGAGACTGTGTTTCTCCAGGGCAGGAGGGGCTTTACTGTACAGCACGAAGAGCTAGTTCAGGCCAGTCATTTCCTTTTGGTTTTGTTGTTGCTATTGTCGTTTTGGTTTTTTGCTTTCCTATTTCTTGCAATGGAGACGGACTATGTAGCTAAGGCTGGCCTGGAACTTATCCTCCTGCCTCAGCCTCCCAAGTGAATACTAGGATTTCAAGGCTATCTCCTCACACCTGCCCTTATGCTAGTCATGTGAATGGGGGTTGAAGTGTAGGAACATGAGGGGGTATCTACCATCCATGCATATTTTTTCTCTTGAAAGATAATTGGGCCAGTAACTAGGAAGATAAACCCCCACAAATAATAAATGTCATGATGAAATTATTTGTTTTTAATTTCCCTTGCAGCCTGACAGCTGGTGGACTAAAAACACGAAGGCTGATGTCATGTAGCTAAAGTATACATGGACTCTTACAGTTAAAATGTGGCACAGTCACTGTTAATGACTTTATCAGCTTACCCCGGTTATCTTCTCTGTGCTTGCTTTTTACATCTACAAACAAGATGAAAAAGTCGCTTTATAGCAAGGTCCTGATGTTTTATTAGGTGAGTTTACTAGAGCCTCCAAGACAGGAATTTACAGGGGTTAGCATGCAATTTTACACATGGTGTTTTTCTCTTTCAACAACTTCTTTTCTTTTTCTCCTCTTTCTCCCACTGTTCTTTATTTTTCCCTCCTTTCTTTTTATATATTTTTTTAAAGTGGGCTTTCCAGGAATGAACCTTGGCCTCACCATGTAGGCCTTGAACTCTTGACCCTCCTGCCTCTACCTCCTAGAATTAGGCACCACCAAGCCTACTCATACTCAGCTGGCTTCCCTCTTTTCTTTTGCTAACTTCTTTTGTAAGAATAATAATTTGTACATGCTTAAGTTTTCAAATTTACAATAAAGTCATTCTTTTTACATTTTAAGTAAAAAGGAGTTGAGTATTGCTTCTCTGATAGACTTTTGCTATAAAAGTAGTTATGTCCTTCAATGGTCCAGTGTTCTAAAATGGAGGAAAGAAAGAAAAACTATTTTTTTAATTTTAAAGTATTGTTTTGGAATGTAAATTTTGTTTATTGTTAAAAGCAATCAAGAAACCAAAATCACCCATATAATCATTGACTCATGGTGCAATGTGTTCCTTACACGGTTACTTACATGTCAGCATACATAACAGTGTATAAATTACTTTATAGATTGCCTTGCAGAGAGCTTCATGGTAGAAATGTTTTAATTTGTGTGCTTTCTTTCTGTTACTATTAACCACTGATCCATCTCTCCAGCCCATTGTTCTGACTTAAACTAACCCTCTTTAAACACCAGTTTAGCAGGGAGGTGCTTTACAGAAAAGAGGAAATTTTAAAAAAGAAAGGGAAGTGGGGGAAGAACAAGACAGGAAGAGAAAAGAAATGCCCGTGTGTTGGGAATCACACATACTGTCATGTGCACACAGCATTTGCAGAATTGTTGTCATCTGCCTCTTTAAAAATGCTTAGGCATTGACTCCAAATTTCATAGGATGTAAAAGATTCATGAAGATTTTCTAGAAGTGTTGGCCAAACCAACAGTCAACCAGATGAAGGAAAAGAGAGGGGATCTGAGGAAGAACTGGGTGAGCAAGTGTTGTAGGGACGTTAACGATTCACATTTCTTGGTCCTTTTTCACCCAATCATAGACCACCCTGGACTGTGTCGTGGGGTTCTTGTAATGCTCCCAAGCTGTTAAAACTCTCCACAGTGATTTAGTGCTGAGGTCAGAGTCACTGCTGTGAACTCAGTTTTGAAGCTGAGTTACATGTCTGACCTCTGTGCTTAGTCTGATTCCCATAGCCCCTCTTTCCTTTCTCACTGGCTCTTTCTACGTCTCTATGTCTCATTTCAAAAAACCTATAGTCAGCACACCTCCGTTTATTGCTCTGTCACAGGTCAGCATAGTCACTTCCCCCTCAAGTACGGAGCCAGATTGTAACCTGAAAATTAAGGAATGCCAAGTAGGACTAGTTTATCTTTAATTTCTTAACAGTGCCATCTGCTAGCCATGTTTAGATTCTCAGTTCTAACATTTTATCGATCCAAGAAATTTGTATTTAAAGAGGTGAAATGATGTGCCCAGGCTCCCTTGATCCTGCAGTAATGGGATTAGAATTCAAAAGCAAATTTCGCCTTCTCAGGGAGGATTCAGTACCAGTAAGTAGCACTTCATGAACCATTTCCTGTGAGTCAAGATTTGTTACATGTTAGTGTGTGCTGCTTTATTTTAAAGAGAATCCTTGAGCCCACTAAGGTGTAATAGTGCTGCTCATATTACCCTATAAGATTCATAGCTCATATTGACTGGCGTGCTAGCAACTATGGGGAGGCATACAGAAAAGGGCCTTCAGTACTGGAGCTCAGTTGTCACAAACTTGCAGAATATCTTGTTTTCCTTAAAGAAATTATGTCTCCTGGAAGGATAGTTTGCTGGTAGTCAAACCAGTTGCAAGTTATCTGAGTGATGCCAGCAGCTGGTGCTGTGTGGACCGATGGACTATCTAGGGGGAGAATCTAACTTCATTGACTGATGAAGTATCTGTTTTAGAGCTCTCTTATGTCTGCATTCATGTAGACATTCCATCATCTAACTGTCTTTCTCAGCCTGTCCAAGGTCTACCTCTTTCCTGAGACTGTCCCTGTTTACTGCACTCCATGGTGATGTATCTGATCTCACAAAGGCTCCGTGTGCAGCCCATGATGATATCCAACTGTAATGCTCTTAGCATGGGCGTGTCTCCAGACGTGTCCTTATGCTCTTGGAGGGCAGATGGATGCTGTTTTTAAGCTCCCCTCCTGGTCCTCTACTGACTAGCACCTAAAGGAGGCACTTCAACCCTTGTCACTGACATTTGTCTACTTAAGAGATATTCATTGTCTCCTCAGTCATTAGTCCTCAGTGACACCTGTGGTTCATCCTTTTTAATTTTTATTTATTTTCATTTATTTGTTTATTTGTGTGTGTGTTAGGGAAAGGCACACTGAGGATAAAACCCAGGGCCTCCAGAATGCTGGGCAACTGCCCAGTGAACTATAGCTATGGCTGCTGAGTTTTGAGATTTGTTTTGAGGGAAGTAAGTGTGTGTGTGTGTGTCTGTCTGTCTGTCTGTCTGTCTGTCTGTCTGTCGGTCTGTCTATCGGTCTTTGGGCTTTGCTGGAATTGAATGCTCTTAATCTTCAAGCTCCAAAAACTCATACAATCATTTTACACTGCTGTCAGCAGTTATGTGTACTATGTTGTGTTTCATTTGAATATCTCACTGATTTTGCTCAATTTTCTTTTCCCAGACAGGGTTTCTCTGTGTATCCCTGGCTGTCCTGGACTCACTTTGTAGACCAGGCTAGCCTTGAGCTCACAGAGATCCGCCTACCTCTGCCTCCCAAGTGTTCTATTATTTATTTTAAAATGTAGTTTAGTTGTATATCTCCATGTACAGAAAATATTTCACAATTGTGGAAAAATCCTACCAATCAATTGTTAAAAGAGGTTTCTTGGCATAATCCTCTCTTGTGAGTCACCTCTGTCTTGCCCTATTGCCTTCACCACAGCTGACTAGTGCTTGGTGTTTGTGTTCTGGAGTTTCTTTTGTATAAAGAACTGATGCAGTAGTCTGTTATGTATTCTAAATGTTAATTAATCTGCTCCCACAGTCCTGCTTGCTATGCCAGGCCGTAAGTGCACCAGATGATGCTAATAAATGCTGAGGCCTATGATTGGGCAAAGAGAGAGGTAGGCAGGGAAAAGGTTCCTGGACTTCGGGACAAACAGAGAAGTTCATGAGAAGAAGAAGCAAGGGGGGGAGGAGAAAGACACAATGGGGTAAATGGAAGAAGATCATTCCATGTGGCCTGGAACATAGGCACTATAAAGAATAGCAGTCTAAGAGGACGTATGTATATATGGGGTTTCATCTGGGGAATAGAATTATAAGCTAGTTTAGATAGGCTAAGGTTGCACAATCCAGGCTAAGTCTTGTTAAAATCTATCAGGTGTCTATGTGCTCATTTATGATAGCATGTTAAGGATTAACACCACGGTCCATTAATGATAATATAAATACTGGAAATAGTTTAATTATTTTTACAAATGGCACCCATCATGGGGCAATTAGAATCCACACTTACAGCCTGAGAAGGCCTGGGTAAAAGGTGGTTTCCTAGCCAAAAAATGGGGAACCAAACCTGAATACATTTCAAAGATGTGGCTCCCTTAACAGAAGCTGCTGCTTTGGGGCCAAAGAGTTAAGGCCTTGGCTCTTCCTATGTACTAAAAAACTGGCAGCCTTCTAGACAGAGCTTGGGAGTAGAATTAACTACCTAAATAAAAAATGGAGGAATTCATAATGTCTCAATACATTTGGATTCTATTTGAGTTTGTTTCTTTTGTCATACAAATGATTTTTACACTGACAGTTATAGTTCTATGTATCCTTTTTAAGAAAGATTGGGCTATGATAGGCTTAGAAAAGGAGGAAACTTATGGATGCAATCTTAAGTTATCAGCAATGACAATGAGGGAAGGAGAGAGGCCCTTCCCAATAAATAAGACAAACTTGATGACAGCTGGAACTTACAGCTCCGTGGCTGCTAGATGTTTCTCAGCCATTTCTGGTGTTGGCCCCCCAATACACTGCAGCCACAACTAGATTCTAGGGTATAATGAGCAGAGCTTTAATTACAACATGGGATGGCACAGCCAAACCAAGGCTTTTGGAATGTTCTTGTTTTTTTTTTTTTTTTTTTAAGATGTCTTTGATTTTCCCTATATCAGGAAATAGGAAAGATATTTTTATGGTTTGGCAATACTAAAACACAAGAGATTTTTGAGGATTTTGGACAGATTTGGAATGTCACTGAAGTCCAAAGTTGTTCTTTGAGTTACAGAGTTACTATTATTATGTGAGATTTAAATGAAATATTTGAGCAGGGCAGACATGGCACACATTCTTACTCCCAATACACTAGAGGCAGAGACAGACAGATGGAACTCTGTGAATTCCAATCCAGCCTGGTCTAAATAATGAAGTCAGGACGGGGCCCCCTGCTAATAATATACGGCTCCTTGCTAAGGACAATCTAGAATTCAAAATGACACATTTTTCCTTGAAGATACTAGGTAAGTTTTTGCTTAGTAATAAAAACAGATAAATACACATAATCTTAAATTTATATAAAGAGAAAGGGATGAAAAGCCAGTCTCCTTAGGTATGGGGCTCCCACAGGAAAACTGATGCCAAGAGGCATTTTGCCCTAAAAGAAATATATTCTGTTAGTTATTGTAAAGCCCCAGAATTACGCTGGGGGACGAACATACAATCTGCATGCCTCCCACTGCCAACAGTTAAGAAGAGCTAACATAAAATAACATATTGTGGTACTCTAAACCAGTCTTCTCAAGAATGGGGCTCCCGTGGGAAAATTGAAACTCAGACTAATACAAAATGGTTTGATTAATGTTATTGTTTAATAAAGGTAATTCAATTGATTAAATTCATACCTTGATCCCAAAACTTGGGAGACAAGGAAAAAACAGGTTCCTTATAAGTTCAAGGCCAATCTAATCTACAAAATCTACAGAACTCTACAGAGGAAATCAAAACAGCCCAAGCCCCACCCACCCACCCACACACACACACAAACCCTGACTCAATAAGGATAGATATATCCATATAAAAATTAAATCTTTATGGAAAAGAGAAAAAGAAAATATATATATAAGTGCATGCCTTTGATCCCAAAACATGGGAGACAAAGGCATAGAGAACAAAGGCTATGTCATTTGGGAGAGTGTTTTTTGTTTGTTTTTTTAATGTCAACAAGAAAGAAAAGCTAAATCTTACATCCAACCTCCTACAGATCTTGGCTACAAATAAACAAACAAAAAAACCAAACAGGTAGCTTATATTTGCCGATTCTACTATGTGAGAACAGCTCAAACTGGCTAAAACATACATACACACACAAACACACACACACACCATGGTTCTGGGGACTGAGCTCAGGTCATCTTGCTTACATAGCAGGCGTTTTTAACTTCTGAGTCATCTTCTGGCTGCTAACTTTTTTTTTTTTTTTTTTGAGTGATAAAGTTGTTAAGAGAAAAAAAAAGCACCAAAACTCTGTTGTTGGGTTGGGGAGATAGCTTACTTAGAGGATCTAAGTTTAATTTCCAGCACCCATGATTTTAAAGAAAAAGTGGCATGTTGAGGAATGCAAGATGCCTCAGGGGTTAAGAGCACTGACAGCTCTTCCAGAAGAAAAATACTCTCCCAAGTTCATTTTCCAGCACCTACATGGCAGCTCGCAACTATCTGAAACCCTAGTTCCAGAGGATCCATTGGCCTCTTCTGGCTTCCAAAGGCATCAAGCAGGCACACAATGCTTAGACACACATCCAAGCAGAACACCCTTGTAAATGAAAGGGAGGGCAGGGACTGGTGTGCATTTGTAATCCAGTGTTTGAGAGACAAAGACAGGCAGATCCCTGGGGCTTGCAGGCCAGCCAGCCTAGACTATTTGGTGAGCTCAGATGTGTGAGTGTGTATACAAACACACACACACACACACATACACACACACACACACACACACACACACACACGTTCCTTGTTGCTCAGCTTTTAGTTTCACCAAATTCTCCTTGAATAAAAAGGTTAATACAGATTTGATATCTAATATAAATTTTATTACCCAAACTTAAAATGGGTTATATATTATGTTACTTGATTAGCTGTTGATTCTAAGTCTCTTTCTAGACCTTTCTCCAGCGCTCCCACCCACAGGTTTTAAGTGTTTTGTAGGCATCCATTAGTACCTTGCAATTCTTTGTAATATGGTTGTTCCATAAATTTATATCACATTGGATTTTTATGGTTTGTTAAAATCTACCCATTTATCTGTTTGTTTAGTTGTTAGATTAAACAGCCTCTTTTCTGTTTCCTGCCAACTGGGACAATCCAATACTTTATCCACTATCAGAAATGTGGAGTTGGTAAAATTATATTATGCAAAAACTGTCAAATCCATCTCATTTGACAATCAGGGAATCACAGAAATGGTCACTGAAGGTATGGTATAAGCAATAGCGCATTGGCTTACAGAGCAGCAAGTCCAAGCCACACAAAGTCCCAGCATGGAGAGGGGAGGTAGGCACAAAGTATTCCCTAGTTGAGGACCGAGTAACAGTTGATAACTACTGGGCGAGGGAGAGTCAGTTTTCTTTAAGGGGTTAGCCTCTGATAGGGATACCACACTTCAGTAGATGTACTCCACCCAGTATTATATGGGAAGCACAAATGAGATACGGTGGGTTTTAAAACATGAGGATACAGAGCTGGTTCAGTAGGGAAATGGGGTCAGATCTGGGAAGAGTTGGGAGAAGAGGGTGATTATGATTAAAACACATTGTGCAAAATTCTCAAAGAACTGGATATATATATATGTATATATATATATATACATATATATATATATATACATATATATATATCAGGCTGGTAGAACAGCTCAGCCAGTAAAGAGGTAGATTTAGAGGAGGGAGTGAATATGATCAAAATGCATGAAATTATCAAGTAATTAATAAAAAATATTTTAGAGAGAGGAAGCTTTATATCATATGGGATATATTTATACACTAAAACAAAAAAAAAGTGTTCTGGAAACACAGAAAGGGTAATTCTAAGAACTAGCATCCTAGATCCGAGGCAATAAAGGAGAGAGGTTTATGGTGGGAGACTGCTGCATGAATGGTTTCCTATTGTAGCTCTAGAGAGCCATGAGGCTGGTTTGAGTGATGGACGTGTGGTTGAGTGAATACTGGAGACTGGCCCACTCCATCTGATGTTGTGAGCTTTCTTGAGCACAAGGACAAGAATCAGCCTCTTGTACCAGAACTCTGTCTTTCTGTCCCTAGTTCCTGGCCCTGCTTTCCCTCCTATAGTGAAGTGACCACCAGCAACCACAACTGGTGTATCCTGGTAGGGGGAGCAAGGTGGGAACAGCTGGGAGATGGGGACCTCAGGTGGAGGTTCTCAGGAGACAGCTTTGGTGAAGTGAGACAGCTCATTTAATTGGGGGGAACAAAGGCCATTTAAGCCTTTGGGGAGTGGGTAGAGGCCTTTGGGGTGAGTGTACATCATTGGTCAGGGTCAAGGTGCTGGGAATGCCTTATTTGCATAAAGAAGAATTCCAGGTGCTTGCTGGATATGACCTTATAAGGAGCAAGGAAGGTTAGTTTCTAACTTGTTTGGCACCTCAAAGGTGGCAGAGGTGGCAGAATCTGGAAAGGTGGCACAATACTGAGTTAATGTTTTCCTTGAAAGGTTTGTGTCAGTGTATTGATTTGTTTTGTTTTTCATTGAACAGTACTGTGAGAGAAATTTGAAGTATAGGCTTGAACTGGAGTGATAGGAACAGGAGGGAGTCTTCCATGTAGCCTGCCCTTTGCAAGAGCCGTTTCTTTGCATCTGATAGAACAGTGGGTGGTCCATTCAGTTTGTATTATATCTTCATTGTAAGCTTTTCCATGGAAGACAGTGAGTCTTCCATCCTTCTCTTTGTGGCTGAAGGACACAGCCCAGAGTTTCCTCCTTCCATGAGAAATTTTCCGGGAGCTTTTGCTGTTTTAAAACATTTTTGTCTGGGTGGCAGTGGCACATATGCCTTTAATTCCAGCACTCAGGTTTAGAGGCAAAGGCAGGAGGATCTCTAAAGGAACTCTGAGTTCAAAGCCAGCCTGGTCTACAGAGTGAGTTTTAGAACAGGCATAGCTACACAGAGAAGCCCTGTCTGGAAACCCCCCCCCCCAAAGTTTTATTTTTGTTTATATGTGTGTGTTGCCTGCATGTGTGTATGTACATTTACTTATGTTAGTGCTGTGTTAAAATCTTGAGGATACAAAGGTGACTACCCTGTCACCAGAGAAAGCCACAATTTGGATTTTACTACAAGATGTGAAGGTATAAACATTATTTTGTGTGAGATTAAAATAGAATTTTCCACTGGGAAGTAGAAAAAGGAAGGTCCCTGGAAGAGAATTGACCTTTTAGCTCATCTACCACAGTAGAGCATGGCCAGGCTGATAGAGAAGTGTCTGTAGGCAGGTTTGTGTGGAGGTTGGAGTAGGGAGAGAAACCAGACTCTAGAAAAGTACTGCAAAATGAGAAATAAATATGAAAAGGACATGCCATGTATTAGCAGTTCCTATATAAATGCTGTTCATTCATCCTAAAAGTCTATGTTGTTTTGACTTTTTAAGGGGTTCACATTTCAGAAATGTGTACTGCCATATAAGAAAGAAGAAACCCTCTAAAGCTTGTCAGGGGAACCAGTCTCCAGGGGAGGCATGAAGGAGAGTTTCTGGGAGAGACAAAAGGTAACAGTGAGGGTTCAACAGAAGCACAAAAAGCAGAAAAAACGCTGGAGGGCCTTCTCATTGCCAGCCCCTGCTACTGATTAGCATTGTTAACACTTGTAATAAATGTAATAAATGCCATTTGCATTAAGCTAGCTTGCATGGCTTCTGTAACACATGCAAATTGTTCTGAATAACATATACCACACATGGAAATAAGCTACTATTTTAACCTAAAGGAACTCGATATTATGGATACTTCATATGTTAGACAAAAAGGGAGAATTCTGAGCAGGAGCCTCAAAACTGCGTATAATGTTGCTGTGCAGTCTCTTTGTGGACTCCTGTGTCTTCTCTTTCCTCCAACTGCATCTGCTTCTCATTTATTTTATTTTTGAGGTATGGCAATGAGCAAAGATGAAGCATGCTTCTATGCCACAGTAAAATTTATTTTTCTGTAATTTTTGTCACCATATCTGACTTCCTAATCATCTTTTTTTGACACAGAAGAGTCTTTAATTGTGATATGCAGTGTGAGAGACATTTCTTGTAGATGAATAAGCCAGAAGGCAGCAGAAGAGGAAAAGGGAATTATTAATGCTCCACATTGTCACTCATCACTAGTTGATGAGAAGTACAGTGGCTTTCGCCTAAACCCCCAAACTTTAATTTTTTCCAAGTATGGTAAAGTGTCATTTTTGCCACCTTTCTAAAGGATATGCATATAATACATTTGAATAAATCTTTCATTTAACACAGATGTATTCAAGTAGCTTATACAATGGGAAACTAGACTGTCTGGTAAGACTAAATATGTTCAGTGGCTGACAGTTCTAGTAATTTATTGGTTTTTTTCTGTCAGTTTTCAGTATACATTTTGTTCATACACTGTGTAGTTACAGATAGTGAGAGCAATTAGACTTCAGTTTTCTCCTTTTCTGTTTGTAAATAGATTGAAAGTCCTTTCTATAGTGTAGGAACTAATTAAATATTTCCTTAATGGTTCAACTAATTGCTCCATGACTACTACTTATTTCATTGTGCTTACTTAAGGTACAGAAAGTAAAAACCACTAAGAGATAATAGGGCATTAAGGAGATTAATGGTGTAAACTAATTGGTGTTCTTTTTGTCAGGGTTAATGTAACATGTTAATATACAACACTTAGAGGAGGCATGTTTTGAACATGCCTTGGTGGTGTAAAAGGACAATTTAATTTTAAACAGACACTTATCTACTTGGAAAGTCTGTCTTATTGCCAACGGGCTAGCATATAATCACATTGCAACTTTCAAAAAATATTTGGAAAGCTGTTGGGAACTTTTTTTGGCCAATGATTTCACATTTATAAAAATACTCCATGGGTTTGAATGTAAATTGAAGAATTTATTATGTTTAGAAAAAAGGGAAAGATGATGTTTACTGATAATAAATGAAGCTGTTAGCTGTCTTGAATCCAATCCCTGATTTTGAGAAGTGGTTTGTTGTGAGTCTTTGCCTAGCATCTTTTGTATAGGAAGTCAGTTTAATGTGGTTTTCAGCTAGCTATAGGAGCATTCAAGTCTGCTTTTTGGAAATGTCCTCTATAATTTTTATTGCTATTCAAGAAATCAATAAAATGATTTGTAAACCTGAGATCTTTTGGCTTGGATTTCTTTAGCTGAATTTCCACTTGAAATCAGAGGGAAAGTGGCAAGTGTTAATTTCCAGGGCTGGTTTAATGATAATTCTTTTTGTTCATGAGATTGTATCTCATATGCATGAAGAATTCCTAAAATCATTTATTTCCTTTAATTTCAAGAAAACAGTACAAAATTTTCCCATGGGATTTGGAGTTAGTGTTGAGTGTTAGGTTTGGTGAAATGGCCCTACGTATCTGTCCTGGTTCATACTCTTCCTTATTTCACTTCTTCATGCTCTAAGTAATTTGTGATAGGTTCCCATGCTAGTAAATTTAATTATTTCTTAAAAGATACCAAGCCTTTCCATAAAAAGCAATATAATCTTTGAAAATTCAACGGCCTAACTCTACATGCATTTCACATTTACAAGAGTTTTCTGAATCTAATCCCTTCCTATGCTTTTAAATGCTTCAGCAACTGTCTAATTTCTCTAAGATCTTGGGCCCATTATCCAAAGGAACAATGATGGTGTTGAAGTCAGCCTTGTCCCTGGTGTCTTCAGTGCCTGGCTGTAACCCACAAACACATTTTCTCCTCTAGGATATAAGTCTTACTAGTTACTCAACTTCAACTGCCAATTTCACACAACCCAGAGTTATTTGAGGGTGTCTCAGTTAGAGGGCTGTGTGGATCAAGTTGGCTTATGAATGTGATTGGGCATTTTCTTGATTGGTTGGTAACTGATGGAGGCAGACCCGGTGGGGTGGCACCAACCCTGGGCAGATGAAAGATAGCTGAAGTTGAGCCTGGGAGAGAACCATTGCGCAGCATTCCTCCATGGTTTCTGCTTCAAGTCCCTATCCTGCTGGAGTTCCTTCAGTTTCCAGGTCTTTGAAAAGGTCCGTATGCTGCCAGGTGCCAGACTGATCTGCACGCACTTGATTCACTAAAGAAAACTAACCCTCTCTCTTTTCTTTCCTTTCTGTGTTCGCCCTGGTAGGAAAACATATGAGGTCCAAAAGCCTCCTCATACACTGGAGGCTTACAAGGGAAAAGTGTCTCAATGACAGGGAGAGAAAACAAACAAACAAACAAAAAAAGTCTATGTCCATGTTCCCTTTGGTGCGCTGGTTGTAGTATAGATATCCTGTACGATATAGCTAAGATCCTACTATAAGTGAATAGATGCCATGTGCATCCTTCTGAGGCTGGGTTAGTTCACTCAGGAAGAGCTTTTCTAGTTCCATCCATTAGGCTGCAATAATTTCATTGTTTCTGATAGCTGAGTAGTATTTCATTGTGCAGATGTACCATAGTTTTTTTAATCCATTCTTTGCTTGAGGGACATCTGGGTTGTTTCCATTTTCTAGCTATTACAAATAAGGCTGCTATGAACATAGATGAGGCAACTTCCTTGTGATTCGGTGAGGAGTCATTTGGATGTATACCCAGAAGTGGTATGGCTGGGTCCCGAGGCAGAGCTATTCCAAGTTTTTAAGATATCACCAGACTGACCTCCATAGTGGTTGCACAAGCCTGCACTCCCACCAGTAATGGAGGAGGGTTCCCCTTTCTCCACACCCTCACAAGCATGTGCTGTCATTTGAGCTTTTGACCTTAGCCATTGTGACAGGTGTGAGATGGAATCTTAGAGTCCTCTAGAGTTGCATTTCTTTTATGATTAAGGATGCTGAGCATTTCTTCAAGTGTCTCTTGGCCTTTAGGAATTCCTCCTTTGTGAATTCTATGTTTAGCTCTTCCCCCATTTTTAAATTGGATTATTTGGTTTCTTGGCATTTAATTTCTTGAATTCTTTGTAAATTCTGGATATTAGCCCTTTGTCAGATGTGGGGTTGTTAAAGATTTTTTCCCAATCTATAGGCTGCCGTTTTGTTCTAAGGACAGTATCCTTTGCCTTACAGAAGCTTTTCAGTTTCATGAGGTCCCATTTCTTGATTGTTGGTCTTAGGTCCTGAGCTGTTGGTGTTCTGTTCAGGAAGTTGTCGCCTATGCCAATGATTTCGAGGGTTTTTCCCACTTTCTCTTCTAGTAGATTTGGTGTGACTGGGCTTATGTTAAGGTCTTTGATCCATTTGGACTTAAGTTTTGTACAAGGTGATAAGTATGGGTCTAATTTCATTCTTTTACAAATGGACATCCGGTTGGACCAGCACCATTTGTTGAAGATGCTGTCGTTTTTCCATTGTGTGGGTTTTGGCTTCTTTGTCAAAGATTAGGTGACCATAGGTGTGTGGGTTCATTTCTGGGTCTTCAATTCGACTCCATTGATCCACTGGTCTGTTTCTATACCAGTACCATGCTGTTTTTATTAATATTGCTCTGTAGTACAGCTTTTGAAATCTGTGATGGTGATACCTCCAGATTTTTTTTTTTATTGTACAGGATTGATTTAGTTATTCTAGGTTTTTTGTTGTTCCATATGAAATTGAGAATTGTCTATACAGGTCTATAAAGAATTGTGTTGGTACTTTGATAGGAATTGCATTGAATCTGTATATTGCTTTTGGTAGGATGGCCATTTTTAGTATGTTGATCCTACCTATCCATGAGCATGGGAGATCTTTCCATCTTCTGATGGCCTTTTCAATTTCTTTCTTCAAGGACTTGAAGTTCTTGTTGTACAGGTCCTTTACTTGCTTGGTTAGAGTTACCCCCAGAGTTACCTGGGGGTAACTCTAACCAACAAAATCAGAAATGAAAAGGGAGAAATAAGAACAGACATTGAGGAAATCCAGAAAATATTTAGGTCCTACTTTAAAAATCTATACTCCACCAAATTTGAAAACTTAAGCAAAATGGACAATTTTCTTGATAGATTCCACCTACCAAAGCTAAATCAAGACCAGGTTAACAGATTAAACAGCCCTATAACCCCTAGGGAAATAGAAACAGTCATTAAAATTCTCCCAACCAAAAAAAAAGCCCAGGGCCAGATGGTTTCAGTGCAGAATTCTACCAGACCTTCAAAGAAGAGCTAATACCAATACTCTTCAAACTCTTTCACAAAATAGAATCAGAACACTGCCAAACTTATTCTATGACGCCACAGTTACCCTGATTCCTAAACCACACAAAGACCCAACAAAGAAAGAGAACTTCAGACCAATCTCCCTCATGAACATAGACGCAAAAATACTTAATAAAATACTAGCAAACCGAATCCAAGAACACATCAAAAGTATCACACACCATGATCAAGTAGGCTTCATCCCAGGAATGCAGGGATGGTTCAACATACAAATATACATCAACATAATTCACCACATAAACAAGATGAAAGAAAAAAACTACATGATTATCTTGCTAGATGCAGAAAAAGCATTTGACAAAATCCAACACCCCTTCATGCTAAAACTTCTGGAGAGAACGGGCATACAAGGACCATATCTGGAAATAATAAAGGCAATATACAGCAAGCCAGTAGCTAACATCAAACTAATGGAGAGAAACTTGAAGCATTTCCTCTCAACTCAGGGACAAGACAAGGATGCCCACTTTTGCCATATCTCTTCAATATAGTACTTGAAGGTCTTCCTAGAGCAATAAGACAACTAAAGGAGATCAAGGGGATACAAATTGGAAACAAGAAGTCAAATTATCCCTTTTTGCAGACGATATGATAGTATACATAAGCGACCCCAAAAAATTCCACCAGAGAACTCTTACAGCTGATAGACACCTTCAGTAAGGTGGCTGGATACAAAATTAATTCAAAAAAATTAGAAGCCTGTCTTTATACAACAAATAAATGGGCTGAGAAAGAAATCAGGGAAACGACTCCCTTCACAATAGCCACAAACAATGTATAAGATTCAGCCTACTTTTATCTTACTTAAAACTGTTAAGTGAGAAAAGATTGGGGAGAAGGACACTTCTTAAAGCAATATACGTCATCTCGTGGTAGTTCAAACACTTCTTTGTGGCCTTAACTAGATTCAGAGTATTTATGTGAGCTCCATCAAAAGTTGAAACTAAATCTTCATGGCTGCCTAACTTGTACTACCACTTAAATTTGGCAGAAGCTGTTTGTTAAATTGATGTGATGATTCACAAGCCTGAAAACTCTAAAGGAAATGTCTTTACTTTTTTTAACCCAGTGTTGCACAAACATATAAAAACAAAATCCTTATTAGTACAATAACCTTTGAACAATTAATATCAACAGAACACAGCATAACAAGATACAATAAGACTAGACACAAACCCTCATATCAAGGCTGGACGAGGCAACCCAGTAGAGAAAAGGAGTCCCAAGAGCAGGCAAAAGAGACAGAGACACCTCACCCCTGCATTTCCCACAGTTAAGAGTTCCACAAAAACTCCAAGCTACAAAACCATAATGTATATGAAGAGGACCTAGCGCAGACCCATGCAGGCTCTCTGATTGTCACTTCAGTCTCTATGAGCCCCTATGATCCCTGCTTAATTGATACCTTACCTTCTTTCATAGGCCACCCCCCTAGTTTCACCTAATGTTTGGCTGTTAGTCTCTGCATGTACTCCCATCAGTTGCTGGATTAAGCCTCTCCGATGACAATTGGGCTAGACTCTGATCTATGAGTATACCAGAATATCATTAAGAGTCATTTCAGTGACTTTTTTTTGGCAGTCATATTTGGTTTTATCCTAGGTTTCTGGGCTATTCAGCCTCTGGTTGCAGGCAGTGTCAGGTAGGGGCTTCCCCTCATGGGATAGGCCTCAAGTTGGAGTAGTCATTGGTTGCTTACTCCCACAAGTTCTGTGCCACTATCACCCCAGCACATCTAGAATGGAGGACAAATGAAACATAGGAATTCTTATTGAGCATCAAGTGCTAGATATTCTGCCCTGTAGGCATCGAGTGCCAAGGACAAGGCACATTTAGATTAGACTAAGTCAGATGAAAGAGAATCAGCATTTAGGGGGCTGGATAGTACACTGTATAGTGTGTGATGTTAAGGCAGTCTATTTAAGTTAAACTCTTAGGTCTGCCATTTATTTGTTTTTGTAACTTGGGACAAAGTATTTAACCTTTGTGTATGAACATTAGGCAACATTGTAGGATTATTAATATGTACTAAGTTCTTAGAATAGTAGTTAGACATGGAAGCCATTGTTAAAAAACATTGTGGTGATCATGGTGGTAATAATTCCTGTTATATTCCTAATAGTTGTTACGGTTCTCTCCACTGTAATTTTTTTTTTTGCTGGTGCCACGATCCATTCTAGATAGTGTCTTCATCTCTTGCAAGTGGGACTGGAGCTTGCAGGTAGAGCTCCTCAGGTCATATGTCGGCAACATTCCTACCCAACAAAGAAAAGATTTAAATATGCTTCATCTCTTTTCTACCCATTAACTTTAACTGTCCTTTAACCCCTGGCCCCCAAGGGAAAAAGGTTCTTGGGGATTAATAAGCCTGGTTGTCTTCTCTGCTGGGTGATGATCGTGGCAGCAGTAGAATTGAATATAGGATAGTGTTAATCAGGTTCTGCAGTGAATATTTTCTGGGGTCAGTTAGATGAGAGCCACAGACTTGTGCTGGTACTGGAATACCATAGCAGTGCCCCTGGTACTCATAGAGTTTACTTAATGAAAGGTAAGGATGTTTGAAGTTGTTTTCATATGTTGTGGGCTTCTAATTCTTAAAGAACTACCAATCTGTGTAGAGAACCAGATGATACCACTTGGTACAAATGCTCTTAAAGAATCCATTCCTCGCTCAACCTTTAGACAGAGGAACATTTATAGAGTCAAAGAAATTAGTAACAATGTCAGTGCATTGGAGAAGCCATTTAGCGAGCCAGTTATACACATAGCTTCTGCAGCAGCCCTCTGGAATTAACCTAATTGCATTCTTTTCAAAGTCACTCACCTTTTGCACATGACAATTGGCATAAGCCAAGAGAATGAAAATGTCAGGTCTCTCTATTACAGAGAACCACTTTTCCTCTAGATTGTCTGAAGCAGAAAGAAGGCTACTCACATAGCTACATTTAGAACCATCTTCAACCATCTGCGTATGTCCCACCTGATGCTGCGTTGGAAGGCAGCTTTGTCTTCAGACACTGTTTTCTGAAATCTGTGGGGTCCCTCTTCTGAAGTAAATGAATATCCAATCAGTACACTAATACCAGAGAACTGAAAACCTCCTACAGACTATTTTAGGGTGCCGTGGGCAAGACTGTTATTTTGGTTAGTTGGCTAGCACATGTTCTCCACAGCTTGCTAATGACTGCTTTGTCTTTCTTAAACTCTGTACCTCTTCAGTCTCCAGGCTGTGCTAAGGAATAGTAGGTGGATATGTTCTCACGAAGACTGTGGCAACAAATATCTTTTGCAAGATGTAGTTATTTCTAGTTTTTTAGTGCTAAGATTCTATAGTTCTGGAACTCTGTATCATGGATTGTGTTATGTGTTGCTTTTTTATTTCACCGAGACCAGAGTAATAACCTGAGTGAATCAGGGTTAGAGCAGCATTCTCAAACACCTTTGTTGAACTCCAGTTTAAAATAAACTTAATACAGGAAGGAAAGAAAGGGCATTTATGGAGCAGCTCCTGTATGCTCTGGGGTTGTGCAGGGTGTTTTTTCACGTGGGCAATTTGTGCTTTCCCTAAACATTCAGTATCGGTGGTAGTGTTCCTCACATGTCATTCTATTCAGATCAGATTTGTAATGGTTTTGTAAATTATTGTTTAGTCTTTACTTTGTTTTACCATCTGTGAAGTTCAAATTTTAACCTATCTTTAGCAGTTTATGGGACTCTTTAGAATGCTTTCCACCCCTTGTGCTTGACATTGTACACAGAGCTTTGTGCCACAGAGCTGTCCCCTCAGTCACTAGAAGGCATTTTGTAGCCACCTACCTATCCCCATGTATCTTTTCAGCCCAGCATTTTGAAATTTGTATTTATACTACGTGCTTTTAAGTATAGTCACCTCACACACTTCTCAGTATAATGAGATATATTAAGTTAGCCAAACTTGACCAAAGTCACACAGGTGGGAAATAAAGGAGGCAGATATGAATATAAATTAAATTTCACTGTTCTTACTGATCCCAGTGCATTTTTCTGCCTATAGAAGATAAAACTAAAAACTTTAAGTGCTTTGAAAGGATTTACACCTATTTGTATGAGTAGAATAAAATCTATTTTAAGTAAAGAGAACCAGGTTATATGCTATTTTTCCACTGAGCCAAATCTGTATGTTTTCATCTGTAGGCTTCATTTCAACTCTGTGTTAACATTATGAAAATGTCAGCTCTCATTTAGAGCAGGTGACGAACAGGTGAACTCAGAGAGGACAGTTTAGAAAAAAAAAAAAAAAGTCTTTATTGTAGTAACTGCTGATTGTGTCGTACAATTTCCTGTGCTAATTAGCTTGGCTCAGACTTATAATGCTTCAACCAGATTGTCTAGAACTCCACAAATAGCCATAGTTGGCCTCTCATTAGAATATTCTTGCTGTGGCCTTTCCTTGTAGAAAAGTGCGGAGCTTTCGGTCAGTGCGCTTATTAGATTTTGAGGTTTGAGAACAGTGACATCTATCAAATACGCATGCTTGTACTTTTTTTTTTTTTAACCGGTTTCTCTGTGTGACAACCCTGGCCGTCCTGGAACTCAGTCTGTAGACCAGGCTGGCCTTGAACTCAGAAATCCACCTGTCTTTGCCTCTGGGGTGCCGAGATTAAAAGGTGTGCACCAACACCACCTCCTGGCTGTATTGTACTTCAGACTACAGGGAAAGCCTGGCAGATTCTGAGCACGAATCACCACGTAGCAGGAAGTCGGGTTTCTTTTCTGGTCACTATTGCTGTTCCAGAGAAATCTTGATATTGTATGATATTATTTATTTGTCAAAGGGACACGTGTATTTTTGGAAAATGGGACCGCAACCAATGTTTGAATTGCTTTCTCTGGATCTAGTCCAGTGTTGAGCTTTTATCTCAATAGTGCTCCAAGAAGGATAAGTGAGAAGTCTCCAGAAGAGAAGTGTATGTTACACAGTGTCCAGTTGTACACCAGGCATTATAGAAGGCAGAAACCAGTATCAGTAAGAACTTAATGAAGTTAGAAGTTGGAGGACACTGGAAGGAGGAAAACCACGGAAGCCGTTTTCTGTTAAGACTCACAAAAGTTAAAGAACCAGGACAAGGGGAAAACACCAATCTCTTCCTAATTTGGCTTATGCTGTGCTTTTTTGAATCACTAATGTTACTCTTCCATGCTTTTCCTTATCTACTTAAAGTTCTACTTCCTTTCGGAAGCCTTGGAGTCCAGTTCAAGTGGATTTTCTTTTCTTAGCCTTTTATAGCATTTCTTTGACCATACAACCCGACCCTGAGTTGGGCTGCTGTTTGATGATATACAGCAGCATCTGTGATTTGGCCTCAGTGTTGCCTGTTGCCCCCTTTTTCTGCGTTTCACTGAGAAGAACATGTGCTTGGGTTTATTCTATGGCAGCCCCGTGAGGTGCTTTGCTTTCTCAACTAGATTGATATGTTTCCTGCCACTTTAAGACAAGACATCATTTTAGCTCATGGTTTTAGAGGTTTGTGGTTTCAGGTTTGTTTGGGCAGAGGAGATGCAGAAAAAGTTAGACTTACCAGTACTAGAACTGAACACTACTTCCAGAGGCAAGTTCCCAGTGTCCTGCCTTGGTCAGCTAGCTCCTACCTCCTAAGGGTTTGGTGCCTCCAAAACAGTGGCATCAGTTAAGGAACAAATTAGGAGAAAGTGGTCAGGTTTTGAACCTGTTTCAGACACTTCTGATTTAAACCATAATGCCGTCATTGCTGCAAATTCATCTCTTACTCTATTACTTGCTTTATGTGCGTAGGTGCATGCACATTTATAATTATAGCCTCTTTACGAATTGATTACTTCATCACTATATAATGACTTTGTCTCATTCTTCAGGTTTTTGCTTAAATATGATTTATCCGATTCAAGTATAAATACCTTTGCTTTATTTTTGGTTTCCATATGCGCAGAATATCTTTCAGCCCTTTGCTTTCAGTGTGTTTGTGTTCTTAAAGTGAAGTGAGTCTGTCACAGGTAGTGCTGTATTTTAGCACTGTAGATTGCAGAATTCATTTTGCTATTTGAAAAGCAGGTCTCCACCTCCTACCATTGCGCTTCTGTCTCAAGATAGTCTCAGCTGATGATGTTGTGACTGTTTACTTCCCAGCTGCAAGAAGAAAAGAATAGCACAGTAGTTCTCAGCCTTCCTAATGCTGTGACCCTGTAACACAGCTCTTCATGTTGTGGTGGCCTCCAACCATAAAATGATTTCCATTGCTACTTCATAGCTGTAATTTTGCTGCTGTTGTGAGTCGCAATATAAATATCTGATAGGACCACAGGTTGAGAGCCACTGCATCAGGGTTTTGAACAAGATCGTTTGGCTCCATCTCTTAGCTATTCTACAGTCCTCCCCCCCCCCCCCAAACGCTAGGAATAAACCTTTATGTTATGTTAACTCCCTCTTGCACCCAGGTTTTATTCTCACGTGTTTCCAGATCCAGATTTGAAAAATGCAACACATGCTGATTCTGCGAACACACATCTTCACTGGCCAAGTGTGTAGTTCCTTGGAGCCAGAGGAACGAATCACTTGGCTAGATTTCACTCTTAGTATCACAGTCATGCTTCCCCGACGAGGCACCTGCCAACACCTGCAGTGCCTCCAGATCACCCAAGCTGATCTCCGCACATCTCTGGCAATCTGACCCAGCCTCCATCACTGCCTTCATGCATGTGTAACTGGCTTTCAAGCCACTTGTCACACCCTGTTTCCTATCCCTCTTGCGGCTCCTTCCTTGGCTTTCTCTTATCAGCACAGGTTTTTGGTCTCTGTTGCTTCTTGCTCAGACCAGACATAGGGACCTAACAATTCAGGACACACGTATTTAATTGTGCTTATGTAGAAACATTGAAGCTCATTTATGGCAGGTTCCAGCCAGAAGAATGAGGATTTGTTTGCTGGCAGGAACCATGCCAGGAAACCCATGCTTTGGATTCTCGGTGGGCATGGAGCCAATGTTTGAGGTAGATAGGATTTCAGTCCTCAGAAACTCACCTTCATTAGCTGCTTCATAAACATATTTAGAGCTACATGAAAAAAAATGGTCACCTTTTGCAGAATATCTACCACCAGCAAGCAGCCAAGCAGAGCGGAAATTTATTTATTAATTTATTTATTTATTCTCACATATGGACTGCATTAGTCTCATCCTTTTTGATTCTTCAACAAAAACATTAAATATTAAATATTAAGCGGTGTAGAAGACACTATCGTAATTCTATTTCAGTATTATATAGTACACAATAAACTAAATTCTGGTCAGAAGTGTAATTTCAATTTTACTAGCGTCCACATTTAGATTTTAAAAGCCAGGTAAAAACAATTTTAGCATTTTACTGAACCCACTGTGTTTGGTAACGTATCACCTTATAGTCAACAGTTTTTAAATGAGCAATTTTAAATTGCTTTCTCTTTGAAATCTGACATGCGTTGACAATGACAGCCCACCTAGTCACACTAGTCACTGGTGAGGTCGCTTTAGTTGTAGAGTTTATATCATCTCTTTTACTGTGTCCTAATTTGAACCTCCACCTCCACTCAATTCACTGGCGTAAAAAATCTCTGTAGGAGCATGGCATTCATTCGTACTTTGAGAAAAGTACACTGGTCATTCAGACAAGCATCTCTTCATTAAAAACTGCTGAGATCAAACAGTTTCTTCACCTTTAATATGACTAATCACCTCCAGCTTTCATAATATTACACTGAGAGCAATAATTCAGATTTTGGCCTTCCATAGACAAGCCTGCTGCTGTGATTTTTTTTTAACCATACCACAGTTCTTTTTTTTAATAATTTATTTTTTATTTCTTCAAGTTACATCTCAATCACAATCCCCTCCCTACTCCCCCCTCCAGTCCCATCCACCCTCCTCCCCCTCAACCCCCCCCCCCCCCTCCCCTTTTTTTTTTTTTTTTTTTTTTTTTAGTTTAAGGTATTTTTCCCCCCAACAGCTCTCCCTTTCAGTCCAAAAAATGGTTCTTTTTCTTATAACATAAATACAATACAAAACAACAGAAATAAATAGGCCACAATTATAAGAGTTATATGGCTTAGCATACATTCCCAATGTCCAGTCCATATGTATTTGGCACCTGACTTTAGAGCAAGGCTAAGAATTTGTGCAGTTGTTTCTACAACTAAGGTTAGGAACAAGAGTGTTTTTCAGGTTAATCCTTAAGAGTCCAAGGAAACTGTGTCAGCACATGTGGAGCAGCACACGAGCAGCGCATACCTGGGCTTCTTAGCTGAAGTTCACTGTGACGGTGGTGGCTGGGTAGATTTTTCTGGATACTTCCATTGTCTTGATTTGGTTCCTTATCCTACCTGGTTGATAGACCAGTGCTTTTTGGAAACTGATTAAAGAAATACAGTATCTCCAGTAGGTGATATTACACTCCTTTAATCCTGGCACTTAGAAGGCAGAGGCAGGTGGATCTCTGAGTCAGAGGACAGCCAGGGCTACACAGAGAAACCCAAAACGGGTCTCAGGGAAAAAAAAAAGAAAGAAAGAAAGAAAAAGGAAAGAAAAGAAAAGGAGAGGGGAAGAAAGGAGAGAGAGAGAGAGGTCTTCTGGCTTAAAGAAAAACTAAAAAAAAGAAAAGAAAATACTATGTCAAAATAATTAAATGACATGAACAAGGACAACAGTAGAAAACATGATAAAATGGAAGGGGTGGGAGGATGGAGCTCACCAGGCCTCAGTCCCAGACAAAGAACTACAAGCTGCTAAGGAATACTGTGAGCTGGAGAAATGGTCTTCCCCAGGGAAGAGCTCACTAGTTCATTTTTCAACACGAAATGGTCAGCCCTGAAAACATATTCATACAACTAACATTATACAAGGTTCCACTTGAATATTTAGGAGAGAGAGAGAGTGTGTGTGTGTATCAACAAAGTAAAAGAAGTCATGAATTTGAAAGAGAGCAAAGCGTGAGAGGGTTTAGAGAGTGGAAAAGGAAGAGGGAAAATATATAATATTTTATAAAAAGAAGATAGCTGTTTAGTCATTCATCCATTCATTCATTTTACATCCCAGGGAAAGGCCCTCCCTTCTCTTCACCCAGTCCCACCCTTCCTCTTCCCCTTCTCCTAAAAATTGGGACCCCCCCCCATCAATCCACTCTGGCTCTTCAAGTTGTATCAGGACAAAGAGCATCCTCTTCCACCGAGAAGCCAGACAAGGCAGCCCAGCTAGGGTAAAGTGAGTCACAAACAGGCAACAGAGTCTATCACAGACAGTCCCTGCTCCACTTGCTAGGGGATCTACATGAAGACCAAGCTGCTTATCAGCCCCTTATATTTAGGGGCCCTAGATCCAGTCCACACATGCTTTTTGGTTGGTGCTTCAGTCTCTGTAATCTCCAGGGACCTAGGTTAGTTGACTCTGTTGGTTTTCTTATGGATGTCTTGTCCTTTCTGGATCCCTCTATTCTTCCTGCTACTCTGCCACAGACTCCTCGAGTTCCACCTAATGTTTGCCTGTGTGTCTCAGCATCTGTTTCTATCTGCTGCTGGGTGGAGCCTCTCAGAGGATAGTTATGCTAGGTTCCTGTCTATAAGCAGAGCAGAGTATCATTAATAGTGTCAGGAGTTGGGTCTCTCCCATGAGGTGGGTCTCAAGTTGTTCCAGTCGTTGGTTGGCCATTCCCTTAATCACTGCTCCATCTTTATCCCTGTATATCTTGTAGACAGGGTAAATTAAGGGTGAAAGGTTTGTGGATGGGTTGGTGTCCTCTGTCCATTAGAAGTCCTGCCAGGCTAGGAGCTAGCCACTTCCATCTCCATGTCCTCTGCTGTTGGGAGTGTCAGCTCGGGTCACCCCGTATTCTTCCAGGAGCATACCCTTTCGCAGGTCTCCCGGTTGTTTCAGAGATGCCCCCCATCAGTTTCCCTTCTCTCTCTCTCAGCCCTCTTACCTCTCAGCACCACCCCCTGCTGCTCTTACCATGACTGATCCCCACCCTCCTTCCCCTCCCCACACCCTCTCCCACTCAGTTCCCTCTCTTCATCCACTTTCAGTGTCTATTCTATATCCCTCTGAGTGAGCCTCAAGCAACCTCCCTTGAGCCCTCCTTGTTACTTAGCTTCTTTGGATCTGTGAATTTTAGGATGGTTATCCTGTACCCTATGGCATGCATATAGATATGTGTGTGTGCCATAATATATATACCTTTTAAATATATATTATATATAAGTATATGTATATTTTTTAAAAAGAAGATAACTAACCCTCTAAATAAAACTCCAATAAATTGTTTTAGAAACCTAAAAAACCATAGCAATTAAGGGCCATTGAGGTCATTTTAATGGGTCTCTGGACATCATGAGGTAACACAACTTCTTCAGCCTATCATTTTTTTTCAAGACATCAGCCTGAACCTATCAGGCTAACATTTCATGCTTAAAGAGATGACAAAACTTCTGGAACCCAACAGGCAGCATGACTGCCCACTCTGATTTTAAGGAAATTCTTGACAGGGTGATTCGCAATATCTGCTCTTTCCCATGGAGCGGAAAAAGACACTGCACACACTCTCTGAATGGCAGTAAACCTCAGAAAGGTCATCCAGAGCTCATGCAAGGATTATCCTGGACAAATTGAAAATATGGAGGAAAAGGTTTGGCTTTTCAACATTAATTTTGTGACAGGCGAGGATACTCATGCCTATACTAACAAGAATAGCTATTTATTACTAATTTTGCATGAAGTGATTGAAGTTCGATTATCCAATGTAAGTCAAGTGAATTTAACAATTGAGTATTTTCATGATTCTTTATACCCATGTTTATGAAATACCAGTTAAGTCAAGTAAAGCATTTTCACCAGTGATTAGGATGGATGTGTAGCTTCTATTTAAAAGAAGTTCTGCTATGGACCATCTAGACTAGCAGGTTGATGATCTCAACCTGGGGGTCTCGACACCTTTGGGGGTCGAATGACCCTTTCACAGGGATTGCCTAAGACCATTGGAAAACACATATTTACATTATGATTCATAACAGCAAAATTACAATTATGAGATAGCAAGAATTTTATGGTTGGGGGGCACTACAACATGACGAACTGTATTAAATGGGCACAACATTAGGAAGGTTGAGAACCACTGGTCTGGACAAACTTCCATGAAAATGGAAAATTCACACTGAGGTATGAAGAGGTGAGGGACCAACCTGGTTAGCCCAGGTTCCTTTCAGTCCAGGCTCACCACTGTCTCTGACTAACTTCGTTGTCCTGTTTGCCTTCAGCTGCGTTGACTTTTGCTAGAATGTAGTTGTGTGGGACAATTAGATAATCTTCTGGGATAAAACGATTGCAGCATTTCCACACATATCTGTGGGCTTTATGAATACAGTGGATCAAAGGTGCTGCAAAGTGTGTTGTTGATGTCTCCATATGTCGTGTGAACCATATGAGGCGTTAGCTAATAAATAATCATCTCCTCAAAAACAAGACTCTTGGAGATGAAGAGCCAGAAATTTTTAATGCCTTTTATAGCAGAAATTAATACCTGTAACCACTTTCACGTATATGTGTTCAGTTTAGGAAAATGACTGATTTTGGGCAAGGGGCTATAAGTGCACAGAGGAACATGCTGGCTGAATTCTAGTTTACTAAATAGCTGAGAAAAACAGGCATGTTTATGTTTTATCAATAGTATCAAGGTAACCGGATGATTAAAATGGAACACTGCGCCCAATTTGGAAGGGTTTATTTTTTTCTTAGCATTCACTATTCTTATTTAAACAAGAAAACTACATATCTTCTTTTTACATTCTCCCGTGTAGCGTTTCCTCTTCTCACACAGGACAGTGTTTTCATTGTGGAATTTAAACTGATAAACTTGATCCTCAGCTCCGAGAACTATTCGGGTTGCCCTAGTGAAGGCCAGCTCCCCCCGAGCCTTTCTTAAAAGATACTGTGTTCTGGTGGTTGTTGGGTTTAAGTAATTGCTAGTCAAGACATAGGTTAGGAGTATGCAAGAAAAAAGGACATATTTCTATATTAACGTTTGTGGAACTGCTCAGGCAACAAGTTAATGATCCTTAAGGCCTCTCTGAGCTGTGGTGGGTAGTATAAATGACCACACAATGTCTATAAGAGTCCTAGAGAGAAATCTTCATTGTGTCTTGTGATTTGCTCTCAAGGGATGCCACTTCCACTTATCGTGAAAACTGTAATTTGATGACTGTATGGTGATTGTTTCTGAGTAATTTTGAAGGTCTGTGAACTAAAAATGCCATTTAAAAAATTCAGTCATGTGAAATAAATGATTAAATTACAAAACTACTACTGCAGATAAATATTGAAAAACTGACAGACACACAACATAGCATGGCTTTATTCATTCGCTGTTCATCATGCTTGCACCAGCTTTAATTCTAAAAGTCCTATTTTTTTTTCTCCTGGAGGAAATTATATGAACACCTTTCCCCATTATTGTTTGAAAGGATTCCTCATAATTTTTCTAGCACATTTGATTTTAGACTGAGGACTTTTAGATAAACTTAAATGGACTTTCCCACCATGCATGTCTGGGAAGATCCCTGCCATCTACTGTGTGTTTCACGTCATAAAGCTAATGTAGGGGCTTTTCTGTTGCTCTAGGCAAATTTAGCAAATCCCAGACAATTTCTGCTTTGGAAAACAAAGGTCAGTATGTCTCTGGATTTGGTTGTTTGAGTGAGGATGTCATATAGCCCAGGCTGGCCTCAGATTTTCTTCATAGCTGAGCCTAGCCTTAATCTCTTAATCCTCCTGCTTCCACTGCCCAAGTATTAGGATTACAGGTGTGCTCAAAGCTCTTACAATACTTAGGAGTCTGCAGTGTGATAAGTTTCTCAACCTTTGGATTCTGATAGCCACAGCTTTGTTTGAGAAAGTCATTAGTGTGTGGTTTAGTGGAGTTCACTCTGTTAAGGTCACGGTAGCTTCAAGTCTCTTATCTCTAACTTGCCTGCCCCTTGGGACACAAAGTAGGTACAAGAAGAAAGGTCAGGCTCTCAGTGTGATCAAATCAAGCCTGTGGGGACTAACAGTCCTAAGAGAACATTGAATTTTAAGAAGTCTCTGTACAGAAAAGGAATTGAAAGACTCAGCTTCGCCCTAGGGAAAAGTTGAGTGCTTGGGGCCTACCCACAGTAGACACCAACGGAACTGTTCCACCCACCGGTCTAAATCTAAGTTCTCAAGCCTGGGAGAGTTATATTACTGGCGTTTGGCACAGGGGGTTTGTAGAATGCTTTGATGGAAAACCTGTCACCCCGTCTTCATTTTGTTCCCAGACTTAGCAGCTTTATGGTTTTCTTTTTTTAAATCAGACTCTTTCTAACTCCAGTAGTTGGATGGCATTTTCCACAGTGTTATTCAGTACTTCTCAAATAGCAGAGGTGATTATCAATCCGTCCTGGCACACAGCCCGTGGTTGTATTTCAGGAATACATCCACTGGCGTGGTGATGGCAATGTGCCAGTTTGTGTAGCCAAGTTGTGGTTTGGGCATGTGCACCCATTCCTTTCTGTAACCCTATCATAATCTGAGTCCTTTTCGCTCCACCAGAATCCAAGCTGAGGGGCAGGTGCTGTGGCTTTGAATGCTTCTAATCCCAGAGTCAGCAATGATGGAAAATGTGTGCATGCACAAAAGTTGAAGGAATAAATCCAACCCCTCACAACATTCTGAATGAATCCGCTGTTCCTGCTTTTCTCTTTTTCACCCTTTCAAATCCTAGGAGCAACTGGACTAGCTCAGAACTGTCCATTGCTGACCCGGAGACCTCAGTTCAGGACACAGAACCTCATCTGGCTCCAAGGAATCCCTTCAAGATCCATACAAAAGCCACTATTGTTCTGAAACTGTTCTAGTAGCTAGGATTGGACTAGATGGCATCAGTGCCATTTTTACATTCAGCTCTTAGAAACTGGCTTTAAAGCAAACTATAGTGCTGTGTGTACAGTGTGTTCAGTCTTCCTAACATTGTTCCAAGCAACAATTGACTTAAGAGACAACTTCTTCCTAAAACGTGTAAAGCTGAACTTCAATCTTACAGATCTTCAAGCATTTCAAAATAGAAATGAAATGTTTTATACAAAAACTCAAATACTTAAACTTCTTAAGTCTGTTCTTCTTATTTGTGGAGATTTCAGGAAGGCTTTCAATATTTTGTGAGATAATTATATATAAAAGTGCCTAACATAGGTTCATTGGTAAGCTCTTGCTATTTGGGTCCTCTGTTTGGCAAGTCTGTGATGGGTGTGTTTCCCAGGGATTTGTTGTGAGAGTTTCTGAATTGATGTTACTATGCCTCCTGATTTTGTTAATTGTGTTTCTTATATACTGTTTTTATTATGCATTTTCCGTACAGTTTAGGAAATCTATAGAAAATCTGATTCTCATCTTTGGCCACAGGTTCATGTCTGTTAACTACTTACTCTGAGAATGCTAACAGACAGACATGGCCGATTAGCACAGTTATTGGATGTGTACCATTGTGAAAACAACAACAAAAAAAAAAAACAGACAAATTGTGTAGGTGACACTCTGGTGGATGAATTTTTGTAAATGCCACAGTCACAGGTAAGTCATAGAGCCATTACCTTTTGTACATAAGTGACTCTTGTAGTCGGGACAAGTGTGTCAGTGAGGATAGCTTGGTATACTAACCTGTTACTACCGTGAGAAAAAGTCCTCAGAGCAGAAATCATACATCATTTGTGATTTGAATATGAAAAATCCCCCACACGTTCCTGCGCTTGAACAGTTAGTTGGTCCTTAGCTGGTGCCACTGTTTTGGGAGGTCGTGGGACCATTAAGACTATGGCCAAGTTGGCAGAAAGAGGTCAGTGTAGGTGTGTCTTGGAGGTGGCATCTGCTCCGGTTCCCGCCTGAGCTCTCTGCTTCTATGGAGAGGTAAAGGGCCTCTGCTGAACGCTTCTGCTGCCGTGGATCGAGCCCTGGGGCCATACCTTCCATACTGTTAGATACTGAGTCATAGCCATAAAAGCAATACAGCATCTACTCTGCTTTGTTAGAAAACATAACTTTCACTTCGAATGGTAAAAGCCATTCATTTATCCTGTTGTACCTCATGCATTTTTAATATCTCTGTGAGATAGCACTCATGTGAAAAGCATATTTTTTTTTAATTTGCTTTGAGGCAGGGTCCTGCTGTGTAGCCCAGGATGGCCTGGGATCTGTGATACTCTCCCACCTTAGCCTCCCCCAAGTTTCGGCTTTATAAGAACCACAACATGCAGCTTCAAATAAATTTCTATTAATCCACCCACAAATACATGAATTACTCTTGCTTATACTGGGCTTAGTAACTGTGTTTCCCAAAGGACTAGTCTGTCTTATACATTTCTTTGACCGTAAGGGGTGGTTTTACCATTTATGATTTTCCTTAAACATACTTTAAGTTTGATAGTGCTTTTATAAGCAACTCTCAAAGGAAAATAAAAACACTGAGGTGTTTATAAAAGGCTATCATAAACCACCAGACTCCAAAGAGTTCTCTGATTGGTTTTCTTAATAACTTTAATTTTTGTAACCATAATCCCTTCATTAAATTTCCTCTTGGCTTCTGGAGACAGGAAAGACATATTAAATCCAGAATCTTATGCTGTTTATTACACAAGTGGAATTGCTTTAAAATTTTATAGTACAAAAATCCCACACTCCTTAAGTCTTACACAGTTGCTTCCTGTAAGGCAGAAACTGCTTCACTTTGGGGTGAAACACAGTTTCTGATGCTCAAAAGAATAAGCCTCATTCAACTTCCCTAGGATTGTTTTTAAAAAATTTTTTTTTTAATTTGAGGGTTGAATGGGTGGTTTTATTCCAATTACTATTCTAATGGAATAAGGTGAGAAGGAATGCAGTCTAATGGAATAAAGGTCTCTGAAAAGCAAAAACTCTCCAAAAAGGATTTTATAAATTATTATTTGTGAAAACAAGCTAGTATGACACCTAAAATCTCCCTCATTATCTTGTATGCTTTGCCACGGAAACATCTAGCAGTGACTACCGAGAAGTGCGTGTGTGCACTCTTTAAAGTATTCCATCCACGTGCACGCGAAAGGACTGGGTAACTTTCACAACCACTTGAAGATTGCTGGAGTTTGACCAATACTAATCACATTATGCTGAGTATAGAGAAATTAGCTGTGTTGTCAGAATAACAACAGGGAAATACAGTTTCTATTCAGTTAATTTTAGAATAATATTAAATTGTCTTAGAGACAAGTGTATGGATTCTTTTCAGCGTTCAAAGTTGCCCAATGCTACCAGCTATTCATATACTCTTATTTTATCCAACAGCATTTACACATGTGTGCACATGCACACACGCACACGCACATGCGAGGGCACTCCTGCAGTTCCCAGTTTCTCAACGGGACTAGGAGAGTATGCCATATACAGTATGCCATGATATATGAGTCTTGGCTCTCTCCAACCAGCCACCAATACTGATGAGTGCTTGGTTATCTCAGTTGTCTTGTATTTTATTTATTTTTAAAACTCTTCTGTCTGCTAGGTGCTGAAAATATAGCAGAAAATAGACAGAGATAGTCTTTTCTTACATTATTCTCTGGCTGAAGGAAAGTTAACATAAATGAAATAATTAGCTAATGCTAAGATAATGTTTTCAAATAGAGTAGAGCTATTAACCATATTAGTACTGAAAACAATAGTCAGTCCTTTAATGAGAAACTAATTATGTGTTTAGATAAATGAATGAATAGTAACTAAGTGAAGTAAAATTAGTTTGTTTTTTTTTTTTTCATTAAGATCAATGGATTAACCATCAGTCGAAAACCCCATTCTACAATTGTTTAATTGTTAGACTCGAGCCCTATTTCTTTTTTTACCAACAATGTAGGCCAGAGTCCCCAGCAAGCTAATCACGTGCACTGTTACTGAGTAAACCCTTTAAACTTAGAGAAGGCTCTATGGCTTACTGGGAGCATTCAGATTTCTACGTCAGCGATACAAGACAGCTATTAAATAAGTATGTAAACTCTCTTTAAAGAATTAAGAAGTAGTAGATTTGACCCGTTTTTTAAGATCCACTCTGACTGAAATGTTAAGTTGTTGTGATGTGAGTAACACAGGCCAAGATTTAAAGTACTTACAGTTACCTCAGCAATTCAGTTTTATTCGGCATCGCTTCTGCTTTAATTCCTTCTGTCCGGAGAGACTGATCTAAAGAGGGATGTACTTAGGTTTTAGAGTGGCTTATAAAAGAAGCCAGAAACTTAGTTCTCATGTCTAGACTCTACAGTGGTTTCCACCATGACTGTAAAAGCACCATGGTTTTTGTTTTGTTTTGTGTGTGTGTGTGTGTGTGTGTGTGTGTGTGTGTGTGTGTTTCTGTTTTTATTTCCCTTCAGTCACATGCTGATATCTTTTCATAATACAATAAAGATGAATTAATGGGAAGATAAAAGCACACAAAATATAAATCCAAGTTAGAATCAGAAGCAGTAACATAAGCTCTCAGGGCATCGTAAGGCTATCAGTGCTGACTCTGTTTCCCATGCGTAGTTGTCTCCCTTCCAGGGGCCATCACAGTTCTAGGGTGGAGCTGCTTCCCTGCATCCTGAGACACAAGGTCTGGGGACCACACCAGTGATGCACAGGAATGGAGCATTTGCTTCCCCGGAAGGGTCTCCCCATTAATCTATGCCCCATATTTATGCTTGATTTTGATTTAAGGCCTCAGTTTTTTGAAATTATGGATTTAAAGCGGGAAGACACTTTATATTCCAAAATGCTTCCTTACAATTTTAAACACCTACACCTGTCAGTCAGTGACTTTTAGGGAAGACTGTCTCATTGGATCACCTTTGATGTCTCTGCAGAGTTGGACATACCTTTGCTCCCATTTTCCCAAGAGGTAACTGGCACTCATCTGGGATGACATCGCTAAACAATGGGAGAAGGTGGTGGAGCAAGGACTGTGACAACCACTTCAGAGCCAGAATTAGTTCCCTTCTGTCACCCATCTTCACCATTGTTTTAAATAAAGTTGCTGCTAAGGTCACGGCAATACTTTGTTGTTGGTGAAAATCTGCTAGTTTCAAGCCCCTGAATCTATTTTGAACGCAGTATAGTTTTTTTTTTCTACAGGATTATTCTTTTAAGAGTACATTCCAAATCTCAACCTTATCACTTCTCCAAATCAGTTCTCACAATAACCCCTACTTAGTTTCCTAAAGATAAACAGTCATTGTGCTTTAATAAAAGATGAGTCCTTTAAAAGCTAATGAACTACTTTGACAATTACTGTATTAATATACTGACAGTAATCATCAGACACTCAAACCACTGAGTGTATTCCACACAGAGACCCATTTGGTATGTTTAAATACATTAGCCTTCCCACTCCTTTTAAATACCATATCCTGCCTTGTTGGTTTTTTTGTTTTGTTTTGTTTTTTGTTTTTTTTTTTTTAAGTTTTATTTTATTTTTAATTGTGTGTTAGTGTCTGCATTTGGGTATGTGCACCTGAGTGCAGGTGCACACCAAGACCAGAAGAGGGCTCCAATCCCCTGTGGCTGTAGTTACAGGCAGTTGTGTCCCACCTCATATGGGTGCTGAGAACTGAACTCAGGTCCTCTGCAAAAGCAGTAAGTGCTCTGTAATCCATTGAGCCACCTCTGCCACCTCCCTGCTTTGTTTTATCATATTAAATGCTCAATAAATTTGATGAATACATTTTTATTAGTAAAGCTTGCATGTTTTATATATATATATATATATATATATATTGCTTTTCATATAAAACCACTCTAACTATAATGTAAGTCTCTCTAGTAATTAAATGCTTTTTTTAATTTAAAATGACTGGATTGCACATTTTATCGTGTGTGTTTTCTTTAGGAATTCCTTTATTTCACTTTTGGAATAATCTGTCTCTCATAAAGAAAAACCCATGTGGTCCAAAATTTGACAAGCTGATTGGTCATTAACAGTCACCTGGAAAGCTTGTTTCAATTTTTTTTTTTAGAAGATTTTTATAGAAAAAAAATTTTAAGTTCCCATCAGAATGTATCATTCTGACTCCCTCAGACAGCTGACCTTCTGTAAAGGGTGGTGTTCCCTCATCAAATAGAAACAAATTACAGTTACTTCTGAAAAGTCTCAGTAAATACTTAATCCTTCCTTTTAACTACCACATTTCAACTAGATCTCCCCAATCAGAGTTTTCAGTGTCGTTTTTTTTTTTTCCAACAGCCAGATTCACTTACCTTACAATTTTCTGCCTCTGACCTAAAATCGCCCAAAGGAGATGCAGTTCCGTTTAGTGAGAGATAGTATTTAGTAACAGAGAGCTGAGTGTTGGGCATGCATGTTCTATTTGTGTCATTGCTTCTGGACCCTTCCAGTGTACAGAGCACAGAAATGCGTTTGGTTCTTTTTCTCATGAATTCATATTAAGATTCCTAATTGAAATGTAACACTAATTTTTCATCATATTCACATTTCATTGACAATTTTACTTCTAACTAATGAATTTGTTTATTTGCTTTGAAAGTATAATGTTGCCATTATTAGTGCTAAAAGTAAAACAATGAATAAAGCTTTAAGGTTACCTTACAGTTTTGTGTTTTTTTTTTTTTTAAAGCAAAACAGAAACTGTGTATCTAGGCTGGGCATGCAGCTCAGAGGGGCATAGTACCCTCCAGCATCAGGAAAGTCAGTCAGTAGAGATGAATTGTCCATCTCAGTGCCTACTTGACCTCTTCATGTCTGTGACTCAAGTGTGTGATGTTTTCAGCAACAGCATCTTACATCACGTCCTATGGGATGACCAAGAGCAATGGCAGTAGCCTGTGATTTTTGTATGGGGAGGTCTACAGGACCTGTGAAAGAATCCTATAGTCTCAGTTCTCAGCACAAAGGAGATTTATTTGCTCCAGAGCGACAAAGGTCAACAAATAAGAGACAAAGACTGGAGATAGTGGACAAAGGAGAAAGGGAAGAGAACAGGGAAGAGGGGAGAGAAGGGGCAAGGGAGAGGAGGAAGGGGG
>CAJQZJ010032178.1:2183685-2216203 GCA_907164525.1 Lophiomys imhausi | reverse complement strand
AACAGGGAAGAGGGGAGAGAAGGGGCAAGGGAGAGGAGGAAGGGGGGTACTTGTTCCAGAATGGGACAAAGGGAAGGGAACAGGGAAGAGGGGAGAGAAGGGGCAGGGGAGAGGAGGAAGGGGGGTACTTGTTCCAGAGTGGGACAAAGGACTGCCTCTGGATAGAGAGGAGACAAAAATGGCAATAGGAAAATGGTGATTTATAAAGGTAAAAGGGGACACCCCATGTTAGGATGAGGTGTTAATTTAATTGGGCACATTGATTAGGTAAGCCAAGGTGGACTTTTGATTGCTGAAGTTCAATACTTTGATAGTGGGACCTTGGCAGTCAGCCTCAGGAGGAAGAGCTGGCAGAGTAAGGGAATAGAGCTTGGTGGCCAGCTTTAGGAATGTGATCTAATGGTTGAGGGAATGGGAGAGAAGGGCAGGGCCTGCCAGAGCCATGTTCCCCATGCGTAGGCCAGTTAGAGTCCCTTCAAACCCCACAAGCCCTTTATTATTTTCACTTTAACTCCCTTTAAAGACGTGTCTTTGAGGAAGTCTGAGCAGCTGACAGCAGACATAAAGCAAGTGAAGAACTAGGTAAAAACCCAAGAATGTGTGTACCTTCTTGTAAAACAAAATTTGTGTTTTGACTTGAGACCCTGTGCTGTGCTGCTCTGGTGTCTGGCTTCCCAATGCCTCAGGTTGCAGATATCGTACAATGTAGTTCTCTTTCTGTGACTGATACTTGATGCTTGAACTTACTTCACAACATCCGTCGATTTGCAAAAATCCAAACCACCTTTGAAAGAATTGCTTGAAGAGACAAGAGTTGAAGACAAGAGGATCAGGAGTTCAAGGTCACCCTCAGCTGTGCCAGCCTGGGCAACAGGAGATTTTGTCTGGTTTTGGTTTTGGTTTGAGTTTTATCTTTTTTTGTTGTTGTTGTTGTTATTTATTATTTTGTTGTGGTGCTAGCTGTTTTTATTGCTGTCTAATCTTGTTGTCTTAAATTTAAAAAAAAAGAGAAAGACAGAAAGAAAAAGAAAAAATAAATCCTACCTGTGCCCTGTCTGTGAACCTTGAGCCAATCCTCTCATGCTGGGCCCTTGAGCTCTTTCCTAATTGCTCATAGAATTGCTTTCTGCTTGGTCCTTGTCTTTTGTAGAATGATCTTTTTGGCAGTCTATAAATTTCAGACTCTACTGTGACAAAGAACTTCCTCACAGGGTTGGGGAAGACCTTAGATTATTAAATAAACTTTCAAACAGGCCGATTTTCTTCTGGATAAAGAATTTTTAAAACTTAACTCAACAAGAAGTTTAGTAATTTAAGAGTGTTGTGTAAGTGCATTCAGTATGGAAAAGAAGGAAAGCTAAAATAAAATAAGTACTTATGATCTTACCACTGGAGAAAGCATCAAATTTTGCTTCCTTCTGTTGACGTATTATTCTACTTGTTCTGTGATTGTGGCTATATGGTGGCAGCATTATGTATAGCCAACGTATGTATTCTACCCTTAAAATTAGCAAAGATTTTTAACAAATCTTTTGCTTCCATCTTTAAAAGTTATGTGCTCTTCAACTATATTAACTATAGCATAATTTCTTGGCTATTCCATTCTTTTGCTGAACATTTTATGCATAATGTCATTTCTGACATTAGAATTATCTTCTCAAAATAAATTTCTAGGTCTAAGATTCTACAGTCAGTAGGAATCAAGAAAGTGGAGCAGTAAGAACATGAGCCTTGAGGCAGATGACCTTGCATTTGACCCCTGTATTTACTACCTCCTGATAAGAGCTAAACCCTACCTCCTATTTCTTATCTATCACCTAAAGATTTATGGTACCTCAGTGAGGGTATTCCTGGTAAGGATTGAAAGAAAGGAGTATTGTCTCTTGGGATGTAGGTCGTGGCTAGAGCACTTGCTTGGCATGACCCAGGTCCCTGGGTTTAGCAGGCACACACGCACACACAGCACTCAGAGGGAAGGTGACAGACATGAAGCGATGCTTGTTACCCGGCCTCTTCTCTCTGTGGCCAAATGAACTAGCTTGTTTCAAGTGATGGATGGAGTTGCTCCTCTGGCTCAGCAGCTACAGTGTCTCTCGTAAAATGCCCAGAGTTTCCTAAAATAACCACTCCAATTGTTCATAAGGTGTTCTAGAAAGAAGTGTGTTTTGAACAGCATTAGGATAAAATTGAAATACTGCTTTCCTACCACCCAAAAAGCAGTAGGAGAAAAGGTACTAAAGTTAAGAAATGGGAATTAATTTAAAATTTACTGTAACAAAATTTAAGTATTCTAATAATCCAAATAGAATCTGATTACTTCCTAGTAAATGAGAAATTAAGAAAACATCCTGAATTGCTCTCTGTAAAAGCCATGTCGCTTTTAATTTTGTTGTTGTTTTGAGATGGTCTTAGCTCAGGCTGCCTTTGAAGTTTTCATCCTCCTGCCTCAGCCTCCTGAAAGCTGGGATTAGGCTAGTGTGTCCCAATACACTCTGCAAAAGCAGTTTTTAACATCTTCTCTCACTGAGTTCAGTTCTCAATCTGGTTCTGTTCTCTTGGATTTTTCATAGACATCTTTCTCTGGTGACCCCAAGAATGGACTGCTGGTCAAATTTGTATATAAGTATTCTGTAGGGTTTTGTTGGTTGACTTGGGTTTTTTGTTTTGCTTTGTTTTGGGAGGTGTTTTGTTTTGTTTTATTTTGGCCAGGGACAGGGTGGGGAGTGTTTTTGTTTCTCCCGATTGATACCTTTTACATTATAGAGGAAAAATAAACAGAACTCTAGTCTTGAGCACCTTTAGCCTGTCCTAAGAAACAGCAAGACTTTCAGGGTGATGTAATGATCTTTCACCATCTTTATGGAACCAAGTGTTTGAGAAGTTTTTTGCTAGAGTAGAATATGAAAGAAGCTCTAGTGGTGGGCACATGCCTGGCCTCAGCAATCCTGCTGGTCATAAAAAGGCTTGGGCATTCTTTAGCTGTGGTTTGACAGCTTAAAATTCAGTGTTTCAGAGCAGCCAGCTTAACACTTTCGTCTTTAATTTTGAGAAAGACTGATTTACTTCTTTGTGCAAAATTGTTAGAAATGTACCCCCCCCCGCCTTATTTCACAGGCTGTCAAGGAAATTATAACCTAACACACTGGAGGAGCAAAGAAAGCTTTGAGGAGGCAGATTTCATTGCACCCACTGTCACGGTTGGCTATTTCTCTGGTGTGAGTGGATGTAAAGCCAGACTTTATAATGTAATTTAAATAAAGAAGAAAGATACATCAATGGATATACTAATTGGGCTTTTAAAGGCTCTGAAAATTAATTACTGTGTAAATTTCTCAGCTCCTGGAAAGTGTAAGTCATTCTCAACAGTCTTTTTGAAATGCCTTTGACATTGTTGTTAAGTGGTTATAAAAATGAGGGTTCAAATCTGATCAGACACATGTACTGTGAAGAGTGAAGAAGATGTTATATTTTCTTAAATAGAACTTTTGTTCTGGTTGGGGGGAGGAAAAACTAAGGACAGTTTTGTAATTAAAAGGGGATAGAGGAGAAACCAGGGAGTAAACATGGCAAATGCCACAGCAGAGGAGATACAGATCTTTGTAAATATCATTGAGACTAAACTGTAAGAGAAGGCTGGCTGAGATTGGTCTGAGAGACAGGCCGGAACGATTGGATCAGGTTTTGTTTGTTTGTGGGGGTTAGTGACAGCGTTTCTCTGTAACCCTGGCTGCCCTGGACTCACTTTGAAGACCAGGCTGGCCTCGAACTCACAGTTCCTCCTGCCTCTGCCTCCTGAGTGCTAGGATTAAAGGCATGTGCCAGGCTCATCTTTTAAACAAAATAAACACAGAGGACTGAGCTTACCTGAGGCCCCTGGGAAAGCTGAAATTCTCTGCCTGCCGGACCCTGGGTGGCCAACTCCTTCACTGTGCCAGGCACCCTGTTCCTCAGTGGGTGAGGCTGTTGTCGTCTTGCTTTCTGTTCCTTTCTGTGTCCCCAGTTCGTTCTCCAGTCTGGTTTTTCTGGAGGGATCTTAATATGTCCATGTGTCCATATGGTTCCAATCGGCCTTTTGCTTTTGGCGTAAGTTCTTTGTTGATCTGTGACCACTGGGTGGTGCTGAAAAGGAGGTGTTGTCCACTTAGACAGCATGTGGAGTTGGTTTGTATTTGCATTCAAGATGAAGCTAAATGTTGCTTCTAAAATGTAGTGTTCTAGGGCCAGGCACAGCCTGGAGGCCTCGGTTTCACACAGGGTGGAGTAACAGCAGAGTGTGGCATGATGGCTGTAATCATGTTCATACTTGTTAGGCCTGTTAACCACTCCTCTCTTCAAATTCTCTCCAAGTCTTCTCTAGCATTTTCTTTTCCTTTTTTCCTTATCTCTACCAAAACATCATAGTTACTTTTTTTCTTCTGGCTCATCTGCTCTACTAGAGTGGTCATTCTTTTTGCTTTGATCTGCCTCGTGCCACTCACATGGTTCCAGTATCTAAGGATGAGTAGTTGAAAGAAATCCGGAACCCTGGCAGTTCCTGAGGTGCCTTCGAGGAACTGTAGTTCATCTCTCAGCTTCTGATTTGTCGCCTTTGTCTTCACCCAGACACTGGATTGAATATGGGTGAAGGGATAGCCACCTTTCTTCCATCTTGTCTCCTTATGTGGGGACCCACCCTTCCATCTTGTGACAGAGAGCCTCAGGCCACAGTTCTCCCTAGCACAGCCCTCCTTCCCACTTCCCCATGTACTGACTAATTCCTCCCTCGAGATAGACTAGCTGGCACATCGGAGAACTGAAATACATACTAGGAGAAGTAAAAGACAGCCCATTTGTCTTTTAATGATGTGTCTATACTTACTTGAAGACCACTGAACACTTGGGACAAACTAGACAATAACTGACTACGCATTTCCTCCTGAGACCAGGCCTGTTGAGAGTTGAAAAGAAAACAAATGTCAAAACATTAATGAAATAAATGACCTGCTCTACATTCAGACATGGTTATGGCTCATCTGATTATGTTGCTTTGTCATACTTCCTAAAGTTGGGTCCTGGACATGAAAGTTTACAGTAGCAAACCTTTTTGGTCTGTGTTTGGTCTGTGCTTAAGACCCATCTGCCCTACACAATGAAGTATTTTCTTCCTTGGAGTGATTTTCATTTTCCTTCCAGATTTGCGAGACGAGATTTTTTTACACCAGTCGAAATGTATGTGTTCTTTAGTTCCTGATGCTGAGTGTACTTGATCTGCTGTGAAGAAGAGATATCAGAGCAGAGCCAGGAAGCTCTAAGCAAAGGCTGCTTTATCCAGCCGCAGCTGCAGAAAGCGGTCCAGGGTCACCGGGAGCGTTGTATTCTGTTCTTGAATTTCTTCCCGGAGGCACAATAAGACATTGCTCTTTTAGTTTTCAAGAGGACATTAAATATTCTCTCCCAACACAAAATGCCTCTTTTGACTTCATTCTACTCTCATTCTGTAAAATGTTTTCCTTAATGTTGTAAGAAACATTGAGGATTCTGTTGTTGTCATAGTTTTTCTGTGAGACTTTTGGGGAGATTGGAAATCATTATGTGGCTTCACTGGACTTGCCAGATGGGAAGGAGGATTAAGAACCAAACTGTCCGCTTGCCTTTGGGTGACACTAAATTATAAAATTGAGTGTTATATTGGAAATAAGAATCAAAGGGACGGACAGACACACACATGCACACGCACAGAGAGAGAGAGAGAGAGAGAGAGAGAGAGAGAGAGAGAGAGAGAATGGTCCCCAGGGATTAATGCTGGCAATAGGCTTTCAGAAGATGAATCAGAAAATGGAGTAAAGGGGGTATCTTACTGAGCAATTCTAGGCTTGAAAATAGAGTTGATTGGTACAAGCTGAGACCACGTTCTAACACGTTGTGAGTGGGCTGAAACTGAACAGTGACCTCACCTCAATCAGTTCATCTTAAGTGCTTCCTCCTTTCAGTGACTGATGAAACGCCCTGATTGTTCTTCTACAGGCTCTATTCAGCAGGGTTTGTTTTTCTGCAGGCTCTATTCAGCAGGGTTAATTTCTCTTCTTTCAAAACTATTTGGTCTTAAAATGTATATTTCCTCTTCTCCTGTGCATACATAATATATGTCCATGCATACATTATTCATGTTTTAAAATCTACAGAGATTTTTGTCTTAAAATCCCATTGCTTTGTTTTAATCCCCCCTCCCAATAGTCTCTTCACTTTTTCCAAACACATTTTTTTTTTACTTTTAGACAGCCTATTTTGTAGAAATAACTTGATAAAATTTACTGTAAAATATTGGCAACTTTGCTAAAATATTCTACGTAGCTTACATATCATCTGTAAAATGAAAAGCTACTTAGGAGCTTTCCTTTTAAGATTCAAGAGACATTTGGCTTCTGAACACAGAGAGTTAAGAATCTACACTACAGTTTCAATCGTTTCTAAAAAGCATTAAGATTCTCTTTTACTACCTCAGGTGAGATTCTTGAATGACGTTTGTATGCCTTGTTTCTATAACCCATCCTATGAGCCTGTGCTCTTGGCACTAAAGCATCATCATAAGCTGGTAACTACAACTTAACAACCCCTTTTGAATGAAACGATTTATTGATTATCTATTTAATACTTGTGTTTGTTTGATTCCGTAAAAACCATTTAAAATCAGCTAACTAGTTAATATTAAATATTCACAATAAGGCATTTTTGGTTATGTGTATTCACTCATGGGCTCATCTCCATAATTAAAACATGAATTTTCATAAAATCCCTGAAGGTAAAAATTATGTGGGTTTTATAAATTTTTTTTTTTTTTTTTGCATTGTGTTCCATAAGCTTCTTAGTTTTTTATTTTACGTTTGGGTCTTTGGCTTTCTCTTTGTAGCCCTGGCTGTCCTGGAACTCACACAAATCTCCCTGCCTCTCATTCCTGAATGCTGGGGTTAAAGACACTCACCACCAGCACCCGGTTAGCTCCTTGATTAGGTCTCTATGATGATAACTTTGATCTTGGTCAATTAAATAGTCTTTTGGGGCATGGTGGTGCTGAGGCCAGGTCCATTTATCTATATATTGAATTCCAGGCCAGTCAGAGCTACACAGTGAGACCTTGTCTCCAAAAAAAAAAAAAAAAAACCTCATGAATAAAAGGTACATGGTGTTGTTATTGTTAAAGATATCAACTTGTTGTTTGTGGTTTTCTTATTCTAAAAATCAATCATATTTTAGTATCTTCTTTTCTCTATTCCTTTTAAAATTTATTCCCCCTTGAATATTACCTCAGATTTTTCTGGTCTGACTTAGAATCTCTGTTATTGTTTACAAATATAAAATTTATCAGGGTGCCACTGAGAGACAAGTTGGTCTGGAAAACTAAGACTGAAATCAGTAGACTTGCTTGTGTTTAAATAAAGTACTCATTTTTTCCAGTGGAGCGCCAAGATTTCACTTGCAAAGATTCACCCAAAGCTGAACAAAAGAGGAAACTTTGAAAAGGATTATTCAAATTCAAGATGTGTAGAGAAGAAATATTTGCGGTTATCTCATTTAGATTCCCAAAGCACCAGCTTAAACTGAGCAAGCATGAGATAAATGCATCCAAGGTCAGTTTATATTCCAGGAAGTGCTGTAATAACACGATGCACAGCTAGATGATTTCCTTGTACTCACTCAGCCCTTGGTCAGGCGTGCACTGGGAACCTGCTGTCTGCCAGATGCTTAGGGCTCACAGATAGATACACTGTCCTCTGGCTGACCAGGAAAAACCATGTAAATAGATACTAAAGCAGTGAGCAGGACCAGAAGGACTACAGGTCTGTGGAAGGAGGCGGGAGAGCAGTATCTGCCAGCATATTCTCTAGTTTAATGGTTTGAAGTTGCTGGTTTGAAGTACTCTGTGCTTATTGGAAATTTCACACTTATAGAATAGAACATTACAGATTAGAATTAATACAAAAGATTTTGAATGAATCTTCTCTCAACCTATAATTTTAATGTTGAAAATTAAAAGTTTATATTACTAAGAACTACTCAATTTGATACTTTAAACATGTAACTTTTCAAAAAGAGCAATATTAGTTGGACATAGTGGTATATTCCTTTAATTCCAGAACTCACGAGGCAGAAGCAGGTGGATCTCTGTGAGTTCTAAATAGTGTGCATTTCAGGCCAGTCAAGTCTATGTACTGAAACCCTGGTTTTTGTTTTAGAAAGTGTAAATTTCATGAATTTAAAGTACTTTAAATATACTAAATTTTGCTCAGAATTGTACTGTATACTTCTAAATAAATGTAATGGATTTGTGACCATCCTGATAATAGTACTTCCAGAAATAAGCAATACCCAATCACTGGAATAATCTAAAGTTCCAAAAAATCAAGCCTAAAAGTTGGATTTAAAAAAAAAATGACAAATGACACATACCTGTAATCCCAGCACTGGAATATAGGAGGTTTTTCCTTAACTGCATAGCAAGTTTAAGGCCAATGTGAGTTTGTCTCAAAAATCACCAGAAGCTACAAAACCAGATAATAATATTTTTATGTTTCTAAGGGATTTGGTGTTGTTAATAACATGAACTTTTATTCTGAAATATTTTAAGTAAATGCATGTTCTGTAAAGAAATTTATATCTCCCCATTAGGAATGGATTCTAATAAAATAAAAATAATTATTTCTTGCCAGTTACAAAGTATTTTCCTAAAACCCAAAGGGAGATGCCTCCTCACACACAATGTGCATTGCAATGATTATTTTCCGGGGGGTTCTCTTTGTGCCTTTGCCTTTAAATATCTATTATGGGTTTCTATCCCACTTCAGACCATTAGTTTCTGAGTAAAAAACACAGAGACCTTTTAGATTTATAATAAGCCTTAAATCACTAGAGCTAAGCAGATATCAACCCTCTAAGCTATTTTGCTGTTTTCTGGCCTTGTTGTACCTCAGTATTACTTGCCAGTTCTGTTTTAGCTGCTTTGGCTCCATCAGGCCAACCCTCGTGGCTACCTTATCATAGTCCATACTGTTCCATGGTAATCTCCTTTCTCTTTCTCTCCATCTCTCTGTCTCTCCTGAGACCCACCACTCAATTCTATGTCCCGCCTTCCTGTGCTCTCCCCAACTATAAGGCTGTCCAGTCTTTTATTAACCACTCAAGGACAATTGGGGAGCATTCTTCACATCACATTGATACCCGAGATGGTTCAATATTCATAGCAATGCTTGTGTCCAGAAGATAATAAGGTCTCTGGGCACAGAAATCACCATCTGAATACACAGTGCGCAAGACTCTCCTCCAACAACATGTGCTTACTGTGTTCAGTGAAGTGAGTGTCCAAACCCTGCTAAGGTATCCCTTCAAATAGAGATGGCTCTGAGAATTAAGTATTGACTGATTTAAAACTGGAACATAATCATGGATGGCATAACTATTATCAAAAGATAGAACATACAGAAATGTCAGTAATTCTGTGTGTGTGTGTGTGTGTGTGTGTGTGTGTGTGTGTGTGTGTGTACACACTCATGCTGTGCTGTTTGTGCCTGTTAACGCTTAGGCACTTGAGTGTGGAGACCAAAGGTTCATGTCAAATGTCTTCCTTGATTGTCTACCCACCTTTATTTTTCTAAGATTTATTTTATGTGTATGAGTGTTTTGCCTGCCAGGAGTGCTGGGTTGCACTGGATCTAGAGTTAACCTTCCAGGCTATTGTGAACTGTCATGTGAGTGCTACGAACTGACCCAGGTCTTCTACAAGAACAGGAAGTATTCTTAACCTCTGGGCTGAGCCATCTGTCCAGCTCTGTCACTGAAGGCCTCTCACTGAACCAAAAGCTAGTTTGTTTCTTGTCTAGGGTGGCTGACAGTTGAGTTTCAGGTATCCACCTGTCTCCTCCACCCTTGCCTCCCACAAGAAGCAGGTTACACCAGATTTTTTACATGGGTGCCAGGGATCTGATCTTTATGCTTTTTTTTTTTTTTTTTTGGTTTTTCGAGACAGGGTTTCTCTGTTTAACAGCTCTGGCTGTCCTGGACTCGCTTTGTAGACCAGGCTGGCCTCCAACTCGCAAAGATCCGCCTGCCTCTGCCTCCCAAGTGCTGGGATTAAAGGCGTGAGCCACCACCGCCCGGCTATCTTTATGCTTTTGAGTGAACTTTTCATCCACTGAGCTATCTCCCACAGGCCTCGTGGTTTTTCATTTGTTTGGTTTTGTATCAAATTGAATAGTAGGAAAAAAAACTTGCTTAATTTCTGTTTAGTTTCTCAGATGATTTTAAGTGCTTAAAGGGAACATCAGAGTTTTTGACTCAGAGCATCCAGGACTCATCATTTACCTAGAGGAAAAGCCCTGGGTGGATTAGAAGCTCCTGGGATGATTATGTGTGCCTTTGTCATCTGTTACTAGGGAATCCAGTGTCCAGAAACAGGTAACTAAAACATATGTTTGGACCATACACCAGAAAATGGAGGTAATTTTAGATAACCTTAGGGAGTTCATCATGACTCGACTAGTTGATTATCAAAAAGTGGTGGACATTTTCCTAGTGTGTATGTAGTATTTTTAGCACGTTTGATTTTCTCATTATGTCGGGGAAAATAACAAAATTATCTTATTCTAACAGTGGAAAAGAAATTGCTAAAGCTACTGCAGAGATCCAAAGTCGTTAGATGTGCCATCTATTTTGTTGTCGACTGTGACGGGTTACTCTTAGGTTACTTGAGAAAATGGTCATGTTAGTGCAGATGGATACACCTCTTTAACGAGCAACAGAGGAAGCCAGGCTAATCCCACAGGCCTCTAACAGGTCTATAATTTCAGTGACTCTAGAGGAGGAGGCTCACAAATTCAAGACCTGGCTGGGCAACTTAGTGAGACTCCATCCCAGAAAAACAGAATCTCCATGGTAGAGAACTTACCTAGTATGTAGTCCCTTGTGTCTTTTAAACAAAAGGTGGGGAAAAAAGCCCAAAGATGCTGCACTAGCTGCACAACAGCGAGAGGTATCAGGGTGCTCTTGTGTAACAGAAGTTTTCATTTTGTTCTGACACCTAAATGATCAAAAATACAATTTGGCCAAGTTTTTAGGAAGATTGTTGTTTTTGTGTTTGTCACTCGGTATAGGATAGAGCTGTATTGTTGAACGAATTTGTGTTTTCCTTGGTGTGCCTGGGAACTTGGTTAAAAACCTTGCCAGTGCTTAAACTGGCAGCACTAACTCAAAACACTTGTGACCGTGGTTGGTCTATGGGAAGTCTGGAGGGAAAAATCAGTAAAAGGAGTAGTCTCTAGCTTTCTAACATAACTGGCAACTTCTCCATAGACGTTACTTAGTGTCAAGGTTACATTTGAGGAAGTGGTTTAAGGTATGGTACTCGGTGCCAGTCTACTGTATACTGTTTGAGTTTCTATCCTGAGTTTATTTGTGTAACGTGATCACTGGAATATCTGTATTATTCTATTAAGGTGCATTCTCCACCGGCAAAATGATCCAATCCAGGCCAAATTACAGTATATAAAGGCAGGTTTATTGGATGCAGCTCTTGGAGGGAGGGAAGGGAAAGAGGAAGAGAGGAAGAGTGTGTGCAGGCAGAGAGAGAGAAAGAGATAGATAGATAGATAGATAGATAGATAGATAGATAGATAGATGCAGAGAAAGAGAGAGAGAGACCAAGAGAGTCATAGAGGGAGAAAGGGAGACAGAGAGAGATCGAGAGACCCCAAAATGTCCAGATTATACAGGAAAGGGCTTCTTGGAAAAGGGAGTTTACCATAGAGCGCAGGGTGTGCCAGCATGCCCTGTAACAGGTAGGCACTGAGGCATGCTGGGAGAACCTGGAGGTCAGGTCCCTGGTCTGAAGCCCAGCAATATCAAATATAGACTTTTCTCTAGTCTATTAAGTCTGGTACTTTCAAAAACCCAGAAGTGCACAGGAAGCCTCTTCTAAGAGAGTCTGTTTGTTTCAGTAGATAATTCTTGTCATAATGTCATATTTTATCTTAATAAGTCACACCCAAAACTTGTATGGAATTTTTATATTCACATGAGTGTACTGAAACTAGAAGCACACCTCAGTTCTGCCCTAGCTCCTCATGACCTATCAGTCCTTTCCTAGTTCAAGAGTCTTAAAATATATTTGGAAATAGGGTCATTTCTTACAAGGGATGATACCCCAGTGCAGTGGTTCTCAATTTTCCTAATGCTGAGACCCTTTAATATAGTTTCTCATTTTGTGGTGACCCCCCCTCCATCCATAATATTATTTTCTTTGCTACTTTATAACTAATTTTGCTATTATTATGAATTGTAAATATCTGACATGAGACCCAGAGGTTGAGAACCATTGCCCTAGATTTTCAAGGGATGGTAAGATGCCCAGTGAGTGGGCCGCAGCTCTTCAGTGCCACCAACTTTCAGCACTCTGAAAAGAGAAACACTTGTGGGTCTGATCAGCACAGTATCAGATGGGTTTAGTTTAGAGTCCAGCCATAATTAAACAGAGCACAAGGCACCAAACCCTGAGCATCCTACATTTCCGCTCACATCCTGCCACGTGTTGGTTAAAAGCAGAGGGCACTTGCCCATAGGCAGACTGTTTTCTTTAAACTGATGGCATCTAGTTAATTCTAACAGCCTCTCTTACAATTCTTTGCCTGTTTCTTCTGTTGAGGATGAGTGAGTCCAGTCCAAGAAATGATGTGAGTTTTCTAGTACAAAGGGTTAGGATTGTTTGTTTGTTTTTGTTTTTTCCTTTGGTGTACTTGTTTCGTTTTAAATCACTAAATATAACTTATCGTACGCTACTTTTAAATTCTGTGGCTCATGAGGAGTGATGCTGTTGGCACTGCTCATTTTCTCTAAGCTGTTGTTTACCAAGTGGCCACTTTTACTACATAAGCTCATCCCTAGGACCTGTGATTTCACACCAACTCTAGAGTACTGTCATTTGCTCTAAAGACTATTTTTAGTCCTTTTAGGTTAGCGTCATTTCTGCCAAGGCATCCTGGGAAAATGGCACACATAAGGAGGATTTGGGGGTTCAAGGCAGGGAGCATTTTAAAGTTGTAAGATAGACAGTGACTAGTCTGACCTTACTTCCATTTACCAGCTGGTGATAAGTGGTTGTATTTTCCTGTCCTTTTCCACCTTTGTGAATGTAACCATCTTGCAAAAGTACCTTCCGATTCTCTCTGCATTCCTAGTCAACAGTGATTCATTGACTTTGGCTGTATAGTAAGTCAGCCACTATGATAGTACCGTGAGTCATGGAAGTCTCTGATTCTCATTTACTCTTTGGAAGAAGGAGTGCACACCTTTGCTTCTCAATGCTTTAGAGCCATTCTCTGAATCATATAACATTAAGAGTTGACATGATTGTTCCTAATTGACATGGAGCTTGACAGACAGCTCTAGTGTTTGGTTCTATGTTCACAGTTAATTACATGCAGACTTTGAGAAGCAAGTGTATTCAATTTTTCTGGCATAGTTATGTATCATTAGAGCACCGTATCATGCAGAAAATATAGTTATGTCCCCAGTGAATTCATAAGATATTGCCAGGAAGGGTCTGCCTGCTGATCCGAGCCTGTTGGTCCCAGTTCTATGTTCTTCTATGTCTTTTCCTTTTCTTCTCTGTCTCTCTTACTACAAAAGCACACATTGTAGGATTCATTTATTCAGTAAATGTTTATTGAGGAATTCCATACGAAGACAGATCCTGAGGACACGATAGATATACATAGCCTTTGTCCTGTCACCAGATACCCTGTCAAGGACAGGGGTTGAAGAACTGAATGCAGCCTTCCACCTAACTTTGCTTATAAAGTTTTATTCAGCATAATTGTTCCCATCTGTTTATATAGTATCTGTGACTGTTTTTACACTACAATAACTGACTTGAATAGACAATGTGGTTTGCAAAGTAAAAAACAAAACAACAATAAAACCAGATACTGTTTGACTCTTAAAAAAAACTTACCTTGTCCCCTGCCTCTTAGGTAATAATAGAGACATTACATAAATGCAGTGCAGCATTTATCTGCACCTGGAGTGCAGCAAAATCTTGTCAGTACTGTTAGAGACTCTACTGAGAACTGTGGCCACAGCTGAAATATAAACAACCAACGTCAGTATTCTCATATTTGATTTTAAGAAAGTCCTTCTTACTGCCGTGAAGGAAAATAAAGAGGGGAGACAGAAAGTGCCTGGAAAAGAAGGGAAGCATGACGGTGATTTGGGCCAGGCCAAGTGCAGGTTTCAGTTCTACTTGGTACAGATTCTGTCCTCAGATAATCTGGTTAGGTCTTTCTGTATGATAATGATCCTACCTCACTTATGAGATTACACAAGCTCATGTATAGGAAGCATTTGGAATACAATGTTCACAGTGATCTCTAGTACTACTGTCCTAATAATCTTTCCTAAAGAAGATTAGCCAAAATTAAGATAGTCACAGTGAGGACAATGGAAGCATTCAAATTTAAGAGCTACCCAAGTGACATAATTAACAGGAAGTCATGAGGGACTGGATGTCAGTAAAACAGATAAAAACAAAACAAGAAGTTGACATGAAATGTGACTTTGGACTTCATTGACGGTGGCTGATGCAGGGTCTGATATTGGGAGGACAGCAATGGGATAGTTGTGTGAGGCAAACAGCCGGTCCCGTTGGAGGTGTGATAAATAAAAGGTAATGGAGATGTGTGGGAAAATGAGGTAACCAGGGCTGAAACTAGAACAGACTTCTTATAGAACCCTAAAAAACAACCAGCCGGTTAAACTGGACAAAGAACCATTAAGTCAAAGAAAAGATCAAAACAACTTTGAGCAGAAGGTACAGTGAAGTTTGAATCCATCTGAATCTTTCCTTGTTGAAGTGGGGGAGCTGAGAAGTACTCCCCCACTTAACTGAAGTTTGCAGTCTGTATGTTAACATAGGACAGGCATCTCACTCTGCTTTCAGTAGCTCCATTTCATGTGTGTTCTTCCATACTCTTCTGGTTGTGTTTCCTCCTATGAGACATTAGTTAATTTAGTGCATGGTCCTGACCATTGGTCTATGTCCAGCACTATTTCCTTTCCCCAGCTTTTACCAATTCTCACACCAATTATGTGAAAATTTGAACGGAAAAAGTGACTTTTCTTCTTATCTGTGTTAAATTTGGTTCAGTGTCAATAACTGCATTCTCACACCCTACAGGGTTTTCTAATGGTTTCTGTTCTGATTCACCTACAACACTGTATGCATTTGGAAAGAGCAAGGAAACAGATTAGAGAAAGTGGCACCTCCCATCCTTGGAACCACACCTTGGCTTCAATGCTTGCCCCTCTGTTGCAGAATTAGTCATACTCATTAGCAACCTCTTTCTTCTTTGTAGCCCTTTCTCTTCTTTGTAGAGCTTTCTCCTACTTCTTTTAGGGCCCTTTCTTCTTTGTTTGTAGTCCCCCTTTTCTCCTACTTTTTTGTAGAGCCTCCTTTCTCCTAGGGGCGCTAGCTTTTTATCCCTCTCTCCCAAAGTCTCCTGTGTTAAACTTGCTCCTCTGGCTCAGCCACACCCCTGCTAGCTTGTGAGACAGTTAATACTTTATATCTGTGTCTTAAGCAGCCTCACACCTGAGATTAAACAAAAACATTCTTACAATGGGTTATTTTAATAAACTCACAGCACAAGTGATTATGTTTTGTTTTTGTTTGTTCCCCTCTCCCAGATCCTTCCCATATGTCCCCCCACTCTCTGACTGGTTCTCTCACCACTCCCAAAGTTTCCCTCTTAATGCCTTTTTCCATTGCTGTTACTTTTTCAAGTTACTTGCCTCTGGCCTTACTGGAGCTCAAAAGTTAGATTCAAGCTAAGTCCCTCTACACAGTCGTGATCCAAAAGCCTTATCTTCTAGAAGGAAGAATCGAACTGATATAATCAAGCTGTATTGATTGCATCTTGTATTTCATGGTTTAGAACAATTGTGTGAAACTTCAAAGTGACCCCAAATGACAACTCAGTTCTCTAATTTTTACACTTTTGTTGTCTTTGAGCCATTTTATAATATATACAAAGGATTCTTGTCCACTGAAATGAAAATATTGTATAATAGAATACAGTCGATTGCTGCCCTGTATAAGCCAATATTCTTGATATTTATGCACTTGTTTGAATCTATTGTAACTCGTTACACAGCTTCGTTAATGGCGTAACTAACAGCTACATTCCATGTTAAAATCTCTTGCCATATAAACATGCATGTATATTCATATGTGTCTCTGGGGAAATTCGTAAGCATTTCTTAGCTATGATTACCTCCACAGAAGAAAAAGCATGAAATCTTGTTTCTCATTGTGTGCTATTGGATCTGAAGCTTATTTGGTACTATAATGTTCCTCACATAAGCTGATGATTTTAAAAAATTGAATCTGAATTCTCTAAAGTCAATCCTCAGCCTAGATTGCCGTCTGAAATAATTTACTAAGGAAATTTGTGTCTCTAGTGAATTGTAATTAGCGGCCTAATCATCCATGTTGTACCTGGAGGTTTTTCATAATCTTTAAAATGATGTTTTGAACTTTAATTCTCAAGGTCATTCAATTTAAAAATTTTGGGGGATAGTGCTAGTTCGGTTATTGACCTGTTAGGGTATGATGTAATTGAAACCTGCCAGAGGAATTGGCCTACTTTGCAGTTTGCAGGGAGTCTGTGTCCTCCTGCTCAGCTGGGCTGGCTCTGTACCTCGAGTGCCCAACTACAGCTAACACTCCCCCTTTAAGCTAGTAGCTCTCAGGCTTAGGTTCATATTACAACCAGGGGTGCTTTCAAAACGCCACATGCCCAGACCAATTAAATCACAGTGCCCCAGAGCAGGCCACTTTAATACGTATATATGTATATTATATATATATTTTTTGTTATTGTTGTTGTTTGTTTGTCCCCTGAGATGGTGCTAATGTTGAGAAATACTGCTTTGTGAAAAGAACGGCAGCGGCTTGGCAAAAGGTTAATTCGTTGTATCTCAGAAGCAAAAGTACTGAGGATTTCCGACTGAAAGAGCTACATAGGTAAAAGTATCCAAACTGAGGAGAGAGCGCCGCTTACTGAATATTTTTATAAGCAAGGTATTCACCAGATTACCTGGAATGTGGCAAAGTCAAGTACAGGGAGTGCTTTAAAAGGTCATCCTGGCTTGGTTACAGTTGTCTGAGTTTTGTTTGGTTTATATAGTTATTCAGCCAAACTCTCACTGAGGAGAAAACCCTGAATTGGGACCAAATGCCTGACTTTACCTTCTTCCTCTGCCATTTGGGGCACAAAGCCAGCTGGCAGATGGGTGGCATCCATCTGATATCATTGCTACCATATGGCCGTACAGCTAACAAACGGTTCTATTTGTCATATACCAGCCGACTGAAAAGCACTGCTGTACCATAAGACCGATTAAGTGTCTCTGTCCATCATCGAGAAGTCTTTTAGAGAGAGTTAAGTTTATAAAGAGACAAGTAAAAATGTGTTCATTTATTTCGGAGTAATAAGATGAGGGAATAGCCTATTTGATCATACTGCTTTTCCAATCTGAAAGATGTCTTCCAGTGCAGAGTCCTGCTTAATGGTGTCCTGTTTATGTTTCACATGTTAGAATGTTTTATCATTGCCTCAGCCTTTTCTTGAACGTGAAAATGTGTACCATGAACTCTTCTGTGGTTGATATGCCTTCATGTACTCATTGTATATCCCCTCCCTTTTGTATAGGAAGACAGAGATGTCAATAACCTCTTGCCTAACCGAGGAGGCAATGGACTAGCTCCTGGGGATGACAGATTCAAACCTGTGGTACCATGGCCTCATGTTGAAGGAGTAGAAGTGGACTTAGAGTCTATTAGAAGAAAAAACAAGGCCAAAAATGAACAGGAGCGCCATGCTGGAGGAGATTCTCAAAATGACATAATACAGAGGCAATACCTTACATTTAAGCCTCAGACATTCACCTACCATGATCCTGTGCTACGCCCAGGGGTCCTCGGGAACTTTGAACCCAAAGAACCTGAGCCTCACGGAGTGGTTGGTGGCCCTGGAGAAAAAGCCAAGCCCCTGGTTCTGGGACCAGAATACAAACAAGCAGTTCAAGCCAGCATTAAAGAGTTTGGATTTAACATGGTGGCAAGTGACATGATCTCACTGGACCGCAGCGTCAATGACTTACGCCAAGAAGAGTAAGCACACATCCTCTTCTTTCTAAACTTGGGGCAGCTACTGTTTTTATAGATACGCAGCTTTAGGAGGTTATTAGGAATGGGGGAAGTGTTTGTGCCTTTGTTTCAGTGAAATAAAAGGACCTTTGTTCAGCAAAATGGTCAGAAGGAGGAGGTCTCGAGGTCTCTATTTTTATTATCATATTGAAGATACGGTATATTCATTTCTGGGGTCTCGTTCATCAGTGCTAGTAAAAATGTGGTCCCCAGACTAGCAGCAGTCTATGAGTATCTTGTTTCCAGTCCAAAGTACATATGAGCTTGCACAGAATGAAAATGAACTACACCACTAAAATAATTTGTTTATTGACTGGCAGGTTTTTAATGGCAGAACTTCCTCAGTATTTCCATTTTGGAACAAGAAAGCTCCTCATCTTGTGGAACAGTAGCAAATACTGATGCTGCTAAGGACATCTCATGTCTTTAACTAGACTTATGTTTCCTGTGACTTCTCCCCACCATACTGAGACAGTAATCAAACAGTTGAGTATATGCAAAAGGGATACTCAGAGAAAACTGTAGCCTACACTTTTAAATTCTTTTCCTGTGTTAACGATTTTTAAGTGAAGGATTTTCAGCTCTTAGCTTTTGATAAACAATGATTATTGAGTGAATTCAATGCTTTGTCTTCCGGTTTATTCAATAATTGTTCCACTGCTGTGGGATCTAAGTAGCCTTCATGAATGTGAATGCAGACTTAAATCGCTAAGACTAGAAAACTCTTGAAAGGTATTCCTGATGCGCTGATACTGTAATCTTTATTTTTTAAAGGCTAACACAGCAGGTGCATACACTACAATACCCACCCACAAACACACACTCACAGACCAGCATTCTTTATGACTGTGTGGTAAGATTCCCAATAGGTGCCATTGCTTAGCTTTTGATGTTTGTACACTTACTATCTTGACTGAGAAGTGACGAATGAAATATGAAAAAAATATGGAAATGGATGGTGAGAGACATCCATTTAATACGAAGAAGAATTAGCAACCCATAGGGCTGTGGAGCAAAAATCTTAATTTGTTCCTATCAGAGTCATAAGATTGCCAGATTTAACAACTCAAAATAAAATATACTCCATTTAAGTTTGAATTTCAGATTAAATAATTAAGAACTTTAGAATAAATTGTTGTCAAACACTCACTCACATATCTTAAGATGTTTTACTTATTTGAAATCCAAATGTAGCTGAGCATCCCACATTTTATCTGGCAATGCTCCCAGTCAGGTATGAAGGTGGGTGTTATGTATGAAGAGGGTGGACCTGCCATGTAAGTGTTCTTTAGTACCAGTAACAGGATGTGTGGGAACCGACCCTGAGTGTGTTCCCAGTACCTGAGCATAGCACTCATCTGTGTACTCATATACTGTGTTCTGCGTGTTCTTATGCCACTGTTGGAAGCAGAGGGGGGGGGGAAGAGCCTATCATCTGTTGTGTTGACTTTCTTCTGCGTGCCAGGCTTTCCTACTATTCTGGAATTGCTAGTATAGTTCCCACACTGGACTTGTGAGAGAGTTCTGTGTATATAAAGCCTGAGTCTCACAATTATGACTTCCTTGTACAAACCCAAGAAAGTGGCCAAGGTAAGACCCTCCAGTAGGCATTGGGGTGTGAAAGTAAGTGCTATGTATTTTTAAACTGTATTGTTTAAGACATCAGTACAAACATAGTTAATTTCTAATATAAAAGTATGGTAAGGAGATCATGTCAGTTACAGTTGGTAGGAAAGCAGCCTCTGGTTCTCACCACCAAAGACATATCTGATCGGTCTCAGAACTATTTTTTATATCACCACCATTACCATCTCTGCCCATCCACTGACTGTCTCTCCTGAAATCTTGCAACAGATTCCTAATTGCTCTATTTGCTATTGCCTGTTATTCACATAGCAACCGGTGCAATCCTTTAGAAACCCACATAAGGTTTTTCTGTGCCTTTCCATTGTACTTGAAATAAGCTCGAACTAGCAGCAGCCCTTGCTCAGTGACCCTGCCTTGCAGCTCTCCTTTTGCTACCATGTTCCTCACCCACAGCTCCTAGCTGTGTTGGCACATCTCCAGATTTTTATATTTGCTTTCCTTTTGCTTGCTTTCCCTTTTCATCATGGCTGGATGCTTCCCATGTTTTACGTCTTACTTTTCGTAGGACCTCTCTACCCTTGGCATGTAAGTTTCATTCTGTTCATTCTCCGTGGCCATTATGCTTATCAAATCTTCAAACTAGATGCTGGCTAATTTAATTAGCTCTCTTTCTTATCAGATGGTAAACTGAGGTTGAGAACTATGTCTGTTTTTTTCCCTAGGTGCTTCAGGTCAGCAGTACCAAGCTGGTAAATACCTCTTGAGAGAATGAATGAGTAAATGAGTGAATGAATGCGGTCTGCCAGGGTCCTGCACTGGCTTCATTACAGACATGAGATCTTTGATCTGCCATTTGCCATCTCTAACTTTGGTTATTAATTCCTAGCAGTAGGTTTGACAGTATTATCTGTCAGGGGTGGGATTAGAAGTTAATGACACAGTGAAACAAAAGTCATTTCCTGCAGTCCTGTTTATTAAAACCGTCAGTGCTCTTGGCTCCTTCGGCTGCTGGGGCGCTTTCCCAGCACCTCATCACACTTGGATGTGTTCTGTTACTGTTTAACCTCGATATTCTCCATCACTCTCAGAGACTTTAATGCCACTACTACCCGTTCTAGCTGTCTTCCCTCTCAGCAGTGTCCCTTCCTGCCCCTCTTCATCCCTTCCACAAGCCAGCTGTTCCCTATATTCTATTCTCTTGCACAACTGCAACAGGACCTAGAAATCGGATATAGGGTTTTTTTTTTTTTTTCATGTACCATTCCTATTAAGTATTATCATCACTCATCAAATAAAATACTGGCACTGTATCTTTACATTTGCTCCTGAGTCTTTCCTAGAATTTTCTTTATTTATGATACTCCCTTCTTTGAAAACATAATTTTAAAAAACTCAATATAATTACCTTTTATGTAAGAAAGTTCGTAACTGAATGCAATTTATTTCTAAGACTGAACTCCTTTTCACACTTATAAAAATGAAAGTGAAGTCAGAGCTGAGGAGATAGTTCTGCAGGAACCAGAATTCAAATCCCTAATACGAGTGTAAAGCCAGGAAGGTGTGGAAGCCTACCTGTAATCCCAGCAGGTAGAGGACAGAGGCAGAGCAAGCTAGCTAACTAGCCAGACTAGAACTGTCAAACTCTGGCTTTAGCCAGAGAGATCCTGCCTTAATATATAGTTGAAGAGCAACTGGAGAGAAGACATTTAGTGGGAACTTCTAGCTTCTACATAGACATATGCTCACATGCAAGTGAACACCACACACAGGCAAAAAGAAAAAAAAGAAAATGATAGGTTTTATTTCTCTTCGAACACTTAAAATTCAGTGTAAAGTTAACAAATAATTTAGTAGATTTATTAATGTCAGAATGTCAACAATCATGAGTATTCTATAAAATTAAATAAACAAAACAAACCAAGACCAATCCAGGTTTCCCATGACCTAGTGCACCTATTAGTACTTTCGTGCTGTTACTGACAGCACGTTAACAACATGCATATTGCACACATACCACTCTCGTGCACCCCTGTCTCAAGCCCATCGGAGACTGCTGGGCGGGGCTGACGCTCTGCGCCTGCGCTGTGCATAGCACAGCAACCTGCTTCCGGTTGTTGGACCAGCTGTGACACCTCACACTGCGGTCAACTTGCTCATTCCTGTGGCTGTTCCAGTCGTCTCTGATGAATGTTCTGTACCCAGGCAACCGGAGAGAGCTGCCCGGCTGCCAGCACGACTCATGGATGTAATCATTTTGAATTGCACTCACTGGCTGAGTAATTTACTGGTTGTTGGTAGCCTATTAAGAAGCTAGCAGTATTTTGAGTGAAGTGGAGCCTCCATCTTTTTTTTTTTTTTTTTTGAAGACCTGAGCCAAGAATGACCCTTCCTGCCTTCACGTTTACTTTTTAACAATAAAAGCATAATTTGTTGTAATTGAACAGGTCGTAACTGATATTTAACTGGTCCAGTTAGCCAACCAGGGGATCTAGCGATGAGAAAATACAGTCTGTCCCCAAGAGGCTCACCGTCTGCCCTCAGGGAGGAAGGAAAGAACGTTATAATATAAACTGAAAGAGCTGTAGGAAATGTGTGAGCAAAGACAAGGTTCAGAACAGACACCTGCTCACATGGAGAGGGGGTGGTCAGTAAAGGATTCAGGGAGAGGACACTGGGGAAGACCCCTGGGAATGGGTAGAGTGTTCCTAGGAAGTAGGTATAGTAAAACATACGAATGAGTGGTCGGGTTTGATTGAATCAGAAAGTACATGCAACAACAAAAACAAAACGAAGCTCATACCATAGGTAGGACCTTGGCAGTCTGTAATGCCACACACAAAGTTCATTGTGAGCTTGGTAGTCAGAAGGCTGATGAAGAGAACTTTAGGACTGCTAGACCAGTGTCTAGGATGGATGGTGGGGGGAAGTGATTAGGGGGTTAGTGGAATAGTGACTCCCATAGAAATTACAGAACAAGAAAAAAAAAAAAAAGAGAGACTCCAAAAGAACAGAAGACTCAGTAGGTCTTGGCAGGTGATGGAGTGGAAGGAAAAATTAAAGATAAATTCATGGCTTTCAAGCCCCATAACATAAAAGGTGCCAGGTACAGGATCCACCAATTGGACAGAATAAGCCTTTCTGCCCAAAGCCCATTTGCCTATGCTAGTTTACTCCCTGGCTTTAGTGAATTCATGCAGAACCAGTCAGCAAGAGGAACCCATCTTGGGGAAGAAGTGGAAAATTCTATTTGTGGTTATGATAAATTATCTTCTGATACAATTTGGGATTTTCATTCCATTACTGTGCAGACAGATGAAAAGAATTCTGTCCTTTTTCTGTTCAAGGCAGACACAGTCAGAGGTATAGAATCCAAGCTGGTTTTGTTTCAAATAAATGAATTAAATATTTTGACTTGAGCAAATCATCTACTCCTGATATTTAACCTTGCCTCCCATTTCCATACCTTTGCATCTATAAAGCTACCTAGTTGCATTTGCAAAGAGTAATAATAGATGTAAAGTGCTTTGAAAACGCTTAAGAGCTTTGGAAATGTTAATATGACACTGTTAATAACGTCCTAAAACTTATCTGTGGAACATGGAAGTGTTTTAAAAATACTTATAAATATACCTGCTTCTACATTTGAATATACTTAGCATTTAAAATTATACCTGTACTCCACACAGAAGAATTCTTCTTACAGGAGTCGAAATAAATATTGGCTTTTTTATACTCTAATTTTATGTTTAAGGTGAATTGTGATCATGAGATTTTTTCATTCTTTATCCACATTGAAGGCTGTCTTTGATATCTAGTGGATTTTCTAGAATAATGTAATTTGTGAAATGCTTGGTATTTGAAAAATGTCAATTAATTAAAATACTATAGATTTCTTTTTGAGTTTTAGAGGCAGGATCTGATGTAGCCAGACTCCTGCTTCTTCCCTTGTGCTGGGTTGTGGGAGTATACTGCCATACCCAGCCTTGTGATGTTCTTTTTAATTTCAGTTTCTATTTAGCATGACTCATCAGTTTTGTTTAGAGCAAACTAAAACTTTGGAGCCACTCATAAGAAATTAAAACATATATTTTGACTAAATATATGTCACATATCCATATAATATATATGTCACATATCTGTATATATGGATGGATCACATACATAAATGCACATTTCAGTACTTTGTCCCAGTTTCTATTATCAGAATATATGATGAGTCTATACGAAGATCCTAATTACACTAAGAACAGTTTTTAACCCACAGCTCTTTTATCTACTAAGCTCCAAAACACATCTTATTTGCAAATTTTAGTTTGGCAGTTGATCTAACATGTAAGTCTAATATATAGCAAGCTTATTTGAAGGTGGTTTCAGGTGAGCTGTGGTGGCTATTTCTCTTCCTTGAATCCAAAAGGTACTTTCTAACTAGCTTGAAATTTTTCACTTTTGGAAACTTCTTGTATGTTTAGGGATTTTCCAGATTAACTTTAAAAATAACTTCCACTCTGAAGCTCTGCTTCTCCTTTCTCTCGTAAATGGGGCGGGGGCCACACATTGCCCTTGGGAATTCCCCCAGCTGGGATGGCAGATCTGGTTTTTGTTTAAGGTTCTGGATGACATCAGGAGGTGTGTTTCAGCAAGCTGAAGTTGTTACAGAAATCAAAGCGTGACATGTATCAAATCACCCTCATTTCCACACAGTGAAGAGGGTACCAAATTCATGGACTGAGGCTGCAGAGACTGGCAGCTGTGGTAATGTCGCTCTGAGCTCCCCTCTCCATCAGCACAGTTCCACTAATCTTAAGCCCCCTTGCCCCACTCTTGGCGACACCCTCTGGGGACTCACTTCCTAAGGCAGAGATAACCCTTCTGCTGAACCTCATTTGGTTCTCGACTTTCTTCCCATTTCCTGGTGATTGTCCAAGTTTCTGTTCAGGGGATTTAGCTCTTGTTTCTTCAGAGCCATTGCCTCATCGAAGTCACCTGGTGTGTCTGATGAGGAGTTAGAAACTCCTGTTGCTTATATTGCTTTGCCCAGCCCTGGACTTGCAGCCAAGGCATTTAGAGTAGCTTCTCTAGAAAGCAGTTAAAAAAAATATTTATGGTGGGACTGGAGAGGCGGCTTAGCAGTTAAGAGCAAGTGTTGTTCTTGCAGAAGACACTGGTTTGGTTCCCAGTACCGACATGGTGGCTAGCAAACATCTGTAACTCCAGTCCCAGGGGATCCCACACCCCCTCTTGGCCTCCATGGGTACTATACACATGTGGTACATAGACATACCTGCAGGTTAAACATATACACATATTTTTGGGGTTTTTTGTTTTTTGCTTTTTTATATCTTTGAAAAAAACATTAGTAGATGTCTTTCACCATCGCACTTCAGTGACAGAATCTCAGGTAAACCTTGGCTCTTTTTATTTCTTGCCAGACTAAGTTTCCTTGTCTACAGAGACAGTCAGAGGATAAAGTGCTTCTTTGTAACACGAGGACTGAGTTAGACCCCCAGCACGCATGTAAAAGGTGGATATGATGCTGTGTGTCTATAACTGTAATGCTGGGGTCTGAGAAAAAAACAGGGCGATCCCAGGGGCTTGTTGCCCAGTCAGGGAGCTGCAGGCTCAATGCGACACCCTGGTTCAAAAAATAAGTAAGAGTAAACAGGAGAAGGCATCTGGTGTTGAACTCTCCTCGGCACGTACACGTGTAGCTGCACATGCATATACATTTGCACAACACACACAACTTTGCAGAGAAAAGAAAGCATGTTCACTGCCTATCAGAAACACCGACAGGGACACTGAGGGATGCTTTCTGCACTTTCTCTTTCTAGAATGTCTCTGACTAGGGGGCTGTTATTCTCTGCAAAGTGAGTGATGAGCCTTTGCTGTCTGCTAAAAGGTCAGTTGCTCAGGAAAGAGAACTGCTTCCAATAGATCCAGACACCCCAGCAGTGCGAAATGCTGCACTGTGGAAGCCCAAAGCAAATAGTAGAGTATAAGCCTGTCCTCCGTGGCTTACCATGGCTCCTCTGGGAACTTGGTGGCTGAGACTGAGAGAGGCAGCCAGATAAAGAGGCAGTTAGATACAGCAAGCTTCCCAGTGTTATGACTCTTTACTGTGTGGTGTTGGCTCTTGCGTGTTTGGTAAATAGGGAAGTGACATTGAGTCAGTGTGGAGGGCCTGAATGTTCAGGGGTTTCCCCCTGAAAGTTACTGCTTGGTGGTGACCAAGGACAGACCCCCTCATAGTTTAAGAGGCAAACATAGAATATGTATGAAGACCTTAGGAAAAAGTCTTCCTTTTTGTCCTGCCTTGCAGCTTCAAAACTCACTGAATTTGCAGGATGTTAAGCTGTCTTGGGAAACTACAAGTCCATCCGGAAAAGCTGAAGGAAGTTGATTGATGAGCAATGTTGTCCCTGATTGGCCTTTTAATTTTCCTCGAATGCTCTGTACTAGAACCTAATGTTTTCCAAAGTCTATGGGAGAGCACATGCCTGTGGGTTTTAAGGCTGCAAAGGATGGATTGGAGTTTGGAGTACAAACATCTGGAGATTTTAACTGTTCTTTGATTTCTGCTTTCCTTCAGGATTTGATCCCGAGGTCAGAAAACAAGAGTTTTTAAGTGGCCCAGTCCTGTGGCTCTTGTTTCCTGAAGTCCTAACTTTTGAGTCTTCTGATTTTATACCATCTGAGTATTCTTTTAAAGAAAAGGTTTACGTTAAATCTTTTCTTCTCATCTTTTTTCTTTTTTCTATGAAGAGCTTCCCAGAATATGTGGATGCCATTCTATCAGAAGAATAACAAACAATCAGAGGTCCTACCACTGTGTGTAGGACCATCATATGGGCACAACTATAAGAAAGGGAGACATTTTCCACATTGAAAATCAGTCATATATAAGAGAAACAAAGATTCCTCTATCTCTGCAGTTATTCTAGACACACAGCTTGCATTCTGAAAAACAAACAGCTCTTGGTGAGCAGGAACTGTCCTTGGGCCACACACTTAGACACTCAAGGGGATTTAGAGAGAAGGCTCACTGTTGTCAGGTAGGCTGTACAACCCTGTGATGATATCCTTACGCTACACACTAATGAGTTTTCACCTGTGTTTTGTTGTTGTTGTTGTTGAAGATCAGTGTTGGAGAAAGGACAGTTTGTCAGAGTGGTTGAATCAGATTAGAGTCAAATAAGATAGTTTTTCTGTCTCAAGAGTAACCAAGACTGAAATCCCATGGGGGACGGCAAGCTGTTGGAGAGACCTGAAGGCAGTTTCGGCACCATTTTTCTTCAGTAGGATTGTGGGAGTGGTAGTATGTACAGTGTGTATATCCCAAGTGTGCTTTGAATAAGTTAATTATCTTTGTTCATTGGGAGCTAAATATGTAAAAGATGCCCTTGGTTATAGCATTAGCAGGATTGCTGTTTTGTCATTCCTACAATATATAAAGTAAATGTGCTAAAAGGTTAAAAAAAACAATTTAGCACAGAAAACAAGCTAATTACACAAGTTACAATCGTATAAATAACACACTCTAATCACATTCAGCAATACCTTTTAGTGTGTCTCGGGGAAATGGCCCATAGCTATTTCCTCTTCACTGAATCCTGTGGGAGATTGTCTTCAGAATGTAGCTAACATTCGGGAGGAAAAATCACATTTTTTTTAAATAACCCAGTAACTTATTTTAGAGTGAGCACTGTCATTTTAATCAAAGGGGAAAATATATGCACTTTGCACAGAATAGAAAGTCCCAGTGATCAAATCAAAAACTAGGATAAAGGGCTCTGGAGAAAGATTTGAGTCTCTAAACTCCACATTTGTAAGGCCCTGGAGATACACAACTGCCACTGTAAAGGGACCAGTTGTGAGTCCCTACTGCTGGGAGAAGAGCAGCCTCTGTGGGCTCATCTTCCTGTGAGGAGAGAGCGCCCCCCAGAGCCCTTGGCCTCTTCCAAGGAAGATCTTTTCTGCTGATTTCTTTTTTTCTGAATGAGGGGGAGCTGGGTTGGGGTGAGGCTGATGGAAGACAGGAAAGTTGCTAAAAAGCTTTTGGTCGAAGTCTAAAAAGCACAATGCTTAAGGAAAGAACCAGTAGGTTTCCAGGAAAAAAAAACAATTTTAATCAGTTCCTCTCTGCATTCGTTACTAAAAATTAGAATAACGTAAGATTTGCTTTCATTGTAGAATATCAGAAAATTTAATTATCTGCTGGGCATGGTGGCAGTGGCTCACGCCTTTAATCCCAAGCACTAGGGAGGCAGAGGCTGGCGAATCTGTGAGTTCAAGGCCAGCCTGGTCTACAAAGTCAGTTCCAGGATAGCCAGGACTACACAGAGAAAACCCTGTCTCAAAAAACCAAAAAAGAAAAAAGAAAATTATCTACTCTAATGATTACATTCTAACCAAACTCCCCAAAATTCTATTTATACGGATCATTTTTGAGTTAGGCACTGTCTTGTTGCCCCTTATAGCTTCCAACTTTGGACCCTCCTGCCTTAGCCTATTTTAATTTATTGATAAAGAGTTTGGATTTATGTTATAAAGGTGCTAGAGCCTTTGCAAAGAGGTAATTGACCTGATGCTATGAAATCCTGGATCTACGCCAATGACATAGGAGTAGTGGATAAAGTAACAGCACCAAGTGGCCAGCATTGATATTTTTAGACAGAACTGGTGTGAAGTAGTATAATGAAGCTGTTTGCCATTGTCGTAGGAATTAAAATTAAATTCACAAAGGCAGCCAAGGCTCAGGTGAAACCGAAGTTTTTAATTATTATCTAACACTTATTTATTACTATATTCACGTATAACAAATAATTATTTCTTAACTATTAATCCTACACATTCCTATATAACCCCTTTAACCTATCCACTAAACCTATTGATAATTATTTTTCTAACCTTTTAGAATGATACAGTCTCTGGGGCAGGTCCTCAGTCGTCAGGAACACAGTCTTTGTTGTAGATTCTTTAACGCACTTAGCAGTCCTTTTTCTGGATCTCTCAGATGCAGGTTCGTCAGGGTAAGTTGGTTATTGCAGTCTCACCTTAAATAAGGCTTGATGCTTTCTTCTCTCTGGGAGACCCCAGCCCCTTCCCATCAGCAACTCTGCCACTCTACCTCAGAGTCCTTAAAGCCAGGCACAGTTTCCTTTAGGCCACGGTTCAAACAGATCAAACCCCTCTAGGCAAAAGCTGAGCCACAGGGTTTAGTCCTTGGCCTTTTGGTGTCTTGCTCAGGCTTTCTTTCTCACCAGCTTCTTTCTGCCTCAGGGAAATCTGGCCATCAAATGATGGCCAGCACTTTTTTTAGCAGGACTCTCGGAGCTCTCTAGCATCAGGGGCCTCTTCTCTTCTGGGCTCCATGCACTGTCCTCAAATAGGAGGAACTCTGTTTCAGCTTAGTTTGGGCTCCACCCACTTAGCAGCTGAAAACAATGTCAGGCCAGATACTTTGTTTCTTTAAGTCCATTAAGTCTTTCCTGTTTTTCCTGACTTCAACCTTGTTTTTCAGTCCATTAAAGTCTTTCCTGTTTTTCCTGACTTCAACCTTGTTTTTTCAGTCCATTAAGTCTCCTGTTTGTTTCCTGTTTTCACCTGACTTCATCCTTGTTTTTCCACAAGCTGATAAACTAAATCGCTCACAGCCAAGTTGATCTTCATGCCCCAAATTAAGAGACTGTGTCAGAAACCCCTATATATTTTCTAAATCTAATTATTCTAACTCCCTACATTCAGGCACAAGGATTCAAGCTCAACCCCTTATTGGCTGGGTACTTGATTGTAATAGTTAATATTTTCTAGTGATTGCCTTTGTAATTCAGGAATTTAACAAGACACTCAAAAGTTCCCCACAGTTCCTGAAGTTTAGAACAATAGTAGGATAAATACTAATATGATGTAAGTATTTATATGATGCAAACTTTTTTATATGACATTATTTCAGGGACCTAAATTCTAAACTGTTAATTCATGGGTTCAGGACCCTGTGTAGCTTACTTCATACAAGGCTTTCTTTTTTTTAGCAAATTAGTGACTATAGAAGGGAGTGCATTTTGCCACAGGTAGTATTGCTAGAGACAAAGTAGTTTAATTTTTAGTTAATGCTAGAGCCAGATTTTCAGCAAATACAACTGGATGGCGTCATTTGTTCTTTCCATCACAGCAGCATTCAGATTTCAAAAGGAAAACATTTGTTGAACAGTTCCTAAGCAGTAACGTAGCACAGCTGTGATCCCAGACAAAATGCTGTAGGACAGAGCTAGCTTTACAAGATGGTGAAGTCATTCTTGGTTTCTCCGTCAGCATCCATCATGGAGAAAGATGCGTGGGTACACACACCTTGTGACCTTGTGGATCAGGTTTGCTAAGGTAGAATATGTTTTCCCCCAGTGCTCTTCTCTGAACCTTGTTTCCTTATTTGTAAAAAGAGGAAGCTGTAAGCATGTTCTAAATCCATTTCTTCCACTGGATCCTCTAGTTCCTCTCCTAAAGGTCTTTCTTAGCCAACTATGGGTTTTCATTCTTTTCGTCTTCTTGTAACCCTTGCTTCTTAAACCAGTCTAGGATTCTCTGCCCTAGGTGCTCTTCTGAAATCTCCCCTGCATCAAGAGTAACTTCTTTTCCTGTGTTCACTTCCTCCTCTAGTTTTTCCACCATGTTTCTCTAGATTCTAAAGCTGATGAATCTGCAAGCAAGCAGCCGGTGCTCGACTGTAATGGCCCAAGGTTACTACAGTGTCTTCTGTCTTGGTGGTGTTTTTCCTGTATTCTCAGGTGCCGGTGGGGCGGGGTGGCAGTAGGCAGCCCCTGAACCACTGCCAAGTGTCCCGGGTCTTTTTTGAAAACAGCAGAAGCTTCAGCCTCTGTTAGGTAGACTACGCAGCATCCGTGCAGAGGCGGCACTATGTTCATTCCAGCGCATTAGCAATCTGTGCTTGTTTCTCAGAACTTGCACTCGGTGCTCAGCCAGCCACTCAGCACTGGGTCCAGCCTGGCAGAGAAAGCGCACCAGTCTGGCAGCAAGAGAGACCAGACTCACCCTTCTTTAGTCTCCCCAAAGTAGGCAAGGGATCAGGATGGATTAGCTAAGGAGGCAGTCACCCAGTTTATACTGCCAAGTTCAATTCTGCTGGCGTTTCCAGGATACAGCCCTGTTAGGAGAATGTCTCCTGCTAAGCTTTGTGTATGCCAGCTCCCAGGATGCAGAAAAAGACCCCTTAGCTCTGTGAGTGAAGAAGTGAATGATTACCTGCCCCTTCTCCGTGTCTAGCAGCAACCACTGTCTGGTGAACATGTTCTTTTACAGTCAAGATTTTTAGGGCATCTGAACTAATTCTGTGTGCCAACAGGTCATCATTGCTGTTTCCTTGTGTTTAAGCCTCATCAATCTTCCCTATGTGATATCAACCTGTGACATGGTTTGCAAACTAAGGAGCAAAATACATCAGCTATTTATAGCAGTGACAGCGGTGTAAAACTGATTTCATTCTGTCTCTATCTCCTGTTCTTCTGCTCGCAAGCAATAGAATATGGCCGTGAACTCCTTCCATACTCCTAGTCCTAGGCTTTTCTGTTTTTTTTTTTTTTCTTTTTGTTGGTGGTGGTTTGTTTGTTTGGTTTGGTTTGGCTTTTTGTTTGTTTGTTTTGGGGGTTTTTTTGTTTTGGTTTGGTTTTTTTGAAACAAGGTTTCTCTGAGTGGCGGGCCTGGAACTCACTCTGTACATCAGGCTGGCCTGCCCCTGTAGGCAGAGATTCACCTGCCTCTCCCCGCTGAGTGCTGGGAATAAGGCCTGCGCCACCACCTCCCAGCACATTTTCTACCTTCTCCCTGTGAGTCCACATCTTTGCTTTCATTCTGCTTCTCAAATGCCCTAGATAATACTGATTAGACACGATAGGAACTATGCAGAAGATTCAAAGTGACATAGTAACTTTCAGTGGGAATGGAACGTTGCTTGTGTCTTCTATGACATCTTCTGTAGATGTGATAGATTTATGGGAGTTTAGAGGGTAAGGTGGCCTGGAAACTCTCCGTGTTCTTCCCTCATTTTGAGCACAGAGAATCTCAAAGTGACAGCTAAGGTTTAGGTGGCTTCCTGTAGAGAATCCAAATTTTCTGGGATCTTTCACCATATTAGCCACCCCTCTCTCACACACACACACACACACACACACACACACACACACACACACAAAGAAAAGGTGACAAAAGTCTGTTTATGAGAGTAGTTTTGTGTGCTGTATTTTAGAAATATATTAGAAAATGCTTACAGAGCATTTCGTAGTGTCTTAGGGTTTCTGTTGGTGTGAAGAGACATCCTGATCAAGGTAACTCTATAAAGGACGACATTCAATTGAGGCTGGCTTACAGTTCAGAGGTTTAGTCCATTATCATCATGGCTGGAAACATGATAGCTTGCAGGCAGGTGTGGTGCTGGAGACAGAACTGAGAGTTCTCCATCTTGATCTGCAGACCGCCAGTAGGAGACTGGATGTATTTCACACAAGGCATAGCTTGAGCTAAAGACCTCGAACCCCTGCCTCCACAGTGACACACTTCCTCCAACAAGGCCACAGCTGCTCCAACAACACCACACCTCCTAATAGTGCCATTCCCCGTGGCCAAGCATTCAAACGCATGAACCTGTGGGGGCCAAACCTATTCAAACCACCACACATAATAATAAAACACTTA
>CAJQZJ010032178.1:2162169-2176229 GCA_907164525.1 Lophiomys imhausi | reverse complement strand
TAAGGAGGCGGAGCAGAGCACTAAGGAGGCGGAGCAGAGCACTAAGAAGGTGGAGCAGAGCACTAAGGAGGTGTATGTAGTATCACAAGGGATGAAATGAGGAGTGGAAGGTGACTCAATAAACGTCTAAAGGAATGTTTGCAAAGTGTGATCTTCAAGTCTGTGCTGAACTTCAGTTCCCAACCTGTTCTCAGCACAACTGTTGTAAGTGACTTGCACTTGTTGTGATGCCTTGTCACCACTAAAGCCTTCATCAAAACGTAGCCCAGTGACACTCCTTACTGCATATACCTACCATAAGGAGGCCTCATGTGTTTTTTTTTTTGTTTTGTTTTGTTTTTTAAAAAGCCAAAAAAAACAAAACACCCATCTGGATTTTAAATTTTACAAGAAAAAGCAGAATAGTTTGCTTTCCCTGAACAATGTGTTTCTTAAACATAGATCTAACCATCTTTTATTGCTAGAAAATACTAGCCAAACTGATGGGCTCTTAAGAAGTGTCTAGAGAGGAAGGCTGCACCCATTAGCAGAATTCGGGGTGGCACCATTCGTGGTGTGTTCTTTGTGAACTGCGCTTGTTGGAGCCCTTCACACTCTGCCGTGCACTCTGTAAATTGCATTCTTTTTTTTTATAATTTATTTTTTATTTCTTCAAGTTACATCTCAATCACGATCCCTTCCCTACTCCCCCCTCCAGTCCCACCCTTCCACCCTTTTCCCCCTCAACACCCCCCCATCCTCTTCCCTTTTTTTTTTTTTTAGTTTAAGGTAAATTGCATTCTTATTCCTCTTCCTACCTCCTTTATTTACCCATTCCTTCTGTTTTTAATTTCTGTAATGTTTCCTTCTCTGTCTTTGGATGCTGCCTGTGGTCCTTCAGAGAATGAGGTGAAGCATACACTAATGAGCAAGCTGGAAGATGCAAGCCTTCCTTTGCTCGTGCTGTTGTGGTCCTCACATCTGTGCATGGTTCACAGTGTATTCATCCTTAACTCTTCTTTGTAGTTGCTGTTTTAGCTCAAATATATTGGTGTTTGATAAGCTGGCATTTCCATAAAATTAGACTATATCGTATGTAAGCTCATATGTGGAATAAGAGTCCAATATAGCTATAAACATATGGCTCACACGGAAGTGGTTTTTTTTTTTTTCTTTCTTTCCCAGGGAGTTTTGAGGAAATGTACAAGAACATATGTCCTGTCCTAGGACTCATTGCCAGGTTTTTTCTAAATGGTGGTTTGAGATTTCAGATCATTAACTGGACACATCTGTCTGAGTATGTTTTTCTTTAAATAAAAGAAAAGAGAAAAACTTTGAAGGCAGCTATCCCAAAATATATAGCTCAACATTCTTAGTTTTTTTTTTTTTTTTTTAAGCATAGTTAATATCCTTGACCCTTAAAACCAGGCAGAAATCCTCTGCGCTGGGTGCAGTCATTTTTTCTAGTAGCTATGGATTCTTTGTGCATGGGTGGAAATACGGAATTCATTTTTCTATTTACTTTATAAGCATATATTTGTAAGTGATGCTTAGTAAATTTGTGGTCTGAGGGAAAGAACTTTCCAAAATTAAAGGAATCATTTTTAAACTCACATCTGTTATTAACTCTGACCAGGCAAGTCATACAACCTAATAGCCTTGGTACCTGTGTATAGAAAATGAATAGTAAAAGTGTCTCCCTACTTTGCAAGATCACCAAGGAACTTGGATAAGGTAACACGTGTGGGAAAGCTTTGGAAAGAGCGAAAGCTATTAGAAGCACATTTCCTCTTTGGCAGCGCATAAGCAGCATACTTGATAGCAAACCACCAGTTGTCTGATTCAAACATTATCCGCCCTGAAAGATAATTAGCGCCCTCAGATTCTTTGAAATACATTCTGAGAGCCCTCTGGGGATGCTGGAGGTGTCCTTGGAAGTAGATGCTCCAAGACTCCTCCTGGGCACTTGTGTTTCTGCTGTGTTCAGTGCAGCACTGTCCACTCTGCTGTCCTCTCAGTGTCCTCTGAGTCTAGCCTGCGTGTCTCTGATGCCACCTGTGTCCTTAGCAGAGAGGCGTACAGTTACCACGTTTGCCATCAGTCCACTGTACAAGTCTCTCCTGTGTCTTCTTGCACAGTCTTCAAGAATCCCAGCCCATGGCTTCTGCTTCTTGTTTCGTTTGCCTGACAACACTTTAACAGAGCAGGAGCACCAGCTGATGCTCAGATGGAGCTGTTCTCATGCTCCAAGGTTACTGCTGAGAACACAGGCTGAGATATCCAAACATGACAGCACATCTGTTCCTCTGGTTTTTTAGGAGCTGTAAATTCTAGCCATGGCTTGGGTGTGTTAAGGATCATTGGCAGGAGGATTCTAGACAGGGAGCTGAGGGAAGAGAAAGCTGACACCATAGCTAATGGATGGGCAGCTGTCTGTCACTGTGGGGTGACAGGACACTGACTACCTCACAAAGAAAATGGATATGAATGTACACAGAGTTTTTCTTTTTTTTCATTGTGTTTATTATTGGAGGCTCTGTGTGTGATAGAGATGAGGGAGGGCGTGCATGTTGCACTTTATGTGTAGAAAACAGAGGGTTTGTGAACTTGGCTCTCTCCATCCACCTTTATGTTGGTTCTGGGGGGTCCCTTGTACCCGCTGCACCATCGTGCTGGCTCACATGCCACTCAGCAGAGGCCGCAGTGTTCTGAGAGGTGACTGCTGCTGCTGGCTGTGTACGTTAGAAAGCCACAGCTGTTCCTGCTTCTTTTGTAGCTCTTAGCCCGGGTTTGACCTGGAAAGCCTCTCGGAAACCTGCTTTGCTGAAACAGCCTCCTCTCCTCCAATCCACTGATTGTGTGGACCTAACTAACCTTCAGATTCCCAATCCGACCCCAGAATGGGACGTTAGTACCAGCAATCGATGCAGTAACCCAACTGGAACTGGAGCATTTGTCTTAAACCTTGTACACATGACAGGCAACTGTCATTTATGGAGATTGGGCTGATCTGAGGGGCGGAGCCAAAATAGCACACTGCCCTCACCTTTGTATTTGCTCTGCTTTCCAGCTGTGGTAATGCATAGTACACTGAAGCAAGAATTACTGCTAGCAGCTGTGCTTTCTCCATTACTTAGTTTTGATATGACAGGTGAGATTCTTGACATTTTTTTCCAGGCACAGCCATTAATTCTGTGTTCGTCAACTGGATTTTTCAACCTCCCCCAAAGAATATAAGATTTATTGTTCTCTCTGTCAATAATATTTGACTCATTAGCAGAGAAAAATAGACGGCATTCTGTAACATCAGGCAACACTGGAAAAGAGTAGACTTGTAAACATTTTTTAATCAAATCAACAAATATATATTGAGAAATGACATAATCACAAAATGCTATTTGGACAGAACTGAGCTTAGCTTTTTTGATATTTTCATTCTGCAGATAATAAGATGAGTGAGCTCTATTACTACAGGCTGAATTCTGACCTTCAAGGGAGGACTGACTAATAAGAACATTAGGAAAGTAATTAGTGTCTAACAGTGAAGGGAAAGGGCACAAGCTTTTCATAGATGGAAGTCTGAGAAAATGATTTGGATACAAACAAACTGTAACTCGATTCCATTGTGCTTAGGCAAAAGAAAGACTATCCTATTAAGAAAAGACCAGTTCCCAGAGCAAGAGGAAGCTCTTAGCCCTCATGTGACTGATGAACTGAGGGGGACTGATATTCCGGTGGTGGGGGAAGGCACACTGGCAGAGAAGGATAGATGGGAGAGGGGGTGGAGAGTGGGAGGATGGGACCAGGAAGGGAGAAGGGAAGGGACTGAGACTGAAATGTAACTTGAATTAATAAATAAAAGTTATAAAAAAAATTTTTACAGGGCCAGTCTACATGGAGGCTAGAATAGGGGACCAAAGAAAAATGATCATGGCACCACACCAGCTCTCCTTTAGAGAGCGAACCTGAGTCATCCAGTAAGTCTGTGAGCAGACCTCATTGTGGCCGAGGAAAAGTGTGTGGAACTTTCAGAATTATGACACCAACCATTCTAATAGATTCTATATTGGCCAAGTAATTTGATCTTAGGTAGTTTTTAGTGGTGACAAGATTATAAAACTTGAGGGCTTTTTTTTGCTTATTATTTCAAATTGATATCTTATATTTCTAATTTAGGTAACATAATTCTCTAATGCAAATGTTCATCTATACAAAGTATTTTTAGGATCTACCAAGTGATACCAACTCTGGCTCATCTTTCTGTAACTTCACCAGTGACCAGAGAGAAGCTCTCCAATCTCGAACTGTAAGAGAAAATAGATAGATTGCGTGATCTACTTACTGGCTAGTGAAGCTCTCTTAAATTTTGTTCTATGAACACATATACAGAAGGAGCAGAAATTTAGAACAAATACTAACATTAACATGCTAGATGTGGTATTTATTTAAAAAGAAATCTTTGAAACTAGCTAAGCTAAGACAGGTAGATGAAGAGGTGCTGTTGGTCTGTCTTGTGGAAATGCAGATCACACATAACGTGTGAGAGTCTCTGTAGATCAGGGCCAGGAGGGGAAAATGAAGAAGTGAAGCCAGTTAAACATTCATACTCATCTCCACTTACCTTCTTTAAAATTACTCTACAAAAAGCTTCTCTCTGTGTCAACCCCCTGCCTCGTCATGTAAGTATAAATAGAAACTAAAGTCACACAAGCTCAGAGTCCAAAGTGAAAGACTCCATTGGCCGCCTGGTACAAGTGCTCCCTGCTAGTCCATTCTGCTGGCCCAGAGACGATGTTATGTGGTCTCCTACTCAGGAATTGCCTTGAAGGAGACAGAACCATGTGATGTAGTTGCTTTTCTTTTTTTTTTTTTTTTTTTTTGGTTTTTCGAGACAGGGTTTCTCTGTGTAACAGCCCTGGCTGTCCTGGACTTGCTTTGTAGACCAGGCTGGCCTCGAACTCACAGAGATCCGCCTGCCTCTGCCTCCCAAGTGCTGGGATTAAAACGCCCGGCTATGTAGTTGCTTTAAGCAGACATTCTAAGCATGAGTCCCAATGCAGTGCTCCTTTCAAATGTAGATTCTTTTTGGAATACGAACACAAAGAATAGACAATCTGTTTGGGCATAGTATATGGTTTTAAAATATTAGAGAAAATAAACACAGTATTTTTTTTTTTGCTTCATCATCATCAGGAATGATCTGCATATTAAACTTTTATTATTGACATCCCAAGAATGTATTATATGTACTAGGGTCTAAAAGTTTCTTTTTATTTTTTAATTTGCTATTAGATTAACTATTAGATTAACGCATTGAGAGAGAAAGTGTGTGTGTGTGCGCGCGCGTGCGTGTTCATATGCCCGTGAGGTGCATTTGTAGTGGTCAGAGGCTAGCCTACAGAAGTAGATCTTTCTCCTTCTAGCAGAAGGGTCCCATCAAGCTTCTCATCAACAGCCCCCACCCATTAAGCCGATCCTCCAGCCCTGAGGCCTTCAAATCTCCCACAAGAGAAAATACTGAGGAACTTACCAGATGAGTTTTAGTGGAAGTCTCATCTCTCACTCAGAGACACTGGAGAAAAGGGGAGTGATTTGGGGAACAATTTTTTTCCAAAAAGAAGACAGCAAGTTTGATTCTAGAGACTTGACACTGACGTGAACCAAGGTCCCAGTGATTTGGACATAAAGACTCGCCTTCACTAAACACCAGCATGGGTCTATGAACAGCACCCAAGCCAAATTCATATCTTTGAAAGAAGGCACAAGCTTACCCAGTAGACCAGGAGCCTGTGATGCCAGTCCTCTGTTTAGCAGGATATGTTGTAAAGTCTTCAGACCTCTGTGAGCAAGGTACAGAAGCACAGTTTGAGTGGTAGAGCTACTAAATGATGTAGACATGGAGCTTTTCATCCTCAGAGACAGCGTGAAACTTAAAGCATGAAACCCGATCTTATGTTTAGCCACAGGAACAGGAGATGAAGAGGTAGCAAGCACACTGATCCAGGTTTCAACATAGAATGCTGGGAGGGATGCTTGTACACAGTCTGATAAACTCATCCCAGAAATCAGGGCCTGCTAGAGTCAGCGTCTAAGTCAACATATGAAATGCAATTAGGTGTAAACACAGAATGGGAAACACGGGGCTTGATAAGAAAGTAGGGAGGAAAGTTCTACGGATTTGGGAGCTATAATGTGATAAAATTACAAAAAGAAAATGTAGGGCTAATGTAGTTTTGATTGAACTCATGAGAGAAACCTAGACCCTGACACCCAGCAGTCAGCAAGCTGTGAACTCTTAGCTACTTTTTCTGTTACCCTGTTGAAATTGCATGGAAACTTCTGGTCACTCTAGAGTCAAGAGAGACTGCAGAGAAGAGGTGGGGTGGAGACTATAACTTTCTCTGACCAAACATACTTCAGTTGTTGTTAATGTTCTGCACTGCAGCACTCCACACTGAGGGGCCTCTTCACGCTTGGAATGAATTGGAGGTGGCACAAGCCTGTCCCTTCATCTGATAGCTTTGTTTTTTACTTGGATTGAGACAGGATCTCACTCTGTAGCTCCAGCTGACCTAGAACTCACTATGCTGCTGAAGGTCCTCTTCTCTTCACTTGATCCTGCCTCCACCTTTGGGGTAGATTGCTTTTAGGCATGAGCCACCAAACCTAGCTCTTTGTCTGCTTTTGTTACATTCTGCCTTCTTTGTTTTTCCAGATTTTCCCACTTCCTCATATTAGGAGATCTTCTGCTTCCCTGGAAGGGGAAGGGCTCTTCATCCACAGAATATGGACATATTGGTTCTCAAGGGCATATCAGAATAGGATTATATGGGATGGGCATACTAAGAGAAGAAAACACATCAAATCATTTTCAAAGTTATCACCTCAAGTCATGGAGTTGCTGTTGTGTGTTAGCTGCTGAGAACATGGTGCTGAATGAAACTAATGAAGCTCTGTCCTTAACAGATTATGGTCTTGAGGATCTGGAAGGATGGGTTCCTATAAAGGATGTAGAGCCAAGTGAAATGCCCATCAATAAGGAAATGATTAAGTTAATTATGGAATAGACCATACTGTGGTATATTATACAATAAATAATTTAAAGCCAAGTTTATACATGTTCACATACTCATGTTCCACCTTCTACCTGGGTTCCAGGAGTTTAACCTCACTTGCTCAGCAAGTGCCTTTACCCTCTGCTCTGTGTCCAGACACAAGCTCAAGATTTACACTTCCTACTTCTGTATTTTGAACTTGTTACCCTGAAAGGGCATGCAGCTCCTCCTGACTTTGGCTTATGCCCTTCCAGATATGCTCATCAAGTCTTCCCTGGCCCTAGAGTCTTCATTAGGCGCTGTTCTGAGATTCTTCCTATTAGGAAAAGCATTCCAACAGCTTTGTTCCTGTTGTCCTTGATTCAAGCATTTCTTTGTAGAGTAACCAAAGATCCTTCTTTAGTCAAGTAAATAGACCCAGACAGTATTAAAACTCTACTCATCTGCTAGCAAACTTCTAAAGACTCCCATGTGTCCCTGGTTAGCCTGCTTAATTTTTTTATAATTTTTTTTTTTTACTGTCATAATAGAATAAATCTCTTGCACTTAGAGCTCAAGTTTCAAAACGGAAAATAAAGTGATATCTCTATCGTAGAAAACAAGAAGCTGACAGCTGTAAAAGTATCTTTGGCATCCTCAGCATTGATTTGAAACCTATTTCTTTAATCACACAATGCCCTGATACCAAGGAGTTTTATCTAAGAGTAACTTTAAACAACTGCTTCTTTCTTTGATCTTGTGTTTCTGCTGAGATTCAAAGAGCTTCATACTGTTTCCTTAGATAAGTCAATAATATTTAATCCAATCAGAAAATACAAGCACAGAGACTCTGAAGCCAAGCATTATAGATTCCCTCTAAATACATATGATGAAACTTTCTTTTTGCAGATGCAAGTATTGGCATTATGATGAAAACCTCCTCACTGCAAGCGTTGTCATTGTCTTCCATAATGAAGGATGGTCAACTCTCATGAGGACGGTCCACAGTGTAATCAAAAGGACACCAAGGAAGTATTTAGCAGAAATTGTGTTAATTGATGATTTCAGCAATAAAGGTAATTAATGGCTATAGACTTGACATCTTCGCTATAAAATTTTGGCTAGAAAATAAGTAAATAATAATAAGTAATTATTAAAATGTGATGTCAAAATAATTAAATTTTAAAAATGAAGGGTATCTATGATATGTTACTATATTGGCACTGTGCTAAGCACTATATATGAATCATTTGTTTTATCTTAGCAATAATCTTTAAAATACTATAATTATTTATGTACGAGGCTCAGATGACTCACATGATTTACCAGCAGTCACAAAGGTAGTGATTAACTGGTAGATCCAAATCCATGAGTTCAAGACTTTCTTCAAGCATTGTCTGATGCTATACCAATTCTGTGCGGCTTGGATATCACATAGATTGAGTTATAGGAATTAACTTACTGAAAGTCTGGAAAAACAGAACCATGTATATTTTGCATCTGAGTACCTATCTCCCAGCCTTCATTTTGCACTTGAACAATTATGCAAATACTGAATTTGGCTTGAAAAGTGTGTGTGTGTGTGTGTGTGTGTGTGTGTGTGTGTGTGTGTGTGTTAGCTACTTTTCTTGTCACTGTGGTGAAATACCCAGCAAAAGCAACTTAAGAAAAGTGGGGTTATTTTGGCTCACAGTTTGAGGGTTCACAGAGTCCATGCCCCCCCCCCAAAAAAAGAGGGAGACAAATGTTGGTGCTCAGCTCATGTTCTCTTTTTCTGCAGCCGAGGACCCAAGTCTGTGAGATGGTGCCTCCTGCATACAGAGGCTAGATCCTGCCAAGTTATCCTACTAACCATCATACTCGTTATACAGGGCTGCTTTATAAATACAGAACACATCTTCTACAGCTCATTTTATTCTGTATTTGATTTAAGTTAAATAAAAATAGTTATGAGTTTCTACATATTTGTGTGTGTGTGAAAGAGAGAGAGAGAGAGAGAGAGAGAGAGAGAGAGAGAGAGAAAGGGCAAGCCATATGTGGAAACTCCTGTTCTCTATGCTAGACTTGAAATTTTTGTTTTGGTTTTGTTTGTTTGTTTGCTTTCCAGTTTTTGAGACAGGTTTTTTACACAGGTTTCTATGTGTAACCCTGACTGTCCTGGACTCACTTTGTAGACCAGGGTAGTCTTGAACTCACAGAGATCTGCCTGCCTCTGCCTCCCGAGTGCTGGGATTAAAGACGTGTGCCACCATGCCCGGCTTGAATTCTTTAATGTAGCTTGTGATAACCTTATTTTTTCTTTGTTTTTTTATTGTTTATTTATGACTTCAATTTACATCTCTATCACAGTCCCCTCCCTTCACCCCTCCCAGACCCACCCTCTTACCTTCCCATCCTCTCCCCCTTCTCCCACCTATCCTACTCCTCTGGTGTAGGGTGCCCTCCATATCAGCCCCCTTCAGTTCAGCAGCCATATGGGGACTAAGAGCTTCCTCTGGCACTGGGAGCCTACACAGCAGCTCCACTAGGGCAAAGTGTTCCACTAACAAGTAACAAAGTCTATGTCCATGTTCCCTTTGGTGCATTGGTTGTAGGATAGTTATCCTGTACTATGTGGCTAAAATCCTACTATAAGTGAATAGATGCCAGGTGCATCCTTCTGAGGCTGGGTTAGCTCACTCAGGATAAGTTTTTCTAGTTCCATCCATTTGGCTGCAAATTGCATAATTTCATTGTTTCTGATAGCTGAGTAGTATTCCATTGTGTAAATGTACCACAGTTTTTTATCCATTCATCAGTTGAGGGACATCTGGGTTGTTTCCTGTTTCTAGTTATTACAAATAAAGTCTGCTATGAACATAGATGAGGATATGTCCTTGTGGTTTGGTGAGGAATCATTTGGATGGATACCCAGAAGTGGTATAGCTGGGTCTTGAGGTAGGGCTATTCCAAGTTTTCTAACATATCACCAGACTGATTTCCATAGTGGTTGTACAAGTTCACACTCCCACCAGCAATGGAGGAGGGTTCCCCTTTCTCCACAACCTATCCAGTATGTGCTGTCATTTGAATTTTTGATCTTAACCATTCTGACAGGTGTTAGATGGAATCTCAGAGTCATCTTGAGTTGCATTTCTCTGATAATGAAGGATGTTGAACATTTCTTCAAGTGTCTCTCGGCCATTAGAGATTCCTCCTTTGTGAATTCTCGGTTTACCTCTATATCTCATTTTTTTTATTGGGTTATTTGGTTTCTTGGTGTTTAATTTCTTGAGTTCTTTATAAATTTTTGATATTAGCCCTCTGTCAGATGTGGGGTTGGTGAAGATTTTTTCCCAATCTGTAGGTTGCTGTTTTGTTCGAATGACAATGTCCTTTGCCTTACAGAAGCTTCTCAGTTTCATGAGGTTCCATTTATTGATTGTTGGTCTTAGGTCCTGAGCTGTTGGTGTTCTGTTCAGGAAGTTGTCACCTGTGCCAATGAGTTCGAGGCTTTCCCCCACTTTCTCTTCTATTAGTTTAGTGTGTCCAGTTTTATGTTAAGGTCTTTGATCCACTTTGACTTAAGTTTTGTGCACAGTTATAAGTATGGATCTATTTGCTTTCTCTTACATGTTGACATCCAGTTAGACCAGCACCATTCATTGAAGATGCTTTCCTTTCTCCATTGTATGGTTTTGACTTCTTTGTCAAAAATTAAGTGACCATAGATGTGTGGGTTCATTTCTGGGTCTTCAATTCGATTCCATTGATCCACTGGTCTGTTTCTATACCAGTAACATGCTGTTTTTATTACTATTGCTCTGTAGTATAGCTTGAAATCTGGGATGATGATACCTCAAGATGTGTTTTTATTGTACAGGATTGATTTAGCTATTCTGGGTTTTTTTGTTATTCCATATGAGGTTGAGAATTGTTCTTTCAAGGTCTGTAAAGAATAGTGTTGGTATTTTGATAGGAATTGCATTGAATCTGTATATTGCTTTTGGTAGGATGGCCATTTTTATTATGTTGATCCTACCTATCCATGAGCATGGGAGATCTTTCCATCTTCTGATATCTTCTTCAATTTCTTTGTTCAAGGACTTGAAGTTCTTGTCATACAGGTCTTTCACTTGCTTGGTTAGAGTTACCCCTAGGTATTTTATTTTGCTTGTGGCTATGGTGAAGGGTGTTTTTTCCCCTAATTTCTTTCTCAGCCCATTTATCTTTTATATGAAGAAAGGCTACTGATTTTTTTTAATTAATTTTGTATCCAGCCACCTTGCTGAAGGTATTTGTCAGTTGTAGGAGATACCCTTATTCTTATCCTGCCTCCACCTCCCAGGCGCTGTAATCACGGGCTGGTGCTTGGCTCATTCTTCATTCTTTTAAAGGAGACTGTTACAGTATTTAGACAAGTGCTGAGTCATCTTGGTTCAACTTGGCAAGATAGTGCTCAAGTGGTGATTTTCTAAAGAAGTGACTTTTTAAAGCTAATTTTGAATAATTTCTTTCAACACATTATTTTAAGTTAATTATATATTCGTAATTACAGAAATGTGGAAATAATGCTGTAGCACAGATCCTAAGTCAGGATGCAAATGAAAATGGAAATGTTGCTGTTTCAATGCAAATCTGCATATTTATTCATTTACTTACTTACATTTCTACTTATTTATTTTGCTTGTCACAAAACAATTGAAGATTTTGAACTGACTGAAGTGCTCAACTACTCAAAACAACAGGATGTGTAAATGTTGGCAAACAAGTTTTCAAGTTCTTCTGCATAAGGCAAGACTACCAAATCTGATGTTAGGGTTGAAGATAGAACATGAGTGTCATGAAAATACCTTTCAGAATAGCTTTATACAGCTTCCTTCCGCCAAAGCTCAATTTAGAACTCTCGATGTCTGGATAAATTTTTGCTTTGCTTGCTTCTGCAAAGGACATGACTAGAATCCTGATCTGCTCGCATATGCTAGCTCTAGAAAAAAATAAAATCATGACTTCTTTCCTCCCCTTCATTCTTTTGCAGCTGATACCTTTTTTCAACTAATCATTTTTAATTACTGTAGCTGTATAGCTTTGAATTTTTAGCTAAATTAGATATATTTAAATTGGATATATCTTGGTTGCAGTTTTCTGTGACAAATACGTTCATCAAAAATATTTTTTTCTAAGCTGAGTGTGGTGGCACATACCTTTAATCCCAGCACTCAGGAGGCAGAGGCAAGCAAACCTCTGTGAGTTGGAGGCCAGCCTGGTCTACAGAGAGAGTTCCAGGACAGACAAGGCTACACAGAGAAACCCTGTCATGAAAAACCAAACAAACAAATATATATATATATTTTATTATTATTATTTCCTGCAAGGCAAGCTTTTGAAAATAAACTTTAGTGGACTGGAGAGGTGGTTCAGTGGTTAAGCGCACTGGCTGCTCTTGCAGAGGACCAGGTTTGGTTCCCAGAATCCATGTGATAGCTCATCACCATCTGTAACTCTAGCTCCAGTTGGTCCTACACCCTCCTCTAGCCTCCAGGGACACAGCACATGTGTGGTGCACTTATATGCAGGCAAGCAAACACTCGTACACATAAAGTAATAAATCAATGTGTTTCTGAAAAAAAGAAAATATGCCTTAGAGTGATATTGTCGGCACTACCAGCAGTAATTTTTAAGTGTATAGAAAAAAGTTAATGTATAAAACCTACACTCCTATCTTAATACTGATTGTAGGAACTTTATTATTAATATTTAAAATCAACATTATAAAAAGAATAGACACTTTACCATCCTAAAAGAGCTTTCTGGCTCAAGAAAGAACAGAACCACCTGAGGCTTGAGCTGTTAGTCCTCTGCCTTCCCTCTTGCTATCTGTGCCTCCTGTTATAGCTCTCTGCAGTTCTGAGTCACACACAGGCAGGACCTACTTACCTCACAGTAGGCAGAAACATTTAGATTTGCCTGGAACCCAAGCCCAAGAAGGTCTGTAATTAGTGTTTCCAATTTCAAGACAACATTACAATCTGTTGCTACTATAATAACTTCAGGAAAATTGTAGTGTTTGGTTAATAAGGCTCGAATAAAAATTTGATTTGTATCTTTCCCCAAATAGATTCAACAAGTAAACTTAGAAGTTATTTTTCTTTTTAGAGACAAAAATAACATAAAAACCCTGAAAGGATCTAACTATTCTTCATACATAACCTTTAGGCTTCTGGAAAAGATGTCATTGTCTCTTAGCAAGATTTGGGGCCTTTAAATAGAGCAGGCTCCTCCCCACGCATGATCACCTTTGGCTGAGACCATGGGAGCTTCAGGTGGAACAGCCCCACATGTTAGAGGTCTTCAGCAGCCAAGGTTTTTCTCAGTCCTACCTTAGGGTCTGTAGCAACTGAGGGTTTCCTTGATTCCACTGGATCTCCTTCAGGGCAGTGTCTGCTTCCTGCCTGATGGAGCTACAGCAGCTGTGTATTGCCTACACAGAGGGAGAACGAGCAGACGGAGGAACACGAACAGACTCTTCATGCTTCTGATCACCAGTGACTCATGGCCTTTGCACTGGAACCTGGGCCATCGACTGCCACAAACCCAGCCTGACAAACATGGGCTGTAGGAAGGCAATATTCACCTAGAAAGTTGTCAGTGGGTATTTTGGGGACTAAATACAATCTACCACAGTGTGAGGTCACAGAGAAGCCATTTGTCTTGACTAAGAGTCTAAATTTGAAAAACAAGTCACTTACCTCTGTACATTACAATGCATTTAAAGTTTGGGTTGAAGTAATGTCGCAAAGACAGCCCTAACGTAATTCAGAAATACTTTAGAAAATAGTGACTTAGGACTGATTGTGCGAAGCTTTGAAAGAAAAAGGAGAGGACTTCTGTTAAAAGGAAAGAAACAACTAATTCTGAAAAAGAAAATCACCTAATTTTTAGCAGGAAAATACAATTAAGCTGAGAAATCTATTTGTAAGACTCAGTAAAAGTTGGTGCCAAAATGCTTGTGTTTATATGTGTGTGTGTGTGTGTGTGTGTGTGTGTGTGTGTGTGTGTGTGTGTGTG
>CAJQZJ010032178.1:2057871-2162159 GCA_907164525.1 Lophiomys imhausi | reverse complement strand
GTGTGTGTGTGTGTGTGTGTGTGTGTGTGTGTGTGTGTGTGTGTGTGATATCCTAAGTCTGGAAACCATATGAGTGGGTATGTCATCGATAATAAACTGTTGGGTGCTGTTCTGCACACCTTTAACATTACTTCAGGACATGGAGGCAGAGGGATGGAAACCCAAGCCTGGGGGCTGGACGGGTTAAGAGCAGTAGCTGCTCTTCCAGAAGACCCCAGTTTGATTGCCCTCACCCACATGGCTCACCACCATTTGTCACCTAAGGGACAAGATGCCATCTTCTGGCCTCCTCTGTGAACCAGGCACACAAGTGGTGCACACACATGCATCCAGGATAAATCCCATACACATACAGTTTTAAAACAGTTTTGAAGAGTTCAGGTCCAGCCTCAGCTACACAGTAAATTTGAGGCCAGCCTTAGCTACATGACACTCTATCTTGCCACCAGGTAATATCTAGATACAGCAAAAAAAAAAAAAAAAAAAAAATGGTGGTTTTTTTTTTTTATACTGATGAGCCAAATTTTTAACAATGTTAGGACAATTTCTGTATCCTCAGGAAGCATCTCAGTGGGATGCAGAAGCTTGTTCTAGCTGGTGAGCCAACTTCCTGGGCTCACAGCAATAAACAAAAGATGTTGTTTTACAATGGGAAGCCAAGGTGCAAACTTTGCCAATTGTGCCTGGTTTTCATAACATAGAATTCCCTCTACTAAATTACAAACATACATGTATATGTAATTATAATAGTTATAACTTAATTATACACATACTTGTAATGCTAAGCTACAGACAAAAATGGGTCTTTTGATTGTGACAGGCCAACTTGGTGGCGAGACTTCATCGCAGCAAGATTTCAATTTTCTGTACCTATTCTGGTTGGAGAAAGATAGCCCAGAAACAAAGTTGCATGACATTATCAGTAGATTGAGCATCTTCAGAAATCCTGAGCTTTCAACAGCATATATATATTTAATTTTTAAATCTGACATTTTAAGTTTTAATATTCATTTAACATTCACAGAGATGCTTGAGAGTTATTTATGCTGCCCAATTCTCTATGGATATATGTAATTAAAAACTCAACTTACAAGACATTTTGCCTTCCATCTTTCTTAGGTATGATGGCAGAGGACCAAATCCAAGGCCTCAGAAATACTTTGCACATGATCTACCACCGTCTTACTCTTCTAGCCCTTACCTTCCATCTTAATTGATGTAACAGTTGAGCTGACCCATGTACAGTTTGTGACTGCACGGCGCAACTATAGCCAATCTTTGTTTCCTGAGAGACAAAAAATTTTTTTCTATGTAAACATCCATAATGTTGGTTGCATTTTTTTTTAATTCACAGAACACTTAAAAGAAAAACTGGATGACTATATAAAGCTGTGGAATGGCCTTGTGAAGGTGTTTCGAAACGAGAGAAGAGAAGGTTTAATTCAAGCTCGAAGCATCGGGGCACAGAAGGCTAAACTCGGACAGGTATGAAATGTGTGCTATTGTGTTATCTCCAGTGTCAGCACTTCCTTTTTGGTAACTAAAAGATCAGATTTGTTTTGAATTATCCTTTGGTTATATTTTTTAATTGAAATGAGAATGGATAACATATATGACAAAATTGACTGAAATGCTAATTTGTATTAGCATCTAGTTTAAAATTGTGTGTGATATATGATGTACCGTATGTGAGGAGTATTCTTTCACCCTGCCTCTTTTTTTTTAAGGTTTTGATATACCTTGATGCCCACTGTGAGGTGGCAGTTAACTGGTATGCACCACTTGTAGCTCCCATATCTAAGGACAGGTAACATCACCTTGCTTTTTTTTGTCTTTCCTAGTTGAAAAGTAAACCTTGTCCTAGAAGGACAAACACTATTCTCCTCTGTGACTCCCCGTTCCATCTAGCTTGCCAGACGTTGTGTGAGCAGTGTTCTCCTTGAGCTGGTTGTTTCCTGGGTGGAGCTAGACGGATTGCTTTGGGCTGATTCAGACGTAGCCAGCCTGTATTTGGAAGAAGCTAGGTGTCCCCTTGCAAAATTGTCTTGGTATTCTGTTGAGAATTTCTCACAGAGTAACAGTAATTGCTCCCTCTAAACTGGATAAATGCTCCTAAGACTTGAAGAAGCATGCCTTGAAATGAAGCCTTTGGGTTTCTTATGACCCTGTAAATGATTATCATTAGATGGTGAAAGCCAGCTGCTCCTTGGGTCAGGTCTTTAGGTTCCTGTGGAGACTTCAAGGTTTAGAAATAGACAGTTGTGCCATGGAAAGCAGTGATCACTGTTAAATTTACAGAAATGTCTAAGACACCAGAAGGCAGCATCAGTCCCTAGGTCCAAAAGCTTTTGTTGCTGTCCAGGATTCTGACTGTTTCAAAATCTAGGCAAATGCACCATGTTCTTGTGGCAAATTACATGGATTAGAGGAAGAACTTGGGAAACTTTCCCATCAGATTCAAGGTGAGGAAGGTCCATCATAAACATTGTCCGCACCGCAGCCCTGGCCAGTAGATATGATTAGCTATACTTTACAAAAACAGTACTAAAGCTTAGAAAAATGAATTTACCACAAATCTGATATTCAGTGAACTGTTGAACAGATCTCTGTGCTTCTTTACATTTCAACATTTATTTTAAATTGTGAAAAGCACGGGGCGAGAGGAAAGGTACCTAACCAGATAGCCAGGTCACTGTCTCCAAGGCAATGTGGAAGTCTTCCCAGCAGCAAGAAAGTAGCTTTCCAAAGGTTCCAGTGGGAACTCTGTGTCACACAGTGGCCCACCTGTGAATTTCTGTCCGGAAGAGAAATAAGCTCTCTTCTCGAATCCACTTCTATAGTATCAAGGCTCTAAGTCCCATAGATTTTTCCCCCCTGTGATCTCCATTTTGGGAAACCCATTCTCAACCCTTTCTGATATGATGAGCAGGAATCAAGATCATTGTAACAGCAACTCAGTATCCAGCTGCTCATTTTACAAAACCCCCAAAAAAAGGAAAAACATTTTTTCTTGTGTCCTCCAAATTCTTAATTCACTCCTTAAGTTCCTCAACAGATACTGAAGCATCTTTCTTGCTTATTTTTTTTTAATGAAATAAAACACAGAATCTGAGGTTTTAGTTTTATTTAAGGAGATTGTTTTGTTTTGTAGTAAAAGGAGGGAAGAAAGTTAAGTAAAATCAAGAAAGAGGTTTCGTAATAACTACTTCCAAAGAATCGGAAAGCAACAAAGAGTTGGAAGAAGTTGTTGGGAGTGTGCTACCATCAGGTGTGCATACACAAAAACTTGGAGTCATTTTAATGGGGACACAGAGAGCTACAGGCAGAAAAATCTTATAAATGCTACAGAAGTACTTTGAGATAGCTGTCAGTAATGCCAACGTGAAAAGGAGGAAACATTTAATAAGCTCAGTGGCATGGCTCTTTGCCCAGAAGTTTCTTTGGCTAAACCTCCCTTCCATTCTGCCCTTATGCTAACACAGGCCTTGGCTTTCAGGAGCCCTTATTTTACTGTATGCCCCCTTTAGATTTTAGGTTTCATAATGCAAGATGAAACCAAGTACAAACAGAGCCAATGTAGATAGGCATGCTGAACTAGTCAGTTTGGGGTTCTTAAATGCATTTTCATTTTCTGTAAATGTTTCAGAGCTACATGTACTGTGCCTCTAATAGATTACATAGACGGGAATGATTATTCCATTGAGCCACAGCAAGGTGGGGATGAAGATGGTTTTGCCAGAGGGGCCTGGGACTGGAGTTTGCTATGGAAACGTATTCCACTAAGCCACAAGGAAAAGGCCAAAAGAAAACATAAAACTGAACCTTATCGGTAAAGATTATTACTTCATTTCTTTATGTTGAATGTTTACCTAAGTCCTTTTTTTTCCTTTCCTATGAACTCGTATATATGTGGGTCCGTACATGCGTTTCCATTTGATCTTGCTGCATCATCAACACAACACAGAACCATTTGCACTGTGCCGATTATAGATGTCATAAGTGGCAACACATATGAAATTATACCCCAAGGGGGTGGTGATGAAGATGGGTATGCCCGAGGAGCATGGGATTGGAGTATGCTCTGGAAACGGGTACCTCTGACCTATCGCGAGAAGACCCTGAGAAAGACAAAAACTGAACCATATCGGTAATCACTAAATCACTTACCTGCCTCCCTTTTCTCCGGTTGCTGCTAACCCACTAACCTCCTGCCCTGCTGAAAACTCTGTGTAAGAGCTGGAGCTTTGCTCTTTGCAGCTTCAAGGCTTTGACGAATTCACACTGGCTCCTTGCAGCTTCAAAGCTTCCATGAATTCACCCTGGCTCCCGTAACAGCTTCCACCCTGAATGCAAGCTCCACTAATGTGAACTATACTCTTTCATTGGGGAAAAAGTAATGTGAAAGGCATCACTAATTTGAAGCATAAGCAGGAAAGGAGGAAATAGCCCTTTCCTGATGTCGTAGGAGACCAAACGGCAGAGTGTATTCTATACATTCAAAATACGTGAACTGCTGACAACTCAAGACTTGGAATTTGCACTTTTACATCTTGGGTGCAGTGTTAAACAGTGAACGACACCACCAAGAGGTTTTTGTGCTCTCCCTTTTGTTTGATATGCTAAAGCTCTGACACTAATTTTGTATCAGTTAAATGTGATGAATACAAATGTATGACTTTAGAAAATGTTGTATAGAATCCTTTGCTGCTTGGTTCTCAGACGAATGCTTGATTAAAAGAAAGCTCGGTCCCCAAGTCGGCTTTTGTCCCTTCTTGTGGCTCTTCAAATAGAACAATTGATTTTACTCTCTCCCTTTGATCTTGTAATTGGAACATTTTACAGTCTTTCAAAAAGTGAGCCCCAAATGAAATGTTAGTGTAACCACGTCCATAGTGTGTTTACCATTTGTTTATGTTTTCCTATCCCATGGTTCTGCTTTTGTTCTCTTTGTGCCTGTCAGTCACGGTGCTCATAATGTCAGAACTTATTTGGGGAAGTGCTTTCGTGTTATGGATTTGGGCATGTTGTGACCAGGACACTGCATGGCAAACATGAGAAAATTACAGGACTTCAAGCTTTTAGTATAGACATCCTCCACATTTTTATTCAAAGCTCTTAAGGTGCATTATAATGCGGGAATCTGTTGCTGATCTGTTTAAATTCACAAGTCACCTAGGAGAAACAGACAGAGGGTTCCTGCCTACCTTGGTTTGTCCAGCAGTTCAGTAAAAAGGCCTATCTTTAAAGTAAACTGGGAAAATGTAAGGGAGATCCTTTAATTCAAGTGTGTACTAAGACGGATTTAAAGTAAACTAGGAAAATGTAAGGGAGATCCTTTAATTCAAGTGTGTACTAAGACGGATGAGGATAGGTTTGAAGAGCAAAAGGGTACAATCATAATGAAATAGTGTCAAATGTCAGCTAAGTAAATGTGACATGAAAGTTAACCAAAATGTGCAAGCTCAGGGATTTAGGCAGTGTATTTTAAGAGGAAAAGCATAAGAAAACAACTGTTTCTTGATGGGATTTTCTGTCAGTACTAAAAATATTAACCTCACTCATTATCTGCTCAGTATGTGCTAGTTGACTCTTTACACTAGCCACCATCTTACACGCAAATGACCTTTTAAAAATATAAATAAATAGCGGAGTTTATACTCTTAGTAGGAATGATGAATAAAGAATTCTAACTAGTATCCAGTTCCTTAAAGCTTAAGTATCATAATACATTAATTATAGCTTAACGGTAAGAAGGAATGTCCAGAAGGCAGTGAAGTCATTTTGCGATCATTTATTCAATAGTGGGAGTGACTTGATCCTAAAAAGTCACAGAATGTTTTTTCTCTTTCTCCTAAAATGTACCTAACTTATGATCTGCACAGGAAAGACCATGGGCCACTCTTTTGCACTCTCACCTCTTGCCTCACTGGAAGTCGAAGCCCCGTGTCCTGTCCCTTAGGCCATTCCATTTGCAAACTCTGAATGAACTGGGCTATTCTGTGGTGATTTACTCCATTATTTGGCAAGGCTTTGAGCTATAAAATTTAAAAAAAAAAGACTACTTCCACAGCGAACACTTCATTCATCCCAGAATGACTCACAAATCGCTGAAAAGGGCAGTCAGTAGACAATGTCCCCATGGCTCTGTGCTTTGGGACAGGAAGAGAAATTTTTATTTTAATTACAAAGAATCGTTAAAATCAACCAAAGAGCCAAGGCGCCCTCTAGTGGCGAGACAGCGCAGTAGTCTAAAGAATTTTTGTTTTTTTTCAGAAGTTTTGGTGAATTCACCCAGAGGTTGTGAGCACACTCTTTTATGAAGTATTTACAGTTTCTTAATGTTTGGCCATCAGTCTTGTCTCTCCTGTGCATTCCTATGCTGTATTCTCGGAGGCTGTCTGTCTGTTGTCTGAAGGGATGCTGGGGCTTTGTTTTTAATAGTTATCGCATGCCGTGTCTTTTCCTTAGGTCTCCAGCTATGGCAGGTGGATTATTTGCCATTGAGAGAGAGTTCTTCTTCGAACTGGGTCTCTATGATCCCGGTCTCCAGATTTGGGGTGGCGAAAACTTTGAAATCTCGTACAAGGTAACATTTCACTCAAACAAATGCTGTTTTCTGACTAGTTTGACGGGTTGTTTGTTTGCAGGGGGGCAGGCTGTGTCTGTGTGTCTGTGCAGCCCTGGCTGTCCTGGAACTCCCTATGTGGATTAGTCTGTCCTTAAACTCAACAAGATCTATCTGCCTTTGCCTCCTAAGTGCTAGAACTAAAGGCAGGTGCGACTTGTTTACTAACTAGTTACCCAACTTTTGTAACTTTCAAATAAAGCTAGGGTTTATTTTTGTCTGTTTTCTTGTTTGATTTCCAAGACAGGGTTTCTCTGTGTAACCTTGCTATCTTAGAACTCTCTTTGTAGACCAGGCTGGTCTCAAACTTAGAGATCCATCTGCCTCCCAAGTGCTGAGATTAAAGGTGTGCACCCTCATAGCAACTAGTTTTTTTGGGTTTTCTGTTTTGTTTTAAGAAAAAAAATGTGTGTGTATATATATATATATATATTATATATGTATATAATGAGTTTCTCTAAATTATTAAGAATGCCTCAAAAAAAGCATAAGATAAATAAAATTACTACTTGTTTACAGAGCTCAGCATAGAATTATGGCCAACAAGCTTCAGAAATAGAAATAGCCTTTCTCTTGCTCCCAGGATTTCTGTGGATTGGAGCCTTGAGTTGTAGTAGCCCTTTGGAGGGACAGCATGTTGACGGTCTGCTGACATAGGCACCTTCGACCACTGTGGGACATGGTAATAGAAGCAATCACACAGTGACCACTGGCATTGGAAGTGTCACCCGGCTTGGTCCAAATCTACCTTGGTCTTGCCCCATTTTCAGAGATGTGAGGAGGGGAAGAGATTACAGATTATCAGATATTCATTACTCCTTGTCTTAAATATGCCATGTTTTAGTATTATGAAGGCTGGACTAGGGAAAACTAATCCTTCCCATCAAAGAATTTATAATTGTCCAAGAACCTATAGATTTGAAATATTTGTAAATGTATAATATAATAAATTTGTAAAAAAGACAGAGGCATTCAGTTGATTGGTTAAAGAAAATACCAGCTTGATGGAGGTAGAATTTGAGGTGGAAATAAGATGCATGACTTCGGAGATAAGTGGAGGAGAGCAGGCCTCCTCAGAACGTAGAATAAGGGAAGGGGCAAGGTTGGGAATGAGAAGAATGTATTAACAAGTGCAGGAGCCGTTTGGTGGAACTAAGGACCATGATTAAGGAAGACGGTTAAGATAAAGTGGCCAAGTACAGTTAGAACCACACTAAGGAGTCCCTAATGCTGAGTTCAGCAATTCTCCACCCCCTAGTTTGATAAGCAGGAGGCAGCCCCCAAGACACTAAGCAAGGGGATAACATGATCCAAAGCTACAGTAATCTCTTGCTATAAATAAGGATCTAGTTAAGTAGAGAGGAGTTCAAGGTGATGAAGCCAGTCAGGAGGTTATTACAGTAATCACCCAGGCAAGAAATAGATTAGCATCAATAAGGACAGGTTATGTTCAGATTAAGGATTTACATTATTTTGAGGTTATATTGAGAAAGAGCTCTTGGGTCTACAAGTAACTTATATTCATTACCACTGCCTTCCTTGTTGTTACATGTGTTTCTAACATATTGATATTTTAGAATTGGGTTAGCTTAGAACTCAGTGTGGACATTATTTCCAATTTAAATTTACATGTACAGGACAAATTTCCTATTATTTACTTTTGCATTGCTGATCATTTTCACAATATACATTTTCCCGATAGATCTGGCAGTGCGGTGGCAAACTATTATTTGTCCCTTGTTCTCGTGTTGGACACATCTACCGTCTTGAGGGCTGGCAAGGAAATCCACCACCCCTTTATGTTGGGTCTTCTCCAACTCTTAAGGTGAGATTTTTTCGTTGTTAAGAGAAGGAAAAAGAACTGAAATTTATGTACCACCTCACTTGGCTCTCAGATCACTGACTGGCCAAGTCTCCTAAGCAGCCATGCTGGCTTTTTCACTTTCATTGTTAAATGTATTTCTAAAGACTTTTCTGTGTTTATTTGGTTTAGTGACCTGTTGCCACTTTAATAACTATCTTTTAGCCTAGAAAAAAATTTAATCTGAAACACAAGAGTATGCCTACTCTTGATGTAAAACAGAGGTTAGTAACTGTGGCCAACAAACCAAAGCCAGCCCTCTGGTGCCTGGCCACAAGCCATCCCTGCTAGCGCAGAGCTGAAGAATTACTACAGACACTCACAGAAAACTGAAAATGCTCACTTCAAACTCTTTTTATTATTCCGTGTGTCTGTGTGTGGTATATGTATGTGTGTGTGCATGTTCACATGTGGGCCCAGGACTGACATGAAGAGTCTTCCTCCATTGCTTTCTACATAATTCATTGAGGCAAATTCTCTCAGTTGGACCTAATACTTACCTGTACAGCTAGTCTAACTAGCCAGCTCACCTCGGGCATCTCTATCTTGCCTTCCTTCCAACTGTTAGAATTACAGATAGGCTACTACTCCCATCTGGCATTTGCATAGATTCTAGAGATCCAAACTCTGGTCCTCATTCTGGAGTGGCAAGGGCTTTATCCACTGAACCATCACGCTAGTGTGTAATGTTGAAGATCTTCTAAGGAGACTGGAGAAAGCACACACCAATCCACTCTCATATTCATGTGAGCATTCACTAGTTTTGTCAAGCGCTGCAAGTTACATTTTTGTCAGTTATGACAGTGGCAGTTTATTTTCTTGGTCAATAGCTGCTTTTCCTCTCTGTGAACCACTTGTGGAAGATGAACAGTTAATTTGAGGTTATAGTAAAATGATTCTGTTATAGTCTAGTCGTGAAAAGATTAACCGTCACCTATGGAGCAATTCTTTGTAATGATGGTTTCAAAAATGAGATTTTTCCCTGTACATGTCAGTAACGTGGTTCTAATGCAAAGGAATGAGATAAGAAGGAACACCACTGTCCAGCCAGGTTCTCAGAAACCCTGTCTGGGCTTCACTTTCCTTACCTGTTATCAGAATAGAATGCATTATCTTAGAATTTTTATTCTTCCAGCTCAGGGATGTCTGATTTTATATACATTGCTTTTTAATTGAATATACATGTGTGGCATTTTTATTCTTGGAAAATGACATATTAATGTTATTAGTTCACTTATTTTCATTGACTAGTTAAGTGCCAAGTCCTGACTAAATGAATTCACTATATTTTGTTTGTATTCTGTACATCTAAGGTAGACTGCTTATGCCATCACAGTTATTTCTGTGTCTCATAATGACTGGACTTTTTCTTTTCACAGAATTATGTTAGAGTCGTAGAAGTCTGGTGGGATGAGTATAAAGAGTACTTCTATGCTAGCCGTCCTGAATCAAAGGCGCTGCCCTATGGAGACATATCTGAGCTGAAGAAATTTCGAGAAGACCACAACTGCAAAAGCTTCAAATGGTTTATGGAAGAAATAGCTTATGACATCACTGCCCACTACCCCTTGCCACCCAGAAATGTTGAGTGGGGTGAAGTAAGTATCAGCCAACATTTAGATATCAAAATGTATATTTGGAGTATTTGGAAAAAGGCAAAGAAAAATGGAAAGGTGTTCAGGAAATCAAAATACTTGCAGAAATGTTCGACTGAAAACCACCTGGCAGCATACACTTATCCTTCTACCAACTCATCAAAGTTGCCCTGACTGCGAGGCCACTCTATCCATGACACATGTGGCTGTTAGTGAAACACCCCACTCATCTCCAGCACCCACCATATCGGCATTCTCCCTCCTTTTCTTGGCTACTTCTAGTTTCACTCAACTGCTTTAATCTTGGAGAGCATAAAAACTGAAAATCATTTCTTTATTATTCTCCATCTCATCAAATCCATTCAGGTCTGTCGTCTTTCCTTGGGTTCTGACAACACACCACAATCACCCACCTTCTAATGCACAAGGAATCTACACACCTCTTGTCAAATGAATTGGACATTGGTAATAAAATTAGGCAAAGGCATTGACCTATATGGGTATTTTCTATTTCTTCTGACTTGCCTGTATGAGATCAACTCAGATTGTACTCATGTTTGTGTTTTATGCTGAGGCCTCACAGGTAGCTGAACATGCTATCAGCTTTCAAATCTATATGCCTTTGTTAATTTGTGCATTCAGCAAATATTGATCGATGCCCTGGTGTGTGCCAGTCATTCATCTGGTCAAGCTCCCTTTTTTCAAAGAACATTTATGCTGGTGGGGGTGGGGGAGAGACCAACACAGGCCAGGAAAACAAAGATCGTGATAAGATGGTGATGGCTACAGTGGAAATGAGTGTGAGGTGCCATCTGGAGGAGGTATGGACAGGGTAGGGAAGGCTTTTCTGAGGATGACATTTAACCTGAAGTGTGGATGATAAAGACCTAGCCAGTCAGAGCCAAGAAAGAGTCTTACAAACAGAGAAAATGGTGAATTCAGAGTTAGGACATTGCATTAGGTACTGTTCTGTTGCTGTGATAAAATAACATGACTGAGGAAGTTCATAAGACAGTTTATTTGGGCCTATGGTTCTAAAGGCTAAGAGTCCATCAAAACAAGTAAGTGGCAGGAATGGCAACAAGCATGGCCACTGGAATAGCAAGCTAGGAGCTCACAGCTTGAACTGCAGGCACAAAGAGAGAGAACTGGAAATGGCGAGGGTGTTTACACTCTCAAAATGCACTTCCAGTGACATGCTTCCTCCAGTAAGGCCACACCTCCTAAGCCTCTCCAAACAGTGCCACTACTGGGCATAGTGCAAAATACACTTACCAGGGACAGAGTGCTTATGGGGAACATTCTCATTCAAACCACCACAAAAATACATTGCATGTTTGAGAAACAGAATAGAAGAAATTTGGTGAGGTGGGATAGCAGGCATAGTCCTTGGGCGGGGCTTTCATCCTACGGATGGTTAGAGGCCCACAGAGAATTTAAAACAGAAAGGCAGTGAGGTTTGATATGTTTTATTTTGTTTTAATCACTTGATGAGAGTGTTTGGAATAGGAATAAGGAAGGGCAGGGTAGTTCTAGTGAAAATAATGGTGGCTTAGACAAAAGTGGAGAGCACAAGACATATTTAAGGCACAACCTGTTTGTAAGTCACAGATGGTATGAGAATGTAGGGACAGGGTAGGGAAGACTAATGCGTGAAGGATTAGGGCTGGGGTGTTTTCATTAATAGTTTCTATCTGAGTGGTAGATTAGGAGGCAGCTGAGGTTGGGAACATAGTAGATGGTGAGTGAGTGTGGAGGTGCTGAGGAATAGCTGTCTATCTGTTGGTGTTCTGCACATACAGGATACCTTCTAGACTGCCAGGTTCAACTGTCAGCACCTGTTGATTGACGGTCTTGTGCTGAACCCCAGAAAAGAAGCTTCTCTGGAGAAGAACATCTGGAGGCCGTTAGCATGTAGTTTAATGGCACCACGGGCTTATGGAGAGAATACAGAACAAGAAGAAAGGTCTTGAGTCCATTCATAAGAGTCTCCAGTGTTTCGAGTTGGGAACAAAAAAAGAAACACAGCACACAGTGACGCTGCTGTCTTTGTGCTTCTTGTGTCCATGCCTTTCTCTTTTCTACATACTCTTAGTTCATCTTTCTTTTTTTTTTTTTTTTTTTTTGGTTTTTCGAGACAGGGTTTCTCTGTTTAACAGCTCTGGCTGTCCTGGACTCGCTTTGTAGACCAGGCTGGCCTCGAACTCGCAAAGATCCGCCTGCCTCTGCCTCCCAAGTGCTGGGATTAAAGGCGTGCGCCACCACCGCCCGGCTTTCATCTTTCTTTTTACAGCAAACTAGCTAGTAGCCCACTAAGAAAAAATGAATTTGGGGGAGTCTAGACCAGACTTAGTTACATTTTAATCTCCCAGAAACCCTCTGTGTGGAAGGAATTAATCCTCCTTTGACCTCAGCCAATCTCCTGGCTTTCATGTCATCTTTGAACAAATGACTGCTAGACCTGATTTTCAACTCAAATCTCTCCCAGAGCCTAGACCTAGACAAGTAAGTTCAGTCATAACCTTGATGTCTTTACTTGACATTTCAAACTCAATACACCTCAAATTGAACTCCTTTTCTCCCTCCCCAGCCCATCTTGGCTCATTACTCAGACCAAAAACTTGGGAGTTGTCTTTGAATCTCTCTTTTCTCACACTGTGTCAGTTTCAGAATCTAGCCCTCTCACCTCAACTGAGTTGTCACCACCTCTCACCAAAACTAACTTGCTCTTACTACAGCCTGTTCTGACCACCAGAGTGGCTTTGGAAGTGCAAGTCAGGCCATGTCACCTCTCTTTAAGAAAGCCTACAGTGACACTCCAGTTGCTTGGGTGAAGACAAAGCCCTTTCTGGTGGCCTCAAGACTCTCGTTCCTCTCTCACCTTACCTGCCCGCCTCACTCTGCTACTGTCCCCCTCACACCTCCTGCCTCTGCTCTTCCTCTGCAGAATGCCCTCCTTTAGGTATCTGCTTACACAGCTAACTTCCACCTCAAGTTTTTCCACCTTTATGAGATCAACCCTAGAACACTGTCCTCAACTCCCTAGCTTCTTCCTCAACGTTCTTGCTTTCCCCACACACACACACTCCGGCTCTCTGTGCACTAACAGGATACCTTATTCGTCCATTACAGGCTTTGCTCCTTTTCTGCCTTTCTTTTGCTGTAAACTATGAGTTCACTGGGGCAGGTATATTTATTTTGTTCACTTATATACATGGGACACTATATATGCCTGCCACATGGTGGGTACTCAGTATTTCGTGGCTAAATAAACACATGCAGGAATGAATGAATGAATGAATGAATGAATGAATGAATGAGGGGCTTCTTCTCTCCTTTTACCATCTCTGTCCTAACCATCTTCAGAGGAATTTGTCCACATTCTGCCATCTGGGCTTTACTTCGTTTCTCTTACCTGTTAGATGCATCTGCAGAACATCCCAGAACAAACCCCTATTTAAAAGGTGTCCCCTGAGAACTCTGAGCTTGCCCAGGCAGTGTAGTGGTTGCTTCATCTGCACGATCATCTCCTCCACTGACCAACACACCCTTTTGTCCCCCATATTGTGATGATCCTGAGGACTATGACTTGCTCATCTCCATGTATTCAAAAGCTCTTATACTCCTAGTCAATATCCACAGACGCAAGCACTTTATCCAAACTCTACAGTGACCTATAACTGAAATGAATATAGAGTTCTTCTAAATGTAGTTATTTTAGCACAAAATTGCATGCCAAACATGGAAACCTGTGTTTGCTTTTGCCTCCATGTAACTACTCCACGGTAGTTAGAGGAGAGATGGAAACCTGTGTTTGCTTTTGCCTCCATGTAACTACTCCACGGTAGTTAGAGGAGAGCCACCCTGCAGGGCCCTGTGCCATTATGCTCGCACTGACAAACCTTCAGGCTGCTACCCAAAAGGGGCTGCACAGCCCCTGGAAGAAGGGCTCAGCAAGCAGGTCCTCTTCTAGATACCTGAAGCTGACTGGAAGAAGGGCTCAGCAAGCAGGTCCTCTTCTAGATACATGGAGCTGACTGGAAGAAGGGCTCAGCAAGCAGTTCCTCTTCTAGATACCTGGAGCTGACTGGAAGAGGGCTCAAAAAGCAGGTCCTCTTCTAGATACCTAGAGCTGATACCTGTCCCCATTGTAGTTCCATAGCTTTCCTCAGTTTACTTCACATTCACACGGATGCTCTAGTCCTGAAATTTTTCTACGGGTAACTTGCATTTTATTTCTTCTTTGGTATTTTCTAGCACAGTGTGGGCCAGTGCTGACTTCAGAACTCGTGGTTTCAAAGATGATAACGATGCTGAAACTTACGTAAAGGTTGATGATACCAGTGACAGCCTGGCACCGCAACAGCCCTGACTCTCTCTATGATGTGTACTTTAGAGTCTGTTATTCTGGTGCTAGTCTACTACAAGCCATACTGTTTTCTGTGTGTTGATTCTCTCTGTACCTTTAGATCCGCGGCTTTGAGAGTGCTTACTGCATTGACAGCATGGGGAAAACGAACGGAGGCTTTGCTGAACTAGGACCCTGCCACAGGATGGGCGGGAACCAGGTAAATCATCTTCCTCAGGATGGGCCAACACGGAGAGCCACCAGACTTACTGATCACAGATAGGGTTTAGTGTGGACACGGAGAGCCACCAGACTTACTGATCACAGATAGGGTTTAGTGTGGATTTTAACTTACTAATTTTGTCTTGATAAAAATGTTCAGTAAAGCTAACTGCTAAAACACTTCACTTAAATAAGGAATATCTTCAGTGTTGATTTTCACATAAGAACGTAGAAATAGCTGGGTGGTGGGGGCGCACACCTTTAATCCCAGCACTTGGGAGATCCAGAGGCAAGTGGATCTCTGAGTTCAAGGCCAGCCTGGTCTACAAAGTGAGTCCAGGACAGCCAGAGCTGTTATATAGAGAAACCCTGTCTCAAAAAACCAAAAAAAAAAAAAAAAGAATGTAGAAATGTCTGCACATAAATAGCAGAAGTGTACATTATGGGAACATACATCAATCACGACTGAGTAAGCCTAACTTCTAAGGTTTTACAAATGTGGTTTAGTAAGCTACATTTTTCTTAATAAGGTGGGGCATTACTGCCTATGTATTTTACACATATATTTTCTTGCTTCCTTATATAGATATTTTTCAGGTGTTTAACTTCAGTTGTGAAACCCTATTAGCCCTACTTCTAGTTTTTAATTTTTTTATTGTTGGTACATAATAAATATGTGTTAATTACCCATTCTGTATATTAGAGGCTAAAGAATTAAGAGTGTAATTAACGTGTTGATCTAGGTCTTCACTAATTTCAAAATGAGTGCAATTCTTATCTGCACACTAATGGCTCCCAACATGCACAAAAATTATAGAACAATAAGTTAGTTACTCAGTTTAATTATAGGAATTGCTTCTTTTTGTAAAACATGTTATTGGCAAGAAAGTTAACTCTCTTTTATTTGTTTGTTTGTCCAATAGCTTTTCCGGATCAATGAAGCAAATCAGCTCATGCAGTATGACCAGTGTTTGACAAAAGGGCCCGATGGATCCAAAATCATGATTACACACTGTAACCTAAATGAATTTAAGGAATGGCAGTACGTCAAGGTATGCTGTGTTCCGGCTCCTGGGATAATCTATGCTGGCCAGTTGTCAGTAACAAATAGCTGGTAGGATTTAGATAGATAAATGTTGAAAACCAAATGTTCATGTTCGTGACTTGAGTTTTCTTCATTAGTTGTCTGTACAGATTTGCTTGGGTTCTGGGTGAATCACTCCTCTAAAATAAGGTGTCACTTATGTTCTCTGGAGCGATGTCATCATGCTTCGGGACCACCATGACAGGCATGAAGAGTTAGTGCTAATTTCAGAAACACGAGAATGCCAGTGTTCCTGGTGGTTTCAGATCTTAACCATCACTGTTTTCAGATTTTAACCAGTGTTAGAAAAGTAAATGAGTCAGTCACTCACAAAAGGATCAGCAGCATACTTGTGGCTGACTCCTCATACTGTCCAGCAGGTGGCGATAGAGACCGGCAAATAAGAATTGGACACTAGGCCTTCCTGCTTCCTCAGCCTTCTGGGCTACTTACAACAGGAGTTGCTTTTTTTTTTAAGGTCAGGCTTATTCACATGACCCTGCTGGCTCTTGGGGCTGCTTTTCTGTTTCTGCGATGCATATTTAAAACCTTCTGGCAAGATTCAAACATATTAATGGATTAATGTATAATTTCTTTTCTTTTGAGTGAATTTTCTCACGTTGATTTTTTTTCCCTCATATAATATGTCTTAATTGCGGTTTCCTCCCCCTCTACTGTTCCCAGTTCTTTTCCACCTCCCCTCCCATCCAGATCCACTTCCTTTCTGTCTCTCATTAGAAAACAAACAGGCTTCTAAGGGATAATAATAAAATAAAATAAAAGATAAAACAAACACGGACACATCAGAATTGAACAAAACAAAGAAACAGAAGGAAAAAAATCCAAGAGTCAAAAAAAAAAAAAAACCCACTCATTTGCACACCCAGGAATGTATAATTTTCCAAGTGTACATTTGGATAAAACAACTTGTTTTGCTATGAACTAAAACATTAGCAAAGCCTTTCCAAACTGAAAGAACCCAGAGAAATTCTCAGTTCTACTCATTTAATATTTGGTAGCCCACTCCTGCTGGGAGGCATTGTGCCTTTGGTAGCAATATTCCCAGGCCCTGTCTTTCATGGACTATGAACATGTCAGTCACTGAAATTTATTTTGATTTATTGTTATTGTTTGTGTAGTATATGTGATAGATGAGAGGAGAGGTTTACTCTCCTGTGGTATGCATAGAGAGGTCAGAGAAGAACTTTGTGGAACTGATTCTCTCCTCCCACCTTCTATGTGGGTCTCAGGGATGAAACTCAGGTCATGAGGCTTTGAAACAAGTCTCTTTAGCTGCTGAGTTAGTTCCCAAGACCTGAATTATTTTTTTAATAACAAGTTGGAAAGGATATTAACAAATCCTGACAGATGAGCAGTGTTTATTTTCACAAATGAAAATGAAGAGTAATAAATGGTAGAGACCTGTGAGAACAGCAATTTTTAAAGTGTAAGAATCTAGCAGACCAAAAACCACCATCAGGAGTCATGAGTGGTTCTCTGGAGGCTGAGGCAGGAGGATTGTGAATTCAAGGCCAGCTTGGACTACATAGTGAGACCCTGCCCCAAAAGAATGGTTTTTGGCTGGGGGTAGAACTCAAGAGAGAGGTACAACATAATAATAAATTTAATACTCAGTAACAACCCCCAAATTTAAAAAAAAATAGAATCTACATGTTTTAGTTTTTTGTTTTTGTTTTTTGAGACAGGGTTTATCTGTATATCCTTGGCTATCCTGGAACTCACTCTGTAGACCAGGCTGGCCTTAAAATCACAGAGATTGGCCTGTCTCTGCCTCCTGGGTGCAGGTACCACTATGCCTGGCCTTTTAGATATTTTTTTTTTTTTTTTTTTTTTAAAGATTTATTTATTATGTATACAGTGTTCTGTCTGCAGGTATATCGGCAGGCCAGAAGAGGGCACCAGATTTCACTGTAGATGGTTGTGAGCCACCATGTGGTTGCTGGGAATTGAACTCATGACCTCTGGAAGAGCAGCCAGTGCTCTTAACCGCTGAGCCATCTCTCCAGCCCCTTTTAGATATTTTTTAGGACACTGGACACATATCTGTCCATCACTCCACCAGAGCCCAGTGATGTGACATACTATATGGAAGTGTGGAGACTTTCTAAAACATGCTGTTCTGTGGTATATAGAAGAAAAAAATGCAGTTAAAAATGAGCAAAGTGCTGTCAAAAAGGAAAAAGAAATAAATGTAAATAATTGTCTCTGATAAGCTTTCATGAAGAAAAACAAGATGAACAAAGATCCAGCATGAAGAAAATCCAGGTAGAAAATCTGAGAACCACACTGAGGTTGTTCTAATCTAACATCTTATGAAGTAGGCATAGGAAACAATGGGGGCTTTTAGGGAAATTATTCAAAAAAGATTGTGAAATATAGGTTGATAGAAGATCAGTATGAACAGAGTCCTCAGACTTTCTGGCTTCTTCATCCCCCTTAAACTGTAAGGATTATTGAAACTCACTCAGTACCGTTGTGCTAGCCTCTAATCCCAAAACTGAGGTAGGAAGGCTGTGAATTTGGAGCCAGCCTATGCTACACTGTTGAGACCCAGTTTCTAAACAGCAACAATAAAAAGATACTAAAATTCTTCCCAAACAGCTTTCATGTAGGTTGTTACTAAAAATATTTCTGGAATTTGATTTTAAACTGGAAGAATTTGTAACTTTTTTATATTTCAAATTATGCTAAATTAAATATTATTCACTAAGTTATAAATATCTCACATTCTGAAATATTCCATTGTACAATATGCGACAAATCAGAACTATAAGAATTGTTAGAAAAGTCCTTAAATTGGGTCAAGTCTTCATAGTGGTGATAAGTTTTTCAAAATTCTGATTTTTTGCTTGAAAACTAAAACCAACAACTGTCAAGTATTTGTTTGTTTGTTTGTTTTGGGGTTTTGTTGTTGCTCCTGTTTCCCTTATAGTGACAGACATTATCCAAGTTTGAATAATCATAGTTTATTGAATTGTTTGAGTAAAAGTCACAGTGTATGAACAAAGTAGGTAGTTTGTCCTTTATGTGCCTTTCTCAAGATAGTTCTCTGCCACGAGACCACTTGATTCACACTTTCCATTTCATATCAGAGTGGTTTTTTTAAAGGATACACAAGGGTCAAGTTGTAACTAAAGATTAATAAGCTTTAACAGGCTGTGGTGGCGCACACCTTTAATCCCACCACTCAGGAGGCAGAGGCAGCAGAATCTCTGAGTTTGAGGCCTGCCTGGTCTACAGAGTGAGTGCCAGGACAGCCAGAGATACACAGAGAAACCCTGTCTGAAACCCCTCTCTACCCCCTCACCTCAACCCCCCGCAAAAAAACGACCACTAGCTTTTAACACCATCATTGTGGGCATCCTTACATGAAAGTGTGGCTTGTTTCAGCTGAGTGCATGGCAATGACCGGGAGGACTGTTGGCAGTTTGCCATCCATTCCTGCCTGACTGAGTGTAGAACCTGAGCTATTTCATCCCTTGCTTTTGTTCCAGTAGTACAAATGTCATGTCAGTGCAAAGAGAAGTGAACTAATTCCTTTGCATTTTGGAAATAAGTTTTGCTAAACATACGCAATCTTGGATAGTCTGAGGACCTTTCTTTGAAAAGCTGAGAGCTGACTTGAAGAAAACATACAGCATATGATGAAGACTGTATTAGAGCAGGGGCGATAGGAATAAAGACTCGGAAAATATTAGCCATGGAGAGCTGATATCAGCTGAATGAGTGAGAGAGATGTGTAGCCTCCTTAGGACTGGAAAGCTGGTATTGACTTGAGCCAAATAAAAACCAAAGACAAAGGTTTGGAGGGGAAGATACTACTGAACTTCAGTTTGTCTGTATTGGATTGTGTGAATTTTGTGAATTGACATCCAGCAGTAAATTTAAAATTTACTTTTGCTCACTGTGTTTTCCAGAACTTGCACAGGTTTAGTCACATTCCTTCAGGAAAATGCTTAGATCGCTCGGAGATCCTACACCAAGTGTTCATCTCCAGCTGTGACTCCAGCAAGCCGACTCAGAAGTGGGAAATGAATAACATTCACAGTGTTTAAAAAGAACAAAAGAAACTGACAATCTACCTATGGAAAAGTACATTTATAGAGGACTGAAAACCGCCTGGAACCTGCTGCAACCATTATTATTAATTCTGTACAGCTCCAAACCTGGAACCTCTCTGATCAGTTGGAAGGACGCTGATAAACTGTGATTTTACAATAACATTATCATCATCTGCAGTTCCTGTTTACAAAACTGCTCTTACCTTAAACTCTGTAGATGTTTACATCGTTTGTTTTGTCTTGTGAAGTTGGTAATTTGTGCCTTTAACTCGTTTTCTAGAACAGAGTTAAAGCATGTGTTGTCTTCTTTGGGAATACACTCAGGGTCTGAATGGCAGTTTGGTTTTTGTTGTTGTTGTTCTTGTTTTTTAACACACTTGAAGAAAAAAAAAAAAACAGTTGGAGTAACCAGACTTTCATGTATGACTTGGTGGTTATCAACCTGCTGTGTCTTTATTTAATTTTACATCTTTTGGAAGCACTGCCACGGGTTGTTAGCCAAGGTGGCCTTCCTTCAGTCATGCTGCTTGTTTGAAAGGTGAATTTCAACGCATTTAGTGCCTCTTTCATTTCTCAGTATATTTTTGGAGAGCTTATAGTGAAATGTATATGATGGGAACAACATATGGACTGTCACCTGTGTGGGGAACACGTCTGTTACTCAGACACGAATCTCTGGGCTGCCATTGGCTATGAAGTGAAATGTTGTATGGCTGCAGCAAGAATGACAGTGGGGACCATCTCAAGGCCATTCCATAGGGCTTGAAGACTCTGTGGCATGAATGTCCTCCTTACCTGTTGGTATACTCGGTGCCCTCTATTCACAACTCCTAGGCTAGCAAAGGGGTCTTCATACTAAAGAACAGTTGCCACCTGCATTTTGCATACCTGTCACTGTAGAAAACCAGAAATAATTCTCAGTTTCAAACTTGAAAGGGGGGTTGAGGGGCAGGGTAGTACGCAATAAAGAGCCCTAGAGTGAACAACCTAAGGGTTGGTTTGGAAATAAGAGTTCCCAAGCCCTTGTTAGACAGAAACCTTAGAAAACTTCACTTCAGCAAGCGTAAGCTGTGAAACCAACATGAATTGGCACTTCATCTGTCTTCATTCAAATGAAATTCCATGCACATTTTTTTAATTTAGAAAAATTGGTATCTAATTTTCTATTCTTAGATCGTATTATCTTAGGGAAACAGGTCATCGAAAATGTGAACTATGTTCTGCTAACTTAGTTGCTACTTCTGTTGGGGTCTTTAATTTCTTTTTTAGGAAATGTATTTTTTTTTTATATTCAACAGTGAAAAGATTTAGTTCAAACATTTATTAAGACAGTACCAACTTTAAGAGAACCAAACGTTACAAACTTTAATTTCTAGGAAGTCTTCTATTAACCCCTAAATGTAAAATGTCTACATTGAATGCCAAAAAAAAAAAAAAAGGAGCCAGGCGGTGGTGGCGCACGCCTTTAATCCCAGCACTTGGGAGGCAGAGGCAGGCGGATCTTTGTGAGTTCGAGGCCAGCCTGGTCTACAAAGCGAGTCCAGGACAGCCAGAGATATTCAGAGAAACCCTGTCTCGAAAAACCAAAAAAAAAAAAAAAAAAAAAAAGAGAAAAAAGAAAAAGAAAGAAAGATCAATGTCATAAGATGGGGACAAGTAAATTAAGCATTTATGATCTTGTAATCATGGTATTAATGAAAGAAATTCACAAACTACTGCCAGGAGGAAATATTTTTAATAAAAGCTTATAAAAGAAAAAGAAAAAAAAGACTACATTTTATTAGAAGAAAAGCCTACAAATTTTTTTCTTCCAACTTTAGTTCTTTAATTTGGACAGTAAAAAATTAAACATCTTGAACAGAATTTTATTTATAATTTTGAACTGTCAATTTGTATTTTGCTACTGATCTATGATCAACTATTTAAACTTTCATTCATCTCTAGGCATATTTAAAAAAGAAATGCATTTATATGCTTATATAATTGCAAATAAATCCACTATAAAAAAGGAAACTAAGAGAATTGGTAATTACTTGTGTGTTTGAAATTGACACCATTGTTATGTTAAATAGATTTTAACCTCATATCTATGCATAGACTAAGAAAGGTGGCACATGAGCTGCGCATGTAATTTTATGGGTAAATTAAATTGTTTTTAGAATAGTTAGTTAGGATACTATATGAATATGATTCTATATATTGAAATCAGAAACCTTACCACACATGAAAACATTAGAAGCTGCCACCATAATGACTATTTTGTACTTCAGGCTGCTTTGGAAATAATCCCCATATCCTTGCTTTGTAAGTTGATAATATCACTATGCATTTCTACACATTTTATAAATTTGATTTATGCAGATTTTGATACACTGTATGTTTCTGTAGAAATTGTACAAATATTCAAACTTTTATTAGGGTAAACTTGAGAAGCTTATGTATATCTTAATTCTGGGTTGCTTGTTTTTTAGGTGAGAAAAAATAAAATATTGTATTTTAATCCATAGCTTTTCAGTACTCTTAATTATTTCTATATATATGAATTGCACACTTAAAAAATTACTCAGGTTAAAAAAGTGAGAGAGACAAATATCCAGGTTACCTTCAAGGCCTTTTTTTTTTTTTTTTCCACAGATGTAGGGCTAATGGCTGAAATAATACAAACTGTAGTTCTTAGATGAATGTGTGCCCGAGTGTTATTTAGAATTCTGCCATAGGTGCCACACACATCTACCTGTAGAATGGAAGCATGAAGATTCCTTTTTACAGCCATTCAGGTTGCTTGTTTCCAGCACTTTGGTTACATCACCTATCTAAAGATAAAATATAATCTCAGGAGTGAGTATCCTTCTCGGCAGTGACTAAAGATAAAATATAATCTCAGGAGTGAGTATCCTTCTTGGCAGTGACTACTTTAATAAAACTGCCTATTGACAACAAAAAGAATTTTAAATCAAAACACATCAATAAACAGAAGCCATTCAAAGTAAGTGCCTGCTCAAAGCTTGTTTCATGGGGAATATTATTACTAAACAGAATGTGAGTAGGGGCAGCCCTCATATAAAATGGGGGCATGGCGTCACATGCCTCTAATCCCAGGGTTTAGGAAGCTGAGGCAGGTGGATGTTTGTGTCCTGATCTACATAGAGTTCTGGGCCACCCAGGGCTAAACACTGAAGAAAAAGAAATATCCACACAACTGAGTGGAAAACCGAGGCTAGAATCTGGTTAGGGTCAAGTACCTGGATGAGCAAAAGTTTGGGTACATGAAAATTAGTAAACGTGGATGCATCTTTAAAAGTGTTGAGCAATGGATAAATCTGACTAAAGAACCAGGGCGTTTAAATGGTTTGTGGGAACCCTTATCCTTGGGAGTAGAGCTTAAAGAAAGGACTGTTTCTAAGTTAGATCAAGAATTGTTTGTAATTCTCTTTAAGAGTTTGGATTGTCTGTAATTGAGGTTAGTAGATTTTGGGTTTTTTGTTTTGTTTTTTTTTGTTTGTTTGTTTGTTTGAGACAGGGTTTCTCTGTGTAGCCCTGGCTGTCCTAGACTCACTTTGTAGCTCAGGCTAGCCTCGAACTCACAGAGATCCGACTGCCTCTGCCTCCTGAGTGCTAGGATTAAAGGTGTGCACCACCACGCCAGGCTGATTTTGATTTTTTTTTTAAGTGACTTATCTTTGAGCAGAGATGCAGCAGGTGGCTTAATTTTTGTATTGGAGAATGTTACAATCTGCTCAACTAAATGATAGTATAACATAGTGGAGTCCAGTGTTTATCTGTTTGAACTTCTGTTCTACCAATCCCCTTGTGTGCATGATTTAACTCTGTAGCATAGCTATCTCATTTACAGTGCTTGCTTTATAGGGTTTTCAGGTTTAAATGAGTCAGTGTGCCTAAAGTACTTACATTAAGTTCTCAGTACATGACCAAGCTCTTTAACATAATTTTCTAACTTTGTTGGCTTTTTAAAATAAGACTGCTACAGTGCAGACCCCAATAAAGGCAACATGTGAATTGATATTTATTATGTTTCAGATAGGGCCCATACTTTACAAGTGAAATGAAACTGGGAAGTTTAAAAAGCTACACATGAAATGTTTACCACGGAGAAGAAACTGTTCTATCTGCCTCATGCCAACCATACAACCTATGTAGATGTGGCTTTTAAATGAAGTCTCGCTTGGATTTTTTATAATGGTAAACTCTAGTTTTATTAAGGATTAAGTGCCCCAAATAAAACGTTTAGTAGAAAATTTGATATAGGCATTGATATTGGACTTAACTTGCTATCCCTAAACAACTTTAAAATGACATGGGCACCTGCTGTCAGGAAGTACACAGGCACTAAACTATAAGGGAACTGCTTTAAATACAGGGGCTGCAGTATTTAAAAGAAGAGACAATGGGGCTGAAGAGATGGCTCAGCAGTTAAGAGTACTTGCTACTCTTCAGGAGAACCTAGGTTCAATTCCAAACAACCACAAGGCAGCTCATAGCTGACTGTAACTCCAGGTCCAGAGAATTGGACACCCTCGTACAGTCATTCTTGCAGGCAAAACACCAATGCACATAAATCTTGAAAGAAAGGGAGGGAGGGAGGAAGGGAGGGAGGGAGGGAGGGAGGGAGAGAGAGAGAGAGAGAGAGAGAGAGAGAGAGAGAGAAGAAAAGAAAAAGAAAAAAGGAATCAAAAAACACAAGGTAAACCCCATGTTTACTATGTCTGTTTACCTGGAGACAAAGAATGGAGATCAATAGTACTAATATTGCTAAACTGAAAAGACAGACAGTGGGAATCTGCCATTGCAGCAAAAAGAAAAAAAGACTAAATGCCTATTGGTAGAGTGGATAAAATGTGACCTAATCATATAATGGTTTTGTTTTGGTTTTGGGTTGTTTTTGTTGTTGTTGTTTTGAGACAGGAGTCTGACTATGTAGCTCTGGCTCTCCTGGAACTCACTATGCAGATGAGGCAGGCCTCAGACTCACAGAGATCCACCTGCCTATGCCTTCCAAGTGCTGGGATTGAAAGCATAGGTGACCACACCAAGCTGGCATAATCATATACTCTAACAGTATACAATAAAGAGCACGAATGAACTCGTGTTAAGTTTTAATGATACAGTATGAAGTGAAAAGGCCAAGTCCTAAGGGAATATATTCAACACTTTTTATAAATACCAAAAGTAACTAAGATATATAGTAAGTTGCACACATAGAAAATACAAGTTAAATCACTTGTCCACGCTGAGTTACTTTCCTGTTGGCACTAAGGATTAAACTCCTGGACAGAATGCCATGTTATCTGAAACTGGACTCAGACTTGTTATGTACATGATAATGTTGAACTCTAATCCTTCCAAATCTACCTCCCAAGAGCTGGGATTGTTAAGTGTGCACCACTAACTACACCGAGTTTAAAATTTTACCAAGAGATTACATGACTATTATCAAACCTGTAATCTACTATTATAAACAGCTCTGTAAAGAGCAGAGCTGTTCCCAATTCTAAACTTCCCGCTACCACTTCTTAATTTTAGTCTAGTCCCCCTGCCCCTGCTTTATGTTTGTATTTTATGTTCTTAGGTTGCTTGTTGCTGTTTTTGTATAAGCCACCTCATCTTTTTTAGTAATGTGGAAAGTTAGAAAATGCATACATGAGTGAATGGGTGGATAATTATTATGTTACCTGAGCTACAGAGTTAACTAGTCTCTGGGAACATACCTTTAATGCTTCTCACTCAGGAGGCAGACTCCTGAATTTGAAACCCACTGGTCTAATGTCCACAGCCAGGGTGACACACGGAGACATTGTCTTGGTGCAGAAAGGAGACTGGCTAAGTGATATAAAACCATTTTCAGTTCTAAAATCTGGTGAATTGTTTTGCAATTCAGTACTACTGGGAACCTAAGTTATTTTTTACTGTTTTTCTAATTATTATTTTATTAGTTTCCATGTATAGGTGTTTGGTGCCCAAGGAGGGATTAGATCTTCTGGAACTGAAGTCCAGTTGTGAGCCACCATGTGGGTGCTGGCTATTGAACAAGAGCAGCCAGTGCTCCTAATGGCTCAGCCATTTCTCTGGCCCCTGATTCTTCACTTTTAAAATGAACATCCTAATTGTGCTACTCTACAGATGTGGTAACACGGACAATGAAGCTCACCAAGAGTTGATCGAGGCCCAGGAGCATAGTGAAATTCACTGAACCCCAAAATGTCTTTTACCTTTATTGCAGGATAAGAACCATCATAGAAGTGGCAAACTGGTGGTTCTTGGATGAGATCTTATCTATGGCTGTTTTCTTTTATCTTAAAGTGTAAATGTATTGCCAATATTTAATTCAGTTTTCAGTTTTATAAATAATATTTCTAATTCTACTTGAAAATTTGGGAAATCTGAGTTTTATGCCATTTCTACTCAACAAGACAGAATTAAAAAGTGGCCCTCCCATTTAATATTTGTGTTTACAAATAGAACATTTTGCTGGTCAGATACAGCAATATAGAATAAAAATTAGTGTACAGGCCCTCACACCTCATCACTTCCAGCCCTTTCCCATCTAGCTTCTGTGCCTTACACTTCCTGTCAACCAACAAATAATGAGATTGATTTTAGTGAGTTATTAAGACTTAAGGGCATGCAGATCAGATTGGCACCTGGCAGCATTTGGACCTTTTCAAAGCACTGGAAGCTGAAGGAAAGCTCACCCCAGCCACACTTTGAAAGATGTTTTCTGAAACTTTCAGCTACTACTGAATGCTGCTCAGCTGCTGGTCACTGCCTCATCTTGAAGGACCCAGGATTAGCCAAGCCTTGAGGCCCAGCAGGGGAGGAGAAAAACCTGCAGGAAGCACCCAGGGCATGACTGAGAAGCCACAGGAATTGCCAGTTACATCCTCGAGAGAGAGCTCATGAGTCCCCCAAAGATCACGAGCGGATGCCCTATATAAACCAGGAAGTTTCATGTGGATCTTTCTCTTGCCCCCAGAGTGAGCTAGTCCTTGAGAGATAAGACAGACATGGAGGCCACACAGACTGACTTTGGCAGAAGGAAAACGATGTAAGGTACTCTAATGAATGAGCGAAAGGTGAAGCAAGCTCAGGTTGAGATCATCAAGTTGGAACTGGTGGATACCACAGTGGCAGGAGCAAAAAGGAAAAAAAAAAAAAAAAGGTGAGGAAACCTCAGAGATAGAGGCAACATCTCTGAGGAGACTGTGTATATAAATTCCTGTTGAGGAAGCCAGGGAACTGATATAGGCCTTAAAGCCTAGCCTGTGAAGCACCCACTTGCTGAGGAAACTGGACCTGACTGCATGAACCTGCAGAGCTAGGCCCAGAGGAAGCTGAACCAAGCTGAAGATAATTTTGCAGTGATTGCCAGAGCTAGACTGCTAACCAAGATGCCCACATGGAACTGTTAATTTTAATATCCTTTTGAGAAAATTAAGATTGGTTGGGTGTTTTTAGGTATTAAGTTTATAGATATTAAGTTGTAGGTATTATAGGATATAGGTGTTTTATGGGTGTTTATTAATAACTGTTTTAAATAAAAATTTTGTTACATCTCTAAAATGGCATTCCCACTGGGAATCTCATGAATTAATTTAAAACAGCTCATTTCTAGAAGTATTGTTTTATCTTTAAGACTAAGTCTTATAAAATGGTCTAACAGTTTTTCCCCTTACTATTCCCTGAGAAAACTGTTTTGTAAAACATTTCATGTCATGAATGGGAAGTTGGAGGTTTTGTTGTTCCTTTTTTTTTTCCTGAGACAGGGTTTCTCTGTATAGTCCAGGCTGTACTCTCAGATTCACTTGCCTCTGCCTAGGATTAAAGGCATGTACAATGCCCAATTGGGCAGTCAGATTTAAGATGTTGTACTTATTTACTACTTCCAATGATACTCTTAGAAACATTCATTTGGCCAGTAAGATGGCCCAGCAGGTAAAGGTGCTCACTGCCAATCAAGCCTGACAACTGGAGTTCAATCCCAAGGCCCCATAAGCTTGAAAACCAACTCCTACAAATTGTCATTACATGTTCTGTCCCACATGCATGCATGAGAGCACACATTTAAATGTCTTTATGTATTAATGACCGTGACACACATGGTCAGAAACAACTTTCTCAGTTCATCCTGGGAATTGAACTCAGATCATTAAGCAGCAAGTGTTACTGATAAGCAATCACCCTAAAAGGAGATACTAAGATTATCATTGAAAGTAGTAACTAAGTTCATCATCTTAAATCTGACTGCCCAAATCTGACTCCCCTTCATTTTTCTTTTAAAGAAACCAAAGGACAATTGGCTTTGGTCTTTGCCTGAGCTAGGCTTCCCAGAGCCATGAAAGAAGTCATACCTTTCACTACATTCAAATAAACTTGACATTTAAAAAAGTGAGAGGAAAAAAAAATTATAAAAAAACAAGCCCATGTGCCACTTTCCCTAATACAATGTCTCCATAAAAACTTAAAAGAGCAATGAAACAAAAGATCATAGCAAAGAAAACACCCTAAAAGTGTAAAAATACTGTATGTTTTGGAGTATTCGATACATGCAAAATACATCAAAATAACAAAAACTACAGGTTGCTGCTGTGTATATATACTATTTACAGAGTTTTGCCAGGCTTTGTTGATATAATAAAGCCCCAGAGTAGTTCCTAACAAACTTTTAAGTACAAGATTGGAATAAAACATAAAGGCTATTGAAATTAGCTCAGAGCTATATAGTATTTACCTGGGTACAAGACATAAGGCTGTGGGTTCAAGCTCCAGCACTGCCAAATGCAAAACAATGTTAGGATTATTCTAAGTAGCAAATTCTGTATTATCTCTATTTTTTGGTCCAGCTATCCTTATAGGATTTTCTTCACACAGTCAGCAATATGCTTACAGTGGGCAGCGTTTTTCTGTGTAGCCTTGGCTGTCCTGGAACTCATTCTGTATACCAGGCCTGCCTCTGCCTCCAGAGTGCTGGGATTACTTTAGAGGGAAAACCTTTTTAGGAAACTAGTTAAATTACAACCTATCAATGGGAGAAGTATGCTGACAAACCACTGCTGTTAAGAATTCTTCTCACTTGGGTAACACTGATACTGTCATAGACGTATATGCATGATTATGCTCACATTCTTGGATTTGTTAGTCTTAAAACCCAAGGCTGAAATTAGCTTACATTTTATACCATTGAAGTATTTACTTTTTTTTTGGGGGGGGGGGTTAATCCCTACATACATAGCCAGGATAGGCTTTAACTCCCAATCTTGCTGCTTCTACCTTCCAAACACTGGGATTACATATACCAGCCTGGTATGATACACTCCCAACATCTTCACACAATTGCAGGTTTCCCAACACACTCAAGTCACCTCATAACTTTCAAGACTTTACATTTCAGTATAGTGAGCTAAGGCTCATTGTAAGCTAAGACCTAGCCACCTCAAATCATAGTGCTAACGTTCAGTGAATCAATGTAACTACAAAACCTGGATATCTAACACATTATCCAAAACATTTCAGTATACTAAATCACCTAAAGCCTGAAAACTCAAGATCACCCTCTTCCCCCAAATTTGAATGGATAATCTTTAGACTTGGCATTAGCACAATCATAGAACTGCCTTAAAGACTTAAAAGCAGATTGCTGTGGTAGTCAAGCCAGAATGTCCTTAATACTTAGCTTTAACCTGTTGCTAATAATCATGTCCTAGCTTAGTCATTGGAAGAAATTGGCCCTTCTCTCTAAACACAAAAATCAGAGAAATTAATGAATCAACAAAAATGATTAACACAAAGCTTAAGTCTAAAAAGAATGGCATGGTCCCTGTATTTAAGGGAATATATAAAACAAACACAATGGAAGTAATATACATTATTTTATTACAAATTTAAAAAAAAAAAAACAAAAAAATGCAACATCCTAAAAAAATTTACTGGTAATACAAATTTCTATGAAGTTTGTTTTGCTACCATAGGAAATTAAAGAAACCATTAAATATTTAGGAACATTCAACATCAAAAGCTTTAAATCTAACTGTACGTTGTAGCCCCTGAAAAAGCTACAAACTCCTTTAAAAAAAAAAAAGTATTTTCTCTACAAAGAATCTCAATCAGCTATACAAAAATCTGTACAGTTTTTATACTGAAGCTAATGTTGAGCTGCACTTGAATTTCACATTCTTAGCAATAGTTGCCTGAGAATATACTCCACACATTTTAGGACAGCCATTTATTCTTCATCCTCATCCTCCTCCTCATCTTCCTCATCTTCCTCCTCCTCCTCCTCTTCCTCATCCTCTGGTTCATTCTTCTTCTTTGAGCCTGTTGGCCTACCTGGACCCTTCTTTCCTACTTCACTTTTGCCCTTGGCACGGTATGCAGCAATATCCTGAAATATTGTCAAAGCAAGATCAACATCCGGTGTCATTACTCAAGTGTGAAAAACCACTTAATTGTAAACAACCTAAAATTGACCAATAACCTTATTTGCTGGTATTCAGAGTACCACAGGTTTGAGAGCATTTGTTCCTTTTCTGCAAATCTGATAAGACGATGAAAGCTGCCTTAGATCGGTGTTAGCTTTTTTTTCTTGACAATAGCCATTTACATTACATTTTTAGATACAACTATATAAAATGTAGTTGGCACTGTACCCGGTAAAACTGTCACACAACCACAGTGACTATGAGGGCAGGAAATTTAGAGGGCCAGAAAATAATAAATCAAAAGGTTGGCCAGTCTGTACTGCTTAAGTTTCATAAGACCTTTTCAAAGACTGACAGCAACGGTTTTCATAAACTTCCCAAGTTTCTACGGCTCATATGTATAGGGTAGATATGAGAAAGGGCACCGTACCTTTTCATACTTTTCCTTTAGTTTAGCTGCTTTCTGCTCATACGGTTGCTTATCTTTGGCAGATTGCTCAGACCACATCTCACCCAGCTTCTTGGCAGTATCTCCAATAGACAGGCCTGGGTGTTCGCTTTTGATCTTCGGACGATGTTCAGAGCAAAACAGGAAGAAGGCGGACCTGAAAGGAAGGGAGAGAGTGAGCAAACGAAGGGGGCTGCGCCAAGGGGCACTCACTCACTTTTGAGATGACTTACGGTGGTCTTTTGGGGGCATTGGGATCTTTCTTCTTTCCTTTCTTATCGCCTTTGGGAGGAACGTAATTCTTCATCTCTCTGTCATAGCGAGCTTTGTCGCTCTTGGCCAAATCCTCGAACTTCGACTTTTCCTTCGCAGACATGGTCTACGGGCACAGGACGGGCACGATTAAGCTCTTGGCCGAACAAATGCGTAAACAAATGAGCCAAACGGGCGGACAAACAAATTAAATGGGGGCAAACCGGCAACATTTTCACGCTCTCAGCCGTACCAATAAACAAACATTTTTATGAACAGCGAAGCGCAGTGCCGACTCTTGTTTCCAACTCAAGTCAGCGGAATAGGAATCGCCCGAACTTCCCAGTTACTCGCCCGAGGGGCGCCGACAAAAACAAACAAAAACAACCACAACCCACCCCAGAACCCGCTTCCGCTGGGCGGGAATCCCGCCCTCACCTTCCATCTCTCGGAGCACTTCTTGGAGAACTCGGCGAAGTTGACCGAGGAGTCAGGGTGCTTCTTCTTGTGCTCCTCCCGGCAGGTCTGCACGAAGAAGGCGTAGGAGGACATCTTGCCCCGCGGCTTGTTGGGGTCTCCCTTGCCCATGGTGACGGCGCGGCGTCTGCTACCTGCCGAGGACAGGGCAGCCGGGTCGCCGCGGTGGCCCGCGATGGCGGGGAGGGGACGGTACTCCACTTTCCCGCCCAAACCCGCGGCAGGCCGGACGGCCGCGGCCCTCCCTCCCTCCCGGCGCGCGCGGCCCCAATCCGGCCCCGCCCGGCTCCGGAGCCGCCGCGACCCTCGGCCCCCGCGAGAGGCCGAAAAGCCGCCGTCCGCGCGCCGCTCGCTCCTGACGAGAAGAGCCGCGCGGCTCCCGCGACCCACACGCCGCGAGACTCGCACTCAACTAAATACATTAAAAAATCCAAGAAAAGCCAAAGAGACGAGAGTCCGGGCACAAGGGAGTCCCTCATGCCCGACCTCCACGGCCCCGGCCCTCGCCGGCCCACACTCCAAAGCCCGTCCGCCAAGGACCCCTGAAGCTGCCGTGCCGCGGCCGGGCACACGTCCCCCTCTACGCGTAAAGGCCCCGGCCGCCCGGCCGACTCCTTACCTGGCGCGAGCTCTTCCCTCAAAGCCCGACAGAGACACTTCCTCCCCTCAGCTCCGGCTAAAACTGGTTTCTCGCTAACGCAATCCTCAGCCTCTTGTTTTGCAGAGTTCTCCGCGCCACGGCAACTTGACCGGACCAGCCGCAGGTCACGCCCCCCGCTCCCCACTGATTGGCTGAGGGGATTATTCAAACCCGGAGAGTCCCCGCCCTCCCACGGAAGAGACTCCTGATTGGTCGGTGCCTTTCGCCAGGCCCGTCCCTCAAACCTCAGCCTAGCAGGTTCGGTGGGTCTCCCCAGGTCGTTAACTCCCAGACCCGTTGGAACCGGTCTGGAGAGGAATGTAGTGCTGGACCCTGATTGGCGGCAGGAAAAGCGTTTGAAAAATGGCGGGCCCACCGATGATTGGCTAATACTGTAAACAGGGGTGTGGCCAGCCCAAAAGGGATTTGCCCCGCCAGATTTAAAACTATAAAGTAGGCCGGCTGGCGCTAACTCCTCAGGCGTAAAAGATGGCGGCCAGTCTTGCGGGTCGCGAAGTAACTAAAGACGCCAGCCCTGCTACCTCCGGCCGCCGCTGTTTGGATGTTGTCACACACCCGGGCGACTGCGCCACGACCTCCCAGGGGCTCAACTATGTATGAGTTCAAGGAATAAAAACCGGGAAGAGACGCGGCTGGGGCCCAGATGGAACCCGAGCGTGGCGGGCGGGGGAGCCTCGGGCAGGGCCCGGAGCGTCCCGCCCAGGGGCTTTCTGTCACCGCCCTTTGTCCAGTCCCTCAGTCCGGGGCGCTAGGTTTTCAAAACAAAAACAAAACGAGAAGCGCCCTCGGGGTCCAAGGCGCCGCCATCCCCACAGCCGGGATGGGATCCTCCACTGCTGACGCGCCTGAGATGAGCGGGTTCGCCCGCCAACCTGCACCCCAACACTTCACATGCGCGGTCGCGGTTGTGAGCCTGGGGTCTGGAGAGCTCGCGAGCCAGTTCCCCTCACCTTGCTGGTCACGCTGCGTTCCCCAAGGAGGAGGGGCCGGTCCTGGCGTGCCGTTTCTGTCTTCTGTTTTGGCTCTTGAACACGCTACGCTCCCTTCCCTTCGCCTATTGGCCCGTGTGTGGCACTGCTATTTGCACGGATTTTAAATATTTTTTTTTCCCCCAGCAACTTTGCTTGCACTTGCTGGGCAAGCCCTCCTGTTTGGTTCGTGTATGTGATGATCATCTTCAACAGTGCCTCAGGACCAGCAGGTCTTTTCCTTCTTATTAAAGATCAGACTTGAAAGCTGTGTTTTCCTTGGGAATGGATCATTGCTCAGCATTGCAAATGTACTTAATGCCAGCAAAGAGTGATCACGCAGTTTTTATGTTTCACCGCAATGAAAAATAATAATACGGTGCCAGTTCCTGGAGGAGGGAGTGTATTTTCCTGTTTTAAGGGTCCTAGATTTTGTTTTTTGGTTTGGTTTGGTTTGGTTTGTTTCGTTTGTTTGGTTTTGGTTTGTTGTGGGTTTTTTTTTTCGGGGGTGGGGTGGCATTGTTTGTTTGTTTTTGTTTTTCAAGACAAGGTTTCCCAGCCTGTGTAGCCTGGCTGCCTTGGAACTCACTACATAGACCACACTGACCTTGAACTCAAAGATCCACCTGCCTCTGCCTGGGATTAAAGTCATGTACCACCATGCCTGGCTCAGGTCACAAAATTTTATTATTCATAACGGTTACAAAATTTTTGTGTCTACCTGAAATTTTACATCTAATAAATGACAGTGGCAACTGATCTATAAAGTACACACACACACACACACACACACACACACACACACACACACACAATCTAAACTAACCATACCTGAATATATTATTCAAATATCAGTGTAAGTGTAATCACTGATGTGTTACTTTTAGATAGTGCTTTTAAATTTTATGTGTACTCTACAGGAACAAAACCCAATAGAATGAATCTATTTATAGGGGATTTATTAGAATGGTTTAGAGGCTGTGGTCCAGTTAATCCAACAATGGCTAAGAACAGAAGGCCCAAGAAACCAGAAGTTCTTCAGTGCATGAGGCTGGATATCCCAGCTGGTCTTCAGTATATGCAGAATCCTGAAGTAGGCTCTAATGCCAGTGAAAAAACTTGGGAGAGCAAGAGCTACCAGGCAAAGAGAGCAAGCTTTCTTCTTCCTTGTCCTTTACATAGGCTCCCTGCAGAAGGTGTGGCCCAGATTAAAGGTGGATCTTCACACCTCAGAAAATCCTGGTTAAAAGTGGGTATTCCATCGCAAATGTTTTAATTAAGAAAAAAAAAAATCCCTCACAGGTGTACAGGACCAAGTTAAGTTGACAACCAAGAATAGCTGTCACATGTGGTTTAGTATTTCTTTTGAAAAAACAGTACAACTGGGAAAAATAAGATGTGGTCTTTGCTCTTAGAAAATTTAATGTAGAGAGAGAGAAAAGTAAACAGAACAACATAGTGATAAAACTTGCTCAAGAACATAATCACTGTAACAATGAAGTTGCAAGGAAAGCCTATGAAAGTAGCATTGGGGTAGTTGTATAGAAAGTAGTTATTAAGCAGAGGAAGGGAGGGGCTGACACAGAAAGAACTTTGGGAGAGCAATTACAAGTATGGCATTACAGGATCACAAGGATGATGCTAGTCTGGCAGCTTGCAAAGAAATTTAGTCTACATCCTTTAGACAAAGGAACCACTAGAAAATATAAAGAAGGGGACAAATAGATTTTTTTTCATGTTAATCAGCCATGTTTATGACATGGTATAAATGAGGGCACAAATTTTAGAAATTGATTCACTCTGTTTACTTTTGTCTGTGACTCCAAAGGGTAATGAAAAAAGATGTGAGTCACTTATTTACATACACACTCTCCAATTAGCCTGCTTTTTGATGTTCACATATGGCTAGATTACTGATTCTGAATCCAAACTGCAAATCAGTGATTATATACATACATATACACGCATTATGTATATATGTATATATACATTACATATATGTTTATATTATAAAATAAAAATGTTGGCAAGCATAGTGACACACACCTTTAATCCCAGCACTCGGGAGGCAGAGGCTGATGGATCTCGAAGTTTGAAGCTAGCTTGGTCTACAAAGTGAGTTTCAGGATAGCCAGGGCTATGTAGAAAGACCCTGTCTCAAAAATTAAAACAAAGAATAAAAATATTAACAGAAGCTAAAAAATTCATTTGCCAACAACCATGCTTAAGGAAAATTATCTTAGGTCTCCAAGAGAAAAAAAAAGCACAAAGAGATAACTACATACATTTCTTTATTTTTTAACCATGTGTGTATGGGTATATATGTTCACATGTGGAGATGAACGTGGATGTGGAGGACAGACTCCCCCTTGATTGCTCTCTACCTTATTTTGTGGGCAGTCTATTAATTGAGCCCAGAGTTCCCTGATAGAACTAGTCTACCTAGTCAGCTCCATCTGGGGATACCCTGTCTTCACCTTCCAAGTACTGGAATTTCCAAAATCCCCACTCAGCATTTAGATGGCTTTTGGTGATCAGAAACAGTCCTCATACTCAAGTGCTGTATCTACTGAGCATTCTTCACACCCAGTATTGCCTGTTTCCCATCTATCTGTCTACCTACCTACCTATATCTATCTATCTATCTGGATGATGCAGGAAATGAACCCAGGGCTAACCACTAGGCAAGTACTTCACCACAGAGCTACATCCCAGTCAGTTTCTGTTGTTTATCTTTTTATGTGTATGAGTGTTTACCTGCATATATGTGTACCTTATCTATGTCTGGTACCCATGAAGGCCAGGAGGGCCATTGAATCTTCTGGAATTGAAGTTACAGAAGTCTACAAGCAGTCATGTGGGTGCTGGGAATGCAACCTGGTCCTCTGCAAGATCAGCAAGTGCTATTAAATGCTAAGCCATTTCTCCAGCTGGCCTTGTGGGTTTGTATAATATGGGACTAAAGAATGATAATAGTTTATAATGTTGCTTTTCACAAAATAAGCTCTCTCTCTGTGTCTCTCTGTCTCTCTGTCTCTCTCTCTCTCTCTGTCTCTCTCTCTCTCTCTCTCTCTCTCTCTGTCTCTCTCTCCACCATGACCATCTGAGACTCAGCTGTTTATTTTGGGCATGGCATTTCCTCCCTAAAGAACTTGTAGCTGGACATGCCTGCCTAGCTAGGCTTGCTTAGGATGCAGGATCCTGCATTACCACAGATGCCACCTAGCCTGGTCTACTACTGTCAGCAGCTGGTGAGGCCCTGTAGCACCACCACCACTGGTGCCTAGCCAGGCTCATCTCCATCACCACTGCTAGTCACCCCAATCACTGCCTCTGAAGCTCCTGTTTCTCCTACCCACACCCACGCCACTCACCATAGTGCTCATCTGCCAGTTGCTGACTGTTCCCAAAACAGCCACCAGATATACCTGAGCCAAGTTGACCCCAGAAGCCATTTGGCTCAGTCCAGGAGCTCCAAGCTCCTTGAAGCTGTTCAGAGCAGCACTGACAGCTTAGCTAAAAAATCAGTAACCTCTCTCTGCATGACATAAAGATTGGGGTTACCCTAACCTTACTGCTGGCTTATCAAAACAGTTGTAACAACTTGAGAAAAGATTTCTCTCTAGCCTCTCTGGGATATCCTACAGCATGGATCATGTCCAGTGTTTCATCCTTTGCTGCCCAGACCTTTTGGCAGAGGAGTGGGCACTTCCAGTTTGGTGTCTGACAAGGCCTGAGCCTCACTGGAACCCACAGAACTACAGATGTCTTCTGTCTTCCATGGGCACAAGGCACACATGTGGTAGAGAGACATACATGTGAGCAACATACTCATACACATAAATAAATCTTTAAAAATACTGTTGATTTATATTAGGAAAAAGATAATTGATAACATAAAATTTCAAAGATTGGTTTTAAAAAAGAGCTTGTCAATATGGAATTTTCATATTTACAACTTTGTCCTCTAATTTTATTAGTATACTTAATAGTTTGGATGTATTTAGAAATACATTCACAAACAATGACATATAACCATTGAGCACCACTTATAATATTGGGTGCCAATTATAACAGAACTTTCTTCAGGCTGCCAGTTCCCAATAATGACATGGGACATGGAAACTTTTTATTAATTATGAAAGCTTGACCTTACCTAAGGTTTGTTCCCAACTAACTCTTATAACTTAAGAGCCAGCCTGTCTAGCTTGCATAACCAGACCATGTCCCAAAGTGATAATAACAATAACGATAACAATAATAATATAAAGTAAGTATCCTGAGTCTACTAGGATTTGCCTGAAGAAAGCAAAAATTAAAGAAGTAATCTTTTGTTGAAAGCATCAAAAGTCATTCTAGGAATGCCCATAAGCAATTTTCTACATACTGATCTGTCCTTTGGACTTCTTAGCCTATCTCATTCCCCCAATCTCCCACAATCCCAATTGTTTGTTGTTGGAGGGCTGGGTATCTGAGATCTTGGAAAGAGAATAAGTAATCTCAGAGGGAAAACTGATATATATGTTACCAAAAACAAGTCTAGAGCTGGGGATTCAGCTCAGTAGGTACAGAACTTGCTTTGCACACAGGAGGCTCTGGATCAGTGATTCTCAACCTGTGGGTCATGACCCCAATCAGGGTCACACATCAAATATTCTACATGTCAGATATTTATATTATCACTCATAACAGTAGCAAAATTACAGTTATGAAGGAGCAATGAAATAATTTTATTGTTGGGGTCACCACAACATGAGGAACTGTATTAAAGGGTTGCAATGTCAGGAAAGTTGAGAACAACTTCTCTGGATGCAAAAAAAAAAAAAAAAGGTATATTCTCACAGTAGTATAATTCCATATAAATTTTAAATGGTGTGCACAATATTTAACCAAAAGAATCTGTATTTATCAAGCCTTTCTTTTATATGAGCCCCTGACATACTACACTGCTAAAATGAAGATTTTGGATTCAGTTTCAGAGTCCAAGAGAATATAATTACCACACAGATCTTCCCCTCCAAATCTCCATCCTTCCACTCATTGCTTTATCCCAGCCCACAACTTCTGTAGGCACTACCTTGGAACACCCAGGCCACGTTAGCCAGGAAAGCACATAGGCTAACAGCAGATCTTCACCTCTCCCTCTATTCTTCCAAGTCCAATCCCCATTCTCATCCCTGGTTCTGTAGCAGACCTTCTGCTGTGACCTCTCCTCACTCCACATCCCCATTCCCAGGGGACTAAGCAGATACTGGCGGAACACCTGCTTTCCTCCTTCCTGTAGACCACCTCAGGCCCCCAACCTACCTAGCTCATCATCATTCTTAAGTGTCAATTCCCAATACAGAAAAACACATTTGACCTGCAACCCCCCCCCCCCCCATCCCAGTGGCCACACCTAACAGGATCCAAGCAGAATTTCCTACCAGGCAGCAGGTAGCCATCACACTCTCCTAAGAACTAAGAGAGAGCAATAGAAACCAAGGAACAAACATCCACCCAGCAAAGACAACTAGATATCACCACTACGATTACAATATTCTCAAACCCAGATACCTAGACACAAGTGTAGAAACACAATGAATAACAGGACAGTCTGTCTCCATTAGATCCCTGGAAACCCTACCACAGCAGGCCCTGAGTACTGCAACATAGCTGAAGCACAAAGCAAAGACCTTAAAATATCCTTTATGAGTATGAAAGCCTTAAAGAGGAAATGAATAAATCCCTTAAAGAAATCTATGAAAATACAAACAATGCAAGGAAATGAATGAAACAGTTCAAGACCTGAAAGTGGAAATAGAATTTAAAAAAAACTGAAGGAAATATGGAAATGAAAAATTTAGGAACTTGAACAGGAAACTCAGAGACAAGCTTCACCAACAAAATACAAAGGATGGAAGAGAGAATTTCAGGCACTGAAGACACAATAGAAGAAATGGATGCCTCAGTCAAAGAAAGTGTTAAATCTTAAAAAAAAAAAAAAAATCCTGGCACAAAACACCCAGGTAATCTGGGATGCTATGAGAAGACTAAATTTCAGAATACCAGTAATAAACGAAGGAGAAGAAACCCAGGTCAAAAACATTGAAAATATTTTCAAAATAGTCACAAGAAAAAGATCCTAACTTAAAGAAGGAGATGCTTATCAAGCTACAAAAAGCATATAGAACACCAAATAGAATGGACCAGAAAAGAAAGTCTATAACAGAACATTGTTAGCACAGGTGCTAAGAACAATAATTAACAAACGAGACCCAAACACACTGCAAACCTTCTGCTCGGCAAAGGACAAAGCAGCAGCCTACAGAATGGGAAAATATTTTTTTTACCAACTAAACATCTGATAGAGGACTAATATCCTAAATATATAAAGGACTAAAAAAGCTAGATATCAATAAAACAATCTAATTAAAAAGTGGGTGGACTATTCTACTCCAAGTAGAAGATGAGCATTGAAGAATCTCCAGTGGGAGATGATTGAATTGGTGGTAAGCCTTTCTCTTGGCAAGAAAAACCCCTTGCTTCAACTGTAGACAGACTGCTGTCCAAAAAGGACAAAACTTAGAAGCAGATAAGTCGACAGCCTAGCTCTGCCAAGACAGGGTAGGTAAGTCCTTCATAATTCCTGCTCTGCAATCAATGTCTGTCAGAGAAACGGGGCCAAATGGCTGAAGATTGATACTGTAATGTATGGAGAGAAAATGGGAACTGTCCAGGCAGCCACTGGTATGTCATTTCTTAGTTTGGGAAGCTGCAGGGCCCTGCACTTCCTATATAATCAGATATATTTATCCCTCTCAGGTCTCTGAGGTGGTTGAAGAATAGATAGCTAGAGTCTCATAGTTAAATTTTGAGTTGTTTAGGAATCAAGAGGGTGTTCTGGATCTAAGAAGATATTTTTAAAATTATGAGGCAAGTTAGTATGAAAGCTGAGTTAGATATAGAACTTTAAACTCATGGAGATGGTTAGATAGTAGAATGTTAAAGTCAGGTGCCAAATACATATGGACTGGACATTGGGAATGTATGCTAAGCCATATAACTCTTATAATTGTGGCCTATTTATTTCTGTTGTTTTGTATTGTATTTATAGTTATAAGAAAAAGAACCACTTTTTGGACTGAAAGGGAGAGCTGTTGGGGGGAAAAAGAAATACCTTAAACTAAAAAAAAAGAAGGGAAGAGGATGGGGGGTTGAGGGGGAGGAGGGTGGAAGGGTGGGACTGGAGGGGGGAGTAGGGAGGGGATTGTGATTGAGATGTAACTTGAAGAAATAAAAAATAAATTATTAAAAAAAAGCGTCAGAGAAGCACTGTGAGCAAAAAAAAAAGTGGGGTGGAGGGGCTGGAGAGATGGCTCAGTGGTTAAGAGCACTGGCTAGTGCTCTTCCAAAGGTCCTGAGTTCAATTCCCAACAACCACACTGTGGCTCATAACCATCCATAATGTGATGATTCCCTCTTCTGACTGCAATTGTACATGCAGATAGAGCACTCATATACATAAACAAATAAATAAATCTTTAAAATAAAAAAGTGGGGTAGAAGCCAGGCATGGTGGCACACGCCTTTAATCCCAGCACTGGGGAGGCAGAGGCATGTGGATCTCTGTGAGTTTGAGGCCAGCCTGGTCTACAAAGTGAGTCCAGGATAGCCAGGGTTATTTATTTCACAGAGAAGACCTGTCTAGGAACAAAAGCAGTGGGGATAGAGATATAAACTGACAATTCTCAAAAGAGGAAACTGAAATAGCTGAAAAACACTTAAATATTCATCATCCTTAGTCATCAGGGAAATGTGAATTGAAACTACTTTGAGATTTCATCTTACATCTGGCAGAATGGCTAAGACCAATAAAACAAGCCACAGCTCATGCTGGTGAGGATGTTCAGCAGGGGGAGCACTCTTCCATTGCTTGTGAGAGTACAAACATTTACAGCCACTACAGAAATCAGTGTGGTGGTTCCAATCTACTCAAGATTCAGATATGCCACTGGAAATATACCCAAAGGATGCTTCCTCCAAACAAGGAGACTCTTGATCGACCATGCTCATTGCTACTCTATTCATAATAATGAGAAATTGGAAACAGCCTAGATGTCCCTCAACAGAAGAATGGATAAAGGAAATGTACTACATTTAAACAACACAGTATAACTCAATCATTAAAAAGAATGAAGTCATGGAATTCTCAGGAAAATGGATGGAACTAGAAAAGAATCATCCCAAGTGGAATAACCTGCTGCCTGTGTCTCCTTCTCCCCTGGGGTAACCAGGCTCCTTCCAAACCAGGCAGGGCTGGAGGAATTGAAGCTTGGCCAGGGGTGGGTGGGTTCAGCCAGGATCTTGGTCACAATGGTGCGTGTGTGAGCAATGAATACACACCTGGAAACAGCTTCAAAGAAATGGTTTATTGGCCGGGAGGGAGGAGGAGTCACTAGGGCAAGGTTTGTGTGGCTGTGTACAATGGCCATGGCTGTGGTGTTGGAAGATGCTTCATCTGCATACTCAGGAGCTGTGGGGTGGAGTGGGGAACCTTATAAGGTCAAACAAGGAGGGAAGCCTGAGAATTGTCAATGTAATAAATTTGTACTAGGGTTGATGATGGGGCAGCAGACTTTATGAAGCCAGGTTGGGAAGTGGAGAGGAAGCCAACTCCTGTCATCCTCATCTGAGGTATCTGGGGTTGAAGCTCTCCCCACCCTTCCTCCATAATCCAGGGCCATTATAGTCCCTTGGTAACCCAGACCCAAAAAGACAAATATTATATATATGCTATTAAGTTAATGATAACCAAGCTACAATCTGTAGAAACACGGAGAGTAGGTATAGAGTAAGGGACTATAGGGAACAGATAGATCTTATTAGGAAAAGAAAAAAGAATACGTAGTTATGGGTGGATGGGGGCTGGAACAGGAGAATCAAATGGGGATGCAGAGGAGAGGGAGACAGGAGAAGTAATAGAGGCAGAGACAGCTAAAATTAAGGGTCATTTCAGGCATAGTATCTAAACCTAATACAGTGGAAGTTTCCTAAAATATATACACATATGAAGCAGCTCTAAATGAAATTGCCAAATAATGCAGGAGACAGAGCCCCAACTGGTCATCTTTTGTTACCAAATAAAGCTTCAAGTACTGGGATTGGGTTACATATAATTGAGTTGACAGTAAGGCCCCATTGTTGACTATAACTCAGAACTCGTTGAACAAGGAGAAGTTGAACTAGTGTCTACACAGAGCCTCGGTCCATACCTACTAGCATCTTTGGTACAGGAAGGTACTACGCATCCTACCAAAAGAGAAATACATACACCAAACCAGTCACAAACCCTTAGATCTACAATGGTGTCCTCCGGCAAAGATATGTTAGTGAATGGGTAGCACAAAGCTTGTGGGAGTAACCAAGCAAGATTTGATTCGACAGAAGGCCCACTCGGTGAGATGGAATCAGTACCCTACATTGCTTGTGCAACCAAGAACCTAAGACTAGATAGCCCAGGGACCTAGGGCAAAACCAAGTATTATTGTTCTTAAAATAAAAAATAGTAGCAATAAGATAAAATGACTCCTAATGCCAGTCTGCCTTACTCACAGATCAGTGCCTTGTTCTTTTGTCATCAGAGAAGGTACCTCCTTAGTAGATGAGAACAAATAACGGAGACTCACAACCAGACATTACAAAGAGTAAGAGACCTGGGAACACTCAGCCCTAAATGGGACTGAAAACCAAAATTTTCCCTCAAATCTCTCCCTTCAGGTCTCAGGGAATCCTCAGAAAAGGAGGCAGAGAGAATTTAAGAGCCAGAGGGGATGGAGGACACCAAGAGAAAAAGGCCCTCTAAATTAGCATGAACAAAGCTCATATGAACTCACAGAGACTGAGGCAGCACGTACAAGGCTTGCATGAATCTGTACAAGGTCCTCTGTGTATATATTATGGCTTCCAGTGTTTTTATGGGATTCCTGAGTGTGCAAATGAGAGGGTCTCTGACTCTTGTGACTTTTCTTGGGCTCTTTTCCTTGTTTGTTTTGTCCAATTTCAATGCTTTATACATCACTTTTTATTTTATTATTATCCCTTAGAAGCCTGTTTGTTTTCTTTTGGGCAGGGAACAATTTCAATCTTCATTGTGTGTGAGATTACAAGTACAATACACTAAAAGTCATATGTTGAGCCAAAATTTCCCTTATACAAAGTATTAAAATATAATCGCATTTCTACAGTGAAATTATAGCTATACAGTTGTATTCATTAAGTAAGCTAAATCAAAAGATATACAATAAAGAGAAACATCAATGGGGCAAATGTATGAATAAAAACACTCCTGAATTGTCCCGCTTCATTGAGTATCAAGAACCAATCTTTTAGTCCTTTTCTTGTACATTATTTCTGTGTCCACATTCTCTGCCTCTGATTGGATCCATGAATTTTACTTCACTTTCGGTATGACACTCTCCACAAATATGTATCATTGGCTGCTGCTTTGTGGGCTGAACGTGTCCATTGTTAGTGCCTCAGAAACTCAAAGAAGATTCTCTTCTCTCACCTGTTTCTTTTCTAGTGAGAGACAGAAAAGGAGTGGATCCAGATGGGAGGGGAGGGGAGGAGGAACTGGGAATGCAGTAGATGAAGGGAAAACCATAATCAGGATATCCTATGTGAGAATAAAAACCTATTTTCAATAAAAGAAAACTAAAACTAATTATCTTTTACTGCCATGGCTCCTTCCTGTGCTGTGCAGCAACCACTATACCATCCTAAGATACAGAATATCCTGAGACTATCGAGCCTATAGGTCAAGAAAATACCCATCTTATGTCTAAGCCATATAAGACAACATTGGACACTATACATTCTGATTTAAAATAGAGAGTGACATGAAGGGAAGAGTCCTAAGAACACAGAAATGACCATGGTAAGCAAGTCGGAATGAGGGGACACTTCAGATTTTATAAACTGGCCAACACTACATACATTTAATAACAGAATGACACACAGTATCATTAATTTAGCAAAGGACAGTGTTTACCTTGTACTGTTTTAAGCACTCAAAGTATTTACTCACTCAACCCTCATAAAAACACCTATGAGATAGATAAGTGGACTGTTATTACCTTTGTTTTCTAGGACTCAGCTGTGGCAAAGAGCAAGCACTCCCCCTAGAATAATGACACCATTAATCTGGTTTCAACTAAAAGTTGAAAACAAAAGTCACTTTAAATATTTCCGAGGCCTTCCCCCCCCCCACCAGGCATTGCAGATGTGGCTGCTGTATTACATGTGCAAGAGTAGTTGGCAGAGAAGAGAGAAGCCATGTCTACATTCAGTGTTCTGACCTATAAACATCTGAATGAATAGTAGCCTAACATTCCTGGAAAAAAAATCAAGTGGACACCAACACCAGTTCAGCGCCATCAGGAATGGACAGGGAACTAGCTTGTGATGACTACCAGTCCAGCATCAGGAAAGCACCAAATGGTGCTCACAGAACAGGCATCAAGCCAGAAACTATGACCCTGGATGTGAGGGTTGTGGGTGAGCTGGCCCAAAGGGTGTGAGTGTGGGAGAACCAGCCCTGCCTTCAGTCTACTTTGCTGTGGTGGTGTTGGTGAAGCAGAGATCTCCCTACCTCCCTTTTGCCTTCACCACCAGTAGTGAACAGGAGATCTGGCCATGATGGGGTCATGAGAGCAGGAGAGCTGTCTGTGTCCCTTACATGCTGCAAGCACTAAGATCAGGCCCTGAACCTCACCAGGACAGTACAGTGCAGCTGGCTCTGGGTGATATGGGCGAGCCAGCCCTGAGGGTGTGAATGTGAAAGGGACAGCCCTTTTTTTGTCTGATTTTTGGTGGTGGTGTTGAGGGAGAGATTCCCTCCACTCTCTGATGCCCTCGACACAGATAGCAGGTGGAAAAGTTGGCCCTGATGGGCTTATAAGAGGAGCAGAGTTGGCCCAGCCCCTTACCTGCTGCAGCACTCAGGATAGCAGGCCCTGCAGCTTACCTCGGTAGCACAGTAGAACTGACCGTGGATGTGGGAGTTGCAGGCCTAGAACTAGGGCTCTGAATTGGCCCAGTGCAAACATCTACCCCATGGATGAACTGCTGGAGTGAATGAAAATGCCAGTTCCACAGACCCAAAACTATAGGACCTACATGACACCAGACAACTAAGGGTATCTGAGAGGAGTCTCAGTGAGGTTCCATTATTGACAAAGTAGCAGAAGCCAGAGCCCTCATACCAAACAAGGAGTCATTATAATGAACATCTGCAAGCAAACAAGTGTGGACAAAAGGAAATATTGTGGGACACACTGAGGCACACTACAGTTTCCACAATGAGATTTTTTTTAAATTATTGGAAGATGTTTCAAGAGTGGAGGGTGGGTCTGAGGGGAGGTGGGAGGTTAGAGGGAACAGGGTGCGAAATGTGAAGTTCACAAAATTAAAAAAAAAGAAAAAGAAAAAATATTTCAGAGAATGTAATGCCTTTGATTATTGGTGGAATCATCATAAAAGAACTAGAAGGGTCAAAGAAAATGGAGGAGGAAGCTTCAGTTACTCAGAGGTAACTTTTAATTACTGGTGCTCATGTTTGATACTGATGTTGAGAAACAGTACCCACTCTCCTAGCTCAAGGAAAAGCAAAATGAAACACTGGTACCCAAGCCCACCAATCTGGAGTTTCTGAGGTTAGTGGAACATAACTGTGTCATTAGACTACCTCTGGTAGCTGTTTTTCAGGAAGCCAGCAACTGTCACCCTGCTTCTGCCACTGGCAGAGTTGAGGTGAAAAAGCAAGACACAGCTGAGACTGCTGGAGCCAGAAGGGGGGATTGTCCCCTGTTCTCCCCTTGCCCTTTATTATCAGCAAAGGTGATCTGGAAATGCTTTCTGGACCCCAGTAGTCCGAGGTGTGCAGAGTACAAGGATGGAATGGAACTGATAAACATAGCTAGCACAAAGTGACACGTAGCAGAACTTAAATCTCAAGCAACCAGACAACTGAGTCCCTTCTCCTAACTATGTACCTTATCATGCTGTGACACTGTGGGATGCAAAACCAACAGGGTTGCATAACCTTGAAGTCTTTGGCCGACGACCTATGCAGGTTGGCAGCAACGAAATTTCAAGCATTTACTTCATTAAATATTCTATAAATGTTAGGTTTCTACTTTGTGTCAGACAGTGATCCATTGGATAGAGAATGAATGATGCTTAAACAAAACAGAAAGCATTAACAAAAAAAGAGAGCCCAAAGCTCGCTAGTCTAGATTGGCAAAATTCCCTGGGAAGGATTCCAGCTGGCTTTACTTGAATCCTGTGCCCACACACTGGACTAAGCAGTTTAGCTAAGGGGCAGGTATTAGGTGAATAATCGAGTGGAAACGCCCATTAGAGCCCTGAGACAAGGATTTTAGTGCAGATAGTTTATCTAAGGGATTCAGGAAACACCAGTGGAAGGTGAAGAAGTTAAACAAAGAAGGGAAGGCAGTCAATAAAGGTTATGCCATCAAGCCAGCTACCACTGCTAATGATTTGAACATAGTCTCTTGGGAGCCATAAAACAGGAGCCTCAATGCTACCCCACTAAGAGCCAAGAGCAATGGAGTATCTGCATAACAAATCTTTTACTGGATGAAGGATGGATCCATACTGCCAGTATGGGAGCTAGTTCATTCTTAGACATTTCCAAATTTCCCTGACCTGGTGGGGGAAGGCATGAAACTGCTTTCTTCCTCTTAGGAAAAAGCCCCTGCAGGACAGGAAAGAACCCTGAAGTAGAATAGGCCAGAGAGGCATGGGTAAGGAATAGCAAGGTCTACCTCAGTTCCTTTATCAGATAAAAATCTCTGCCTAAAATAGCTTACGAATTTCAAAAGAATTAAAACCTGTGAGGGGATTTATAAAGGAGAATGTGTGGTACAAAGAATTCTTCTCTTCTTCCAGTCCCTCCCCGACCTCTTCTCCATACTCCCCATCCACTCTGCCTCTGTTTTTCATCAGAAAAATGCAGGCCTCCCATGGACATCAACCAGCCCTGGTATATCAAGTTGAAGTCAGACTAGGCATTTCCTCTTCTATTAAGGCTGGACAACCCCAGTAGGAGGAAAGAATCCCAAAGGCAGACAACAGCGTCAGAGATGGCCCCTGCTCCCACTGTTAGGAATCCCACATGAAGACCCAGTTGTCTGAAGGTTCCCCTTTGCCTACATTCTTTCCAGCACTTGTCTTTTGTTTTTTTCAACCTTAGCCTTTCTGACTGAGCTAAGATGAAATCTCAAAGAAGCTTTCATTTGTATTTCTAGGGCTAAGGATGGTGACCACTTTTAAAAATATTTCGTAGTCATTTGCATTTCCTCCAAATTATTTTATAATTATTTTTTCAAATAAAATTAAAGGCAGCCAAAGATAGTGTATGGAAGAGGAGTCAGGTGAATTACCAAAAACAATAGACAAATGAAGCCGACTTCATAAACAGAGTCTGAAAATCACTGTCCTTGTTAGGTTCAATGAAGAAAATGTCAAACTGCTAAATTTTGTCAGAGAACTGAAAAAATTAAAAGGTGACATTTAAGATCTGGAAAAAAAAAAGAACACACAGGAGTTAAAAGAGCAAGAAGCATAACAAAACACAAAAATTATGGGTTAATTTTAGAGCAGGTTTGGCACACCTAAACAAAGAATGTATGACTAAGATCAAGCTAAATGAGTCCAAAGGAAATTTAAAACAGAACAAAACCACTGCAGTCAGGGTAGGAAACTCAAAGGACACAGTGGAAGGTCTAATGTGTATTGAATTGGGGTCCCAAACATGGAAGAAACGACATGGGAAAGCCTGAGAGCCTTTTAAGAAGTACGATGAGACAAAAATTATGATTTTTAATTATAAAATGTATTCACTATTTTCACTGCTGTATCTGAGACTAGAAATACACAGATAACATGGACAGCTTTGACTTTCTCCGTAAACGTCATTTTACAGTTTAAAAAAAAAACCTGTCATTAAGTTGCCTAAATCTAAAAGGGTTCTCTTTCAAAACTCCTCTACCTGAAATACATTATTTCTGTTTAATCAGCGGGATTACTAACTAGCCCAACAACTAGCAGAGGTACCGCACTGGCATGGCCACGCCCATTCTTCCACCCCGCCCACCATAGGCTCAGGCAGGAATACACGCTTACGCGAGCACAAACACGTACCCATGCGCGCGCGTGCACACATACCCCCACCCGCGAGACACACAGGCACATCTGTACGCATGTGTATGACTCAAGAAACGAGGTGTCTCTCTCTCTCTCTCTCTCTCTCTCTCCGATCCCTACAGCCAGCGCTGAGAAGTTTTTGAGGAAGAGGTCCAGCAGACCCGGTACCAGTGGGGGTTTCTATGAATGATCTTAAACCCTCCCCTCTCAGATCCGTTCGAAAGGAACCCAAGGTGCAGTAGAGGGCAACAGCAGCCCGGTGCCTGTCAAACCTGTTGGCACACGTTCTAGAAGTCCGCTGGGGCGTAGTGATGGAGATGTAGGAGCCAGCGCCAGGTCGCCCGAATTATTTTCCATAAATACGAGACAGCCCGTAAACTTTTTCTCACTTAAACCCTAGCACCCTACCACACACACACACAATTTATGGTTCTTCCCACGAGTCTTCTGACTGTCTGAACACTGACTTTGCGAAATAACTGGAGCTAAAAACAGCCCTGGCTCGCAGGAGAGAAAAGAGGCGAGAAAACAGTAAAAGCCTGACCTCACATTCGGATTTGTCCTGTGCCTGGAATGGGGGGAAACCACCTCACACGGGCTGTCTGCCGCGCGATGCATGCTGGGATGGGTAGTTTGTCTAGTCGGCCTGGCACGTAATCAGAACGGGGTGCATGCAAGTTTGCTTCTCGACCGAGAACTACAATTCCCGCGGGGCCCCGCGGCAGTGGAGGGGCGGGGCCAGAGCTGAGGCGTCTCGCTCGCTTAGGTCCTAGGGCTGGAAGGAGGTGGAGGAGTCGCGGTCCAACTGCTGAAGTCTCCATGTGACACTGAGAGGGGTCCCCTTTTTTAGGCGCTACTCCACTCCGGGTCGCAGTCACTGGAGCCAGCCACTATTCCAGCGCGGACCGACCAGCAGGCCCGGAACTCTGGGCGTCGGACCGTGCGGCCGCCAGACTTGGGGTGCGGAGTGAACGGCCGCCACGGGAAAGAAGGCGGAGCGGCTCGGCGAGCGGGGCTCTGTAGCGGCGCCGGCGCCCCCGAGCTGGCAGACATGAACGGCTTCACTCCGGAGGAGATGAGCCGAGGAGGGGACGCGGCAGCCGCGGTGGCTGCGGTGGTGGCTGCTGCAGCAGCCGCCGCCTCGGCAGGGAACGGGAACGCGGCCGGCGGTGGGGCAGAGGTACCGGGTGCCGGTGCGGTTTCGGCTGGTGGTCCCCCTGGAGCGGCCGGTCCGGGCCCCGGGCAGCTCTGTTGTTTGCGAGAGGACGGAGAGCGGTGCGGGCGCGCAGCGGGCAACGCCAGCTTCAGCAAGAGGATCCAGAAGAGCATCTCTCAGAAGAAGGTGAAGATCGAGCTGGATAAGAGTGTAAGTGGCCCCGGGACCGCCCTGCTCTGCCCTACCCTGCTTGCCCCGCCCGGTCATTTGTTGGGTTCACGAGTCCCCGAGACTGGGCTGCAGGTGGGATTAGTAGTTCTCCGATTAAAACAAAGTCGCGGCAACTCCGGCCACCTCCCCCTGCGCGCGCCCGCGCAGTGGTGCGGGTACCCTCCGCCCCTCACCCGGACTCAGGCTGCTCCGGGTCTCTCCTAAGCCGGGCGGAACTCTTCCTCCTTTGCAGCGATCTGGAAACGAAACAAAGGGGACAGCGGCCCCGAGGGCCCCGAGTAGTTTTCTTGTGACCGGGCAGTCCCTTCTGGAATGGAGGCGCCTTTGTTTTGTTGCCAGAGCCAGCGTCTGGCCCCAGGGAGTAGCTCCGCTCCTCTAGGGAAAGTAGTGTATGGCAAGACCCCAAACGGCAGAAAAGGAAAATCCTGCTTTTTTGTTTTGTTTTTCTCTTTCCACTCGATTTTCTCTTTCTCTTCAACACAGAGAAGCAAGCCGAGATCACCAGTTGCCTTGCAGGGAGGTGGTTGTAAACGACGTTTGCGGTGTCAGCTTTTCGGGCAGCTGCTCCAAACCAAGGCTGCAAATAAACCTCTGTGGTTTTACAGCCCGCCCGGCAGCCATCGGGATTTTTTTTTCTGTCTTTATGCACGTCTGCTCTTTTGGCCAGCTATGAGGTTTCAGACAGATCCATTGCTACTTTTCAGAGCTCTGACTGATGGCAAATGAAGAACAAGATATAGGACCTCCACACATTCTGTATATATTTAACTTGTCCTTAGCTTAGAAATCAATTTAAAAGCCTGTTCATTCGGCCTTTAATTGTAGTCTTAAAGGGGGTAGGGGAAGACTGTCAATCAGCTCAGTATTTCCTATCCCTGCCTATGCAACTCTCAAATGCCTATGTAATTAAATTTTTTGAAAAGTTTATTTGTGATTCTATTAAGCAGTTTCTCAATAGGTCCATAAGAAACTTTACAAGTGAATGTGAATAATCTCAGTTTGCTTTAATTGAAAACAACATAATATAGATAAATACATTCATGTAATCCTTTAAAAAGAAACCTTAGTGCTTGAAATTTAAACATAGTTAGGACATGAATTCAATAGCTCATTTGTAAAAATGTTAGTGTAGAATTTGACCATCTAATTAGAAAGATTAGGAAGCATGTTCCTAACAGTAATATAATCTGCTGCTTTTAAATGAGAAAATACTAACAAGTACAAAACTGTGGGCAATGGTACCTCTCCCCTTGTAAAGTCAAAATCAGCAGGAGCTCACTTATTTAGGTCGCCCTGGATGCAATTTGATGACAAGACCCTGAAGACTGGAATTTCTCTTCCTCTTTCTGCCTGCCTTTTCCACTGGTACTATCCATCCACCTCTTCCTACTACGCCCCCCCCCCCCACCCAACAGTGTTGCCAGACTGCTAACGTCACAGCATTACAGTACAGTTTTAAAATTGGAAAGAAACATTACATCTCTTTAACAGTGGCCTGCTAGACTGTATTTTTAGTCATTCACCTGGGCCTATGCATTTTACTATACTCATAATCTGTGAAACCACTTCTGTTTCAGGCAAGGCATCTTTATATTTGTGACTACCATAAAAACTTAATTCAGAGTGTTCGAAACAGAAGGAAGAGGAAAGGGAGTGATGATGATGGAGGGGATTCGCCTGTTCAGGACATCGATACTCCAGAGGTAGATGGAAGTTTTTCTGACTTAAATGTAAATCATAACTATACTGGCAATTCCAAAACCTTTCTGTAAATATTTTAGCTGCTTTTTAAATTTGAAAGCACCTGAGAAATCTCAAAATTCAACACAGTCAGTTAAGGTGTATTTATACTAGTATTAAATATAGTCTAACACATAACTTCTTTTTTTCCTTCCAAAAATTTATAATATGTTTCCCCAAAAGATGGAACTGTTTAATAAATTACAGGTCTGATTTTGTAAATGAAATTGTTACTGCATTGAAGTAAAAGTACCCTTTGCCATACAGATCAGTGATATCTTTTCAGCAGAGTGAACTAATTCATATATTAATTTTTTTCTAGGTTGATTTGTACCAATTACAAGTAAATACACTTAGAAGATACAAAAGACACTTCAAGCTTCCAACCAGACCAGGTCTTAATAAAGCACAACTTGTTGAGGTATATGTAAGCCTTATACTGTTAAAACAAACCTATTCACATCAATAAGGGGTCACTAGATGATGAAATAGATAAATGTACTATATGTAATAGTATATTACATATATGAAAGCCAATGTTAATAGGTCTATTGTGGAAGAATATACTTGTTTAGAAACATCTGTCTGCCACCTAGGAAATCCCTTTATGAGTACTCAGTGGATTATATACAGAGTATATGTAGTATCTTTTAATAGTGATTTTTCCGAATAAATATCCAGGGAAAATTTTTTTTATCATCGTTCAAGAAGTCTGTTTTAAATGTGTAATTATTCAATAAATATTTATTGAACACCTAATTGAGGTATAGCAAATAAATAAACTTACAGGTATTTATTAGAATTTAGTTTTCAAAGTTTCTGTGGAATAGGTCTATAGATAAGCCCTGAAACAGAGTTTTCGTAACTTTCTAATTTTACTTTTTGGTCATCTTTGTTTGTAGTTGCTTTTAAGTAGAGAATGCTTTCTTTACGTGGAGAGAGAGAGAACAAATATTTTTATCCAAGCTTTAACTTAAGATTTGCTTTGTATAGGACTTCTGTTCTTTCAGTGTGTTTGGAAGCTAGCAATGTGTACATGCATATGTGTGTTCAAGAGGTAATAGAGCCACACATGTTAACTTTAAGATATTTACAGATTTATATCTAAGGTAAACATTTCCACTGAATAGACAGAACAGAAATATATGTGTGTAAATACATATATATATACATATATTTCTCATAGTCTTCAGACTGACTTTAGTAGTTAGCCTACATTTCTAATATGCATATTAACTAAAAGATAAATACAAGTTACAATTTTTGTAGAAAGCTCTTTTAACAGTATTAAAATTCAGTATGCTAACTAGCCAAATTTTCTATATTTCTTGCCTAGGCAACAAAATATTTTTTCTTTGATTCTATTTTTAAAATCTAGTACTTTTTCTGCTGTGTAGTACATGAATATAAAGAACATTCCCTACTATGACAAAATCTACTAGACACTAACCAAGTGTAGTTATCCCTGTTCTGTAACAAATAGGAGCCAAGAATCAATGCAAAGTTATGTTCAAATCTTATACTTTTTAAATCTGGTCTTCTAAAAATCATTTGTATTAGTTCAGAGTTATTTTCTGTTCTAGAAAGAAGGCAGTCTTTAGAATCTGAGCACACATCAGCAGTTGAGTTTCTTCTTCATCTGCTGGTAGTTCTGGTGCATGTGTTGGATTTGTGCACTGTAAAAAGACAGGGAAACAGGAAAACAGTCTTTTTGAATATCCCTCTAGCTCCTTTAATTTTCCATTCTTAACTTTTATTCAGAAAAATTTGCAAGAAATTAGGAAGAGTGAATATCAATTGTACCAAAGATATTTATAGCATCATAAATATCATATTTATTGAATGCCTAGTTGTGTGTTCAATAACTCTTCTGCTTTATTTCATTAATAATATTTAAGAATGTGCAGTCTCTAAACTAAAGTCATAACGTTTAAAGGGAAAAATACTTATAACTAGTGCATATGAATTGAGTGGGCCAAACCGGTTAAAATACTTAGAATCAGAACATATTAATTGAGTAGACTAAAGGGTCCTTTGAAATCAGACTGTCTTTTAATTATAATACCTTATTTTTATGTGCTTTGGGGCTTGCTCATAATTTGTTAAAACAGATTAATTCTTAAAAGTGTCTGTTGTGGTCATAAACAGTTTGACAAAGCAGTATCTTTTACTTGGCGCACGGCATCTATTATGTCTAATATTTAATTTGTTTTCATTTGTAGATAGTTGGTTGCCACTTTAGGTCTATTCCAGTGAATGAAAAAGACACCTTAACCTATTTCATCTACTCGGTGAAGAATGACAAGAACAAACCAGATCTCAAGGTGGACAGCAGTGTTCACTAAGAGAGATGACATTCACACTAGATGTCTGGCTGTAAAGAATGATTACTGTTTTTCATATGTAGAAATGTTTTCGTGTATTTTTTCTACAAAGGATTTTCTTTGGCTTTTTTTTTTGTTTGTTTGTTTGCTTGTTTTTAATGCTAATGATTAGTTGGATACTCATATAAACTGAGCTTCCTCGATTAAAAATATTTTAAATAAAGGTGATTACTATTATACCTGGTTCAGTGTTTATTTTGTGAAACTTAGTTTTTTTTTTGTTTTAAGCTTTCATGGAATGCTATTAAAATTTCAGATAAAGGTTCTGGTAAACTTTTCAAAAATTATAAGTAATTACAGGTAAAGGAGAAATAAAAGATAAAACCCATTTGCCTTCCCTACGCCAATTTTATTTGCAGTTATGCATTCTTTTTTTGTTGTTGTTGTTGGGTTTTTGAGATATTGTTTCTCTGTGTAGCCCTGGCTGTCCTGTAACTCACTCTGTATACCAGGCTGGCCTAGTCAGAGATCCTCCTGCCTCTGCCTCCCAGGAGTGCTGGGATTAAAGGTGTGCCCCACCACCACCTGGCTTGCATTATTTTCTTAAAGTGTATGTTAGCAAAGTTGAAACTTAGACTTCCACTGATTTTCAACCACTTTAAACTTTCCCTTTATGCATTGTTATTTTTGTTCTTTGAAGACATATGAAGAAAAACTAATTGTTTCTGTGCCTCTCTCCAAAGACACCCCAACATTCCAGCAAAGGTAAGCAGCGGTGCTTGTTGAAAGGGGGATAAGAACTGGAGTTAGTTACGTCTTCAAACTGATATGACACTGACATAGACATTAACTCACACTCTGCTGATTGCTTTGCAAATTCAAACTGATGTAAATGAAACTGGTGCATGGTGAATGTGTATAATCTGGCACTGTGGAGGCTGAGGCAGGAGGATCACAAGTTTGAGGCCAACCTGGGTCTCAACAAAATGGAAACAATCCTTGTCTGAAGTTGGAGAAGTCTAGATGGGTAATGAGCTGGTTGTTCAAGGGTTGGTATTGCTTTATATTTCCTTACATTTCATTCTCTGTCAGTGTCTTATCATTTTGAACATCTCTTTCTCTTCGAATTTTGTTGCTTGGCTAAATGCGTAGCATCACAAATCAGGTTTGTAGTTTGTCACATCAAAAGCGAAAATAGCTCCTGGAAAATGTTCTAAGAATGCTTGCAAACTTCTGGCTGGAAATGCATAAGACTTCTGTGCATTTCTATATCTATAACCTCTATATCGAGGTTAACATTTGGACCTGTGATGTCTTCTTGGCGGTGGGAGGCTGTCATGTGTTGTGGGAAGATGTGCACCATTGATGACATTTAAGCGTAAGTGCTGATAAGCTCTGAGATGTAACAAGGAAGATTACCTCTAGATACTGCCAGAGGTCCACAGGTGACCAAAAAATTGACCACCAGCTGAGAACCACTGCTTGTTAAAGTACTGCATGTGCAGTGTTGATTGATAAGGAGGTAAGTCTACTTGTTTTCAAGTGTTCTGGTAATAGAACTAGAAAAGAAAGCAACTAGTGTTTGGCCCTTGGCACCATTTAAAATGTCCTTAGCACACTAGTGAACAGAAGCTGTGATTCTAGGCATTGTGGAAACCTTATCTGTGGTGTCCCAGGGACTTCTGGGACAAGTTCCCCACCCCCTCCTTGGCTGTTTGAAGATGATTCATGTAGCTTCAAAGTAAAGATGTTTATTTGAAAATAATATTTCTCCCATATTTTATATTTTTACCTAATCCATAAAGATTTAATTTTTGAATAAAGCTATATGGTTTTCTTGTGAAAAGAGCTTGAAATTATTTGATTAAAGTATCTTTATGAACTCATAACTAGCAATTTAGTTTCTTATATTTATTTGCATAATAAAATTTTTAAGAAGCTGAAGAATAGAGTTCTGAATGGTGATTAGCCAATAAAGTTAAGTCCTTATTAAAGCAATTTTTTTTAAAGTTTTAAACTAGGGTGCATGTATGTGAGTTGGATATAATATGCATATGGAGGTCAAGGACAACTCTGGGGAGCCAGTTATCACCTTCTACTGAGGCAGGGCCTCTTTTTCTGCTGTAGCTTGGTGTACTCCCAAGTAACTGGCCCTGTGGGGTTTCTGGGGGATTCTACTATCTCTATTTCCTATCTTGTTGTGGAAGAGGTGCGATTACCGAAGCTCACCACAACATCCAGTTTTTTTGCATGAGTTCAGGAGATTAAATTTAGATCATCAGGCTTGTGGCTAGCATCTTCACACCCCCAGTACCAATCTTCCCTAGCACATCAAATCGAATCAGGATCAAGACCTCCTCTTCCAATAAGGCCAGACAAGGTAGCCCTGCTAAGGGAAAGAGATCCAAAGGCAGGCAACAGAGTCCAAGTCAGAGACGGCCCCTACTCCAATTGTTAGGGGATCCACATGAAAACCAAGTAGCCTGTTGTCCTGCTTCTGTTCTGGATTGCCCTGTCATGATTCTCTGGTGGCAGCCACGGCTAACTGAGATGGGGAATGGAGAGGCTTGTGCTGCCAGGTGAGTGAAACTCTGCAAGGATGCAAAATCCCAATTTCTGGGTTCCCCATGTTTTGGCAGACAGTTAAGTATTACAGCTTAGGGAAGAAAGGGAAAAAAAAATCCTAGTGCTGTAAGTAGTTTTGTTCTTTAGTATCTGTTGTTTGCTAAAAACAACAGCTGAAAGCCCAAAGTGGGGATAGACGAGGCTCCGTCCTGGCTGGAACAGTGGTGGCTGCAACCGTGGTGGTGGTGGTGGTGGTGGGGTTTGTAGCAGCTGTTATGGAGTCCATCATGCACCAAGGTGCGGGTTGTGGCAGCCGCTCAGCAGCTGGCAACAAAAGCCTGCCAGAGGAGGCATAGGTGGGTCCGCAGTTCTCCAAGTAAAGGCAGCTCTTAGGTGGGTCCGCAGTTCTCCAAGTAAAGGCAGCTCTCAGTCCTCTTTGGTGAAGTAGATGGTGATCTTTATTTAGTGACTTATGGAAGAATATATAGTTTATAGGCAGTGGGGGGCTTTTGGGGAGGAGGCTCATGATTGGCCGGATTCTAATGCTCTGTTTGCATGGGGAGAAGTAATAGGGCCCTTGCTTACATGACCTTTTGCCAAAGCTCAGGTTGTTTTCATGTCCCCGGGGCTGGCAGAAGCAGGGAGAGAGCTCTTCCCCACGCCTGTCATCCTCAGTTTTTTAGGGTCCTGGGGTCTGGATTTGTTCCATCTCACCTGGTTCATCAAGTCCCATGGGGGCATGGTCCACAACCCCATGCTACATGCCAAACAGGGAAGGCCAGTCCACAAGCACCCTCAACAGCCCATCAACTTCAAATGTGTAGGGGGCCTAGGCCCAGTCCATGAATGTTCTTTGGTTGATGTTTCAGTCTCTGTGAGCCCCCATGGGCCCAGGTTAGTTGGCTCTGTAGGTCTTCCTGTGGTGTCCTTGACCTTTCCAGCTCCCTCAATCCTTCCCCTAACTATCCATATGATTTCCTGAGTTCCACCTAATGATTGGCTGTGAGTCTCTGCTTATCTTCAACAAATGGTGCTGGTCTAACTAGATGTCTTCATGTTGAAGAATGCAAATAAATACGTATTTGTCACCCCGCACAAAACTCAAGTCCAAGTAGATCAAAGACCTCAACATAAAACCAGATACACTAAATCTAATAGAAGAAAAAAGTAGGGAATAACCTCAAACTCATTGGTACAGGAGACAACTTCCTGAACAGAACACCAATAGCTCAGGCATTAAGACCAACAATAAGTAGGACCTCATGAAACTGAAAAGCTTTTGTAAGGCAAAGGACACTGTCAATAGGACAAAATGGCAGCCGACAGATTGGGCAAAAATCTTTAGCAACCCTACATCCCACAGAGTGTTAATATCTAAACATATAAAGAACTCAAAAAATTAAACACCAGCAAACCAGAGTCCTAGACAATTTAATTTCTGTAAACCTTGGTATTTTTGCCCACAGAACAGGGAGAAAGAGCATCTATTTCCATTGTTGGTGCAAAGTAGTGTGTAGAGCAGTACATTTTAAATAAAAACCGAATTAAAGTCATTAATATGAGTTGAACATTTCTTTTAAAAACATTTTGACCGGGCTGGAGGGATGGCTCAGCTGTTAAAGGCTAGGCTCATAACCAAAAACATTTTGACCAAGTCAGAAAGAGTTTTATGAAACAAGTTGTGCAAACATTGGTGCATTTATGTGTACTTGGTAATATCAAAAAGAAGGTGTGAGTTTATAACACATTCAGTTAACAATGTCATTGAATTTCACTTTCAGATAGTATTTCCTTTTTCTTACATTAGTCACATTCTTTTTTTTTTTTTTGCATGCATATATAGATATAGTTATGTATCACTTGCATCCCTGGTTCCCTAGGAGTCCAGAATAGGGCACCAGCTACCCGGAGCTGGAGGTGTAGATGGTTGTGAGCCATCTTGTGGATGCTGGGGCTCAAACTCTGGTCCCTAAAAGAACAGCAAGTGCTTCTCACTGCTAAGCTATCTCTCCAGACCCCACCCTTTTTTTTCTTCCTTATGAGGCTGACCTTGAACTTCTGATTCTCCTGCTTATACCTCCTGAGGGCTGAGGTGACTGGCATGGGCTACTCCCTCCCCTGGCTTACTCAAATGGTGTTTTCTTGTCAGGTTTTAATTGCAGTAAGGAAATGTTTATTTAAAGGACTTGTTGCTTCTCATGTGCTTTCGTGTTGATGTGTCTGTTATATTGACAATGGACTATTAACTTATCTGTCGGAGAAAGCAGAAAATAAAACATTACTGATGATTTTCTTTAATTAGCTCTCTGGTGTATGGTCCAGAAAGGAGGTAAGACTTCTCTTGTTGAGTTTACTTTTATTACCAGTCCATTCAGTGAAGAAAGGCCAATCAAATGACATGCTACTTAGATAACTAGTTTTTAATGGTTTTTTACAATTGAATTTGTTCATGCATTTTAAATGATGTGAGGGTGTTTACAAACATGTTCTGACAAGTATTATGTAAAGACTTTAAAGAGGAGTATAATTATGACTTTGTAAAAGTTGTGTGGCTCAGTTTGGTAATACTTCATTCTGGATGGGGCTTCAGAAGCAGGACCATCAAGGTCATACTTCAATGAATAATGTTACTGTTTTGTCACAAAATGGTATTTCCTAGGCTGCCTTCTTTTTCTGGGACTCCTACCAGTGAAAGCAGGAGCCGTCTGACTCTTTTGCCTGCTTTTGGGACATTTTCATCCTACTGGGTTGACTCATCCAGCCTTAATATGAAGAGAGGTACTTAGTCTTATTGTAACTAGTCATGCCATGTTTGGTTGAGATCCCTGGGAGGCCTGCCCTTTTCTGAGAGGAAACAGGAGGAGGAGCGCATGGGGAGGAACTGGGAGGAGAGGAGGCAGAAGAGAAGGAGGGAGGGGAAACTGTGGTGGGGATGTTACATGTGAGAGAATTTTTTTAAAGGTGGTGAGTCTCAAACTTATCCCCACAATCCTTTGTACAGGACCCTCTATTTTCCTGTGGCCGGTTTCAGGTTTATAAATAACTTCATTATGATCACAGCTTTGTTAGAATACTTGTCCTGAGAAGACCTGTCTATCTTACTTATTACTAATAGCTAAAGAATCTTAGTAATGGCTAGCACTTAGCCAGCATGTAATATGTTTTGGAAAATGGAAGTTTCTGAAGTTAATTTTTTTTATTTCTATGAATCAACACTTATATTTAAAATATAAGGTTATAATCCAAAATTGTCTCCTCACAATTAGAAAATATCTTTTTTTTTTCCTTTTTTTTTTTTTTTTGATAAGGTCTCATGTACCCCCAAGCTGGGCTTAAAGTTACTATGTAGCTGTGGATGTCCTTAAGCCCCTTCCCAGTGCTTAGTTTGAAGGAGTATGCCACACTATCCAGTTCATGCTGTAGTGGGGCCTGAACCCAGGGATCTACATGCTAGTCAGGTATCTGTCAGCTGAGATACGTCCCCAGTATTATCTGTGACTTTAAAGTACACTTTTTTTTTTTTTCGAGACAGGGTTTCTCTGTGTATCCCTGACTGTCCTGGACTCGCTTTGTAGAACAGACTGGCTTCGAACTCATGGAGATCCGCCTGCCTCTGCCTCCCAGTGCTGGGATTACAGGTGTGTGCCACAACTGCCCAACTTTAAAGTACACTTTTTTATTCTTTAAAAAAAAATGATACTTCAGGCTAGGATATCATGGTTTTAAGGATTCAACTGTGTGTTTGAATGGTGTTCAAATTCTGCTCTGACTTGTTATACATCTTAAATTTGTGTTAGAAAAAATGGAGTGAAGAATATTACCTTTAAGGCTTTTTTTTTTTTTCAAAACAGCAAAATTAAAATGTACTTAAAGATGTGGCACATGTAGTAATACCTAAGGATAGGTTCTTCTTTTCCTTCTTAGTAGAAAATGTGTAGCTTCCCTTCCAGGAAGTTCAGTTTATTACCTGGTTCTCCGTTCAGTTTGCCTGGTCAAAACCGACAACCAACAACTGAAGCTTTCTGTCTCTGAATCAAGATTGTGTCTCTCCATTAGTGGACAGGACTTCCTGGATGTAGTGAGCTCCTAAATAAAACTCCAATAACCACACAGTTTAAGCAGTGTGAACAGTGTCCACTGAGGCAAGCCAAATGGAAGCAACTTTTATTACCGCTTTCGGACAGATTTACTCAGGCAAGTAAGGCTTTATTCACTCTATGCTGTAATACACTGGGTGGAAATCAGAAATAATTGCTCTACTGATACAGTTTGTGGGAAATTGGGGACCATGTTCTTCAGAATGCATGTAGGGTCCTCACTGATTGTTGCAGGGGATCACAAAGGAGATCTTTGGTCCAAAGAAGACATCTCTGAAAGACAGATGACCAGTTAAACTCAGCTGAGAACTAAGGTATATGTTAGCCTCTTCTGGGTTAAACATGGACAGTGCTTCTCAGGGTTTCAGATTAGACTATTCATTGTAGGCAAATAAAATACAAGACTTCCCACAGGAGCCACAGAGACCAAAAAAGTAACTGTTTTCTTTCACCCACTTAGTATTGATGTGTTGCTATTATTTGTCTATAAATACAAGGAAAAAATAGGTCATTTGAAAACCTTATACAAAAGAGTTCACTTCTTTGATGTGGACATGGGTTATGAAGTTTAAAAAAAAAAAATGGGTGCCAACAGACAGATCATTAGACATTTCGTAGAAAGACCATTAAACAATTTCCTAGATTTTATGCATATAAAGTATTTTTAAAGCTATTCTTATCTTTTTGGGTAGGAAAGATGGCATAAGGTAACATGAAGTATGCATGGAATAGTATAAATTTTTATGTGTAGGGTAGTATGATTCTGACTTATTGGAAATACACTTTGCAAAGTAATTCTTTTCCTATCAGAAAAAATATTCCAAAGTTAATGAGAAATTGTTTTTTTCTTTAGATGTTCAAATGGCTTTTGTTTAAATTTCTGTTTAAATATACTAACAGTAATAATCACAAAGTTATATCAGAAAATAAATATAAACCCACTGCAGTAAATTGGTTTGATCACCCCATAATGAAAAAAAAAAGCCATTTTAATATTGGTTGGCATTTACTTTCTATGGTATGAGAAAGTGTTTTATGGGGTCAATTAATACACATTCTTGCATCTCCTAGCACAGTGCTTCTGAATCATCATTGTGCTTGGTACCCCCTTGGTCAGTCCTGCACAGCTTCTGATTCAGTCTGCCCTGGGGGCTGAGGACAGGTGTGCACCGAATAGGCATTGCTCTGAAAACCTCACTTTCAGAACCACATGGGTCTGAGCCAAGTGTTTGTCTTCACAGTAACATTCACTGGTAGCAGTGAGGTATTGCTGGTCACTTCAGTTTGCCTTTCCTTGGTGTGAGAGGCTTACATCTACATTTTCTACCTTGCAGTTTTCTTAGAAGGATGGAAATATGATGTCAGATGTTGAAAGCAATTTGAAGCAGTAGTAAATGTCCAAGACCATAGTATTTGAAACAATCCTTAATCAAAGGAAAATAATCTTAAAATTGAGCTAAAAATATTGATTTAACTCCCAATGTTTTATAATTAACATATACCAATTTTCCAAAATGTAAATTGTTTTGAACAAAATTATTTCATTTCGAATTAACTTGTTCATGGAACTTGAAAATCATCCCATGGCCCTTACTTGATGTTGTCCACTAACTTGTTTAAGCTAAAAAAGTTTTTGTTGGTTCTTAAATTAGTTACAATATTAGTTAATTTATATTACCAATAGATTTTTGTTGTTGTTAGTAAGAATTGAATGTAAAATTTAACATGTTGATGTATTATTTTACACATTTTTATGTAGGCTTTATTTTTGTTGTTTGTGGCAGTCTCACTGTATAGCCCAGGCCAGCCTCCAACTCCAATCTTCTCCCCTCTGGGACTCTCCCACAGCCATTCAACAAGAACATTACCCAACTAGGATGGGCCTGAAAACAGCTGGGATTTGAGTTTACTGAAAAGAGTAATTCCTTTCAGCAAATGCAATTCTGAAGCTGCTATATGCCAGGCTGGTGCCTCATGCTGTGAACTCAGCATTTAGGAGGCTAAGGTAGTAGGATTGCCCTGCTTGTTCAAGGGCTCAAGGTCAGTCTGGTCTGTATAACAAGTTCCAACCAGTTTAAGCTGTACTTGAGATCTTGTCTCAAAAACAAAACAAAACAAAACAACCCCCCCAAAAAAACACCCCCCAACAACAACAAAAAACAAAACAAAGCAAACCTGAAATTGAGTAGCTGAAATTTCTTAATACCTATAAAGGACTTATTACCATCACTGGTACATAATAAACCTTCATTGAATGTTACATTTATACAACATTCAAAAAACAATGTGTTCCTGGGTTGTTATAATCATGATAAAACTGTGAATAATGTTAAAAATATGCTAAAGTTGGACATACTATATTATAGTCTTTTGTACAGATTTTCAAAGTCCATGTTTTAACATTTTGTACAGGGAAATCATTGGGAAATTTATCTTCATACCAGTGCTACAAAGTGAAGATATGTATTTATAAATTAATTATTTGGAAAAATATAAGACAATAAAAGATTTTTTGTTTGTTTGTTTTATGAGACAGGGTTTCTCTATGTCCTGGAACTCACTTTGTAGACCAGACTGATCTTGAACTCACAGAGACCCACCTTTCTCTGCCTCCGAAGTGTTGGGATTAAAAGCAAGCACGACTACCACTGACTAAAAGATGATCTTTTACAAGGTTTTTCTATAAATATATCAATACATTTTGAAATTTCATTCCTTACTTTGGGCAACAGAGCAATTCGCTGAAATTACAGTAACAGACCATCTCACATCCTTTCCCGTCCCAGAAATGATGATGGACATTTTTGTCGATCAGTGACAGGTCAGCTCTGCCCTCTGGAAGGTTGTGACAGTTACGATCTTTCAGCATCTTTCTGTAGCAGGAGAGGCGACTTGAAGGCATGGCTTGTGTTCCTAACAGCAAAGTTAGCCCAAGAGTGACAAGTACCACAAATTTCATCATGTCTTTTGTTCCTGAGACAGAATAACAAAATAGGTCAGCATTTGTTTTTTAAAAGGTGAGACTCATCCGAACATAAAGTTTTGCAAGTTGTTTCCGTGCTCTTTGTGTCTCTCACAGTGTACCTTTCAGACCCTTTACATTTGTTTAAATCCAAAAACACTTGAAATACTTGTGTAAAAATCCAGACGTATGGACACCACTTAAAAAATAGAGTCAGGGAGATAGTTCAGCTGGTAAAGACACTAGCCACACAAGTCTGAGGGCCTGAGGTCAGTCCCGGGAAACCCGGTAGAAAGCTGCAGGTGTTGGCATGCACCTATAATTCCAGCTCTGCTCTGATGAGTGGCAAGAAGAGACAGGCAAATGGCTCAGAAGCTCACAAGCCAGGCAGCTGCAGTACACAGCAGCAGAACAGAAGAGGTCCTGTGTCAGCGAGGTGGATGGCCTCAAAGACCTCTGGCCCCCTGACTTCTATATGGGTGCTATGGCATGCATGTGCCTGTGCTCTCTCACATGTGTGCACACATTTACATGAATGTGTGCATGTGCACACACATATGTACCCCAAGAGCAGACATGTGTTTGTCTTTCTGAGTCTTGCACTTTGAAAGGAAACAATATTGCTGAAAGGAAATGAAAGTATGGGATTTCCAAAGGCTAGAAACAGCTTATGAGTAACTCATCTTAGGTAAGATATGAAAATTTGAATAAATACTATTTTTTAAAGTTTACAGAATAAAACTATTCCATCACATTCCTAAAAGTTTTGTGTTTTATTTTGTATTCTAATTTGAGTTAGTCATCTTTGACCTGGCTTGTAGCTTTTAAAATTGTGCACACCTACTTTTTTTTTTTTTTTTTTTAAGGTTTTTTTGAGACAGGGTTTTTCTCTGTGTAGCCCTGACTGTCCTGGAACTCTGTAGACCAGGTTATCCTTGAACTCACAGAGATCTGCCTGCCTCCACCTCTTGAGTGCTGGGATTAAGGGCTTGGGCCACCACATCCAGCCTAATTCTTATCTGTAAACATTACTAAAAGAAATACAGGCTAGAGTGATAGCTCAGTGATTAAGAGCTGTGGCTGTTCTTCCAGATGTCCTGAGTTAAATTCCCAGCCACCCACATGGTGGCTCACAATCATCTATAATGGGGTCTGATGTCCCCTTCTGTCCTGCAGGCATATACACAAATAGAACACTCATAAACATAAAGAAACAAATCTTTAAAAAAAGAAATGACAAAGATCTATTTATACATTCTCTGATTTAATGGGTCAAAACATTAGTTCTACAGTGTTATTATAACCTAGCATATAAGTAAATATGCATATGTATATATATTGTAACTTTTACATGGAATTTTTGCAGATCATATATTAAAAGCTATACTTATCTTTACTTTTTGTTTTTGTTTACTTTGTTTTGCGACAGAGTCTCATGTAGCCCAGGCTGACCACAGACTAGGGACTTGAACTCCTGATCCTCCTGTCTCCCTCACCCAAGTACTTCTGCCATTGCCCATTGTTCCACAGCCTGCAGCATTCTTATGGTTAAAATGTTAATGCTACAACATTCCCTTCTTCCCAATTACTTCAGATGAGTCCCTTCTTTAATACCCATGAGAGATATTTTAAAAAAAAACAAAACCACATACCCCTGAAACTTTTTCTTTCAAGAAGGCTGGAGCTACCACTCTGTGAATCCTTACTATGTGGCAGGAAAAATCACAGCCGTCAATCTTTTTTTTTTTTTTTTTTTGGTTGTGTTTCTTTTTTTTTTTTTAATGTTTATTTATTACTTCAGGTTACATCTCTGTCACAGTGTCCTCTTTCCACCCCTCCCGTCCTGCCCTCCCACTCTCTACCCCCATTCCTTCCATCCCACTCCTCCAGAGTGGAGTGTCCCTACATAACAGTCTCCGCCCCAGTTCAGCAGTCATATGAGGGCCAAGAGCCTCCTCATACACTGGGGGCCTACAAGGCAGCACCACTAGGGCAAAGTGTCTCACTGACAGGAAACAAAGTCTATGTCCATGTTCCCTTTGGTGCACTGGTTGTAGTATAGTTATCCTGTACTACATGGCTAAAATCCGATTATAAGTGAATAGATGCCATGTGCATCCTTCTGAGTTGGGTTAGCTCACTCAGGATGAGCTTCTCTAGTTCCATCCATTTGGCTGCAAATTGCAGGATTTCGTTGTTTCTGTTGGCAGCCGTCAATCTTTAAGGAAGTATTTGTGTAGAACTAAATGGGCTCCATTCGCCAGGTTAAAAAAAATTTTTTTAACAGCTTTTTTGAAGTGGGATTGACATACAATAAATGACAAATACTTCAAACATACAGTTTGTTAAGTTTGGGTATGTGGTGGTTTTTTTCTTTTTTGAAGTCATGAAGACATCACTACAATCAAGATATTAATTATATAATTGCCCCTAAGTTTCCCTACACCCTTTTATTTTCCATCCCTCATTGTTGCCTATCCCTTCCAGCGAACACTGATCTGCTTTCTGAAGTCATGTGCTAAAGTTTAACATTAAATGGTACATATAAAATCATACAATCTTTTATGTGATTTATTTCAGTACAGTAGCCTTGATATTTATATGTTTTATTGCTAAGTCTTCCGTTATATATACTATACATTGTCTATCCATTCATGATAGTAAACATTTGGGTCATTTTCAATTTGAGACAGTTAAAATAAAAACTACTGAGGTCTGGAGAGATGGCTCAGTGGTTAAGGCTGAGGTTAAGGTTAAGGTGTCTGCTCTTCCAAAGGACCAGGGTTCAAATCCAAGCACCCTCATGGCAGTTCACAGCTGTCTGTAATTGCTGGACATGGTGGCCCACGCCTTTAACCCCAACACTTGAGAGACAGAGACAGGCAGATTTCTGTGAGGTCAAGCCTAGTCTGGTCTACAAAGTGAATCCAGGACAGCCAGGGATACACAGAGAAACCCTCTGTGAAAGAAAACAAAACACCAAAAACCTACTGAGAACACATCTATAACAAGTCTTTGTAAGACCAGGGCATTTATTACTCTTGGGCAAATATGTACGTGTTGACCAGCTAGCTGAGTTGGACAGTGGAGGCCGGAGGACAACCTCAGTGTCATTCCTTAGGAACCATCCAGCTTGGTTCTTTGTTCTTGGTTTTTTGGGTTTTTTTTTTTAATTTATGTGTATTTTTGCCTGCATGCCTACTGGATGCAATGGAACTGTGTTTATGGGTGGTTGTGAGCCACCCACAAGGGTTGCTGGGAATTGAACCCAGCTCCTCTGCAAGAGCATCAAGGGCTCTTAACTGCTGAGCCAGCGCTCCAGCCACCACCCTGGTTCTTGAGACAGGATTTCTCACTGGGTCTGGGCCTTACCAATATGTTAGGCTGGCTGGCCAGGGGGCTCCAACGGGCCTCCAATCTCCATGTCCCCAGTGACAAGATTACAAACTTGCACTGACTGCCATTTGTGGCTATTTCCCTATGTGGGTTCTAGGGTTCAAACTCAGGTCATCATGTTTCATGGAAAGCACTTCAGCAGCAGAGCTCTGGCCCCACCCCCAGTATAGTCTAACTTTTAAAGAAACTATCAAATTGTTCTTACAAAGTGGTTATGTGATTTTATATTCCTACCAGCAGTGTGGTTTCTGCACAGTCTCCAACTCCTCATATGGTCACTTTTTACATATTAGATATTTTAATGCATATTTAGTGATATCGCATTAGTATATATTGCCACTTCTTATTCTTTGTTGATGTTGAGTCTCTTTTCATGCAATATCTTTTTTTCTGATGTGTTTTCTTTGGGGAAGAACATGTTCAAGGGCTGGTGAGTAGCCTCAGCAGATAAAAGTACTTGTCGCCAAGCCTGATAATCTAAATTCAATCCCTGGGACCTACCTAGTGGAAGGAAAGAACTGACCCTAGCAAGCTGTGCGCTGACAGTCCCACCCCCAAAATAAATAAATGTAATTGTAAAAATTACATGTCAACTCTGTTGTTCATCTAAGAAATAATTGGATTATGGCTGGGCATGGTTGTAATTGCAGTACTGGGAAGGCTAAGGCAGATGAACCAACATATTAAGGCTAGCCTGTGTGTGTTATATAGAAAGTTCAAGTAGAAACAAGAACAACAAAAAAACAGTGAAACCCTGTCTTTAAGAAAGTATAATTGCCATGTTGTGGTGGCGCATGCCATTAATCCCAGCACTGGGGAGGCAGAGGCAGGCGGATCTCTGTGAGTTCGAGGCTAGTCTGGTCTACAAAGTGAGTCTAGGACAGCCAGGGCTACACAGAAAAACCAGTCAGGAAAAAAAAAGTATTTCCTGATTTTTAACAAAGTCTAGACACCAAAAAAGAAAAGGAAAAAAAAGGAGGAGAAGGAGGAGGAGGAGGAGGAGGAAAAGAGGAATTAAAAGATAACTCAGTTGTTTATTTCAGTGGTTTGTTTGGCAATGAATACATTGTGAACCAGAGTCACTAGGTGAGGAACCTCAGTTAAAGATATGCCTCCCTCATACCTGTAGGTATGTCTGTGCCGGATTTTCTTGATTGTTAATTAATTGTTGATTGAGGTGGAGGGCCCAGCCCATTGTGGGCAGTACCCACTCCCTGCATAAGGTCCTGGGTGATAGAAGGAATACAGTTGAAGATGAGGCTGGGAGCCAGCTCGGAAGTTCTGCTTCAGTCCTGCCTGTGGGTTTCTGTCTGGAGTCCATGCCTTGACTTCCCTAAGTGATGAACTGTTGTCTAGAAGTGTAAGAACAAATAAATACTTTCTTGCCTACATTGCTTCTGGAGATGGTGTTTACCACAGCAACCAGGACTTATTCTGTCAAATTTTGAGAGTTCTTCATATATACTCTGGGTATGAGTTCTTCATTTTATATATTTGCTTATATCTATGGGTTTCAGTTTAATCTTAGCAATGGTTTCCAAAGAACAAAATATTCAAAATTGATAAAATATAGTTTTGTATTTATTTTTTATGGGTTTTTTTGTACATCTAAGAAACCATTCCAAAGTTCACAAAGGTTTTCTTCAAGTTTTCTAGTTGTAGATTTTACGTTGATTCCATGGTCCATTTTAGCTGATTGTACACACTGCATCACATGAATTGAATTTCTTCATGCAGTTGTCCAATAACTTCTGTACTATATATTTAAAGGGTTACTTTTTTCTCTACTGAGTCTCCTTTGCCTTTGTCAAATGTACTGACTATTTTTAGTACAATCTCAGAGCCAAAACTCCAAGCAAGAACCTCAGAAATGCTGCTTGCTGACTCAACCACAGGCTCACGGTCGCCTTACCATGGTTGTGGGCCTCTTTCCAAGCTGTCTTTTCCATTCTTGTACTTGTGTGTTTTTATTCCAAACTAAAGTTTTAGCTACTGTTACCTTGTAGCCATTCTGAATCAGGTAGAGATAGAGCTACCACTTTGTTCTTTCATAAAGTATTTTTGTTTTTGTTTTTCTGATTTTTTGCAAGTCTAGGTCTTTTGTATTCATGCATGAATCTACTTGCCAGTTTCTATATTTAAAAAAAAAAAACCTGCTGGAATTTTTATTGAAATTGCATTGACCCTTTTAATATTGGACCATTAGATTCATGAATATATTTTTTCATACTTTTATGCTTAATTATTTGTAACTTTCTATGTCCATTTTTATATTATTATGTTAAGAATATTTAACGTAAGATCTACCCTTCAAGAAGATTTTTAAAAATTTGTGTGTATGTGTGTGTGTGTGTGTATGACATGTGTGTGCAGATAACTATGTGTGTGCAGATAACTGTGGAAGCCATAATAGGGTATTGGAACCTTTGGAAGTAAAGTTACAGGAGGTGTGTGCTGCCTATCTGGGTACTTGGATATGAACTCCGGTCCTGTGCAAGAGCATCAAGCACTCTTAGCAATTACTGAGCTAAATCTCCAGCCCTCTGCTGGCGATTTTAAATTCTTTGTCAAGTAACTCGTATATCTCCCTGTCATTATGATCAATTTCTAGATTTTCATCCTGTTCTTTAGTTTAGATTCTGTTTCCCAATTTTTTTTTCCATTTTGTTGATATGTGTGTGTATACATGTATATTGATATCTGCACATTAGGTTTAAACAAGCAAAAGAACACCTGTCACCTTTCCCAGTTTCAATGAATCAGCTTTGTGTAGGAAAAGCACTTCCTTTGTGGGCTCTGTACCTTTATGCTAGTCTCAACAACTGTCTTTGCTCTAAGCGTCTGTGGGTTTCTAGAACATATCTATTAGTTCTTCAAGACAGGTGAGACAGGAGCCCATCAGTAGCTCTCAGGAAAGGTAGGATGCTGGCTGTGTGGCCCATCTCTCTGTCTCCAAGGGAAAAATGGGCTGTTGAGGGAAGGTCTAATATCATTGCTTCTGATAGGTTGATTTCAATGCTGAGATCTGGTTACTGACCCTTCTGAGGCATTCTCTTGATTGGTTAATAAAAGTCGCTGATGGCCAGTTAGCTGGGCAGAAAGAGTATAGGAAGGTGGGACTTCCTGAGATTAGAACAGGAACTGTGCATTTTACACAGAGAATTAATTCATTCCAGCCAGCAGCAGGAAGAAGGAGGACACACACCACAGGTTAGAAAAAAGAACCTCATTCCACATGGCCAAATGGCATAGGATAGAGAATATCAGTCCAAGGGGACGCATGTATATATGGGGTTATGTTTGGGTAATAGAATTAAGAGCTATCTTAGGTGAGCTAAGATTGCTCAATCAATCCAGGCCAAAGCTTGTTAAAATCCATGTGATGTCTGTGTGCTCATTTATAATGGCTGATTAAGGATTAACAGCTGCCAATCAATTAATAAATGATATAAATACTGTTAAACAATTTAATTAATTATTTCTACACTGGGCACTGGATCTCTTTACTGGTTTGGTCTGTGTTCAGCTGAGCTGGAGGGACACACTCCTATTTAAAGTTTGATGTTTTCTTTGTAGCTATGCATGTAGTATAGGCCTGGCCCTGTCACCACTCAAAGATAAGCAAAGCAAAAGCCAGTCCATTGATGGCACTGAGAACACAAGTAAAGTTATACATGTGGTCTGACTCCTGCCTTCTGCTAAAAAAAAAAAAAAAAAAAAAAAAAATGTGCTCTGAGTTTTCTTCCTGCTCTGTGCGAACTTGGGGAAGGAGCTGTGACAAATGACTTCATATTGCTTTGTTTTGCTTAGCTCCCTGGGAAGTGGCACACAACGGCCCTGTAGCATTCTGGGCAAGAAAGACAAGCCAGTTCCTGTGGTGGAACCAAGAAAAGTTCTGATACTATTAGCAAGACCCAATTCCTTCTGATACTCTTCTGGGAAAAGCTGAGCTGGGGTTCCTTCCTGATTGGCAAGCACTCTGTGCTAAGAGTACAGATTCTGGGCAGAGTGTGTTTCCACCTTTCCTAGCTGTTTTGGGGTGGTTGTGCACTCACCCGAGGTAGAAAAGCCTCTCTACTGATTGTGGGACTTCTCCCAAAGAGGAAATCAATCCAGGAGTTGCTGTTGAATTGGTGTGTCTATGAGGAGGGAAGAACGAGGTTCTCTCAGCGTGCCACCTTGCTGACATCACTGTCACTTGTGTTTCTATGGTTTAGTCTTGCCTTTTAAGTTTGTATTCAGACAAATTATTTATATGTATGTTATAAGCACCACGGTGTAATTTTTTGTCTTTACTCAATTATATTTTAAGAATTTAGACTAGAGAGATGACTCAGCAGTTAAGAGCACTGGGTGTTTTTCGAAAGGATCCAGGTTCAAAACCCGGCACCCACATGGCAGTTCACAGCTATCTGTAATTGCTGGGTGTGGTGGTGCAGAGGCAGGTGGATCACTGTGAGTTTGAGGCCAGCCTGGTCTATAAAATGAGGCCAGGACAGCCAGGGATAAACGGAGAAACACTGTCTCAAGTAACTAAAAAACCAAATAAATAATAAATACACAAATAAATAAATAATAAAAAATTAATTAATGAGAAAAGTATACACTAATCTATGCAGTTATTTCAACTTCTAATGCTTTTTATTCCTCACGAGACCCATAGTTCTATCTAGTAGCATTTGGCTGTATGAAGGGTATCTTTTAGTCTTCCTGTAGATCAATTTTGCTGCTGATTAATTCTTTCAATTTTTGTGTATCTGAAAATGTTTCTATTTTACGTTTGGTTTTGAAAGACATATTTACTCATTGTAGTTTAATACATCGACAGATTTTGTTATTTTCTTTCAGTACTTTAATGTCTTGTGTACTAATCCTGGTATTTTTACTGTCTGATTTGATTTTCAGTTGATCATTCTCTTGTGAGTTAGAATGTCTTACTTCTTGGGATGGTGATGCTGGGCTTTGAACCCAAGGTGTCATAGGTGCTGGGCAAGCACCCTACCACTGTACTACACCTCTCTGTTTGGTTGGAACTCCTGCTAGGCACCGCCTCTCACTCCCCCCCCCCCCAAACTGGGAAACCTTATCTCCCTCTCCTTCCATCAACCCCTCCCGCCCAATAGGAGAAAACTCCCGGGCTTATTATACTCACCACGCTTCGCCAGCAACCCACTCAAGATTCCACCCCCCGGGGGGAGGGGCTCAGCTTTTGACCAAATATGGGAAGAATCTCAGCTCCTAGCTGACACACATCATCATCCCTCGCCTAAGATCTATAAAACCCCCTTGCCTTAACTCTGGCTTGGTCCCTTGGGACCTGTGAACCTGCCTGGGAACAGCGCTTAATAAACCTGCATCTATTTGCTTTTACTCTGGTCTGATTGGCCTATATTTGTGTCACTAAGAGAGAGAGGGGGAAAAAAAAGGCTATTACGTTCAACTCGGGTTTCTTGCTTCTTTGCGTGCTTGGTGATCTGATAAATGCCAAACATTGAAGACTGATTGGATGCTGTATGTTTTTATATTGTTTTCCCTACACTTTGTTCTAGGAAGTCGCTGAAATACGTGGAAACAATTTTACTCTTTTAGGTCTTACTTTTAAAGTTCGTTAGATGGTTGCAGAGCCGTGTTCAGTCTAGGGTACTTATGCTTCACTGAGATCAAACTTTCCCAAGTATCCAACTCAATGCCTAATGAAATATTCATTTTTTTTTCAATACTGTCACAACTATCTATTCCTAACCCTATGTGAGTAGCCAGGTTCTTTATTTACTAATCCTTTGGATTTTTCCCTTTGACCTTGGATGGTTCTCTCATGTGGATACACGGGTCAGTTTCCTGTCCAATATTTGGTTTGGGCTCTCTGAAGACCCCCATCCCCCAGAGTTTTGTCTTTGGGAATTCTGGTGTACGATCTCTAGCCACCAGGGATAGTCTCTCTGTCTCTCAGTTTAGGACTCTGAGTTTCCTTTCCCTCAGCTGCAGCCTAGAATCTATCTTAAGGAAGTAGTGGGACATGCTAGGGCTCTCCTCTTTTGTCCCAGGGATTAGTATTGTTTCTGACTCAACACCTATTGTCTCCACAAAATGTTTGTTTCACACCCTGCTCCCCTTTATTGTTTTTGTGGAGCAGGTAAATCTGGTTCCTGTTACTCCACATTGAACAGAAAGAAAACTTTAGTGTTCTCATTGAATGTACCCATCTTTAGAGAAATGTGACGGGACACCCACATGTTACAGATCTAAATATCAGCTGTCTTCCTTCTTGGTAATTTCAATACTTAAGCTATATTACCAAAGTAATGCTTTGTCTATTACCCTTCCTTAATTGAGCTATGGTCTCTCCAGTTCCTGTCACTTGCATAAGATTAATGGCAATTGGATGGGTCCCAAAATATAAATAGGAACCATTAAAGTCTGCACAATGAAGTACTTAGACTGCTCTTTTTACTTCTGGCATAATTCTCTCTCTCTCGTTCTAGATAAAAAAAGCTGAAATATAAGCCAGGATTGTTTTCTTCAAGACGTGATCTTCATATCTTTGTCCCATTGCTGTGTGTAGACTCCCAGATCAAGAATGAGCTAGCAAAGGTGTTCACAGGAAGTAGAGCCAACAGTAAGGATATGTGGAAGTCACAGGATGCACAGTGTGTGATTCAATAAAGTTCCTAAATAGTTGTGTCATAGAAAGGGAAAGAGAAGAAGCTTATCTTGCTTAACAAATATTTTTAGTTTTCTTTACAACAAGAACTGTTGGAAGGAATGAGAATACCAGATGAATTCAAGAAAATGAAAACAATAAGGGTAGCTTTTACTAATAACTCCACTCATTGAGTGATTGATAATAATGAAGCATTGCCTAGTTAATTCTCAGCTCAGCTCTTGGAGTGCAAGTTAAACACGAGAGGTATGGAAACAGAGCAGTGAGGGTGTTCTTGAGAGACTGTAGAAAGCTTCTTAGAAGATATGAGTCAGGACTGGTGAGATGACTCAGTAGGAAGGGTACATGCCTTCAAGCCTCATGACCTGAGTTTTATCTCCAGGACAGAATTTATTCTCTGACATTCATGTGGAACACACACTCACATCCATGTACATGCACACAAATGTGCACATGCTTGTACGTGCACACACATGCGCACACTTATGATTAAAAGAGATGGTCCTGCTGCCTGATACCTGAACAGTCATGAATTACAGATATGAAGAAGTACAAAGAAGACCTCAGGATTGAGAACTGAGAAGTTCATACAATCTTTTAGATAAGGTGAAAACTGGGTCTGTGGAGATAAATGTCCTTACTGCATCTACAAGCATGAGAAAGCACTCATGTAAAAAAAAGCCAGGCATCCCTGAACACTTGGAATTGCAGAACTGTTGTAGCAAGGGCTTGGGTAGCAGGAGCAAAAGACAGGAGGATTGCTGGAGCCTGGTGGCTGCTGGCCCAAAACACAAACTCTAGGTTTGGTGAAAGCCAGTCTTTGTTTTTTTTTTTGTTTTGTTTGTTTGTTTTTGGTTTTTTGTTTTTTTTTTAAATTTTCTTACATACTACACCCTGGCCACAGTTTCCCCTTTCTTCTCTCCCCCCCCCAGTGTTCTCTCCCCTCTCCCCCAGACCACCTTCCCTTTCCATGCCCCCCCCTTCAGAAAGGAGTAGGTCTCCCAAGGATATTAACCAAACATGGCTTGTACAATCATCACACCAAGGCTGAATAAGGCCACCCATTAGTGGGAAAAAGGTCCCATAAATAGGCAAAAGAGTCAGGCACAGCCCCTGTTCCCACTGTTAGGATTCCCACAAGAGCATCAAGCTACTCAGCCATAACATATGTGCAGAGGACCTAGGTCAGACCCTACAGGCTCCCTGATCTCTGTCAGTTGATTCTGTGAGCCGGCTATGTTCTTGTTGTGGAGAGACCCTGTCTTGAGAAAGTACTAAGGAGAGTGATGGGATAGAGTGTCAAATGTCTTCCTCTGGCCTCTGGTAATCATGTACACAAGTACATGGCCACACATACACACAAAAGAAATAATGTGAAATTTCTACAGGCTGTTGCCCAATATAAAAATGTGATTTTAGAGAATCATTCATTCACCAAATATGAGCCAAGCATTGCATTGCTTTATCCATTGGTATGAGGTGGTAAAAAAGAAATATATATATATATATATATTAAAATAAAGATATACTTTTACCTGATGCCTCAGCAGGTAAGAGCTACTGAGTTAAAGAGCTGTCTTATAGCTTTGAGTCTGGTGGGTATAACAAGCATGAATTAAGTCTCTAATATATAGCTTGTATTATTCAACCCAGAGAGTCCACGATTACAGAAGTGAGATGTCTATTTTTATTTTAAGAAAAAATCCTAGACATCGTACAACTTTCAATGGATGATGTGGGATTGTTTTCTAATCAAATATAAATGATCAAAATTTAATAGCAAGGTCTCAATATGGTTAGTCCACATTGGTAATCTCACTACGTGCAAGAAGACGATGAGTTCAAGGCCAGCTGGACTATAAAAAATATATATATAGCAAGAGTTGAGCCTAACAATCTGATTTCCATCTCCTAGAGCCCAGGGAGTAGAAGGAGAGGACTGACTCCCCAGGATCTGCTAGGAAAAGCTTGTGTGTGTGTGTGTGTGTGTGTTTATCACTAAAGTCAACAGGATCAATCATCTGACTTTAATCTCTCTCACTAGGTTTCCGTCAAAAGGTTGGGTACAAGTGGAGGGGTAGGGTGAGTGAAGGAGGTAGAAAAGAAACACATCTCTCTTTAATGCATTTGAAAACATTCTTTTTTTTTCACAATGGTATTGACCCTTGCATATGGACGTAATATTAAGATTGTATTGGGCTACATAGGCATTGATCTTGGTATATTGATACATAATTAAGAGTATATTTAACCACAATTGAATAGATCTTTGTATATTGATACAAATTTAAAGGTAACGCTTCCTAATGGTATCATATCTAGAGTTACTTAAAAATAAAATGTGATGCTCTGACCTCTTGATACCAACCATCTAAAACGGTCTAGGATAGTTAAGTAAAACAAACTCCTAGTCATGCAAACATGTCACTTTGTTAGCTACTATGACAGTCTATCACAGATATTCTCTAAACTACCCAGTAATCAAGTTGCTAAGAGACAAGCAACATTTGCTTATCTAAATACAAGAGATGGATAGGGCATCTTCAAAAACCCCAAGAGATCTGCAGAATATGGCATTCAAAGATGTTATCTTAAATCAAGATTTTCTTTTTTTTTTTGATATCGAGACATATCAGTGCCTGACAGCACCCCCTATTCTACTCCAAGTAGAAGATAAGCATCGAAGAACCTCCACTGTAAGATGGTTGAATTAGTGGCAAGCCTTTCTCTTGGCATGAAAAAACCCTGCACCAACTGCAGACAGACTGCTGTCCAAAAAGGACAAAACTTGGTAGCAGGGAAGTCGACAGCCTAACTCTGCCAAGACAGGGTAGGTAAGTCCTTCATAATCCCTGCTCTACAACAAATGTCTGTCAGAGAAACAGGACCCAAAGGCTGAAGAATGATGCTGGAATGTATGGAGAGAAAATGGGAACTGTCCAGGCAGTCATTGGTATGTCCTTTCTTAGTTTTGGAAGCTGCAGGCCCTGCACTTCCTATATAAGCAAATATATTTATCCCTCTCAGGTCTCTGAGGTGGTTGAAGAATAGACAGCTAGAGTCTCATAGTTAAATTTTGAGTTGTTTAGGAATCAAGAGGGTGTTATAGATCTAAGAAGATACTCTTAAAAGTGTGTTGCAAGTTAGTATGAATGTTGAGTCACATATAGACCTTTAAACTCAAGGAGATGGTTAGATAGTAGAATGTTAAAGTCAGGGGCCAAATATGTATAAACTGGACATTGGGAAGGTATACTGGGCCATTTAACTCTCATAAATGTGGCATATTTATATCTATTGTTTTGTATAATACTTACTGTTATAAGAGAAGGAACCATCTGTTGGACTGAAAGGGGAAACTTCTGGGGGGAAGAGGGTAGAAGGGCGGGATAGGAAGGAGGAATAGGGAGAGGTTTGTTACTGAGATGTAACTTGAAGAAAAAAAAAAGTATTTAAAAAAAAAAAAGAAAACATTCTTAAAGACAGGATTTTACTATATAGCTCTGACTGGCCTGAAATTTGCTATGTAGAACAGACTGGCCGTGAACTATGTCTGGCTCCATCTGCCTCCGAGGTCTGGAATTAAAGGTGAGTGCTAATGTATCTCATTTTTTCATTATGAAGCTATGTTCTAATTTACAATTTAATTTTCTCAGGGTTTTATAGTTTTTCTATAAGGTCTTATGTTCAGCCTTTGTGTTTTTCCCCTTCTCCCCTTCCTCCTCCTCTTTTCTTTGTTGGACTCTTACTGTTTCTTGTCTTACCTACTATTGTTCCTAGGCTCATTCTATGACTATTGACTGTTCAAAAATTCTTTCCATTAGATTGCTTTTATTAGAACCTAGTTGCCTTTTTATTTTAAATAATTAGGCCTATTCATTTATTTATTTATTTTTATTGTTTTTTGGAGACAGGGTTTCTCTGTGTATCCCTGGCTGTCCTGGACTCACTTTGTAGACCAGGCTGGCCTTGAACTCATAGAGATCCACCTGCCTCTGCCTCCTCAGTGCTGGGATTAAAGGCGTGCGCCACCACGCCCGGCAATTAAGTTTATTTTTATTGTTGGACATTTTTCATCCGAATAGAATCACATTACTTTCCCCCTTCCCTTTCTTCCCTCCAAGCCTTCCCATGTACGATTTCACTCCACTCTCAAATTGATAGCATGTTTTTCTTTGACTCATATTGCTACACACGAGAGAAAGAATTAACTTATCCAGGAGGCAAGCCCCTTTTCAGTTATCCAATACAGAGTGGTCAACCTTGTTACCATATGCGCACAAACAACTAAAACAGACTAAGCAGTGTGGTGTGTGTGTGTGTGTGTGTGTGTGTGTGTGTTATAAGCATACTTTTTAAGACTGAAGAGATGGTTCCATAGTTAAAAGATTTTACTGCTCTTACAGAGGACTGGAGTTTAATTCCTAGCCTCTAGGTCAGGTAGCTTACAACTGCCTGTAACTCTAATTCTAGGAGATCTGAATCCTCTTCTGGACTTGGCAGCCACATGCACAATGTGATACACACAAATTAACACACATACCTTTTTGAAAAGAAAAACCCAGTTTTAAAAAATGACTAAAAACTGACTTATTCATTGTATGAAGCATGGAAAATACAGGGGAAAAAAAAAACAGAATAAATGCCAACTAGCATCATAGTATATAGGGAAGACTTTTTGGCATTTTGGTAGGCAGACTTAGAGGATTACTGTTCAATTGGGTGGTGCATGCATAATGACGCGAATAAGAAGAAAATGACTCAGGGGCAAAATCCAGGAAAACTCAAATATTTATGTACTGTGTAGAAGACAAGTCAAGAGAAAGAAATTGTGAATAATGAAGAAGACTGGGAAAGGTCAGGGTTGTAAGATGACAAGTTCAAAGGACAAGTGAGTGGGAAGCTGAGGAAACCCATATCGAATTTGATATTAACTGAAACTTGCTCCTTCAATTGTCTCTATTACACACACACACACACACACACACACACACTGATATATATATATCAGTAAATTAAATCTTTTCAAAGAATACAAAGAGGCTGAAAAGATGACCAAGCATTTAAGAGCAATGTAAGAGCATGTCTTACAGCTCTTAAAGAAGATCCTAGCTCAGTTCCCATCACCCATGTCAAGCACCTCACAAACCTCCTGTAATTCCAGGGAATCACACTTGTGGTGTACACACACACACACAGATAGATGAGCACTTGTATTCATGAATTCACAATTTTTTTTAAACTGGAAAGAGCCAATTTCATAGAGCTTCAAGAATAATATTTTGGTTATAATTAAATTTGGGATGGCCACTAGATATCTAAGTGAAAATGCCCAGTAATTCAGGAGTTGAACATGATCTCCAGAAGTCAAGGCTGGAACTAGAAACATGAAAGTAATCAGGATGTTTATTGATGGCAGAGATGGCCGTGTGCTTCACAAAGAGAGAGTGTAGACCAAGAAGAGAAGAGGCAAAGAGGAGAGGAGGTCTGGGGTGGTCTGAGGTTGGAAGAGGAGATGCCAGCATCATGAAGGCAAGGACTGAAACTTTAAAAAAGTTAAAAAAATCACCTTGGCACTTTATTCAATGCTTGACTCATGAAGAAAAAATAAAAACTTACATTTAAGGAATGAACAAATAAATTTCTGGAAAATTAGGTATGTTGCCATACCATGTACCTCCTATCTGTGCCAGAACACAAAGTTGTGTTTCTGCCCAAGACTACAGCAATGGAAATTTCCACACCTGGCAAGCACCTATGGTAGGCTTTTTTAAAATTTTTTTTAACACTTTATAAATTATATGCTGTAACTGAAGCCTTTCCTTCCTTTACTTAGGTTCAGATAAATAGCTTTAATTCTTACCTAACAAATGGAAACATGTCAGGGCTGTTTTTTTCCCTGGTTATATTTGTCATGGGGTTTTTTCTTTTGTTTTGTTTTTCCCACCAAGAAACACCAACCAAAATCCTCAGAATTCCATCAAAACTTTATATATTTTTTTTCAGGACAGGGTTTCTCTGTGAATCCCTGGCTGTTCTGGACTCATTTTGTAGACCAGGCTAGCCTTGATCTCAGTAATCTTCCTGTCTCTGCCTCCTGAGTGCTGGGATTAAAGGAATGCACCACCACACCTGGCTAAAATTTTATATTTTTCAAATACAACCCAGAGTAAGAAGACTTGTCATTTTGAAGGAAACTGCTCTCCATTTTTTTCCTGTTTAGGTCATGTGCATGCATATTAAAATTCCTCCTGGAGAACATTCAACTTGCAAGGAAACCCAGTGAAAGACTGGAGACCTGAGGAACATGAAAACCTTTAAGAGTGGTTGAACATTGGTTTTCTAAAAGCTTCAATTTGATGATCTTCATCTTGTTTCTAATGTTGTATGATGCCACTTACATCCAAATACTGGTATTCTTAAACACGTACATACACACAGCACACACTTTGTCAGGAAAATAAGAAGCACTGTAGAGGATACAGAATTACAAAGAAGGCAGTTCCACATCAGCACTAAATCCTCACACTTCCAAACGATTTTGGAAGGGAATTGAAAAGTTTAGCTTTGTGAGAATTTTTGGCAAGCTTTTGAATGGCTGGAGTTAAATGGAGACTTAAAGAGAAAAACTAAACCATTTAATGGCCAAAACTAACAGGGAGATGTAGTTTAAGTAATCAGATGCTTGTGGTACAGCCTTCATCCAGGTAGCTGATGTCAGTTCTGGGAACCAGGGTCCACAGCACTAGCATAACACAGAGTTGATGAATCAGGCTGAAAGACCAGTCCCTTTTCAGATGTCTGTCAACAGCTAACAGGAGAGAAGCAAGCCTGCAAACCTAACGGGCAACTCCAGCCCTGAATGTTTGACGCTTGAAATTTCAAAATGATGCCTGGGAGAGATTAAAATTGTTTCTCTAGCTGTGCTCCCTTGGGCATTGGGGGAAAAAATCAGTTATCGTTTAAATCCCCTTCTTATCAACTGTCTTAGTGGGGGGTTTTCTAGGACAGTCAAGCTCTCAAGTGAAATATGTCAGAACATATGTCAAGGAACAGAAATGGCATAGAAAATGAATAAGCCTTTCAAAAAATTCCTGTAACACACGTGGCAGCCTGTTCCTTCAAGATACCTTTGCCCTTGGGAAAGCAGTCTACATGGTCACTGAAGACCTGCCTTCAGGCTTTGTACAGCATGCTACGATGATACTGACATTCAATCTAGCATCCTAATTTTATTTTTCTGACCACAAAAACTCATCATAGGAGAAAAGGACCAACAGTGGGGGAAAGCTTTTCATAGACTGTGTAACATAACCAAGTCAAGGAATCATAAAGAAGTTTTTTTTCCCTAAGTCCTAAAGGGAAAGTGTTCTCTCTAGCTCAGCAGGCACAGACTCTGTACTGTGTTCCATGGCGAGAACACCAAGGATGGAGTCCATGAATTCCCTCTTTGTGTCATGCGTGCTACCAGTTTCTTTTCAGGAATCATAGTTTCTAAAAGCAAAATCATTTGCTTTCTTTGACATTGCATCAATTAACTTAGTATAGAGGATTATAGCTTCGAATAGAGATTGACCAAGCAATCTTACTTCATCACCCACACATCATTCTGGGGGAGGGGGGAGGCTGGACACAGAGTGAATTTGCACATTACATGAATGACAGTGTGCAATCAGTCAAAAGACTTTCCTAGTCAAGGGTCCACATCTGCTACCCTCTTTTGATCAGATTCTTTGCTTTATCTCAGGACCCATCCCTTTCGAAGTGCATGCACACTTTCCTTTGCGGACTTCGCAATCTCTATGTCTTTCCCCTTTATTCAGCATTCACACATATTTCTGCTCTAAACCATCGCAGCAGTTTAGAAGAGATTAAATGATATAAAATGTTTACATAGAGAAAAAAACTACGTACCTTTTTCTTTCTTTTCAGTGTTATTGGCAGAAGAGGCTTCTTAAATGCTCCAGCTCACTGGGTAGTCTGGGCACAAGAGAAGAGAGGAGGTTCTGGAAGGAGGTTCTTTACAAACGGACCTTTGTCTGCCTTGTCTCTGCCTGGGATTGACAGTCTCTGCTCCAGCCAGAAAGGAGGGGAAAAGGGAGTGGAAGGAGACAAGAACTGCCTCTCAGGCTCTTCCAAAGCAGAATGAACTGAAGAGTTCCTTCACAGAGGAAGTCTTTACAAGAACATTCATGGTACAGAGTCTCAGAGCAATAAAAATTGAAACCTTGGGGATTTAAAGAGAGCACAGAGTAACTTTTACCTTGAGAGTAGTTTGGGGGTAGGTAGAAGGAGGAAAAGAGGGAAAAGAGGCAGAAGATATAGTATTTAAGGGGAAAAGGTGAGCATCTCTTGTCCTTTCATGGTGTCCCTCACCATTTATATAACCTATGACATTTTAGATAAAATATATTTTCAAATTCATATTTCATCCTTCCATCATCTTATTCATTTGATGAAAGCAAAGATTAAAAAAGTAAACAAAAATTATTTTGGGTCTCAAAAAAGGCACAAAAAGTTTGCTTTATTTTAAACAAACAGTAAAATTCTAGAAATTCCAACCTCTATTTAACTATTCTTTAGTTTGTTTGGTTTTTGAGATAGGATCTCACAGTATGGCCCTGGCTGGTCTAGAACTTGCTAGGTAAACCATACTGGCCTCAAACTTGCAGAGATACTCCTATCTCAGCCCCTGAGTGCTGAGATTACAGGCATATAATACCACACTCAAGTCTAATTTACGCCTTTTAAACTCAATTAGGAGCAACACTATGGGAACTAAGGCACTATAGCAAAGTAGGAGTTACATAGGAAGAGAACAGAGGAAAGGAATCACAGGTTATATTAAGAAAAACACAATAGTGAAGGCTAGAGTAACAACAACCTGGGGCATGGCAAGAAGCTTTGTATAGTTGAAACCAGAGATCTGGAAAATGAAATTTGAGAGATAGAAAGAAGTAAGTGGGTGAAGTGCCTCAAATAACAAATACCATGCTCTAGTTTCTATTTCTATCTCTGGGATAAAATACCCTGACAAAAATCAACTCAGAGGAGAAGGGTTCATTTTAGTGCAGAGGTTTGGATTACAGTAAAACAACAGCAAAAACAAAGAAACAAGAACAAAAAACAGTCAGGGCAGTAGGAACTTCAAACAGCTAGTCACATCACATCCCCAATCAAGAGCAGGAAGAAATGATGCTCACTTGGTTGCTTGCTTGAGATCAACTTGATTTCTCTGTTCTTCTACAGTTCAAGATCTTCTGCCTAGGGAGTAGAGCCTCCTGTGGGGCCTGGGGAGCCATGAGATGGGGGAGCCTGCCTGGGTCAAGAGTGAGGTCGAGGTGTGTCCAAACCCCCAAAATCTTACCTTGAGACTGGCAGGAGTGGGACTCCTCCCTCCCTGCCCTGAGCTTGCATGTCCCAGTGCATATAGCCTTTTGGTCCTCACCACCACCACCCTTGAGGTGGCCATGTAGCCTGGCAGCCAGGTTACAGGCTAAACTTCCTTTCTCCTTATAAGGTCATATCCAGCAAGCACCTGGAATTCCTCTTCACGCAAATAAGGCATTTCCAGCACCTTGACCCCAACCAATAATGTACACTCACCTGTTAATTAATTTAATTATTTTTTTACACTCACCCCAAAAGCATCTGCCCACTCCCCAAAGGTTTAAATCACCTTTGTTCCCCCTAAATAAATGAGCTGCTCAATGAAGCTTCTCTCCCAAGAGCCTGTTCTTGCCTCCCTCACAGCTGCCTGAGGTCTCATCAGCCCTGGCCTTCTGCCTTGCTTTCCCTCTCAGTCCACTTGTCTGATCATTGGTGATCATGTTGTTAAGGGAGGAGAAGCTAAGTGGGAATGATAGCCTCCCACAGTAGACTATGTCTTCTTACATCAAGTACCCAAAGATAATTCTACACACACATGCCCACAAACCAACCCAATAGTCCCCAATTGAGACTCTCATCCTGGGAGATTCCTTGTTGTGTCATGTGGACAATTAAAGCTAAGTATCACATCATAGTGTAAATCTGGAATTTTATCCTGAATGTTAATGAAAAAATAATAGAAACATCAGAAAAGATGACTTCCCTCCCCTTTTCAGTGTGGAAGAATTATAGTGTAATAGGAAAAGGCATTTGAGATGAGGGTAGAGTGGGGGAACAGAACTGTAACAGTAATTGGTAAGAGAAAAATAAGAAATAGGTAAAACTGAATTAGCAACAAAAAGAAAACTGAATCACTCCATCTGAGATTTTGTCATGTTTAAGAAGCTAGCTGAAATAAGAGGGCATTAAATTTTTAAAGGGTTGGACCTTGGGGCTACGCTGCCATTCATCTGGAAAAAGAATTCAAAATGGAGAGCTGTTATACAAACAGGAAAATGAATATAAAAGTTTTGGCTAAGGCAAAAGTGGGAAGACAGAAAAGTTACTTGGTAAGTGCTGAGTTTAAGAAGCATTTGCAAAGGTTTAATTGGGAACTGGTTGTACAGACCTAGAGCTCAGGAAAAAGTCTGGCTAGAGAATTCGTATTTACTCACTAGTCAAACAATACCAAGTATAAGACTTGCACAGTTTTTCAACTGATAGCTGGAGCCATGGTTGTGCCAGTTAAAGCTTACTGTGTATTATTGTATGCTCATGACACATGAGAATATGTTCTCTCTCTTTGTGATCCTCTGAAACAGCTTCAAAATGGATTATAGAAGAAGGAATAGTGCTGGGACTGGAATCTTTCTTTTCAACATTTATTTATTTATTTATTCAAGTTATTTCTTGATCATAACCCACCTTCCTCCTCCCCTCCTGGTCCCACCCTCCTACTCTCTTCCTCTTCTCCCTCCTATCCTTCTCATCAGGTGAGGGGCTCCCTACATATCAACCCGCCTCAGTTCATCAGTTACATGAGGGCTAAGAGCTTCCTCTTGCTCTGGGGCCTGACATGACAGCCCAGTTAGGGTAAGTTGTCCCACTAATAGGCAACAGAGTCCGTGACAGGGATTGTGCCCCTCCTCCATTTGCTGAGGGATCTATATGAAGACCAAGTTGCCTATCATCTATATATGTATAGGGGGTTCTAGGTCTAGTCTATCTAGTATGCTTTTTTTCTTCTTTTTTTGATTAGCGTTTCAGTCTCTGTAAGCCTCTATGAGCCTAGGGTGGTTGGTTCTGTTGATCTTTGTGTGTTGCTCTTGTCCCCTCTGGGTCTTTCTATTCCTCCTCCCTCTTATACACAACTCCCAGAGCTCCACCTAATGTTTGGCTGTGTCTCAGCATCTGTTTTGTGATAGCACATGCTAGTGAGGATGTGGAGAAAGGGAAATACTTCTCCATTGCTGGTGGAAATGAAAACTTGTACAACTACTTTGAAAATCAATCTAGCGATATCTCATAAAACTGGGAATAGTTCTACCTCAAGACTCAACCATACCACTCTTGGAAATATATCTAAAAGATTCTTCACCAAAACACAAGAACATTGGTTCAACTAGACTCATCATTTATTCATAATAGCTAGAAACTAGAAACAACCCAGATGCCCTTCTACCAAAGAATGGATTCAAAAACTGTGGTACGTTACACAGTGGAATACTACTCAGCTATCAGAAACTGGGAAATCATACAATTCAAAGGCAAATGGATGGAATTAGAAAAGCTTATCTTAGGGCTGGAGAGGTGGCTCAGAAGTTATGAACACTGGCTCCTCTTCCAAAGGACCTGGGTTCAAATCCCAGCACTCAAATGGCAGTTCACAGCTCTCTGTAATTGCAGGGCGTGGTGGTGCACACCTTTATTCCCAGCACTTGAGAGGCAGAGGCAGGTGGATCTCTGTGAATTCAAGGCTATCTTTGTTTACAGAGTGAGTTGGAGGCTGATGATCCTTAAGATTCTGGTCCCAGCATCTGTGAGCTGTGTTACACAGAGAAACCCTGTCTTGAAAAACAAAACAAAACAAACAAACAAACAAAAAAAAAAAAAACAAAAGCTCATCTAATCCAGACCCAGAAAGATACACATGGCAGGTACTCACTTATAACTGGATTTTAGCCATATAGCAAAGGATAACCTGTAGAAGTAAATAATTAAATTAGTACCAATATTTATATTATCATTAATTGGTTGGCAGTGTTAATCCTTAACCCGCCATTATAAATACACCTGATGGATCTTAACAAGCCTTAGCCTGGATTGTGCAATCTTGGCCCAATTAAGCTAGCTTGTAATTCTATTCCCAAAATATGATCCCAATATATACATACATCCCCTTGAGCTGTTATTCTCCATGATATGTTGATGTTCCAGGCCATGTGGAGATATAATTCTTCTATTTACCCACGATGTGTCTCCTCCTTCCTTCTCCTGGCTTCTTCCCATGAACCTTCCTGGCAAGGTTAGATATATGCCAAGGAGTGGTATGACTGAGTCTTGAGGTAGAACTTCTTGCTGCTCCAGAGCCTGCCAATCTTTTGCCCACCTACCTCTCTCTGCCCAATCACAGGACTCAACATTTTATTAAAGCCAATCAGAGACAATGAATAACAAGCAAAGTAACAGCAAGCAGACTTCTGTGAACAATTAATTAACATTTAGAATACATAACAGATCACTGCACCAATAACTACCCTACAGTTCACAGACCCAAAGGAACCTAGCATAACTCTCCTACAAGAAACTCTACTCAGCAGTGGATCAAAACAGATGCTGGGACCAGAATCTTAAGGATCATCAGCCTCCAAGAGACAGACAGCTGGGAAGAAAAGAAGCAAAGGGTAGCCAAAGAAGTACTATGAGAATCAGAAAAGTGGTAGAAGTCAAAGAAAGAGTATTTCAGCTGGGCATGGTGACACACGCCTTTAATCCCAGCACTTGGGAGGCAGAGGAAGGCAGCTCTGTGAGTTCAAGTCCAGCCTGGTCTATAAAGTGAGTCCAGAACAGCCAAAGGATACACAGAGAAATCCGTCTCAAAAAAAAAAAAAAAAAAAGAGTATTTCAATAGGAATGAGGGTGAGTGAAAAGTTTTCAACAGTAGTTCTGGGGAAGTTATACATGCCCACCCTGATAAAGAAGTAGATTAGGAAAAACGAGGTTCTGGTAGACCTGCATTTATCTGCTGGATGCTCAGGTTACTCAACCTTACCCAATGTACAATAGCCTGGGAAGAGAATCTGGATAAGGACATATCTATGTCAGGTTAGCTTAGCCTGTGGGCATATCAGTGGAGAATTGTATAAGTGAAATTAATTAATAAGGGAAGATCTAGCCCATTGTGGGAGGCACCATCCCCTAGGCAGAGGGTTCCAACCGTATAAGAGAAGAGAACTCAAACAGAGCGCAAGCAAATAAGAATGTGTTAATTTCTCTTTGGTCTTGGCTGTGGACATGATGTGATTAGCTGTTGGAGCTTCCTGCCTTGGCTTCTCTACAATAATGGACTGTAACCTGGAACTGTAAACTAAAATAAACCCAGCTTTTCTCTAAGTTTCTTTCTTTCTTTTTTCCTTTCTCTTTCTCTCCTTCTTTCTTTCTCTCCTTTCTTTCTTTCTTTCTTCCTTCCTTCCTTCCTTCCTTCCTTCCTTCCTTCCTTCCTTTCTTTCTTTCTTTCTTTCTTTCTTTCTTTCTTTCTTCCTTTTTATTAGTTTGATGGGGTTTCTCAACATAGCCCTGGCTGTCCTGGAACTCATTATGTAGACCAGCCTGGCCTCAAGCTCACAGAGATCCACCTGCCTCTACCTCCCAAGATCTGGGATTAAAGAAGTACACTACCATGCCCAATCTTTGTTAGTTTGATCTAAATGTATAGAAATACGAGGAAAATGGGAAAGTTTCTTCCTTGCATCTGAAGTGCTATCTGCATTGTCCAGCTTGTGTAGATCTAGTCCGAAGCATGGTGCTATTTTGGTGTTCCCTGTGGTCAGATCCTCTCTTTTCTCTTTTAGTTCCCTTATTGTGTTGCTCACTCAGTCTCTTTTGTGTTCAAGTGCATTTTATTTTATACTTTTATATCCAGCAATACCTAAGTATACAACATTCTTGGCACTGCTTCCTGCATGTTGGCTTCAAATGGTATGCAGCCGTTCTTGGTAATGGTCTCATGGTCTCCAAATCCCATATAAGTCACTCAGGTCAGTGTTCCCCGAAGACACACATTTGGACCCAGACTTTCCAGCTCCTTATTAGGTTGTCAAACATTTATGTGTTACTAGCTGGGCTTTCTCCAATGCGGCGGGGGGTGGGGGTGGTGGAATATTAAACATTGTTAAGTATTGAAAGACTTGTTGTTACCTAGATCTCTAGATCTTACACAGAGTCGTCCCTTTTAAGAAATGATTGAGTTACAAGCCAAGGCTGGCAACTGAAGAATCTGCCCTTGTGATTTTTAAGTTGGACTGCAAACCCAGCATGGTGGTACATGACTTAAGTCCTACCACTGGGAGGATATGAGGGGTCTCAGGTTTGAGGTCAGCTTGGATTATGTGGTGAGACACTACCTCAAAAAGAGAGAGACAGAGAGAGACTCAGATTTGAAACCAATATTTGTTGTCTTGTATAGAGGCTTTTGTTTTCTTTTCTAATAAATTGTTATTCAGACCTTTTATTGAACCTCACTTTTTGTTGCCTGGAGACTGACCAATTATTTTGGGAGACAGTAGAAGCGTCCCAAAGCGAAGATTTTAAGTGACAAAATGGCAATATTTTAAGTAAAGCCATTTATATGTACCCAGTTCTATTTTTATGTTCTATATTAAAATAATGATAACTGTGTTTTCCTGTGTTTTTATTTATACATATTACCTTTTCTAGACCTAATAAGGTTTGCTATGAATAAAAACTCACAAATTAGTGACAGATGATTTCAAAGTAAAAGGATATTTTGTGTAGAACTTAAACAATTATGTCTGAAGAACCTGCATTACATTTGAAAAGTGGTCTAATTTGTGTTCCTTATAAAATAATAACAACAGCCATAAAATCCTTGTAACCAGATGAAGTCTCAGAATCATCTCAGATACAAATAATTTCAGATATTATAAAGCTTAGGGTTGTGGGGAAAAATGGGAGTATCCATCAACTCTCCCTCTAATGCCCACCTTGGGGCTCATGCATATGCCCTGATTCAGAACCTGTTTGTCTGTTCTACAACTGACCTCTTTTCTCAGTTCCCTCAGGCTCCTGTCCCTCTGGAATCTCTGAAACAATGGAAAAGCTGCAGCTGGTTTCTCCCAGCAGAGAGGAAAGATTTGTCCTACATGAGCAATTGTGACAAAAGGAGTCTCAGGATGATCACACAGACATAGAGCTAATTCACAACATGTTTTTTTCTTAAGTAATAAACAACTACAGACAACATACCTTTTAAACTACCTCATAATCTCATCAGTTAAGAAGAAATATGCTGTTGCATTCACTTAATTGTTTTTTTGAATTCTGTGAGAGAATTCTCTCTCTCTCTCTGTGTTGTTTAAAATTATTTAAAATTCTCCCTCAAGATCTCTGCAGAGCCTGGGATATTTGTGCCTACAATGGTTTTTGCAATTAGGTTAAACAACGAAACCTCTATTTCTCAAACTTAGCTTTATGTCACTGGAATAAAACTTAGTGAAAACAGACAACCCTGAGGAAGTCTCCATTGAGGCTCGGAGGGGAAACACAATCACCAAGTTACTGGTGAAACAAGATGTGATGCTGTTACAGCTTCAGGAAGAAAAAAGCTTTCAAGAGACAAAATTGTACTGGGATGCAACTTGGGCAGTGTCAAATACTGGGAACTTCCTTCTGTGGCTATAATGGGACAGGAAAAGAGTCTATTGGTTAGAATGGCAAGCCCGGGTCCCCTTCTCTCTGGAAGAGAGAATAAGGTGGCCTCTGGGATTTTCCACAGAATTGATACCTACAAGTAACGTGCACTACTCAAAATAGTGAGAAAGAAAGTATGAGATGGGTATCAAGAGAGAAGTGTGCCAAGGAGAAGTATCTAGTTTTAGGACTCCATGGAACACGTAGGGTGAATGGTGGTATTAGTGTACAGATACACTCTGACCAGAGGCCAGAAAAGAAACCTGGGAACATCCTTTGTAGTCTTCCAGGGGTTGCCAAAGGTAACAGACTCACAGTGCAGAGAGCTATATTCCAGATTCCAGCGTGAAGTGTATGCTCTGTCAGAAAATCCTAGTCACTTGACAAACCAGACAGGGTGGAATGATCAAGTGTTCTGTGACAGGCCCCAAGTTACTGTCCTAATCTTCCAAAGTTGTTTTCACGCACATGCATCTGATAAGTTGACAAATTTAATAATAGTGGTATTGCCAGTGGTTATAATAACATTGACTGTCATTATTAAGTGTGCTCAGTGTTCATCCCCTATTGTATTTAATAGGGAGGGGCAAGTTATTTTCATGGAGAAGTTTTCAGACGAGGGGCTTGCTTTCAAAGGGATTAGGCAACTGGGCCAACTTCACACATTCTAAAGTCATGAAGCTCAAGCTGGAAATAAAGGCAAAGGTATGCTGTTGGGGTAGTGTTAAGCATTCTAAATGTTAATTAATTGGTCCTGCTTGCTGTCTGTTACTTACATTGACTCTGATTGGTTAAATAAAATGCCGAGGCCTGAGATTGGGCAAAGACAGAGAAAGGTAGGACTTCCTGGGATTAGAAGAGGAAGCCTGCACTTTAGACAGAGGATTAATTCATTCCAGATAGCAACAGGAAGAAGAAGGAATTCCAGCCAGCAGCAGGAGGAAGAAGAAGACACATACATGCCATGGGTTAGAAAAAAAAGAACCTCATTCCACATGGCCTGGAACATCGGCTAGTGTGGAGAATGGCAGTCCAAGGGGACATATGTACATATGGGGTCATGTTTGGGTAATAGACTTAAGAGCTAGCTTAGATAGGCTAAGATTGCACAACTCAGGCCAAGGCTTGTTAAAATCCATGTGGTGTCTGTTTGTGCTCATTTATAATGGCTGCTTAAAGATTAACAACCACCAAACCAATTAATATAATCTAAATACTGGTTAAATAATTTAACTAGCCATATTTCTTTTTACAGTATGCTCTTAAACAATGTACCTCAGTAAGGAGAAAAAGACATAGAGTGAGTGTCTTAGGTTTTATTGCTGTGAAGAGACAACGTGACCACACTAATCCTTACAATTGGAAACACTTAACTGGGGCTGGCTTACAGTGTCAGAGGTTTAGTCCATTATCATTATGGCTGAAAGCATGGCAGCATGCAGGCAGACATGGTGCGGGAGGAGCCGAGAGTTCTACATCTTGATCCGCAGGCAGAGACTGTGTGCCACACTGGGTGTAGCTTGAACATATGAGATCTCAAAGCCAGCATCCACAGTGATATCATTTTTCCCAAAGGGCCACCCCTACTCCAACAAGGCCACGCCTACTCCAAGGCCACACCTCCTAATAGTGTCTTACCTTTTATCAGTCAAGCATTCACACATAAGTCTATGGAGGCCAAACCTGTTCAAACCACCACAGTGAGTGATTGAAGAATATAAAGTAATACCGGCTAGAGAGCTGGGTTGGTGGTTAAGAACATTGGCTACTCTTATAGAGGGCCTGGGTTCAATTTCCAGCACCCACATGGCAGCTCATAACTGTCTTTAACCCAGATCATCAGACCTCCTATTCCGACCTTGGGGGATCAGGCAAGCACATGGTGCACAGACACATCCAGGAAAAACACTCACACACAAAATTAAATATATAAAAAAGATAATATTCTTTTCAGATCTGTAGGTCATAATTTGAATATGAATGAACCGCACATGCTTTCTGTGAACCACATAACTATCACTTTCTTACCCATATCTGCTCAGGCAATTTTCTCTTAATACTTGGCTTGAAATGATTTCTTAAATCAATTCAATTGCATTTTCTACAAGTCAGACATGAAAAACTGCCAGAATGTTGACTCTTTCTAAATGACTGTAATTGAAGGGATAAAATTATAGTGTCCAGCACTTGGTATGTATTTGTTGACAGGAATGGTGTTATATTGTCATTAAAGGAAGTCCTTCTGTTGGTCATTTCTCTTTCTTCGGAGTTCTCTTATTGAATACCACTGTAAATTCTCAGTTTTCTTTTTTATAAAATGTGTGATTTAAAGAATGATTTTTTTTTACAGTTCCTTCTATTTCCCACTTTATATGAGTGTCTGGTACTCAATATATTTAAAATTGTTTTTGAGATAGGGTCTCTCTACATAGCCCTAGCTGTCCTGGAGCTCATTAGGTAGACCAGACTGGCCTTGAACTCACTGAATTCAGCCGTCTCTGTCTCCCAAGTGCTGGGATTAAGTCCTTGCACCATAATGTCTGACTCAATATCTTTAAATTTTTTTAATTTAAAAATTTTAAAGATTTTCTAGTTCCATCCGTTTGGCTGATAATTGCATGATTTCCTTGTTTCTGATAGCTGAGTAGTATATCATTGTGTAGATGTACCACAGTTTTTTAATCCATTCTTCAGTTGAGGGACATCTGGGTTGTTTCCAGTTTCTAGCTATTACAAATAAGGCTGCTATGAACATAGAAGAGGATATGTCCTTGTGGTTTGGTGAGGAATCGTTTGGGTGGGGACACTCCACATCGGAGGAGTGTGAAGGGTGGGAGAGGGAGGAGAGGGTGGGAGGGTAGAAGCAGGAGGGGTGGAATGAGGGCACTGTGATAGAGATGTAACTTGAAGCAATAAATAAAGAAAAAAAAACCATTGAAAAAATGTTTGAAAGATTTATTTTATTTTTTGTGTGTCTGAGTGATTGTGTATGTGTCTGCATATATGTATGTGCATCACATATGTGCAGAGCCCTAGGAGATCAGAATAAGGTAGATTCATTCCCTAGACCTGAAATTATGGTTGACTGTGAGCCATTATGTGGATGCTAGAAACTGAATATGGGTGCTCTGCTAGCGCAACACGTGCTCTTAACCACTGAGCCATTTCTCTAGCCCTCTTTTTAGCTTTAATATGGCTTTACACTTAAGGAAGCCACCCCCACCAAATGGAAAGCAACATCAGGGCCCAAAGGAGAGCAACAATCCAAAGACTTGGGCAACAGGTAGCTGGAGATGTCAACGGGCATCTGGGTGATGCCAGATGAGGTCAACTGCCACAACTTTGTGTAAACTGATCGGCTTATTAAAGAACATCAGTGACTCAAAAGAAATCTGGTTGTAGCCCTGTTCTCTGGCTGGTTAGAAGATCCCTTCTGGTACGGCTCTTCCATGCCTTACTTTGTGGGGTGTGCCAACCTGACCAGCATGCTAATGCAGAGGGCACCTCGTGTCACCAAAAACTACTTTGCTGCCCCTCACAGCCCAGAGTTCATGTGGAGGCAGGAGTAGAACTTAGTCTCCAACACAGGCATCTTCTCCCTTGTGATGCTCTCCTCCACACTTGTTACATCCCAAGATCCACTGCAGTTTGAGTTTAAACACCTACGCATCTCCTGCCCCTGGAAGAGGCAACCAGGGCCATTGAAGAAGCAAATATGGTAGTCAGGGGAGCTTTGCTCCTGGACCATTACAGGGAGAATGTTTTCCCTTTTAGTATGAGAAGTCCTACGAATGGAATGCCCATTTCGTCAAGTGTAACAGCTTTTGCTTCGCAGCATCAAGCCTGAGTTTCATACCCAGACCAGATCAGTTCCTTCTCCGAGTGTTTAACGCGCTCTGTAGGTCGGTGTGCACCCTGCCTTCGCAGTTTCCTGTGACGAAAGTGGATGTCTTCTCCTTTGCCAAGTAGAAGAACAATAACTGGAAGGCTCCTGTACTTCTCAGTCACCATACAAAAACTTAGATCTCATCCTAGAAGCAGGCTTGAGGAATGGGGCAAGACAGAGGTTCTGTGTAGTTTGACTAGCTCATGTTTACTGCTGTGGACTGACTGGTGGGAGCTCGGTGGTGTTCTTCCAGCACCATCATGTTGTCCCGCTAAGCATCACTCATACGCTAGTCGTGGACTGTAGGGTCAGGCATCTGCACTCCTTTGTCAGCCTGGGGTAATTTAAGTCATCATCAGGATAGCTTATACCTGGGGCTGGGGACAATGGAACCTCCCACTCTGACCTGACGTTCCCTTTCTCCAAATGGCTGACATCCTCTTAAATCACGGTGCCCTGCCGGAGCACATGAGGATCTAGCTAGGTTTCTTCGCCATGTTTGTGATGATACCAAGTCCGCTAGAATAGGAGTGGTTGAGTGGGTGTGTCCCTGCTGGTCAACTTGCTCAGTGTATGTGTCCTTTTAGAGAAAGGTCAATCCAAACATGTACAGGTCAGCACACACTGGGGTTCTGCTGCTGAAATGTCTCCTGCCATCTACCAAGTGTCTGTGCCTGTTCACCCCCCTCTCTGATCCTGCATGGCCACCACGCGGTACCCTCCTCTGTGTCTTTCTACCAGGACAGCCTGAAGCTAACCATCAGCAGGCATTGCTCAGTGGATGAACGTACTGGATCCGAGCTTGATGCATGGACCTACAATGTGGAAGGAGAGAAATTACTGTCAAAATCTGTCCTCCGACTTCTGCATGTGTACCATGGTGTGCATGCACAGGCATGCACACCATAAATAAACAAATTGTAATAAAATATATGTTTTAAAAGAGTTCCTTCTCCATGTCATTGACTTGATCACCATTGACTTTGTTATCAGCAATCACTACAGGTAGGTCTTTCTAGGCTCCTCAAGAGCATCCTTGGGCAAGAAGAAGTACCAGGTGGACATGAATTCCTCATCTGTGGTACCTGTACACCCAATGACAAGAGGAGAGCCAACCATACCCTTGCCTGATTGTCAGGCCTAGGGCTAAGTGCTGTACTGCCATGTCCCATCCTGTATGTCACAGACCCTTGGTTCTGAGAAAGGCTAATTTCTACAGACCGTTAATTAGGTACTCGGATTTTATAAGCTGCTGGGGCTGGACGGCAGGAAATCATTCCTTTTGGACATTTGGGACTATTTTGGCATGAAACTGGCCCTGTACCCCCACATAGCCATTGACAGCAACGGTACCTTCTTCACAGACCTCAGAGGCTTTCAGCTACAGTCCCAGGGCTATTTAAAGACATCATGGTCTTTGTCCAGGAGGATCGGGATTGCCTGGGCATGTTGCCCAGGCTTTGGCCATCTTAGGCCTCAGTCATAGTCATCTAGAGGTGATCTTAGTGGTAATTCATGCAATATGACAACTGGGGGTTAGGGTTGTGGGCTATAGAACAATTTACTACCGCTTTTCCCTCCTTTTAGAATAACAACCCATGGGAATGAATCTGACTTTTTCCTTAAATTATCAGCCATGTTTTGGAGCTTGATCTCTCCCAATAACAGGATCAGGATCCCAGATATCTAAGATAATTGCTCTATAACACATCCATTTCTCAGCCACTTGACCTCCATGTACTGGAACACCTCAACATTCACTGCCTGAAGCCAAGTGGTATCCATTAGGCTTCGTTCTGTTATCACTTCATCTTTTCTTTTCTACATAGGCCTGTGATTTCTACCTGCTAGTTTTGTACACAAAACCTTACTTTATGTCTTAGTTACTTTTGTACTACTGTAATAATTAAGCACCCTGATCATGGCAACTTACAAAAGAAAAGATTCATTTGGCCTTATGGTTTTAGAAGGATAGAGCCCATGATGGCTCAGCAAAGGCATAATGACAGGAACAGTTGAGAGCTTACACCTTGATCTGAAAATAGGAGGCAGAAAGAGAAAGACAGACACAGAGAACAGAGAGAGAGAGAGAGAGAGAGAGAGAGAGAGCAAGCATTTGGGAATGGTGTCTTTTTGACACCTCAAAGCCTGTCCTCAGTGACACAACTGTTTCTATTAGGACATTGTTCACTTTATATGGCTTCTTAAATGTAACAATTAAGAAAAATAAATAGGTCATTTAATAGATCTGATCAAATCCAAGAATGATCTTTTTAAATAAAAGGATAAGCCAAGTAACCATAACTATTTTATGGGACAAGAGAATTTTAACTATAGAGTAATTTTGTTCTATTTCCATTTAATGTTCTCTGAAATATGAGCAGAATGGTGGTCTGTCAATATCATTTCTTTTACATTGCAAATGGAAATTAATGTATATTAAATTAGCTGCAAAATTGCTCTCTCACTAGTAAAACATATTAAAGATTATATGTTCTTTACCTCTGGTACTGAAATAAATGAATGTTATGTTAAAATCCAAATAAAAATATTTGTACATTGAAATAATAAACTTACCAAAACTAAGACTATGTCTGTATGTACATATGAGTGAGAAAGGATGTAAGGTGACAAGAAAAAATATGCAATGGAAACACTTTCCCTAGGTAGTTCACCTCCAATCCAGGGAGTGTGCTATATTCAGTGCAATCCAATTAAAACATAACTTGCTATTCAGTAAAATTTTGAATGTGTATTAGAGAGTCAAATATGCTTCCTAAAAATCCAAGACACTAACATTTCTTGAGGAAAAAAAAAAAAAGAAAAAAATCCTATACCCTTTTTTTGTTGTTTTGCTTGTTTGTTTGTTTTCTAGGACAGGGTTTCATGTAGCCCAGGCTGGGCTAGAGTTCTCCCAGTTGCTGGGGACAGCCTAGAACTTCTGACCCTCCTGCCACCACGTTCTGAGTGTGTACAGCACCATTCCGGGATCAGACAACAACAACAACAAAACCAGTTACCTTTCTGAAATACTTTCTATTCAATGGCAGGTTCCTTTTCAGGAACCTTTAACAGTTCTAGAGAGGGTTTCTTTTTAGGGAGTAGAGGGACAGTTTAACAAAAATTTGTCTCAGGTTGTGGCCAGTTTACAGAATGTTCACTATATGGGCTCACTGTGATGTGCTGCGGCCTAGTAGGATTCAGGTATACACATCTTAGTATCAGAAAGCCTAAAGAGCAGTAAATGGTGCTTTTGTGTCTTCATTAATTTTGTGTCTGGGACTTACAGTTCAAGTTACTTTAATATGAAAATATCAAAAAAGAAGGCCAAGTGTCAGTGAGAGGGTGGCTTAAGAATGTCACACTGGTTCAATGTATTTTCCTCTCTGTGGAAATGAAGGCTTTTAAGTGTCAAAGAAATAATAAAAATGAAATAAAATAAAATCTAAAAGCATTTCTACCAGTGCAGGTAGTTTTTTCCCCTCTGATCTAAAGGTTTCTGAGTGATTTCTCTATTGGTAACCTGACTTGTTCTGATAAGAGACTAGTTTTCCAAGAAGCCCAGAAGGTGGTGATGACTTAGTTTGGAAGGAGTTCAGGAGAGAATTTCTGACACTCTAACTCTCGCTGAAGCTGACTAGTCTGTGATGCGTTAGACAGGAGGAGCTTGTAAAATACACTGTGTCCTTTTTAAAAATATACAACATTATAAGGGGGGAATCTTCCCTTACCTCATTTTACATTTTGTCTCCTTCATGTGCGCCAAGGAAGAGGAAGTCAGATGGCCAGTTACCTCCAATATCGTGCACTTTCTCTCTTTTGCTCTTTCCTTCCCTCTCTCTCCCTTGTTTCCATAATACTTTACTAGTGCTGCACTCTGGATCATGTACTGGATTTATCTAATTCTCAAACAGAATGAAATTATATATTTTTAAGAGCATGAATTGTATCATTGTAGGGTTACTAGAGATGCATATCTCTAGGTAAAGAACCCTGTAGCTTTACAAATATTGTTTTTCCCAGTATCACTTTGATGTACCAAAATAACCTTACCGAGGGCCCAGGAGCTTCCAGGGGCAGGGGGGCGGTAAAGAACAAAAGATAGAGAGCCAATACAACTGTAACTTTCAACAGAGTGGAGACAGTCCTGACATGAGATGCCCCAAGGAGAAAGAGGGAGACAGGCTCCATGCCAGGACCTTGAGGTCTGTGGGGCACAGTTTGTTCTATGTTCAGTGTGTGGCTGTGGTTTGAAACCCAGTTATACCTACCCACCATGGCAAAGCAGTCATGTTTGGGGAACAGTAGATGATTGTGTGAGTCCAATAAACTGTCATGCGGGGCTTCCAAGTGCTCAGAGCCACTCACTGCCAGCACAGGGCTCTGCAGCAGCAAACATGCCCAAATAGCAGGACACTGGCTTCTGTCAGTACCGACTTATAACAGTGTCAGTTTGTAGATATGGTTAAAACTAGAAGCTGTGGGTTTCGGGATGAAGCTTAGCAGCAGAGAGCTGGATCCAGTCCCCAGCACCGTAAAACCCAAACCAAACTGGAGCACACAGTTTGAATGGATCATTCCGTTCTTGTCATACGGAACACTGAAACAAGGCTACTGCTCCAGAACAAGTAAGTTTCCACAATTTCTGGTCGACTTCGAGAATGAGGATTCTTTAAGAAAAAGAAATCGAATGAAGAGAGATGACCCAAATTTGAATCCATATTGTGTTTAATATGCTACTTCAGTGTGAAGCTCCAAGATACTTTTTCCCCCCAGATTGAGTTGAATACAAAGCATACACATGCACTTGTCTGTGTGTTTTTCTCTCTCTCTGTGCATGTATGTGTTGCTAAAAGTTGAACCTAGGCCTTTTTACATGCTAAACTTCCGTTCTCCCAATGAACTGCTTCTCTCCTTCATTGTTTTGTAAATGAAATATCTCAAAAGACTGCATTCCAAGGAAATACATTTCAAATGGTAGATATTCAGGTGCTCTGTAAATATATGTGGAATGAAGGAATTTCTGGCTTATCACTGTTTTTGCCAAGTTTCTAAAAACCTGACAACCATGAGTGAATTTCCTTAGGGTTTCTTACAGTGGTGCTTCTCCACTTTCTTAATGCTGTGACCCTTTAATACCCTCCTCATATTATGGTGACCCAAACCATAACATTATTTTCATTGCTACTTCATAGCTGTAATTTTGCTACTGTTATGAATCATAAGGTAAATATCAGATATGCCGGATATTTGATATGTGACCCCTGTGAAGGGATCATTTGACTCCCCAAAGAGGGTCCCGACCCACAGGTTGAGAAGCGCTGTTTTACAGGACCGTGGGTGAGGGTCTGTTTACAGGAGCATAAGTGTCTTGTTAGCGGTTACACCACTGAAGAAAAAAGCTCTCCCTTCCTCAGCAGCCATTTACTGAGTATAAAACCTTAAGCAGCAGTGGATCCATGAGCTCCTCCCTGGTTCATGATGGGCTGTTAATGGGAAGGATTTTGCAGGTAATCGGACTGACTAAAGATCTTTCACTGAGTGTGGTAGGCCCATCCTCAGAAGCAAATGGTAAGGACAAATTTCACTTTCGAATTAGGTGAAATCCATATTTCCTCAAACTGACCAGCCTGAGATGGGTTTCAGGATTCTCACACCCTGTCAAACAAATCATCCTCCTCCAGTTCCACATGGTCCTATCTGAAGATGATGTTCAGTGTATTCGGCAACCTCTATGGCTGCATACATCTTATAAATAAATGCAATAAATGTTTATTAGTCAGTCAATCAACACAGGTTTTAAATAGTTCATTTCTGTAACCAAAGTAAACTAAACTATGTGTCACAAGTTGCTTAAACTGCAATCTGTCTTATAAAGCAAAATGTTCATTAAATCATCCTAATATTTTCTAAATCATTAATGAATTTTTTAACTACTAGTGTGATCTTATGTGTGATAAGTTTAAATTAGCCTGAAAGCTTAAGAACAGACTTTTGTTCCTGGGGGCTGATGCGGTCAGAATGGCTGGGCATCAGAAGCAGCCTGTGGAATGGGGCTAGAGCACTGTCTGCCATCAGGGTTGAGCCTCAAATTCAGGGGTTTTTCTTTTAGCTCCTAATGAAGTGCCGGACTCCATCTTTCTGTTGCACGGTTACACCTGTACAAATGCTTAAAGGGCTTAAGTCTTAGGAAAGTCACATGTAGCTTGGATTTTTGTTCCAGGATTCCTGATACCATATATTCCTATGGGCATGCATACACAACTTCCTTGAGGTTGACTCTGTGAGTTGCATTCCAGGAAGAAGGCCTGACATCACACGGAGACCACTTTCAGTTGCTCCATTTCCTGGAGCCTGCTGCTGGCAAAATGCCAAGGACAAGATGTGTTCAATTCAAGTCCAAAGCAGCCTTGTTAGGAGAAGCAGATGGCTCACCTAAGGTGAAAAAATTGGTTTCTTGGGGGGAACGAAGGGTAGCTTATTCCTTTCTTCTCTTGGAAGGTGAGAATGTTGGGAGGCAAAATAAATAAAACACGTAACAAATGCACCCCACAGCTGAACAGAATAATTATTGCTGAGCAAGCCTGGGAGGAGGGGGCATCCTCCTGCCTCCAGGCAGGCTGGAAGCATTTGTCACATAGCTATTAAAGGGCTCCAGAACTAGAAGGCACCAAGACTCAGAAAACATTCCATCAGAACACCTAGTAAGGACCAACATGCAACTAACCAGATCAACCATTGGTAGTTCTCACTGGAAGAAAATAGGTGAAAAGAGTGGCTTAGGTTTAGGAAAAGGACCTGGTGTGTGGCAAAGTCAGAACTGTGCTCCTTCCGGAGGGTTGGGACAGACTAGCAAGGATGGAAGAGCTGGAGTGAGCCATCTGCTCCTGCTCAGGAGAGAAAAAAGTAGATTTGATTTAGGTTTTTCTCCTCAGGCCCTGATTATATGGTGCTTTATGTTGAATCCCAGGGCTTCATGCCCACCAGGCAAGGACCCTACTCAGTTTATGGCACCCCCAGCCTGGCAGCAAGAGTTTCTTGATGATTTTCTAACACTTTCCAGATTAGAGAGAAACTTCTGAGATTTAGTGTCTAGGTCCCCCTGGAATCACATTTCATCAAAAGGCTATTTAGCCATGGGTGAGGCATGCCCCACGACTAGCTTATTCTTTTGCTTGAATATTTGCTCCTAAAATATTCTTATTTATGAATTTAGAATTTTATATACCTTGCTGATGTGTAGACTATATCTTTGCTTAAGGAAACAACTTTGGAGGTCATTAGAAAACCTTATTGAATACATGTTACAGACAAACCTAAAACTTTCAATATTTTAATCAATTGATAAGTTTATTATTGTGTGTTATTTACATGTGTGTCCCAATTCAAATATAGATGTTAGGGAACAACTTATAGTAAATCAGTTCTGTCCTTCTATCGTCTGGGTCCTGGAGATTGAATTCAGGTCAGCAGGCTTGGCAGCAATCACCTTTACCCACTGAACCATCTTGCCAGCTTAAATAAATACATACTTCAGTATCTTGAGGGTTTCCCAGTTCAGGCTAGACCAGCAGCCTAGTAACGTAGGAATGCAGATAGTATCATCTCCAACTCTGACCAAGTTTTTTATCTTGCTATTCCATGAATCTTCATCCCAGAATCCCCAGTGTTTCTTCTCTGGTTCTTGTTTCTCTTTTTAAATACAACACAGATCATCCCAGAAAGGTACCCCCCAACACTGGCTTCCTCAAAACCAGCAGAAGATCATCCTGAATTATCTTTGTGACTCATTATGGAGATTCATCTCCCTGGACCTTCAGAACCAGTTACATATTGTAGACTGTAATCACACAGTCTCACAAAATTGCAAACCTATAGCTTTCTGCAGTGGTCATTGTCTAGAGGACCCTTGAGGGGGTAAGCTGTGGGCAGCCTTCATAATTCTGCACATGGCGTCCATAAGAATCTTTAAAAAGAAAAGAGAGGGGAAGGGGCATGCCACTGGTTACAACGTCTACCCTGAGCCCCCCATGGCCTTGATCATGCAACTCAGAAAGGGAATTGTTACGATTATATGACTGTGGAGAACTCAGACCTACAAGAACTGTGGCGACACTTATTCTTTTGCCGGCTGGGCTTGCTACGGTTGTGGTTGAGTGTTCCAATGTGACCATCTTTCCACCATCAGAGAGAATGTGCTTGGGTGGCTTGTGCTGGTATTTCACCCTTGAGCTTTTCAAAGCCACAGCAGCAACACTTGGAGTCCTTGCACTTGGTTGTCATGCTCCTTGGGAGGAAATGGCGGCATTGTAACACCGTAGATATTGGGCACTTGTTCACTGTAGACCATCTTTCCATTGGCTTTTTGATGACTTTGCTGGTTAGTTTTTACCTTTTGTTGTTGTTGTTTGTTTTTGTCAATTTGACATAAGGTCTTTCATCTGGAAAGAGGGACTACCAAACTGAGAAAAAGGTTTTATAAAATTGGCCAATAGGCAAGACTGCTGGGCATTTTCTTAATCAATGATTGATGTGGGTGGGCCCAGCCCACGAAGGGCATTGCCTCCACTGGGAAGATCGTCTTGGGTTGTAAGAAAGGAAACTGATGGTGCCATGGAAAGCAAACCAGTGGGCAGCATTCCTCCAAGGTCTCTGATTTAGTTCCAGCCTCTGGCTTCCTGCCCTAACTTCCCACAGTGACAGTGACGGACTGTGACAAGGACGCATGAGATCAAATAAACCTTTCTCTTCCCAGGTTGCTTTTGGTTGTGGTGTTTATCACAACACTATGAAAGAGAACCAGGACAATGGCCAATATATGTGGACTGGCTACAGAAATGAACAGAAGTAACAAGGACCCAGTTATACAGCCTTACATCCCAGAGAGTGTCCTGTGTCCCTTGGAAAGGAGCAGATGATTCCCATCATATGCAAAATAGAAACTTTAGAATTGAGTGTTAATAACTCCATCTCCTAGTTTAGAGACTGGGCAAAAGTACTAATTGTGACTATAAATACTTTCTCAAAATCTCACTGCATAAGCAAAGGAGAAGTTTTCTCTGCAACTGAGATTTATGGAAGTGAAGCGGCAAGATGAGGTTTGCATCTCGGGATGTTTATTGCTCATGGAGCTGTGGCTAGCCTTTTGTGAAGCAAGGTTCCCGCTGGGTAGAGATGGAGCAGCTAGAAGAGAGATGTATGGTGTTACTGCTTCTTCGCCTTTCTCGTGTTCCTGTCTCGAGCTGTACACCAGCTGAAGAGACTTAATTTTTAAATGTCACACCCCAAGAGCTCACCATTTCTTACAGAGCATGGTCATAGATCACCAAGGACACTGGATTTGAAATGTATATGAAAAGGGTCACACAAAGGCATCCCACTAGCCTTTTCTTTAAGCTTTAGAGAAGTTTAAAGAAAACTTTAAGGACTAAAGAGGAAGATGGGTGGGATTTTTTTGGGGGGGGGTGATGTTTTATGATTGTATACATGTGTGTGCATATTTCTGGGTGTGAGTGCATGCATGCATGAGCCACGGTGCATGTGGGGGGGTCAGAGGCCAGTGCCAGGTGACATTTTCACCTATGTTGCTTGAGAACAGCATTTCTTGTTGCTCACCACGTATATAATTGGTCCCCAGTTATTCTCCTGATTCCACTTGCCATCTCATCATGAGACTGTGGGGAATACAAGATTTTGCTGCCTTAGTCACTGTTCCATTGTTGTAAAGAGACTCCATGACCAAGGCAACTTTTATGGAAGAAGGTGTTGAATTGGGGACTTGCTTGCTGTCTCAGAGGGTTAGTACATCATCATCATGACGGGGAGCACAATAGTGCGCAAGCAGACATGGTGCAGGAGAAGTAGCTGAGAGTTCTACATCCTGACTTGCAGGCAGTAGGGAGATTAAAAAAAAAAAAAAGAATGGTTCTGACATAGGGTTTTGAGACCTCAAGCCCCACCCACCCCCCCACTTCCTTCAATAAGGCCACACCCCCTAATCTTTCTAATCTAGCAATTCTCAGCCCATAGGTCATGACCCCTGTGGGGATCACATAGCAGATATTCTGCATATCAGATATTTACATTACAAATCCTAACAGTAGCAAAATCACAGTTATAAGGTAGCAATGAAATAATTTTATGGTTGGGGGTTACCACAACAGGAGGAACTGTGTTGAAGGGTCGCCGCACTAGGGACGTTGAAAGCCACTGCTCTAAGCCTTTCAAACAGTTCCACTGCCTGGTGACTAAGCATTCAAATATTTGAGCCTATAGAGGCCATTCTTATTCAAACCACCACTGTTTGGCTTTTTTTTTTTTTAATGTGAATTCTGTGAATCTGAACACATGTCCTTGCAATTGTCCGCAAGTACCCACTGAGCGTTTTCGCCAGTCAGTCCCTTCTGATGACATCTTATTGATGATGCAGCCACTCGACCTTTATTTCTCATTGCAAGTTTGTGATAGGTATTATTTTTCCTATACTGTAGGTAGGATGGAGGTTCAAGGAAATTAAGTTACTTATTGGAGGTAATAGGGAAGACTAAAAGTTTAAAATCAAAGGATTGTCTTCTGGTCAGGTTCATATGGAAACGTGGAGATCATACTGAAGAGCTAAATTTTAATGTGTCTCTGAAGCCGCTGCTCCCTCCGCTGTGCCTTACGTAACTGTGGCACTGGCGCACAAGAGGACTGCCATAGTAGTTTAAAATGCCACCGACACAATGGTGCAGGAGAAACACTGTCTTGAGAACATTTAGCTCAGCTGAGCCCACGAGTCACGGCTGACCTACATTCAACAAGCACGTTCATGAACGATGAGTAAGGAAAACATTTGTCTCTTAGGCCATGGAGACAAGGCTGACAGTCATAGTTAGTCATTTGGATCCCTCCTTGGCTCTCCACAGCAGCCGAGTGCCTAGCAGACTGTTTTTAGATTCATGTTTGAGCGCCAAGGGTGGTCAACAGGCCAAAGAGGCAGGTGCATGAGGGGTGTCTTCTCAGTGCGAATGAGACATGCAGGAACAGCAGCCGACACACGGCTACCCGACATTTCTGTGCTCTGTTAGTGGGCCGAGTTACCCAGATCTTAGAAATTCCCGTCAGTCACCAGGCGTCTTGGGCAAGTTCTCGCTTTTGTTTTTGTTTTTTAATCTATTATTATTATTATTATTATTATTATTATTATTATTATTATTATTATTAT
>CAJQZJ010032178.1:2033838-2055667 GCA_907164525.1 Lophiomys imhausi | reverse complement strand
AGGATGTCGCATGGATGAGAACCTCCAGGATGGTGTGCTGCTGAACTGATTCGAGAATGTACTTAACTAATAACTAATTTGAGACTGTGATTCCAGCACTCGGGAGGTGAAGGTGGGAAAATTCAGGGCCAGCGTGGGTTACATGACATCCTGTTTCAAAGAAACCAAAAATAAAATTTATAAAGCCCTTACTAGCCTCTAATATACTAGGGCAGTAGTTCTCCACTCTGCTAATGCTATGACTCTTTAATACAATTCCTCATGTTGTGTTAACCCCCAAACCATAAAATTATTTCACTGCCACTTCATAACCGTAATTTTGCTACTGTTATGAATCGTAATATAAATATCTGATGTGCAGGATATCTGATAAGTGACCACTGAAGAGGGTTACAACCCACAGATTGAGACTTGCTGTACTAGGCAATGAACTCCTTTACAATGTTTATGGTATAAATGTCTCTGCTAACAAATTTTAAGACAGGAAGCATTTTGTCTACTACAGTCCCTACTTATAGTACCTGGGAAATAAAAAGTGTTAACTTTCTGGTTAATTAATTAATTAATTGATTGATTAATGAATTAATTTTTGATAAAAATATTTAAGTGAGTACACAAGGAGACACTATCTTGCAAAATAGAGAAATTAGACAGTGAGGGGCAAGGAACATGGGTCAGTGCAGTGGGGGAAGGGAATGACTGAGAACAAAGTACAATGACATATATTTTAAAATGTCCCAATGAATCTGTGTACACTAACTATGAACTATGCATGCTAACCTAAAATTGTAGGGGTTAGATAAATTAGATTTAGAAAATATATAGGGGTTTCTGATACTGTCTCTTAACTCGGGGCATGAAGAGCATTATCAGCATGTGGACTAAAAACAGGAAACAAACAGGAGACTTAATAGACTGAAAAACAAGGTTGAAGTCAGGAAAAACAGGAAAGACTCAATAGACTGAAAAACAAGGTTGAAGTCAGGAAAACAGGAAAGACTTAATGGACTTGAAGAAACAAAGTATCTGGCCTGACATTGTTTTCAGCTGCTAAGTGGGTGGAGCCCAAATTAAGCTGAAACAGAGTTCCTCCTATTTAAGGACAGTGCACGGAGCCCAGAAGGAGAAGAGGCCCCTGATGCTAGAGAGCTCTGAGAGTCCTGTTGAAAAAAGGGCTGGCCATTGATGGCCAGCTCTCTCCCTGAAGCAGAAAGAAGCTGGTGAGCAAAGAAAGCCTGAGCAAGACACCAAAAGGCCAAGGACTGGACCCTGTGGCTCAGCTTTTGCCTGGAGGGGTTTGATCTGTCCGAACAGTGGCCTAAAGGAAACTGTGCCTGGCTTTAAGGACTGAGGCAGAGCAGCTGAGTTCCTGATTCAAAAGAAGTAAGTTGGCCTGCAGACGGCTGGGGTCTCCCACAGAGAAGAAAGCATGAAGCCTTACTTAAGGTGAGACTGTAATAACCAACTTACCCTGACGAACCTGCATCTGAGAGATCCAGAAAAAGGACTGCTAAGTGCGTTAAAGAATCTACAACAAAGACTGTGTTCCTGACGACTGAGGACCTGCCCGAGAGACTGTATCATTCTAAAAGGTTAGAAAAATAATTATCAATAGGTTTAGTGGATAGGTTAAAGGGGTTGTAGGAATTTATAGGATTAATAGTTAAGAAATTGTTGGTGTTTGTTATAAGTGAATTTAGTAATAAATAAATAAGTGTTAAATAATAATTTAAAAGATCGGTTACATAAAATGAATTGATACTAAAAAAAATTTAATTAAGAACGAATGAATGAAATAAAAGAACATTTCTGGATGCTTGCTGCTGTATTTTAGTAACGCAGCCAGTAGAGGTCAGAACTGAGGTTTTAAATATTGTGGATGGCAAATCATTTCGTTTCTGTGTTTACACAAGAAATTGTTCACTCTAGGTGTCTCTTGATCTGTATGGATTGGGCAGTCACAGTTGCCCTGGATCAGGAAAAGCCCTTACATGAGAATGGATGCCGCAGATTGGCTTCCCCTTTGTATATAATCTGGTCTTGCAACTCAAGTAAAGAAAAAGGAAAGAAGGAAGGAAGGAAGGAAGAAGAAAGAACGAAAGGAAGGAAGGAAATAGGCATTTTCTTTCTGTAAGCTGAACCATAAATTTGACCTTCAGGCTACCCGCAGTTGTATGAATTGCTGCTCGTAAATGAAAGTTACATTCAGTAAAACAACCAGAGGAGGCGACAGGTAATTGGAAAGCTGTTTACCTACATTAACAACATCTCCACCCCAAGTCTGTGTGTGTGTGTGTGTGTGTGTGTGTGTGTGTGTGTGTGTGTGTGTCCACGTAGATATAACAGACTTGGTGGTTAACATTGTCTGTTACCTTGCCCAGATGTAGAATTACTTGGGAGACCTACCTTCGGCCATGTCTGTGAGAGCGTTTACAGAGAAGTTTCCCTGAGGTAGGATGAGCCACTCTCAAGGCAGGGCCACCATTCCACGGGCTGATGTCCAGGACTGAATAAAAAGGAGGAAGTGAGTAGATCCCTGCCGTCCATCTCACTTTGCTTCGGGCTACCACATGACATGACCAGCTAGCTACCTTTGGCTTCTGCCACCACGCCTACCTGCCGTGGCGTGATGGGCTGCAGCCTCCAACTCTGAGCCAAAATTAAGCGTTCCTTCCGTGTACTGCCTTTTGTTAGTTGTGTGTATTCTGTCCTGGTAAATAGCAAGAGTAGTTAATACAGCTTTTCAATGCTAGGATACTCCACTGCCATTTTCCTCTCCCTTTTCACAACAGCAATAAAGTAAATGGTGAACTGCGAGTCACAAACCATGACTCTGCTGCCTCTGTGTGGCTTATTCTTACTGGCTTCATAGCTTGTGCCTAAATGTCACAGCACATAATGGTGTATCAGGAGAGCCTTAAGGAGTAATGTCAATGTATCACAAATGTGTCGTTTTCTTTTGATCGCATGTTTCTTTGGGTTGGTCAGCTAGTTCAAGGGTAAGTATTTGAGAAGTAAAGGGGAATTTGCTTTTATTCATGGCTTCCCACACACGAGGGTCTGTTACATGCACTTTCACACACCATCTAACTCCTTGAATGAAATATGTCCAGACAGCATGGTGAGTTCACAAAAGCTAACCAATTATTAAACGAATGAAGAAGTAAGGCAGTGTTAGAGGGGAGGGGGTTGTTTCTGGTTTTGTTTTGAAGAGGCTGATACATTGCAATTTTTTTTGACAGAAATATATCCAATTTAACTTCAGGATTTAGGTACGTTTACACTCAGTGATTTTTTTTTAATTATTATTATTCATCAGGTGTCCTTTTGAAGAGATGTTGAAACATCTTCCCTATTGAGGACTACTGATATGTAGAATGGAGAGCTAAATCGGGGGGGGGGGGGGGGTTAATTCTGTACCTCTGGAAAGAGGTCTTTCCTGTTGGCTCTCTACAATAACAATTACAGAGTTCCTCTATTTCTCACTTCATGTGTCATGAAGTAAACATAGGAGGCCATTTTTGAGTTAATTGGGTAACGCTATGTATTTTGTCCAGTGGTAGAGGAGGATGCTCTATTGAGTATCATGAGTGACTGGCATTGTCTGAAAGAACAGCTAAACGATGAAGGCTGAGAATCTTAATACCATGCGTGCTTACTCCTGTTCCTCCTCAGCAGATGATGTGGCCCTATAGACGGGAGAACTCTGGTGTATCAAAACGCTAGAGGTGTTGGGTTGAGCTTGGTGTTGTATAAGGACCGGAGAACGTAGATTCTGCTCAAGAAATGAAGCTGTTGCCAGGAAAACGTTAAGAGTAGATTCTCTTGTGAGATGGCAGAGGATAAAAAAGTTTCAATTACTCATCCATCTTTTCACTGTGGGGCAGACAGAGTAAGAGACTGGGAATCAGCAGCGCAGCAGCTCGGTGGGAGTGCTCGTGCAATGTCAGTCTGCAGGAGTAGAACAGGATTGCTTTCTCTCTCTCCTAGGGCTACTTAGCACTGTAATCAGCCGTTGGACGCATAATATATAAATTCCAATCATCACCCAGAATGAGAGGATGCCAAGTGTACATGAACAAATTAGAGGTTCTTAGTCAAATCCAACAAATATACTTGATAACGGCTTTGGCTAAAATGTATATATGTATATATATTTAGTATGTTCACATTTGCCTGTGGTTAGCAAGGACTAAGCCTGCCAAACTTTAATGTGGTACAAATGCCATGTTCAAGACGAAGTAAGTAGACTGTTAGTGGGTCTGGCAAATCAAAAGCAGTATCAACAGCTGTGGTTTTTCAAATACTTTTTGAGGCTAAAATAGCATCATTTTATTATGTTAATATGAGCACTGATTCTCCAATTTATTGTTATTTTTTAATAGAATGTGATCATTGGCAATTTTCACCTGGCGTTATAATCAGGGCTTGATTAGATATGATAAAGGGCAGAAGAATGGACTGAGAACATATTAATTAAGGATTTATTGAGGCACTAGCGTGTCCAAAGTCTTATGCTTGATGTACACTGTAGACCATCATCTCACTCCTCTCCCCGAAGATAGTGAAAGGATTAATTTGCATCTTCTCCGGTTCCATGTGTCACTATTAGTGGGCATATTTTTAAAAAGGAGTGGCCAAGATAGCTGAGAACTTATAGGAATAATGGAGAATGACAGTGATTCCAAATTATTAGATAATTGGCGTCTGAATAAGGGAATTCCATATTATGGTTCTGTCCACTTGACACCAGACACATTTGAAAAATGGCTGAAGACCCACAGATTACCTGATAATTTGAAGCAATCCAGTTTTATCACAAGTATGACCATATATGGTAGACACTGTATACAACTTTTAATATCTCAGCTTTCCATTTTGTGCATGTAGCGTATGTGTGCGCAAGCAGACATGGGTGCCTGTGTATATCCATGCAGAGGCCAGAAGTTGACAGCAGATGTCTTTCTCTATTGCCCCCCATTGGGGCGCTCACTGAACCTGGAGCCCACAATTTGGGTTGCACCTGCTGGCTACCAAATTCCTGGATCTGCCTGTCTTACCCCTTGATTACAGACGTAAATTTCCCACCCAACTTTTACACAGGCAAACACTTTACCCACTGAGCCATCTCCCTAGCCACCTTGGCTTTCCATTTCATATTTTAAAAGCCAAAAGCATTTATCATAGTTACCATTCTAAACAATTTAAAATAACCCCCTCCCCTCTGTAGGAGTTAGATAAATTAGATTTAGGAAATATATAGGAGTTTCTGATACTGTCTCTTAATTCGGGGCCTGAAGAGCATTATCAGCATGAAGTCAGCAAAAACAGGAAAGACTCAATAGACTGAAAAACAAGTTTGAAGTCAGGAAAACAGGAAAGACTCAACAGACTTGAAACAAAGTATCTGGCCTGACATTGTTTTCAGCTGCTAAGTGGGCGGAGCCCAAATTAAGCTGAAACAGAGTTCCTCCTATCTGAGGACAGTGCGTGGAGCCCAGAAGAGAAGAGGCCCCTGATGCTAGAGAGCTCCAAGAGTCCTGCTGAAAAAAAGGGCTGGCCATTGATGGCCAGCTCTCTCCCTGAAGCAGAAAGAAGCCGGTGAGCAAAGAAAGCCTGAGCAAGACACCAAAAGGACAAGGACTTGACCCTGTGGCTCAGCTTTTGCCTAGAGGGGTTTGATCTGTCCAAACAGTGGCCTAAAGGAAATGGTGCCTGGCTTTAAGGACTGAGGCAGAGCAGCTGAGTTCCTGATTCAAAAGAAGTAAGTTGGCCTGCAGACGGCTGGGGTCTCCCACAGAGAAGAAAGCATGAAGCCTTATTTAAGGTGAGACTGCAATAACCAACTACCCTGACGAACCTGCATCTGAGAGATCCAGAAGAAAGACTGCTAAGTGTGTTAAAGAATCTACAACAAAGACTGTGTTCCTGACGACTGAGGACCTGCCCCAGAGACTGTATCATTCTAAAAGGTTATGAAAGTGGTTGTTATGATTATCAATAGGTTTAGTGGATAGGTTAAAGGGGTTGTAGGAATTTATAGGATTAATAGTTAAGAAACTGTTGGTGTTTGTTATAAGTGAATTTAGTAATAAATAAATAAGTGGTAAATAATAATTTAAAAGTTCGGTTACACCCCTCAATAAATTTCAGGATAAGAAGTGACAGGAAGTGGGTGGGCAGGAAGATACTTACTGATGATTATCTAAAGCACAGAGTTTTGTGTAGGTAAGAATTTACTCAATTTTGGTTGGGTGAGATGGTGCACGTCTTTAATCCCAGTACTTGGGAAGTAGAGGCAGGTGGATCTCTGTGTTTGAGGCCACCAAATCTACATAGTGAGTTCCAGGATAGCCAGGGCTATGTATAGAAACCTTGTCTCAAGAAAAAAAATTATTGTTTTAGAAGAGAAAATATCTGAGACTGACATTTGATGCTGGTGTTGGTTCCCATTGCCCTCAATGACAAAGAGATTAGTGGTTAACTATCTTTTGCAGAAATACTGGAGAGAAAACTGCCTTGATTCTTACATACTAAAGTGGTTGGGAAGAGAAAAATCTGAATTATGATTGTAGTGATTGCATACTTAAGAACTGAAAAATACACACATGCAAGTAACATTTTATAGACAGAGCAGGTTGTACTTACATATGTAGAAATATATATAAATATGTATATTATATATACATATTCATTCATTTAGTAGAAATGAAACAATGTTCCAAAGAAGAGTTTTGTGTACTTTAGCAAGTCTTCATACATAAGTTTAACATATAAATTTGTTTGTTTGTTTTAAAACAGGGTCTCACTCTTAACTCAGGAAGGCCTAGACTAGCCTAGAACTCACAGTGTGTGTGTGTGTGTGTGTGTGTGTGTGTGTGTATGTGTGTGTGTGTGTGCTGGGTGGTGGTGGTGGTGGTGTGAGTGTATGTATGTATGTGTGTGTATAACAACAAATAACAAAAAAAGTGGCTATGAATTTGAAAAAGAGCAAAAAGAGGGGTAGGTATATGAGAAGGGAAGGGAAGGGGGACAGGATGTAATTATATTATAATCTCAAAAAATAAAATATTTTTAGCTGGGCGGTGGTGGCGCATGCCTTTAATCCCAGAACTTGGGAGGCAGAGGCAGGTGGATCTTTGTGAGTTCGAGGCCAGCCTGGTCTATAAAGTGAGTCCAGGACAGCCAGGGCTACACAGAGAAAACTTGTCTCGAAAACCCAAAAAAAAAAAATATTTTTAAATGACTTCATTTCACCTTTAGTCTCAGCACTCAGGAGGCAGCGGCAGGTGGATCTTTGTGAGTTCAAGGCCACCCTGGTCTGCAGAGCTAGGTCTAGGACAGACAAAGCTACACAATGAAAGCCTGTCTCATAAAATAAAACAAAACAAGACAAAAAATTACTTCATTGGTTTCAAATATTTTAACAAGGTACACAATAATTACAAAAGTCGATTCCTCACCAACACTCTTGTCTAGTAGAAGTCTTTGCCAATGTTTCTTAATGCAGAGATGAGATCCAACACAAGAGTTAAGTCTCTACTAGATGCCCAATTTCTTTTTCTCCTTAAAGCTAATAGCATAATGCACCTCATGATTGTTTGGTGTTCAGTTCGCTTGCTCACTTATTAGTTTTCTGTTCTGGTGTTTATGTTTTGATTCTTACGTAGTCTAGATGGTATAATTTCTGGACACTAACCTCCTGTCAGATGAATGGCCCGTAGGGGCTTTGTCCTGTTTTGTAGACTGTCTCTTCACTCTGACAAGTGTTTCCTTTGCTGGGAAGCTTTTGGATTTGATTCAGTCCCATGTATCAATTCCCACTATTATTTTCTCAGCCACTAGAATTGTGTGCCCGGAAGTCATTACCTAAGCTCGCATCTTGAAGTATTTCCCTTACATTTTCATCAAGTAATTTCAAAGCAGGCTGAAAAGTAAGAGTCTAGTTTCATTCTTTTACGTGTTACCCCAGCTGTTAGGCTGTCTGTTCTTCAGTGTACACTCTTGGTTTATTCTGGGTCTGCTGCTTTGTATATGGGTTGCAAGTATGTTTCTGTACCAGTTCATGTTTGTTGTTGTTATTGTTGTTGTTGTATGGCTGTGTGGTATCACTTGAAATCCAGCATTATGATACTTCCAGCACTGCTGTCCTTGCTCAGGAATTCTCTGGATATTTGTGCTATTTTGTACTTCCGTATAAACTTTAGAACTATTTTTTTCTATTCATGTAAAGAATGCCATGACTTTTAATAGAAGTGAAACACTGTTCCAAAGAAGGGATACTTAACCTTTTGAGTAATGTAATAAATCCTTATATGTAAGTTTAATGTGTAAGTTTATTCTAAAACAGTCTTGCTCTTAACCTAGGCAGGCATGTAACTCACTATGTCAGCCAGGCCAACCTAAAACACATAATAATCCTCCTGCCTTGGTTTGATTCTCCTGCCTCAGTTTACCAAGTGCTGAGATACCAGGTAAGTTCTACCCTTAACCCTGACCTCACTCTCTTTTTTATGTTTATTTATTACTTCAGGTTATATCTCCATCATAGTACCCTCTTTCCACCCCTCCCTGTCCCGTCTTCCCACCCTTTACTCCCATCCCTTCCATCCCACTCCTCTGGAGTGGAGTGTCCCTACATATTAGTCCCCCGCCCCAATTCAGCAATCATATGAGGGGCAAGAGCCTCCTCATACACTGGGGACCTACAAGGCAGCACCACTAGGGCAAAGTGTCTCATTGACAGGTAAAAAGTCTATGCCCTGTTCCCTTTGGTGCATTGGCTGTGGCATAGTTATGCTGTTCTATATGGCTAAAATCCAATTATAAGTGAATAGATGCCATGTGTATCCTTCTGAGTCTGGGTTAGCTCACTCAGGATGAACTTCTCTAGTTCCATCCATTTGGCTGCAAATTGCAGGATTTCGTTGTTTCTGATGGCTGAGCAGTATTCTATTGTGTAGATGTAAGAGTTTTTTTTTTTTTTTTTATCCATTCCTTGGTTGAGTGACATCTGGGTTGTTTCCAGTTTCTAGCTATTACAAATAAGGCTGTTATGAACATGAGGAAACGTCCTTGTGGTTTGGTGAGGAATCATTTGGATGTATACCCAGAAGTGGTATGGCTGGGTATTGAGGTAGAGCTATTCCAAGTTTTCTAAGATATCTCCACGCTGATTTCCATAGTGGTTGCACAAGCCTGCACTCCCACCAGCAATAGAGGAGGGTTCCCCTTTCTCAGCAACCCTGCCAGCATGTGCAGTCATTTGAGTTTTTGATCTTAGCCATTCTGACAGGTGTGAGATGGAATCTCAGAGTCGTCTTGAGTTGCATTTCTCTGATGATTAAGGATGCTGAGCATTTCAAGTGTCTCTCAGCCATTAGGGAGTCCTCTTTTGTGAATTCTCTGTTTAGCTCTTTTCTCCATTTTTTGATTGGATTATTTGGTTTCTTGGCATTTAATTTCTTGAGTTCTTTATAAATTTTGGATATTAGCTCTCTGTCAGATGTGGGGTTGGTGAAGCTCTTTTCCCAAACTGTAGGTTGCCATCTTGTTAGAATGACAGTGTCTTTTGCCTTACAGAAGCGTTTCAGTTTCATGAGGTCCCATTTATTGATTGTTGGTCCTAGATCCTGAGCTGTTGGTGTTCTGTTCAGAAAGTTTTCACCTGTGCCGATGAGTTCGAGGGTTTTCCCCACTTTCTCTTCTAATAGATTTAGTGTGTCAGGCCTTATGTTAAGGTCTTTGATCCACTCTGACCCCACTCTCTTATGTTAGTGTGTATGGTTGATAAAAAAGTGTTGACTAAAAACATGAAATATTATATAATCTTGGAAAATCATCCTAAATTTGAATTTTACAAAACCAACAACCAATTATTCAGACACTTGTAAAAACAGGTTAAATCTGATAGGGTTTCTGAACAATTTTGCAGCCATATATGGTTTTTACAAACAAAATAATATTTCAGCTAAATAGGACATGATTAAATATTAATATGGGACAAAAATGGATTCATATAACCTGTAAACTATGTTCATTCTGGGAAAGGTGTACTACATTAGTGATGAAAATCTCTACAGCAGTTCTCATTGTAACAGACGGTTTCTATTTATAATACTTATAATTATTAATACTTAAAAACACCTGTATCCTATAACCTAATAACTAAAACCTAGTGCCTGTAAACACTTAATAACTAAAAATACCTAACCAACCCTATTTTAATTTTTCTAAACTGATGTTAATATTCTTAGCATAGGTCCGTGCGGGATAACTTGATTTTGGCAGTCTGGCAGCCACAACAGGCAGTCCCTTTCAAGTTTAGTGTCCGTTAGGCCTAACTTTGTCAGTTGTTTGGTTATTTTATTTCAACTGCTAGATTGTGACCAGTTTATAAGGTCAGTCTGTTTTAACCGCTAACTTGAGGTTGACTTCCTCCATCAGCTGAGACTCATTTCTACAGTCTCCTCTTTGCCCATGGGGCCTCCAAACTCTACCCACTTTGATCAATCTCCCAGCACTTTTAGGGCCCTGTATGGATATCACTCAAGTTCAGTTTTAAATAACTCTCTCAGCAGGTTCTATGCCATGTCTTTTCTGCCATCCTTCTTAGGTTGGGTTATGGGATGTGCCTCAGGTTATTGCGGCCTAAATGCTGACAATGGCATACCTTGCTGTACACTTCTCTAGCGTGAGTTGTCTTCTCAGTCTGTGAGGGCAGGAGGAAGAGCCGCATTGAGCTCTCTGGTATATATATAGCATCATCTTGTGCTCCTTGGTGATCCTGAGGGCCCACAAGATCTCTCTCGTATCCAGCAGTCCCATGGCTTCTCCCGGCAACCGACATCATCTGCGTTTATGAGATTTCTTAACCATGCCCTTTCTTACAGAGCTATGGCCTCAACTATGCTCTGCCCATCTTGGTGCTGAGTTCAAGGGAAGCCAAGCTCCTCCTTTCTGTGCTGCCAGATGCCAGACTGATCTGTATGCTAATACACTAAAGAGACCTAACTTCTACCACACCTCATCATATCCCTACATTTGTTAAATTCTGACCTAATGATTACAGCTTGTAAACTTTCATTTTGTGGTTCAATTCCATCTTTTTGTTTGTTTGTTTATTTGTTTTTGTTTTCCAAGACAAGGTTTCTCTCTGTGTAGTCCTGGCTGTCTTGGACTCAATTTGTAAACCAGGCTGACCTGCCTCTGCCTCCTGAGTGCTGGGATTAAAGGAATGCACCATCACACTCAGCTGCAATTCCATCTTTTTAAGTGGCAGATAATTAATGGATTTTTACTTGTTGAAATATTAATACAGGTAGTGTAAAATTAATCTTTTAAAATATAATACATATAACAAGGATATTATTTATTGATGATTTCAAGATTCTTCTGAAATAGTAAAATACTGGTGAATACAAATTGAACTACTGAAAATTCCATTTATTTAATAGCATTAAAAATAAGCTCATACTAGTTTAGGCCTTTTTGAAGGGAAAAGAAGAGGAAGGTATGGGAGAAGAGAGGAGAGGAGGGGAGGGGAGAAGAAAGGAGGAGAAAAGAGAGGAGAGGAGAGAGGAGGGAAGGGGAGATGAAGGGAGGGGAGGTACAGAAGGATACCCTGCCTGGGAAAATCAAGAGCTGAGGTTGTACCTCACTGACAGAATGCCTGCCTAACACGAGAGGCACTGGGTTCTACCCAGCACCATAAAACAAGCCAATAGTTTCCAGCAAGCTGTGTTAATTTGGCTATGTCTGATCAGCATGCCGCTGACTGGAACAGAGCTCTGTTGCAAAGGGCAACTAAATCAGGCCTAACCTTCTGGACCACCTATATTGAAAGCCAGTCTCTATAGATGCTGAGTCTAAGAAATCTGGGAAGCCCATCACATTGAGTAATCATGCTTTGCGAATTTGTAAGGTCCTCTATTCCTGTCATACGATGGAGAAAAGTGCACACACACTTAGGAATCCTTAGTCTACAAGTCTTTGCTTCTGTGAAAATATTTCTTTCACGGTTGTGGAACATCACTTCAAAGTTTTAGGATGGGGCAACCCAGAAATAAAAATAGATTTTCAAGGAAAAAAAAAGTTAGAATACCAGTATCTTTTCAATTTTATGAATACCATTTTGATGTTTTAATTTGATCTTTTGTCAGTTTTTTTATTTTCAAAGAGTTCTTCTCATAAATTTCACCATAAATTCAAAAGGCAAAACTCTTCAAAAGAACACTGTATGCTCTTCTTGATTTTGACTCAACAGCAAGGAATTTCTTCTCTTTCTTTCTTTCTTTCTTTCTTTCTTTCTTTCTTTCTCTCTCTCTCTCTCTTTCTTTCCTTCCTTCCTTCCTTTTCTTTTCCTTAAGTTGCTAACTAGTTTTCCAACAGTTTCCAATGCAATGATACTATGTCATCCTCTTAAGTTTTAAAAAACAACCAGTCTGCAGAGGTGGCTCATTTGGGAGGATGCAGTCCCTACCTGCATAAACAGATGTGGTGACTCCTGCCTGTGGTCCTAGAGCTGGGACACAGCAGCATCAGGCACTCAAGGTCAACTTCAGCTATATTTGGAAATCAAAGCCAGGCTGAGTTACATGAGACAAATAACAAATAAACAACAAAACAAGGACAATGTAAACCCCACTTGCTTCTGTGTCTTAATCACTTTTACTACATCTTACATTGTTTCTCCTGAAGAGAGAATGTGGAGGGTTGGTGTCCCTATAAACTTATAAAGTCTTGTGTTGTTATTGCTCTGTGTTATTTGATTCTGTTGTCCCAGTGAAGAATTTTGACTCTCTGTGCAAACTGAGGCCAGTTACTTCTCTAAACTTACCCGTGCTAATATACGAACACTTCACTCTTTGCCTTGTCCCTCGACTCTTGCCTCCTGTAATTCCACCTGTCCCTCAACCCTGGAATCTTCTCCAGAACCTAGAAGGGCGTTTCACTAAAGGCTATAATGATATGAATAGGTAGCATCCTCTGGTAACTTGCTGTGGGCTCAATGGTCTAGAGGCTTCGAACGCAAAGCATGTCCTCCTCCTAGGGTCAAGGTTTCAACACTCCTGGTGCCAACATCTGCGTCATCAGTCCTGTGCTGTGGGTTGAGCTACATGCAAAGAAAAATGCAAAATGCCTGGTTAAATTTGAATTTCTTGTAAAAATGAGAAAAGGCTTAGTATGTATACTGGAGGCACTTATGTTAAAAAAATGTTCACTATTGATCTGAAGTTTAAACTTAACTAGAATTGCTGGAGATTATCTGGCAAGGCTCTCTGAGAGTCTGTGTTCCATCTGTGGAAACAAGAGGCAAGTCTTCCATCCCCCACCCTACCCCCCGTTGTCTTTGATTCCTGGCCACCACTGGTGTGAAGCACACAGCTCCCTTGGCCAGCACTCCTACTATGGTAAACTGCCTCACCACTAGCCCAAGAAGAGCTCTGAGGCTAACCAACCGTGGTCTAAAATAACAGAAGCTAAGAGTCACAACAATCCTTTCCTATTCCTATTTCTGGTGTCTCCGATGTTATTTGCTGTTGCAATAAGTATAATGGAAAGCTGACATACAATAATCTTCACACTCTACCTTTTTTCACATCGGACAGCCTAACAGAAATGCTGAAATCTAGAGATGACAACTTCTCCCATTGGGCTTGTGGAGCCTCTGAGACAGCTCTATGCGAGTTGCTAACCAGGCACACAGCTGGGAAGAAAAGACATGGGCTGAATTTCAGCTCTACTCGCCACCTGGCCAGGTTCCTTTATGGATTGGACAGATCATGGTCATTTGAAGCTGACCATTGTTTATGGTAACTGTTAAAAATTGAAAAACCTTTATTTCCTAGTCCTTGTCTGGTTTCAGTCACCTGTTCTCTGGGTGACTGAGTGCCTCTCCTAACTTAAACTGACTTACCATCCATTAGATCCTCTTCTATAAAAAGTATTCCATTTCATTTTTTTTTTCCATTTCCTTCCTTCATAAAGCAGGCAAACACAATCGGTTTCTTCAGGCTGCCTAGTTGAGTCTGGTTTTACCTTCCTGATTCCCACTGATTTCCTGGGTAGGGTAGCTGATGCTTAAGGGCCAGGGAAGACATTGTCTTCCTCAGAGGAGGTCAATGACTCTACCTACCTCTTGAGATTTATATTACAGCTCAGTCCCCCACGGTGAAAAGGGGGCTCACAATGATCTTCTCAGAATCCAATAGAGACAATAGACAAATACCCGACAGAGCCAACACAATGGAATACCTTGTAATCCTGGCACTTGGGAGGATGATGTGAGAGGATCATAAATTCCAGGGCAGCTTGTGTGTTCAAGGCCAGCCTGAGCTACATGGCAAGACCCTGACTCACAAAACAAAATGCAGCAAAAAATGCTTGACTATACAAATTTCAGTATACTCTCTAAATCCATGTGCTGTGTTGTGTGTTAAAAAAAAAAACTCAAGAAACTATAAAATGAATTTAGAATCAGTATGGTTTAGTGGAAAAAAATACGAACTTTACAGCAAACCAGATCTAGGTTACGTTATAGTCCCACACCTTACTACTACCTATGTGACTTTAGGGAAAGTCCTTAGTTCTTCTTTCTATGTTTATAAGACTTAAATTCCAGAGATTTACATTAGTTTTTTAGAACTTCCATAACAAAATGTTTTGACTTTTGTAAGCGAAGGGCCTTAAAAAAGACATCTATTGTCTCATGTTTCTGAAAACTAAATGTTTAAAATCAAGGTTCTAGTAGGCTGGTTTCCTTCTGAGGGCCATAGATGATGGTCTTCCTATTTGCACTTGTGTGTTCCTATGTTCTGATTTCTGCTTCTTCTAAGGACACTAGTCACACTGTTTTTGGGCCCTTCTTATAACTTCACTTTAATATAGCTATTTCTGTAATGACCCTATCCCCCAAATAAGGTCACACTCCTGTGTCTTTTTTCAGAGGACATAATTTAACTAATAACACACTGATAAAATAATCAAATTTTGTAACTCTTGGGATGGAAATGCTTAACATGAGGTAACTTGGTTCAGAAAGAGAAATACTGCATATGCTATCTCCTATGTGGATTCTAGTCTCTAAGAGTGAAATCTAGGACAGAATACATATGAGTGAAGGTCATGATACTAAAAAGGGACCCTGAGACTGGGTAAAAGGAGACTATAAGGAGGTAAGTCAATTGAGCAGTAAAAGGGAGAATACTGGGAATGAAAGAATATAGAAGGAAAGGGGGATTGGGAGGTAGGTGGGATAATATCTTTCATATATATAAAGTTTATATGAAAAGCCTTGGGCTGGAGAGATGGCTCAGAGGTTAAGAGCACTGGCTGTTCTTCCAAAGGTCCTGAGTTCAATTCCCAGCAACCACATGGTGGCTCACAGCCATCTACATTGAGATGTGCTGCCTGGGCATATATGTAGAGCAAATACCGTATACATAATAAATAAATAAATAAATGTTTAAAAAAAGAAAAGCCTTATGAATACCTATTACTTTAGAAACCAGTTTAAAGATGGAACAGATACATCATAGTTTGACGATACACTTATTATTTATTTTGCATGGGGAAGGACGATGTACTCATGTGCCACATGCATACACCATATGGAGGTCTGAGGATAATTTAGGAGTGTTGGTTCCCTCATGTGATCCTAGGGATTGAACTCAGGTCATCAGGCTTGGTAGCAAGTCCCTTTGCCCACTGAGCTGTCTTGCTGACCCTAGAAACAAATGAAAAATAAGTGCTTAATAATTAGTACTGTTATGGTTTTGCCTTCTGGTCCTTTTGAATGGTCGAAAGAACACTTAACTACTCTCTGGAATTAAGGACATATGATGAGAAGGCACACTTGAAAGAAATGAAGTTGAAAAATATAAATATTAGAAAATGTCTCAACAATGTACTACAAAGATGGACATTATTATTTTTATTTATGTGTTTTCATAAAGTGGATAGAAAGTGCAGGGATATGGGATAGGTGGCAAACAGAGGAGATAGAATTTAGTGGTTCAGGGTGAACAGTTTTCAATGAGCACTCCATTTTACTTTACTTTGGAGACAGAGTCAGAGAGAATGATGAAATCAAAGTTTACCCTTGAACAATATAATGTATGCCAGAAGCAGAACTGTGTTTTGGAGTAAAAGGCCATTGAAGAATCAACCATTTAATTCTGGTGACAGAAAAGCTCAAGCTGTAATTATTCCACAAATAGCATTACTTGGAAAATGCTTGTTAGAGTAACCTTTTCAAACCTCTGTGGGATTTAAAAACTGGTACATTTTCCATGACACCTTTGACTTTAGTATGTTGTATAAAGAGAAATTCTCACCGTCAATAAAACTGGAAAGGAGAAAATTACATTTGTTAGTTCACAAACAGAGACTTCTCTTTTGATCTTGAACTGTTCCCTTCAGGTTAACCTCCACGACAGCTGGTAACTAAGACAGAGCAATGGAATGCGTGGCTGAGAGGGTCTTCGAGGAGATGAAGGGCTATTCCTAAGAATCTGGTCTCCATTAAGAATAGAGAAAGAGGAAATGTGCTTGAGTTACCAAAGAAATACTCTAGACTACATCTAAATACTTTCTGGGTGTGTTGGCAATCAGTAAAATACATGTCCAAGAGAGAGTAAGCAATACCATTTATAAGATCTGTAAAATTATGGCAGTTATTACAAAGCTCACAGCTCCCAGAGAGCACAAGAAGACCTTCCAAATACTCAGCCTAGCACATGAAATTTACATAACTCTTCTTGCTTTTCCAGTAGCAAGCACCCTTTTGCTTTTCTAAATTATTGAAGTTATTTCTGAAGTATTGGATTGCTACTACTCAATCCAATAAAATAGCTTTTAAAAATGGGTTGTTGAATTAGATTAAATCAGTCAATTGGAAAGATAACTTTGTACTTATTATAATCATCATACTGCAAAAATCACCATGATTATAACCTATAAATCTATGAATATAATATTATAATATTCTTACTAAAAGATTTCTAGCAGTCAAGACCAAAAAAAAAAAGAAGAAAAGAAAGAAAAAAGAAAAAAAAAGAAAGAAAATGAAAAAGTTTCCAGTAATTGACTGAAGGCCTATATCCTGACTCTAAAAGAGAGACTAGATTTCTTTGAGAATGAAATTGTTCCCCACCCCACCCTCTGTGGCTGGTTTTAGGAAGTGCCATTTTCTGAGTGGAAGCTGGAGGAGTCTTGGGAACCTTGTTAATGATGGCTGAAGAAGCAATTGCATTCTCCATGTTGATTGCTTCAGTGGATCCAAGGTAGCAGATACATGCTCAGATCTTCTTTCATTTTGTCTACGAAGACAATTTTAATGAAAATTTATTGGATATCTAAAACTCTCTATCAGATAAATCATTTTTATTTCTTTTCAAAAACATAGCTGCCTAAACAAGACCTGAACAAAGATAACACCAACAGACACATTAAAAGGGAAGAAGGAAATCTTACAGAGACGCAACCCTAGGAAAAGAACTACAGGCAACTAAGTAAGGGTCTAGTTATGTTTCTCAGGTAAGCCTTAGAGAATCCTGCCTCCTTGGTTTAGCTAGGCTCATAAGCATATTCCACTGTACCTGATTTGAATAAACCTATTTTCCAAAGTGGCTTCATATCTAAACCCGACCAGATTCCCTGATAACAAGAATGGAAATACTCAAAGTACACACACACACACACACACACACACACACACACACACACACACACACAAACATGAGACAGATTTCTAGCAATACTACCAGCTAACTAATGTGAAAGCTCTCTTAAGCTAAACCACTTGGGTGGGTATGCTGCAAATAAATATATGCAATTTACTTTAGAGTTCAAATGAAGGTAGGCAATGCCCTGAAAGCTATCACTTAGCCACTCTCAATTTACATTTTAGTAAGTTTAGTGAACAATGACTTCGAGCTTTAATGACCATGAAGTATGATCGACAAGTCTTTGGGCCCCAGAGGGGTATAAGACTCTCAAATGAAGAACCCTTGAATGACTGAGAGGAGAACACTGAAAGCACTCATCTTCTCCCAGAGCAAGACTTACAGGGAGTGGGCAGCTTTGGCCTGATCTTCTGGAAGAAGAAGGAAAGGAAAACCCTGAGAACATGAACAGCCCGAGTTCAGGCAGGCCTCGCCTAGATTCTCAAAGACAACGACATCTGAAAGGACAAGTATCCCATCAAGACCCTCAAGACCTGTTTTCAGCACAAAGGAGATTTATTTGTCCCCAGAGGGACAGAGGGCAAGGATAAGGGACAAAGTCAGGAGACAGAGGATGAGGGAGAATGGGAAGGGAACAAGGGAGAGGGAGGAGGGGTACTTGTCCCCAGAGGACAAAGGACTACCTGTATAGAAAGGTGATAGGCATGGCACATAGGCAAAAAGGGGTTTATAAAGGTACAAGGGGAAAGCCTGTGTTAGGATGAAGTGTTTAATTTTGATTGAGCATGTTAATTAGGTGAGCCAAAGTGGGCTTTTGATTGCTGGACTTCAACACTTTGATAGTTAGACCTTAGTAGTCAGTCTCAGGAGGAGGAAGAAGCCAGATAAAGGAATAGACCTTGGTGGCTAGCTTTAGGAATGTATTCTAATGGTTTTTAGCAAGGCAGAGGGAATGGGGGAGAAGGGCAAAGCCTGCCAGAGCCATGTTTACCACACTCAAGCTGGCCAAAGTCCTTTCAACATCAAAACTTGTCTCCGTTCTCAGCATTCCTTGGTTGCCTGTAGTTCTTTTCCCATGGTTGGGTCCCTATGAGATTTCCCCCTTTCATGTTAATGTGTCTGTTGATGTTGCCCTTGCTCAGGACTTGTTTAGGCAGCCATGTTGTTTTGACTTCATGGGTATCATTTCTCTGACATTCTAGGAGACACAGTTTCACAGAGGACTTCTGACAGTCTTTCAGTCCTCTCTTCTGAGGTGTTCCTCAAGCCTTAGGTGCAGGAGTTGCTCTATAGACAGATCAAGTGAGGCTGGGCACCACATGATCGCTCGTTCTCTGCATTTTGATCGGTTGTGGTTTCCTGTAATGGTCTCCATCTGTTGCAGAGAAGCTTCCTTGATGAGGAGTGAGGACCACACTTAACTGTGGGTAAGAAGAATAAATACTTAGAATATAGACAGGGATTATGCTGGTTTAGTAAGTGGCAGTTGTAGGTTCTCCTCCAAGATCCACTACCTCACTAGCCCCAGGTAGTTGCGAAGGTAGTCCTCAGATTGTTTATCCAAATATCAAACTATACACATATAAGTAACATTATACAGACCTAGCAGATTGTATTTGTATATTGGCCTCTCTGTGTGCGTTTGTGTGTGTGTGTGTGTGTGTGTGTGTGTGTGTGTGTGAGAGAGAGAGAGAGAGAGAGAGAGAGAGAGGACAATTGAAAGAAGCCAGAAACTATGAGTTTGAGAGAGAAGAAGATGGGCATATACATGGGAGGGGTCAGAGGGAGGAAAGGGAAAGGAAAAATGATTTAACTATATTTTAATTTCAAAGCAATTTTCAAAATGTGGTCTCAAGCTGGTAACACCATGTTGTTCCTCGGAAGAGCAATTCCAAGGCTTCTCCCGAAAGATCCATTTCCAACCCAAGTTGTGTAGGATCTTGATCCCGCTTCATATGAACTCACAGCTCTAAACTGGAAAATATATAAATAGTTCAGAACCATCATAAGTAATGATAAAATTAGATCCTAGCTAATAAATGTCTATAGAATAAACATGTTTGGAACTATGAAAGACAAAAAGCAAACAGATCCAGTGTATTTATCAAGAGAAAGAATTTCAGGATTTCAAAAGCGTATATTCCTGAGGTGGTTTTACTTATTGAAGCAAGTCAGGGCCAGAATTCTGCTTGTAGTCCAGAAGGCAGGCACCCCATGTTACTTGTAGAGAATTCCTTCTTATATTGGCTGAGCTTCAAAGGAGAGTAGGGGGTTGTGGGTGTTCCTGGCCTTCAACTGTAGGCTACTAAGCAAAGAAAGCTTAAATCTGCATTACAAATGAAGCTGAGCTAGGAAAGCAAAATGATTAATTCCAAAGGGGCAAAGAGAAGCAGAATCAAATGAAATAGACGAAAGACTAAGGCAGCAAATATAGAGGTGGGCAATGTGATATTCCCCAAGTCAAAAGAACCCACAGACAAAGCACTGCTTGCACCTCCTCTTCTTCCTTCGCTAGACAGGTTTGTGGTTGAGAGCTCCAGGGACTTCATTCAGGACATTGCTCTGCCTGTGAAGAGATCCAGTGAAAGAAATCTAGCTTCAGAAAGAAGAAATTGAATTCTGAGTTGGGCTGGATATTAATGGCAGCTATTAAAGCCAGCACCACTGATGTTTACCTGGCCTTGATTCTACCCCCAGGATCTTCTGTCGTTTGTTATGCAGGTATTGCAGACAAAGTTTGCAGTTTTTCCTCAACTGATTGAGCCTAAGTGAGTGGGACAGAAAGGTTCTAGCCGTACAGTTAGTCCTTACTGTTTTCTTTTGTACAAGTTTAGAGTCCTGTCCAGACCGTAGGTAGCTTATTACCTTGCTAAGAGGAATGCTGGGGTCTTGAGATGCCTGCTTTTACCTAGATTGCATTTGCTCAAACTTTTCTGGTTCTCACTCTTAGAGTAGGAAATGAAGTCGTCAAATAAATATATAAAACCAATCTGTTTTAGCTTTAGAAAATTCAAGCCCAGCATGGTGATACATGCTTATAATCCCAGTATTCAGCAGTCACTCTCATCAACTGTGAGTTGCAGCCCAGCCTAGGCTATGTGAAACCCTGTTAGAAATGTGTTTTCTACCAATGAGATGGCTTAGGGCATCCTGCAAACCTGGTGATGAATTTAATCCTTGGAGACCCTCCAGTGAAAGGAGACACCGACTCCCAAAAGCTGCTCTCTGACCTCTACATGCACACGCCTGGCACAACTGTACCCATGCTCTCATGCATTACACACACACACACACACACACACACACACACGACAATAACAAAACAAAAATTTAAAACACACACACACACAAATAAATAAAAATAAATAATTCCAGACACAAATCAATTGTCTACATGAATAAAAGCCATCTCAGAGGTGAATCTTTCTTTTAATTCTTCTCTCATATATTACATCTCAACTGCAGTTTTCCCTCCCTCCTGTCCTCCCAGTCCCTTCCCCCATCTCCCCTCTTCCCCACATCCACTCCTCCTCCATTTCCCTTCAGAAAAGGGCAGGCCTCCCAGGGATCTCAACCAAACATGGCATGTCAAGTTGCAATGAGACTATGAGGCATCTTCCCTCATATTAAGGCTGGATGAGGCAACTCAGTACGGGGGGGGGGGGGGGGGGGGGGGGGGGAAGGGCACAAAAACAAAGAGTCAGACAGCACCTGCTCCCATTGTGAGGAATTCCGCAAGAAGACCAAGCTACACGATTATAACATATATGCAGAGGACCTAGGTCAGACCCATGCAGGGTCTCTGACTGTTGGTTTGGTCTCTGTGAGCCACTATGAACCCAGGTTAGTTGATTCTGTGGGTTTTCTTGTGATGTCCGTAACCCATAGGACTCCTACAATCCTTCTTTCTCCTCTTCTGCAGGTTTCCCCAAGCTCCACTTCCTGTTTGGCTTACATCTCTGTATCTATTTCCATCGGCTGCTGGAAGAAACCTCTTTAATGTGATTATGCTAGGCTCTGTTTGTCTTTCTGGGTCTGGGTTACCTCACTAGATTTCTTCTAGTTCAATCCATTTGTGTGCAAATTTCATGATGTTATGATTACTACTACTACTACTACTACTACTACTACTACTACTACTA
>CAJQZJ010032178.1:2017365-2033438 GCA_907164525.1 Lophiomys imhausi | reverse complement strand
TACTACTACTACTACTACTACTACTACTACTACTACTACTATTTACAGCTGAGCAGTACTCCATTGTGTAAATGTACCACATTTTTAAAATCCGTTCTTTGGTTGAGGGACATCTAGGTTGTTTCCAGCTTCTGGCTATTTTGAATAGATAAAGCTGCTATGAACATAGTTGAGCCAGTGTCCTTGTGGTAGGGTGGGGCATCCTTTTATATTCCCAGGAACAGTGTAGCTAGGTCTTGAGGAAGATAGAGTCCCAAATTTTCTGAGAAACCATCATATTGATTTCCAAAGTGGTTGTATAAGTTTGTACTTCCACCAGCAATGAAGGAGTGTTCTCTTTGCTCCACATTTTCACCAGCATGAATTGTCACGTGTGTTTTTGATCTTAGTCGTTCTGATGGGTGTAAGATAGAATCTCAGAGTAATTTTGATTTGCATTTCTCAGAGGTGAGTCTTGATGGGGACAAGTGTAAAGGAAAATTTTTACTTAAAAACACCTATATTTGGGCTGGACAGGTGGCTCAGTGGTTAAGAGCACTGCCTGCTTTTGCAGAGGTCCTGAGTTTGATTCCCAGCAACCACATGGTGGCTCACAACCATCTATACTGAGATGCCAGGTGTATGAAGATAAAAGCACTCACATATGTAAAATAAATAAATAAATCTTTAAAAAAAAACACCTATATTTATTAATACTTAACAAACCCTATAAAACTCCTATAACCTATAACCTACGATATCTAATACCTGTATCCTATAACTTATAAACATCTAAACAATCCGATTTTAACCCTCTTAAAAGGATATCAGACTAGCACAGGTTCATGTGAGCATCTTGGTCAGCCTTCTATCTTCTGGCACACTTCAGGTGTTTCCAGTCTGGCTCTGGCAATCATGGCAAACTTACCTTCAGCATGGCTCAGCTTCCCCCAGGCCTAGCATTGCCACTCTCCACCAATTGGCCTCACCACTCAGCCTGGGTCAGCTTCCTTAGTTACTTCAGCCCATGCATGCTTCACAGCCCAGTCTTTTACTTTAAAACCTTGTATGGCCTCACATGGCAGGGACCACCATTTGGCCTGTTACAGAGGTCCTCACCTCAGCCTCTGAACTCTCCCCACCTTCTGGCACCTCTCTCACTCACCTGGTACTCTTGGGCCTCTGTATGGACGTCTTTAGTGTCCAGTTTTCACGAACTTTTCCTCAGAAGGTTCTATGCCATGTCTTTTCTGCCAGCCTTCTTGGACTGGATTATGGCAAAAGTCTTTTTCTTGGACTCTGCCTTTCAGTTTTCTCAGCAATTCTCAGTTTACTTGCCAAGGCTTCTAACCGATGATTTGCCTCAGGGCTATTGTGGCCTAATGGTTGGCAGATGGCACACCTTGTTTCACACTTCTCCTGTGTGCACTTCTGTCTCCTCCCTCCTTGGGGTGGAGAGAGCTTCATGTGGGGGTCCCTGGGTTATATAGGGTGTGATTCTTTCCCAGTCTTGCCCTTTCTCACACTATTTGGCATCTCCCAGTGACCTCTCACAGTAACTGATGTTTTCCACGGCTTCCTCCAGCTTTTCAGTCACGCCCCTTCTACAGGCCTCAGTCCAATCTGGGGTCTGCCCACCTGGGCTCAGATCTTTCTAGCATCCAAGCAAGGCCAAGCTATAAGCTCCTTTCAGTTTCCAGGACTTTGAAAAGGTCCATATGCTGCCAGGCACCAGGCTGATATGTCTGACCTTAAGAGTCCTTACTAACTCACTAAAGAAAACTAACCCATTACAGACAAGATTTGTATTAGGGGATATTTGGGGTGGTATAAAAATAAAATATTCTAGTTAAATAGAAAGAGTTTAGAACAAGTCTTCCTGAGATATGAAAGCCATCTATCCCACCCACCCTTCCTTCCTCTGGCTTTTCACCTCCCTGATCATTTCTTTTCTCTCAGGATTGGTCTTTCTAACCAGAGATAGGTGTAGACAGGATAGAAATAACCAGAGACCTCACAGAAAATTAAGAACCCTTCTATTTTTATTTTATGAATAAAAACAGAACAGCTCTTAAGCATAGAAAAAATTTTAAGATCTTTGGTCTTTTCAGTGTAGCTGAGAATCTCAGGGTACAGCGTAAGGGTCAAATTCTCCTGCTGTAGAGAGTGGTGGTCCCTGTTAGCGCTGATGGAGAGTAATTTTTTCCCAGTGTTAAGTAAGGAATTATTTCCCTAACAGTATAATAGAGTAGGAAAGGATTTCCCTTTTATAGATGTCAGGAATCTTGAACGATAGAATGTTTTGCAGATAGAATTTCAGTTTTCTTCCTAATTATTTGATTTAATTCAGACATAATTTTTCTGTTGGTTTGCCTTTTATTTTATTTTTTTTGACAGTTTCATACTTGTACATACTGTTTTGATCACGATCTCCTCCATCACTGTTTCTTGTTCCCCTTCTTCTCCCATTACACCGTTCTTCCTAACTGCTCCTCCTTCTACCTGAAAGTCTTTTGTGTGTGACCCACCCAGTTTAACTAGAGGCTGAGTTTAAATAGTTTCCTGGGCAAGGGTCAAAGTTATTTACCAGAGGAGGGTCATCTTACCAGTGGCTACTGAAGAAAACGTATCCAGACAACTTTCTTTCTTTCTGCTACCTTTAAGAACTAACACACACAATAAAATAATTTAGTCTTATATAGTACTTTTTTAAGGATACTATTTAGAGCAATTTTCAAATTCTGAGGAACTTGAAATAAACTAAGCAAGCTTTAGGAATAAGTAAGTCAAACAGGTTCCTTGACCGCAGGACTTCCCAGATCCTTTAATAAGCTAATGGTCATTGTGACATACCCAGAATAAAGTATAATATTTCTAGGTTTCTTTAACCAGCAAGAAACAGTCACAAAAACAAAAGTTTGACTGTGTTCCTGCCCATGCAATTTCCAGTTCTATCCTGCTCCAGGAATTATCTGACTCTGTACATGATGAAGGTACTGTTACCCAAGCTGGGGTGTACTGGCACATGACTACACTCCTAGCATTGAAGAGGCATCTGTGGGAAGACTGTGACTTCTAAGCCGACCTATACTACTACCTCATGAGATTCCATCTCACAAAGAAATCAGAGGGGCCAGCGAGATGCTCACAGAGTAAAGAGGCTTTGAACCACTATCTCAGTTTGATCTCCAGGACCCACGTTGCAGACCCCTGGGTCCCTGATCTAGGTGGCCCTATTCCAACTTTAATTTTCAATAACTCCAACCTTACCCCTGAGAGTAAGTACCTGCTTCCCACCTACCTGTGTTCTCATAGTGTCTGTGTTTGCTGTTCTCACCCCCCAATATCCATAACATACTTCCAAAGTCAAAGTCTTCTGTTAATATATCTAGTATAGTGTAAGTTTTTCTGAGTGGATCTCAAGGTCCATGGGTGAGAAAGGCTCTAGGGGTGACTCAGATGTACAGGTGAATGGGAAGAGTAGAAAGAGGAGAGAGCGGAGGAGCAAAAGACTTGGAGTCTTTCTTTGCGCCTAAAGCAATGACTTTTCAACATGAACCATCTAGGCGAAAGGCTGAGAGGTTTAATTTCAAAATTTTCACATCTATTGAGACCATAGATGGCAGTCTTGGCTATTCTACAATAGAATTACGAATTCCTTTCTAATTCAAGGAACCATGAATTCTTCATTGAGAGATTGTCCCAGGAATGTTTTTTTTTGCCGGGGGTGGGGGTGGGAGAGGGGGATCAGTACTAAAAGCATGCTTCTGTAGGGCTGTCTTTGTTGTATGTCTAAGCCAAGGAAGCAGAAGGAAGCAGTGTTAACACGGTAAAGGATTTAAACTGGGAACAAAACACAAAGGACAAGTTCTAAACAGAATTGCCACAGACACATCTAAAACTATTTGGTTTAAAAAAAATTAATAACCTGGTCTCTTGCTTTCAAATATGGCTGCTCACTGCAATCATCTGGAGCACTTAAAATTACAGACTGCAAATTTTACCCAAGGCTAGAGTATTCCGACTCTCCTGAGCTTGGGATCATAAAATTGATTTTCCCCCCTTTATACCTCCTTATATGATCAAGGGATTCTGATGATCAACAGGTTTAGGATCTATTGTTGTAGGGAATGGAGCTCAGCTTTTCATTTTTGTCTATTAGAAGTATGCGCTCAGAGCAGTACAGCGATGACAGTCCCTACCTTGGCAGGGGGCAGTGAGAGAAACGCTGGGCGGGAAAACAAAAGCCGAAATGTCTTCCCCAGGAGGCTGCTTTCTGAAGGGTCTTTGATCATCCTCCACCCAATGTCAGAGCCAATCACACATCCTCAGCACCAACTCAGCCCTGGCAAACTGGCTCTGGATGCAGCCGCACATCTCTGGGTGCAGGGGCTCCAAGATATGTCCTGTGGTCAGTATGCCGGAATATGACAGTCAACAGTCACAACGTTGTTGTTGTCATCATCATTGTTTAGGTTGTTAGCGTTTTGTGATTCTACGATACAGTGACAACACACCTAACTTCTTGAAACATCCAACTCTGTTCATGGAGCTGCCAGGAGTGTATGTAGGCTTGGAAAATGAAATTAATGAAAACCCAGCCAAAGAAAGCAGCGAGACAGGATCACTTAACGTTATCCGTGGTCAGTTTTCTTGCTTTGTGACTTTGAAGTGAAGTACAGAGCATAGAGTGGCCTTAGTGTTCTTTGGGTACTCAAGTGAGGAGAGTAAGAAAGGGTCGCTCTCGGACCATGCCTACTAGAGAAGTTTTCACCACACCTCACAAAACTGAGGAAGCCAGTGACTTCCTGTCAAGTGACAGGATGTGAAATCTGTCAAAGTTTGCTGCAACACTGAGAGAGGAGGGAGGGGGCCACAATCAGATTGTAAAATGAGTTAATAATAAAAAAAAAAGTATGCTGGAACAAATACCTTTAATGCTGTGTCATCACAGACTAAGAGAAGTCAAAGAAGGCTGTGTCCCTGCCCCAGTAACAGAACTGAAGCGAACCAGGGACACTTGACTTAGCTGTATTTTTTAAAAAAAATAACAAAGCAAAATTCAAGCAAACTGAATTAATTCAATCATTGTTTTACAAAGGATAAACCAGCTACTTGTTTTCTAATTGGTCCAGTCAACCAAAGACCCTGTGGAGTGTAGCGTGGGTAATACCACTGGGCTATTTAGTGTTAACTTTGGGTCCTGGATTTGACTAGGAAATTTGCCAGGTGTGTGGCTTTTCAATTGTGGAATCTGTTGACACGAAAAATCCTCAGCACTTTGGGTGATTCAAGTGCACTTTCATTATTGCACACCTTTGTTATTTCCACATTGCATGGCAATCCATCACTTCTGTCTGAGTTATGTGCTGTTCAGGATAAGATGTTTATACCACCCACTCAGCAAGAGCAACCTCAGCTTCTTAAACTCACAGAACCTATTGTTCTGTTCCTTTCTTAGCCGATGCTGTCCCTGCAGCCCTGTACCTCCAGCAGGGAGGGCAGGGAAATGACTCCCTAGAGAGCCATTGATCATTGTAATAAACGCTCTGAGTTTTACTAAGTTCCCTCAAAGCTGCCCTATACACCAAAGTCAAACAATTGTTCTCTGTACACCCCTTTCCCCCTTCTGTTTGCATAAACACAAATACAACCCATAAAGGTTCATAAAGCACTGGTATTTGTGTAATGGATAATCTTGATGAAAATTGTGTTGGTTTGTGATGAAGATGTGTTTTCTGGAGGGCAGGAGTCCGATTGACGCCTGGCTGAGCCCCCCAATTTTCATATTCTACACAATACAACTGCCTGTACATTTGGATCTTCATTCTCTTTCAGCTTCCAGCTGGGACTCCTGGGTGTGATGACTTTAATTGCTGTTTGCTCATTTAAGCATCTCCTAAGACTGTAAGATATTAGTTGACAAACTAAGCCTTGTCTTGCTTTGCCCTGTTCTCAACTCCCTTTGGTACTTACATCCTCAAATTACCTGGAAATACTCACTGCTCAGTAATGAGGATGGAGTTCCTCTTTTGCTACCCCAGGAAGATAGAAAAGGGAGCCTGTCCTCACGTTAACATCAACTCCTGTGTTCACTGGCTTCATCCTAGTCTATACTTTCTGTTGACTGCTACTTTAGAAAAGAAGCAAATGTGACTCCAGCTGCTCAGAGGATGGAGTGGCATTAGTGAACCAACTTAGCATGGTTTACCATGGAAGGTTCTCAAAACAACACACACACATGTACATGTGCATGCACACATGCAAGCACACATCTGGAGGGAGGGACATTCAGGACAAAACAAAACAATTCAAGCATTCTTGTTTTAAACCCTCATTTACTCAATAGCATATTGGATGAAGCACACAGTATGTACTTTATCTGGCAGTATGTAATGCAATGTTATGAACAAAAGAAGACACAAACATTTAGCCACAGATGTCATCAAATGAAAGAAATTTTGTAATAGTGGCTCGTAATTTAACATCTGGACTTTAAGAGATGTCTTGTTAACAAAAACAAAAGAGCTTATTGACTCACATACTTGTCTTAATAGATCTTTTTTTGATTGACAGAACAAAGACCCAATTAGAATGATAGTATGCTAGGGACCATCCACTTACTGAAAAGAGGAGGGAAAGGTTACAACGGAAACTAGGAATCAACAAAGGCTTACTTTGTTAAGTTAGTGTATGTTGTTCTATTGACAAGTTAACTCTCCACCCCTTTACATATTAAAGACAAACAGCTCAGTGGCTGGAGAGATGACTCAGTGATTAAGAGCACTGGCTGCTTTTAGAAGACCAGGGTTCAATTACCAGCATTCACATGGCAGCTCACAAATGTCTGTAACTCCAGTCCCAGGGGATGGGGCATTCCCTTCTGGCACCTGTGGGCACTGCATACATATAGTGCATAGACACTCAAGCAGGCAAGACACCCCTATACAGAACAATAATAAATAAATAAAATGTTTAAAAGCAAAGAAAACAAAGAGCTTAACTACAGTCTGTGCCTCCTTCTATTCTTTTCTTGTGTGTGTTGGGCCCAGGGAGGAGGTTGATGCTGGGTCTTTGTTTGAGAGGATCTCACTACATAGGCTTGACTGTCATTTAACTCACTATGTAGACCAGGCTGGATTCAAACTCACAAAGACTCACCTGCCTCTGCCTCCTGAGAGTTTGGACTAAAAGCCTGTGCCACCATGTACAGCACCGAGTCTAAGTCTCAAGTAAGAAACGCTGACCAACTCACTATGTATAGCCGAGGCTGATCTTATTTGCTCCAGTGCTTTGTTTGCCTTCTGAAGCGCTGAGACTAATTAGCTGTAGACACTGCCCCAGTGTGTTACATTCATCTTAACCAAAGAAAAAGACAGTGTAAAGATGTAGACCTCTAAAGAACAGCAAAGCAGAGTTTACACCAACCTGCATCAGAAAACGTTCCAAGCATTGTGTTGAACTTCATTTTGCCTTGTTGAAAACATGCTGTTATAATTTGGATCTGGAATGTCTCTCCAGTGGCTTGGTTCCCAGCTGGTGGTACTTGGAGGAGTTGGGAAATTTTAGAAGACAGGGCTAATTGGAGTGAGTTGATCATTGGATATATTGCCTTTGAAGGATGTAGGAGAGCCAACCCTTTCCTCGTCTTTTCTTCACTTCCTAATCACACAAGGTGAGTGGTCCTTCTCACCATGTGCTCCATATCATAATGTACTACCCCACTATAGACCCAGAAGTAACAGGGCAAAACAACTGTGAACTGAAACCTCCAAAACCATGACCCAAAATAAACCTTTCCTTTTACAAGCTGGTTGTCTTAGGTGCTTTGTCACAGTGATGGAAAGCTAACTGGTCTGCTCATATCCTTTCAAGAAACACAAAAAACTGTAGGAGTCTTGTTAGGGATACTATCAGAATGGTGAACTGGTTTGATTAAAAATGTGGTTGTGTAGACCCAGCCATTCTCAAGAAAAGAATAAGTAACAAAAGGTTACAAAAGTAACCCTTTTTTGTTTTTGAGAGAGAACATGAAGAATATAACTAAATTTTACATTAAGGTAGCTGTTATTTGGGCTGGGAAGACATCTCAGTAGATAAAAGCATTTTCTGTCAATCTGGAGGACTTGTGTTTGGATCTCTAACACTGACATAAAGTCCAGGTGTGGCTGTGCATGTCTGCATCCTCAGTGTTTGGGGTGGGGGGGGGGGTGTTGAGACAGGAGATTCACTAAGGCTTATTGGCTGGCTAGCCAGCCTAGCAGAAAATTAGGAAGCTAGGGCTTTAGTGAGAGACTGTCTCAAGGGAATAAGATGGAGGGTGCCAAGTAGTAGAACTGGTGTCATCCTCTCGGCTCAGTGTGTACAAGGCTGTGTGCACCTGAAAATGTGTGCACACTCACAGAAGAAAAAAAGTAGCCATTGGTATATTTCTATTATTTAAAACTCTAAAATTTGACTAAAGATGAGAGTGTTTGAAATAATGGAACCCGAGAAATATGCTGATTAATCAGTGTCTAATATACTATTTGTAAGCTTCCTAATAACAAAATATTCAAAGGAAATGTTAGAAAAAATACCTTCTGCAAATTGTATTCTAAATGTTTGCAAAAGCTGCTTTTGTTGAGTTCACCTTTGCAATGTTTTGAGGTTTGTTTCTTGAGAGAGGGAGAGCCTTGTGATGTGGCCCAGACAGTCTTTGAATCATGAACATCCTGCCTCTGCCTCTTGAGTCCTAGCTTCCAGGAAACCATGCGTTGGGTTTCTATTTTCACACCCTAGTAAAAATGGTTGACCTACACTTGGGTTGTTTTGCTGTTTATTTGTTTCTAACATGGTATGATTTAGGTCAGTGATTTTCAACATGTTTACCCTAAGGAATTCTATTTCTAACTTTTGCTCTCAGTATAATATATAGAGATTGGAAGTTTTCTAATCTAGTAAAGGCTTTTATAAAGCTGTGGTAGATTTACATTCCTGCCTTTTTTTTCTATGTTTTTCTTATTCCTCACCCTGGACTAAGTGACAATGTAAGGTGGAACTGTTCCTGCTGGAATGGACATGACATTAGTGGGGGCTATTGGGAGTTTGGAATTTTGTCAAAATTGTTCTAGTTACATTATTGTTGTGATTTAAAAAAAATGAACCACCAACCACAAACATCCTGACTAAAAACAATTTAGGCAGGAGTGTGGTATGAATGTTTTTAATCCCAGCATGTGGAGGCAAAGTTAGGAAGATCTCTGTGAGTTTGAAGCCAGTGTAGTCCACAAAGTGAATTATAGGACAGATAGAGAGGCCCTGTTTAAGAGAAAAAGGGGAGGAGAAGAAAAACAACTTACAGAGGAAAGGATTTGGTTTATACTTCCAGTCATAGCCCATCACTGAGAAAAGTCAGGGCAGAAACTCAAACAGATCCTTGAAGCAGAAACCATGAAGGAGTAATTCATACTGGTTCATACTTAGCTAGTTTTCTTTTACAACCCAGGACTACTTGCTCGGGGAATGGTGCTGCCCATAGTGGGCTGGACTCTCCTGTATCAATTAACAGTCACGACAATGCCCCACAGATACACCTGCTGGCCAACCTAATCTAGGCCGCCCTTCAATTGAGATTCCCTTCTAAACTGTGTCAACTGACAATGAAGCTGACTTACATGGCAAATTTGAATTTCGTTATACACACACACAGAAAAAAAAAATGGTTTTTATAGAAGATGTTATGGATATGTGGGTTTGATTAAAATCTTTTCCCAATCTGTAGGCTACCATTTTGTTCAAATAACAGTGTCCTTTGCCTTACAGAAGCTTTTCAGTTTCACGAGGTCTCATTTATTGACCATTTTTCTTAGAACCTGAAGGTATTCCTTGACTACATATCCAGTTGAAATGAATGAATGAAATGGATGGAACTAGAGAAGCTCATCCTGAGTGAGCTAACCCAGACTCAGAAGGATACACATGGCATCTATTCACTTATAGTAGGATTTTTAGCTATATAGTACATGATATCTATACTACAACCCACACACCAAAGGGAACATGGAACATGGACATTTACTTTTTCTTTTTCTCCCTGTCAATGAGACACTTTTCCCTAGTGGTGCTGCCTTGTAGGCCCCCAGTGTATGAGGAGGCTCTTGGCCCTCATATGACTTCTGAACTGGGGCGGGGGACTGTTATATAGGGACACTCCACTCCAGAGGAGTGGGAAGAAGGGTTAGGGGGTAGAGGGTGGGAGGGTGGGACTGGGAGGAGTGGAAAGAGGACACTATGATGGAGATGTAAACTGAAGCAATAAATAAATAATTTTTTTAAAAAAATGAATGAATGAATGAATAAATAAATAAATAAATAAGGGGGCTTATTTTAATTTCTTAGTGTTGCTACAGCTGAGTCTTCTGGAGGCTCCAGGGAAGCATCCTTCCTTACCTCTTCTGGATTCTGGAAGCTGTAGCAATCCTGGAATTCATTGGTAAACACACTACTCCAGGTTCTGTTTCTGCCTACATGTGACCATCTTTTCTGTGTATGTATCTGAATCCTTCTCCTTACAAGGATACTGGTCATATTGAATTTATTGGTCACCCTACTCTAGTATGACCTCACCTTAATTTGATTCCATCTGAAGTGACCCATTTCAAAATAAGGTCACCTTCACAGGTCCCAGACAGACATTAATTTGTAGGCAACAGTTTTCAACTTAGTATGGGTATTAACCCTAGGAAAGATGGCCAGAGATGGTGGCTGCAGCTTGGAGACTGAATGGAAATGAAGAAGAAAGGAGATGTCTCTTTGCCTAAACATGTGTGATACAGGAAAGCAGGTTGAAAATGCATTTACACATGAACTTCCCCTGTGCTATTTCTCTCACCAAAATTCAAGTTCAACCTCGAACATTCATTTTGTCTTTTCACTATAATAAGGTATCTTCCCTGACCCAGAAAAATCTGACTTTGTTCTCAGCTGTAAGATATTCAGAGCCAGGCGCTAAATATATATCATACTAACACATCCCAGTGCAAGACTCTCTCTGTAATCCCATTCCCCCTGGCCTGATTCCAACTGTGAACATGGAACACCTGTGAGCGTCTCTTTTTTTCTCTCTCTGATTTGAGGGCTAGAGATAGTTTCACTCATGAAGAAGTGTGAGAGAGAGATCACTGCTTTAGGATCGAAATTGACGGTATTTATGGAGTCAGATAATTCATGCACTCAATAAGCTTTCAGAGTATTAACAGTATGCAAAACACTATGCTAGCTAGTTGTGAGGAAGCTAAGCAGGTAAGTCCAATATTAACCCTGATCTTGAAAAGTCTATAGTCCAATAGGGAAAATAAAGGCAAGTGACAAACAAAAGAGACCATAAAATCCATGGCAAAAGAGGTCATGTCCCATCAGAGACATGATTTCAGGCACCTGGTAATTCTAAAATGGCTACAAAGTTAAATTAAAAGGTTTAGACATTACTTAGGCAGAAAGAATTATGTCTGACCTTAAACTTCCTGAAAGTTGGGCTCTGGACTCTTCGCTTGCTTGGGTCTTTAAGAATTCCTCAAGCCTTTGACTCATTGACAGCTTTGGAATTCAGTGCTTCACCTTGTTCTCTGTGCCTCCTCCACTTGTTTTGGTGATTCTCGTCTAAGCATTAGGGTTGGTGTGTAACTTCCTGAAGGCAACTTTGTCTCAGGTGGGCCCCTAGGAGGTTTTGTGGACCCCTCAGAGTTTCTTGCTAATGGTTGAGAGTCTCTGGAGAGGCAGACATTCTTGATTATGTAATGGAACAAGTGTTGCAAGATCTTTATATTTCTTTCTTGGTGTGGAGATTGAACCCAGGGCCTGATACATGCACACTCTACCACTGAGCTACCACCTCATCCTCTCATGTAGGCTCTTTCTCATTTGTTCAAACTACTACAACTGCTTTGCCTGTAGTTCTCACCTCATGGAACTCATGAGAAATCTAATATCATCACCTCAACATCAAACTTGGTATCTGAGGAGTCCTGCAGGGCTGGTGGGAGGGAACATGAAGGCTGTTTCTCCACGCTCTCCAAGCCATCACTGTTTAAACTTTAGCTTTCGAACAAAGGTGCACACTTGTAGTAGGGTTAGGACAGTACCTAAAAGTGGTAGGTTTAAACTGACAAGTACTTACAAATTCCCTTTGTGTTGAGTCAAGGATTCCATGATTGTTTTAAACATAAATCCCCACTGAGCTGAGAACAAGTCAGCAGCTCCATTAAGGCACCCGTGACCGTCTTCACAGTGATTTTTGGAGACAGAACTGCTAAGTTTGATGTATCACTTGTTTAGGATGATTCAGGTTTCATAAGTAACCTAAAAAATTCTTCTGACCAATTTTTATTGTAGTCATGTATGATTCTTGTTTTTCATTTTAGCATTTAAACCTCCAACATTCTAGAAACAACCTCAGATCTAACCAGACCAACATACTTGGTTGAGCACCCTTTATTACAGTGTCCTGGTGTTGTTTCTCTTTATTTCAGTCAGACTTGTCCTCTGTAGCTATACCTATGACCCAGACCCACAAAAACAGAATGGAGGAATCGGTTGTTGCTCTTGTATGACCCGCTATGGAAATGACAGAAGAAAGGGCTAACTGCGGAGGGACAATCCCTAAACCTATAACCTGGCTGTCATTTTCTCAGGAGAGCCTTAAAAATTTGAACTTCTCCCACCCCCACTCATTTAAAAAAATGATTGCTTTAAGGGTGAGTCATCACTTCATTTTTTCCTGTTACTTACATAGAGACAAACTTACAGGCCTGAAGCAACTCTCCTAGAAACACAATTTTATGCCAGGATTTGAAATGCCAAAAATACTGGGCCTCCAGAGAAGAAATTCTAGTTTCAGGATTAGCAAAATGAGGACTCAGTTTTTTTTTTTTTTGTTTTGTTTTGTTTTTTGGGTTTTTTTTGGTTTTGTTTTTTTTGGGTTTTTATTTTTGCATTCAGAGCAGAATGACAATTTTATCCATGGCCTTACACACATCTCAATTTGTAGAATTTTTTTTTTGGTACCTATTTCACTTTCTTAATTGGATGAAAGCACACAGATGATGATTTATGGATCTCCAGTTGTGCCAAGCATCATTTTAAATGTGCACAGCTGCTCAGCAGTAGTTTAGCTTGGCAGATAGCGCTAAACCATTGGATTGTGTCATTTGTTTGTATATGTATACAATAGCCTCCTTGTGCAGGTTCCTCAAAAATTCTTGTAGGAATAAATCAGAGAGTGGTTTATTCTCTTGGGAGATTGTCAGGGTTTCTGGAATGAAGAATGAGATAGCACTTCCTGGCACTGAAAGCTTCCCCAGGGAGACACAGAGACAGGCCAAAGTGGATCAAGGTTAACAGAGTGCGAGGTAGGGAGCTCGAAGTTGGGAGCTCCGGTTCCTGTGGTCATTTAGGCAGCGTTAGGCAGCGTAGGACACGCTGCTGCTGACAGCACTCTCACTTTCCTTATGACACATCTCAGGGAAGCAGCTAAAGGGTGGGGGTGACCTACTACAAGTCGCTGCAGGCATAAATAACTCAAGAAGCTCTGTTGACAACAACAAAAAAAAACCTCTGACATTCACAGAAGTTAACAACACTATCTTCAGAGTCAAAGGGCCCTGAGATTTGTCACTGTTGTCCTTTGTAGTCCAGTATGATACTGTTGACACTGTGGTAATCCCTGTACAAAAGTGTGGCTGAAAATATCCAAACGTGACAGATGATAAGGTCTTTCTGCAGAGAGCAGTGGAAAATCTTTTTTTGGTTTGTGTTTGTTGGCCTCCCAGGGCACAGTTTACCTTGTCACAGAATCATTGTGCATCTTTCTGTAGCAGACCCTGATACTCTGTTTACTGCCTCTTGCTTCCAGCATCCCACAAGTAACTCCATTGCTTGAATGTCTCCCCTTAGAATCTGTGAATATTCCACGTTTTACCTGGTCCTCTCATTGTTATCCATGCCTAATTTGTGGCTTGTGAGAGGATCACTTTGAAGTGGATACATGCTCTCCCCAAACGGCTTTGTTCATTGGTGATTTTATATTTCTACTTGAACGATTGGAGAAGTTTCAACCAGAATGATCTGAGGTAGGATGAGTCCTCACCACTTTCATTTTGCTTGACTTTGAATAGAGAAACACAGAGGCCACACTTTGGACCGAGGTATGCCTCTCCTGTAGGTGAATAGGTCAAACAGTATAAAATCTGTTGCTTTAAAAAACTGTTTCCAATCCTGGAGCAGAAGGAAAAAGACGGAAAAATGTTTCCACATCACTTCATGTTCAAAAAATACTTTTAAGGCTTAAAATCTCCAAAGGTCATCTCTGAAGCCTGATGATGGGTGTCCCCAAGCCACCACAAATGTTTCAGAGAGCTTTTCTGTGTTGGCTGTTCGGGTGGTTCAACTGAGGCGGCAGTTGGACGGGGTCCGGGTATGACATTATAAGCATCATGGCGAAAGCAGGCACTGTTTGGTGGTTGGTTACTGTTTTAGTCGTGGTTTCTACTGTGATAAGACACCATGACCAAAAGCAACTCAGGGAAGAATGGGTTTACTTCAGTTAATTTACAAATCTCTGGTCACACTCCATCATCGAGGTAAGTCGGGGCAAGAACTCCAGGGAGGAAGCTGGACGCTGGAGCTGAAGCAGAGGCTATGAAGGAATGCTGCTTACTGGCTTATTCACTCGGGGCTTGCAACGGGGCTACACAAGTACAACAGAAACACTCAATTAAAAACAAAGGTGAGTTTGACAGAGTCAGTGCTGTGCTAGAAAAGACTTTTCTTTCCTTCAACAATGAGAGTTGAGCCTGTGGCCTGCAGTATGTGAAGCAAGTGCTCTACTTCTGAGTGACAGCCATATGATCAGGTTGTCTCTCTGCTCCAGAGGATGCAACACAAGACATCACGCTCGAAGCAGTCAGCAGATCTGCTGTTCTCTTGAACTTGGATTTCCCAATCTCTTGAGTGGTGTCAAATAAATTTATAAATGAACAATTTAAATTCAGTGATCTTTTGTTGTAGCAGCACGAACAGCCTAAGACATGGTGTTATTTAATTCTACAAGCCATTTCCAGAATATTAAAAAAAATTGAGGCTAATTTCTTTCCTCACATTATTCTGAATGTGGTACATACTGCCAACTGCATTTCCAAGTATAGGTGACATCTTATGTCTATTTGGTGTTTAAAACCATTGAAAAGTCAGAAAACATAGCATACCCATGACCTGTGGTCATATGACCCAATAGAAGAATAAACACAGTTGAATTCAAGTCTTTTTTTTATGAAAACTTTAGTCAAACTTAAGACAAGTTGTTCTGTAGTCAAAGATGACCTTGAACTTCTGATTCTCCCGTCTCTGCCCTCTGGGTTCTGGGGTTACAGGTGTATACTATCATGTCCAGGTTATGTGGTACTGGGAATTGAACCCATGGCTTCATGGATGTCAAGGAAGCATTCTATCAACCAAGTTACACCCCTAGCCCAAACAGTTCCTCTACCTTAAGACTGGAGTCAAACTTCTGTGCCCTACGACTGTTTATTTGTTTGTTTTTTTTTTTTCGTGTAATATAGCCTCATATAATAGGCTCCTTGGCTTTGTTTTAAGAAAAGTGGAATTCTCACATCTGCCATGAATCAAGGGAACCTATAAATATTTCCTGGTTTCGTGCTATGCTCAGGGGGGCTCCCAGGCTCTCAGATGCTCAGCACGTCCAAAGTGAGCCTGCTGAAATATCAGAGGAAACTTTGGAAGACTGCTGAGCAAGCCATTCCTAAATACTTGTAAGAGCGCAGGGCTGAAGGGACTCTAACTATATATTAAAGGAACACTGAATAGATAATTCCAATAATTTTTCATGGATATTTTCATGAATACATTATACTAGTGACAGAACATATACCTGAATCTGGTGTGGCAGTGGGGAGCAAAGAACACTGAATGAAGGTAGGTGTTTCATAGATGTTGAACCCTGCATGTTTCCAACAAGAATGGAATCAGAGTTAGCAATCTCAGGCTGATTACGATTTCTCTCTCTCTCTCTCTCTCTCTCTCTCTCTCTCTCTCTCTCT
>CAJQZJ010032178.1:1964322-2002365 GCA_907164525.1 Lophiomys imhausi | reverse complement strand
GTTGTTTCCAATTTCTAGCTATTACAAATAAGGCTGCTATGAACATAGATGAGGAGACTTCCCTATGTCTCCGTGAGAGGTCCTTTGGGTGTATGCCCAGAAGTGGTATGGCTGGGTCTTGAGGCAAGGTTATTCCTAGATTTCTAAGATATCGCCAGACAGACCTCCATAGTGGTTGCACAAGCCTGCACTCCCACCAGCAATGGAGTAGGGTACCCCTTTCTCCACACCCTCGCCAGCATGCGCTATCATTTGAGCTCTTTATTTTAGCCATTCTAACAGGTGTTAGGTGGAATCTCAGGGTCGTCTTGAGTTGCATTTCTCTGATGATTAAGGATGTTGAACATTTCTTCAGGTGTCTCTCAGCCCTTGGGGATTCCTCCTTTGTGAATTCTCTATTTAGCTCCATCTCCCATTTTTTGATTGGATTATTTGGTTTCTTGGCATTTAGTTTCTTGAGTTCTTTGTAGATTTTAGATAATAGCCCTCTATCAGATGTGGGGTTGGTGAAGATTTTCTCCCAGTCTGTTGGTTGCCGTTTTGTTCGAATGACAGTATCCTTTGCTTTACAGAAACTTTTCAGTTTCATGAGGTCCCATTTATTGATTGTTGATCTCAGGTCCTGAGCTGTTGGTGTTCTGTTCAGGAAGTTGTCACCTGTGCCAATGAGTTCGAGGGTTTCTCCTACTTTTTCTTCTAGTATCTTTAGTGTGGCTGGCCTTATGTTAAGGTCTTTGATCCACTTGGAATTAAGTTTTGTACAAGGTGATAGGTATGGGTCTAATTTCATTCTTTTGCAAGTGGACATCCAGTTGGACCAGCACCATTTGTTGAAGATGCTGTCCTTCTTCCATTGTGCGTTTTTGGCTTCTTTGTCAAAGATTAGTTGGCCATAGGTGTGTGGGTCCATGTTTGGGTCTTCAATTCGATTCCATTGATCCACTGGTCTGTTTCTATACCAATACCATGCTGTTTTTATTACTGTTGCTCTGTAGTACAGCTTGAAATCTGGGATGGTGATACCTCCAGATGTGTTTTCATTGGACAAGATTGATTTAGCTATTCTGGGCTTTTTGTTGTTCCATATGAAGTTGAGACTAGCTTTTTCCAGGTCTATAAAGAATTGTGTTGGTATTTTGATAGGAATTGCATTAAATCTATATATTGCTTTTGGTAGGATAGCCATTTTTATTATGTTGATCTTACCTATCCATGAGCATGGGAGATCTTTCCATCTTCTAAAGGCCTCTTCCATTTCTTTCTTCAGGGGCTTGAAGTTCTTGTTATATAGGTCCTTTACATGCTTGGTTAGAGTTACTCCCAGGTATTTTATGTTGTTTGTGGCTATTGTGAAGGGGGTTGTTTCCCTTATTTCTTTTTCGGTATATTTGTTTGTTGTATAAAGAAGGGCTTCTTATTTTTTTGAGTTAATTTTGTATCCAGCCACCTTGCTGAAGTTGTTTATCAGCTGTAAGAGTTCTTTGGTGGAGTTTTTGGGGTCGCTTATGTATACTAACGTATCATCTGTGAATAGGGATAATTTGACTTCTTCATTTCCAATTTTTATCCCTTTGATCTCCTTTAGTTGTCTTATTGCTCTAGCAAGGACTTCAAGTACTATATTGAAGAGATATGGTGAAAGTGGACATCCTTGTCTTGTCCCTGAGTTTAGAGGAAATGCTTCAAGCTTCTCTCCATTTAATTTGATGTTGGCTACTGGCTTGCTGTATATTGCCTTTATTATTTCTAGGTATGGTCCTTGTATGCCCGTTCTCTCCAGAACTTTTAGCATGAAGGGGTGTTGGATTTTGTCAAATGCTTTTTCTGCATCTAGCGAGATTATCATGTGGTTTTTTTCTTTCATCTTGTTTATGTGGTGAATTACATTGATAAACTTTCGTATATTGAACCATCCCTGCATTCCAGGGATGAAGCCTACTTGATCATGGTGTATGATACTTTTGATGTGTTCTTGAATTCGGTTTGCTAGTATTTTATTAAGTATTTTTGCATCTATGTTCATGAGGGAGATTGGTCTGAAGTTCTCTTTCTTTGTTGGGTCTTTGTGTGGTTTAGGAATCAGAATGACAGTGGCCTCATAGAATGAGTTTGGCAGTGATCTTTCTGTTTCTATGTGGTGGAAGAGTTTGAAAAGTAATGGTGTTAGTTCCTCTTTGAAGGTCCGGTAGAATTCCGTGCTAAAGCCATCTGGCCCTGGGCTTTTTTTGGTTGGGAGATTATTAATGACTGCTTCTATTTCCTTAGGTGTTATTGGGCTGTTTAAGCTGTTAATCTGATTTTGATTTAGTTTTGGTAGGTGGAATTTATCGAGGAAATTGTCCATTTCGCTGAGGTTTTCAAATTTAGTGGAATATAGATTTTTAAAGTAATGTCCGAATATTTTCTGGATCTCCTCAATGTCTGTTGTTATTTCTCCCTTTTCATTTCTGATTTTGTTGATTTGTGTTCTTTCCCTTTGCCTTTTAGTTAATTTGGCTAGGGGTCTGTCTATTTTGTTGATTTTCTCAAAGAACCAACTCTTGGTTTCATTTATTCTTTGTATAGTTCTTTTTGATTCTAAGTTGTTGATTTCAGCTCTAAGTTTGATGATTTCCTGTCTTCTGCTCTTCTTGGGAGTGTTTGTTTCTTTTTTTTCCAATTCACCCAGCTTAGCTGTTAGTTCACTAATATGAGCTGTCACAATTTTCTTTTTGAAAGCACTTAGTGCTATGAACTTTCCTCGTAGCACAGCTTTCAATGTATCCCATAGGTTTGGGTATGTTGTGTCTTCATTGTCGTTGGATTTTAAGAAGTCTTTGATTTCCTTCCTTATTTCTTCCCTGACCCAGTGGTCATCCAGTAAGGAGCTGTTCAATTTCCATGTGTGTGTAGGCTTTCTGTTGATTCTTTTACTGTTGAAGACCAGCTTTATTCCATGGTGGTCTGATAAGATACAAGGTGTTATTTCAATTTTCTTGTATCTACTGAGACTATCTTTGTGACCAATTATGTGGTCGATTTTGGAGAAGGTTCCGTGGGGTGCTGAGAAAAAGGTGTATTCCTTTGTGTTTGGGTGAAACGTTCTGTAGATATCTGTTAGGTCCATTTGTTTCATGATCTCTGTTAGACTCAATATTTCTCTGTTTGTCTTCTGTCTTGATGATCTGTCCTTTGTTGTGAGTGGGGTGTTGAAGACTCCCACTACTAATGTGTTGTGATCGACGTGCGCTTTAAGTTTTAGAAGTGTTTCTTTTACGAAAGTAGGTGCCTTTGTACTTGGGGCATAGATGTTCAGTATTGAAATTTCCTCTTGATGAATATTCCCTTTAATGAGTATATAGTGCCCTTCTTTGTCTTTCTTCATTAACTTCAGTTGGAAGTCTGTTTTGTTTGATATTAGGATGGCTACTCCAGCTTGCTTCCTGGGTCCATTTGCTTGGAAAACCTTTTCCCAGCCCTTTACTCTGAGGCAGTGTCTATCTTTTGTAGTTAGATGTGTCTCTTGTATACAGCATAAGGAAGGGTCTTGCTTGTGGATCCACTCTGTAAACCTATGTCTTTTTATTGGGGAGTTGAGTCCATTGATGTTGATGGATATTAGTGACCTGGGGTTGTTATTTCCCATTAGTTTGGTATAGGCGGTGGTTCTGTTCCTCTTTTGGTTTAGTTGCTGATGGGTTTTCTATTCCCTTTGTTTTCTTGGGTAGAGTTTTCTTCTCTGGGTTGGGATTTTCCTTCTAGGATTTTCTGTAGGGCTGGGTTTGTGGGTAGATATTGTTTAAATTTAATTTTGTCATGGAATATCTTGTTTTCTCCATCTATGTTGATAGAGAATTTTGCTGGGTAAAGTAGTCTGGCTGGGCATCTATGATCTCTTAGGACTTGTAGTATATCTGACCAGGCCCTTCTAGCTTTTATCGTTTCTGGGGAGAAGTCAGGTGTAATTCTGATGGGTCTGCCATTGTATGTGACTTGACCTTTTTCTCTTACAGCTTTTAATATTCTTTCTTTGTTCTGTACATTTGGGGTTTCAATTATTATGTGGCGAGAGGAGTTTCTTTTCTGGTCTAATCTGTTTGGTGTTCTGTATGCCTCTTGGATTTTTATTGGCATCTCTTTTTTCAGGTTTGGGAAGTTTTCCTCTATGATTTTGTTGAAGATATTTCCTGGTCCTTGGAGTCGGGAGTCTTCTCTTTCCTCTATACCTATAATTCTTAGGTTCCGTCTTTTCAATGAGTCCTTGATTTCTTGGATGTTGTGGGTGAGAGATTTTTTAGCCTTCTCATTTTCTTTGGATGATGTACTGATTTCTTCCACTGAATCTTCCATGCCTGAGATCCTGTCTTCCATCTCTTGCATCCTATTGTTGATACTCACATCCGTAGTTCCTGTTCTCTTCCCTTGGTTCTCCACTTCCTCTTTTAACTCTGACTGTGTTTTCTTTATTGTTTCTATTTCTATTTTCATGTCTTGTATGGTTTTGTTCGTTTTGTACATTTCCTTCTCCAGCTTGCTTGTTTTTGTATGAAAATCTTTCATGGCTTTTTCCTTTTCCTGTTCAAGCTCTGTCACCTTGGCTTGGAGCTCTTTAATGGTGTTGTTCCTTGTTTTGATTTGTAGAATTGTGGTTTCTTTGAATTCCTTCATAGATTTAAGTTCTTCTTGCAGGGACTCTATCACTTTCCATACTGCAGAATTGTCAATGTTTTCATGTGCTTCTGTTGGTGTGTGGTCATCCGAATTGGATGAGCTAGGGTGGTTCTGCTTTGTTGGAGTCATAATTCCTTGATTTCTTTTTTTTTTTTTGACCTTTCGCCATTGGATGCATTTAGCTGTCTGTTTTCTGTGCTTGGAACCACAGTGGATGATTTGGTGCAGGGGAGGAGTTACTTGGCTATCTGTCGTTGCTTACAGGGGGATTTCAAGGTCACTGTGATTTTAATGGCCAGAGGCACTGTGATCTGGTGCAGCCTATTCCCAGGTTGTGAGTAATGTACCAGGATTGTTTCACTGCTCCCAATTCAGACTTCTCTATGTTGCACTCTGAGTTATCAGCCTGTAATGGTTCTGATGGTATGGGCCTGTTTGCCCAGGCACAGATTCTGTGGGCTTTGTTTGTCGTCCCGGAGGCTGACAGGGTCTCGCTCCACACCTAATATGTCTGGATTTTCCAGGATACAGCTATGGTCCCGATTTCTGGTTTCTCTCTAGTCTTCTCGCCACAGGGCTGGACCCTGTGCCTGATTCCCTTCCTGTCTGCGCCGCCACGGGTCCCGTGGGTACCCCAAGCCCCGGATCCTCCGGCTGCCTGAGTGCACCTCTCATCCCAGCAGCTCCACCGTGGGTGCACGGACCCCTGGTCCCACCCACGCCTGTCTCTCTCCCCAGATGACCTGCTGTGGACTGGCGGGGATTTGGCCCTGCCAGCAGTGCTCCCTCCCCACCTGCGCTCTCGTGAGTGTGCGAGATTTGGCCCCTCCCGCCTGCTTTTGTGTTCCCGGCTTCCTGCGCTCTCTCGGAACCTCCCGCCCTCTGCTTCACGAGCGGCTGCGGACCACCCGCTGAGCCCCCTGTTTGTTCCTTGCTAAGGCTTCCACTATCTCGCAACCTTTTCTAAGTGGGTATAAGTTCAACCTGATGTGTGGGGAGCCCAATAGGACAGCGATCTATGGCCAAGTGGACCCTGATTCTGCCTGCTGTAAGTTGGGAACGATCTTACCAGGCGCCTCACCAAATGGGAGTTCCCAAATCCCCAGTTTAGTGGCCTCCGTGTCTGTGAGAGATGGGGAGAGCCTTGCCCTGGGACTTTTAACAGTCTCTTGGGAGCTGTGAGCGTTCCCGGGGGGGGGGGGTCTAGCCCCTCCGGTTTTTGCACAGTGCCCAGTAACTCTGTGTTTTTTATGGCTCTTTTTTCCCCCGCGTTCAGAATGCGTCAGTGTAGGTCGCCGCCATCTTCGCTCCTCTGCAATAGAAATTTAAAAACTCTTCCTTCCCCCTTCTTCCCCCATGATAAAAGGGCATGCATTAAAGTGAAATAAAAAAAGTGCTGTTAGTTTTTACTCTTTAAATTTTAAGTATTTAAGACGAAAGAAAAAAACTAAAATCAGTCTCTCTCTCTCTCTCTCTCTGTAATTAAAGGGGACATGGCAGTTCTGCTAGAAGGATGATAAAACACTGCCTATACAAAAGGGATTTTTAAAGTCCATTATTCCTGGGTCCTGAGATTAGAAATTGTGCATAGATTGAGAAAAGTGGAATCAGCCAGTGATTTATGAGAATAATTTCCAAGTCCTTTGAAGAATTAAAATCAGTCTATATAATGGCAAGCATATGGCAAGTATGTAATAAATAATTGGGAGTAAATAAGGCATTTTGTGCTGAATGCTGTAGAATATCTTCTGGTATTTCCTGGCCTCTTCTTTACCCTAAGCCTTCAATGGGCCTCATGCATGACTGGGCTTCTAGGAGACAGTGGCCCATCCCTGGGCGTGTCTCCTCGTCAGCTTCCATCTGCTTCCTTTATGACTCCATTTTAATATTCAAATGAGCACTTAGTTTGATTTAAAAAAATAAAAGTGAAAAGTAACTATTTTCGGGCACGAAACATGCAGACAAACTAGGTTGTGGATATAACTGTCTAGTCCACATAATTAAGTGGTCACTCTGGTGGCCAGTGAGCAGGAACTAAGCCCTGAGGCGTAAAGGCTAGGAAAACACTGAATGAGCATCTTAGCATCCACCTCCTTCCTGTTCTTAATGGTTCCTCCCTCGACTGAAGCTCAAACCTTTCTGCTGCTGTTTAGTGATTTATTGCTGTTATTTGGTGTGCCATGAAAGAGTTTTAGTTTTAAAGAAGATAACAAAGAACTCAGTCTCTAACACACGGCCAAGGTGTAAACTACTGCTATGTGTGGTTTGTTATGTATACTCTGCCTTTGTCATAAATGCTTGCTTTTCCTCAGTTATATATTTGAAACATTATTTGCTTTAAAGCTCTCTCTGTCTCTCTCTGTCTCTCTCTGTCTCTGTCTGTCTCTGTCTCTCTCTCTCTCTGAGGTAGTTTCTCATCACAGGCTACCTTCCAACTCATCAGGTAGCTGATGGTGACTTCCACTTCTGATCTTCCCGCCTCTGCTTCCCAAGCACTGAGATGACAGGTGTCCAGTTTTGTGTGGTGATGGGATGAGACCCAGGCACACTAGGCAAATAGTATATACCTGCAAAGCCCCTAGAAACATTACTTTTTTAAAATAAAGATTTATAACACTTCATGGCTGAAGTTGATAAACCTAGAATTCTTTTTGTCATATGCATTAGTCACTGTACCCCAAAGAGACTGAAAAGCTATAGAGAGAAATTCCAGAACGGATTTGGCTCACATGGTTGTGGAAAGCACAGAAATCCCAAGATCCATACTCAGCAAGCTGGATACTCTGGAGAGAAGGTTGGTTTCACTTCAAAAGGTTGCCCAAGACTTGGGAAGAGCTGATGTTGATTTCAGAGGCAAAAAAAAAAAAAAAATCCTTGACATTCCATCTTGAGGCAGTACAGCGGGAGGAATTACCACCTACAAAAGGGAAGGGAAGTCAGACCTTCTGTTGACTTGATGAGCTCCACCCATGTTAGCCTATCCACCCAATGTTGATTGTTGATCTCATCCAGAAATACTCCTGTCTACAAGCCCAGAGTTATGCTTGGCCAAGTGTTTAATCACCTTTCAGACAAGTCTAGCTGAAGTGTTAAAATTACCCTCAGAGTAGTTTTAAGATGGCTCAACCAGTAAGTGCCTGCGTGCAAGAATGAGGAACTAAGTTCTGATTCCCAGCATCTACAAAATCCAGGCATAGAGATGTGGGTCTGTGATCCAAGCGCTGGGGAGATAGAGAGCCATTGGAGCTCATCAGCGAGCCAGCCTAGATAAACTGATGAACTTCAGGTTCAATGAGAAACCCTGTTGATTCAGTGATCTGTTATGTATTCTAAATGTTAATTAACCTGCTCCCAGAGGCCTTCTTACTGTACCCCAAGTAATGCTGTGTTACCTCACTTTCTAATCACTGTCTCTGATTGACTTTAGTAAAATGCTAAGGCCTGTGACTGAGCAGAGAGATAGGTAGGTGGGGCAAAAGTTCCACGGCTTCTGGGGAAGACATAGAGGATCATGGGAAGAAGAAGCCAGGAGCAGGAAGAAGGAGACACAGCATGGGGTAGATGAAAGAAGATCTTGCCACGTGGCCTGGAACATTGGCATAGCATGGAGAATAACAGCCCAGGGAACTATGGATATTATACGGGGTTTTACTTGGGGAATAGAATTATAAAATAGCTTATATGAGCTAAGATTGTACGATCCAGGCTAAGGTTTGTTAAAGTTCACCCAGTATCTCTGTGTTTGTTTATAATGGCAAGTATTTATAAGGATTAACACTGCCAACCAATTAACAATAATATAAATACTAGAAACAATTTAATTAATTACTTCTACACCCCGTCTCAAAAAATAATGTGGACAGCAACAGAGGAAGACACAAATGTTGATCTCTGGCCTCCATATATACATACACACATGTATATGTGCACCTACATGCACACGCACACATGCACACAATCACATGAACACGAACATGCACACTACACACACACACACACACACACACACACACATACACAAACACACACTGAACTATCATTTGAGGTAAGACTAAATTGCATGCTGAAGCAATTTTTGATAAATGTATATGCAAAGAATTGTGCTTTTAGCTGGGCGTGGTGACACACACCTTTAATCCCACAACTCAGGAGGCAGAGGGAGGTGGATCTCTGTGAGTTTGAGGCCAGTCTGGTCTACAAAGCTAGTCCAGGACAGCTAGGAATACCCTGTTCCAAAACAAAACAAAGCAAAGCAAAGCAAAACAAAAACAAAGAAAGCTTTTGTTAGAAGTTCAGGCGTTTAGTTGTAGAATACTTCAAGATGTGCAGTGATTTGATGTGTCCTCTAAACATTATTTGTTGTTAACCTCCAAAGTTATTCATTGATGCTCTTGGAGGTGGGACCTTTAGAAGATAATTAGGGGTTGATGAAGTCGTCAGGGTGCAGTCCCATTGTGGGGATTAGTGGATTTCTTTTCTTTCCTTTTTGTTTTTATTTTATCTTACTGAATTTGGGGTGGGCAAGATTTCTCTGTGTTGTTTTGGCTGTCCTGGAACTTGACCTGTAGATTATGCTGGCCTCAAACTAAGGGATCTCCCTGCTTCTGCCTCCCAAGTGCTGGGACTAAGGGAGTTCCATCATCATGCCTGGAAGATTAGTGTCTTTTCTAAGAAGACCCGATCCTTGGGCTTTCTCATCAGGTGGTCAGGTGGTGTCTTCTTCCAGATTATGAGTCAGTCAAAGGCCATTTCCTGATGCAGGACTCTGGAGCCGGGACTTTCCAGCTTCTGAAACTATAGATATTTTCTCTTTATAACCAGTTAGTGATAATCTGTTTGGCAGCATATAATAGACTAAGACACAATTAGTCATTTAAAAAGTTAATTAGCAGCACTATCTATAAAAGTTGTTTAATAAGAAACCATTTTAAAAATATTAGCCAGCATTTAATTAATTCATTTATCCACTTACCTAACTTAGATGTGTTTTGCAAACTTCAGTATCTACTATACACCAAGCATTGGGTCAGGCATGAAGCAAATAGACACTAATGAGAAACTTTTCAGCTGTCTGGCAAAATAGGACAACCAAATAAATCTGTTAGAAAATAAAACATTAATGGCTAGATGACCACGCACTTATTATACCTTGTACATTTCTTGTACTAATGGGACCAATTACTAGTTCTCTATTATTTGTAGAAGTGTCATAATTTGGAAAATAAATTATGCTGCCACCAGATTATAAGCAATGTGAGACAAGTTTCTATAGAATAAGGGACTATAGACAAAGCTATAATCTGATTTCTAAAGACAGAGAGAGGGCTCAATGGTTAAGATTACTGGCTGCTCTTCCTCTTCCACAGGACCAGGCTTAGATTCCGAGGGTCCACATGGAGGCTCACAACTATCTGTACCTCCAGTTACAAGGGATCTGTTGCCCTCTTCTGGCCTCTGTGAGTAACACAGACATGCAGTGAACAGACATACATGGAGGCAAAACAACATATATAAAATAAAATAATAAAATATTTTCTGAAAAAAAGGAGTAAGAATATCTTTGGAGAGAAAGGTTGATTTATTAGGAAGCCCTCAATTCTGGGATTGAGAGTGAGAATTAAAGGAAGGGATGCTACATATGGGATGGGAAAGAAAGGCAAACGAACATTGTAAAACAAGGTAGCTAAACACAAACGCAAAGAGATGCAGCTCAGCACTGAGTTCAAGACTACTGTAGGTAAGTTGGCATGCCTGAGGCATGATGCCAAAGGGTTAGGAGAGGCAGCAAAGTTCCAGGCGTTTGAAGCCACAAAACCCTGAATCTATCCGGCAGGTGACAATGACATACAACAGAAACGTGGCAGACAGCGGCTGAGATCTATACTCAAAAACAAAACCTGTCTGTTAAAACTTCAGTTCCTGGTAAGCAGATGTTGCTTCTCTCTTGCCGGTTTATTTCTGATTAGCTTAGAAAGTAACTATAATAGGCTGTCATAGTACCTAACTGAATGACCGGCTTGCATAACCATTAGTTTGCATTTCTTAATTATCCTAAACAGTTTATGACAATTAGTAGTAAAAGGCCGAAACATCACATTTCATTTTTTTTTTCTTTACCTCCTAACCCTTCCATCCCATTTCTCTGGGGTGGGGTGTCCTTATATAATAGTCCCTCATCTCATTTGAGAGGTCGTATGAGGGCCAAGAGCCTCCTCATTCATTGGGGATCTATGAAGCAGTACTATCAGTGAAAAGTGTCTCATTGCCTGGGAGAGAGAACTATTAAACAAACAAACCAATAAGCATACAATAGATAAAAAAGACTAAAAAATAGAAAAAATATAACTAATATATAAAAAATAAAGAATAAAAATTAAAAATAAGAAGTCTATGTCCAAGTTCCCTTTGGTGTGTTAGTTGTAGTATCGATACCTTCTACTATATAGCTAAAATCCTACTATAAGTGAATAGATGCCATATGTGTCCTTCTGAGTCTGGGTTAGTTCACTCAGGATGAGCTTTTCTAGTTCTATCCATTTGGCTGCAAATTGCATAATTTCATTGTTCCTGATAGCTGAATAATATTCCATTGTATAGATGTACCACAGTTTTTTAACCCATGCTTACCCTAATATAAGAGATAGATAGGGCCTCTTCAAAAACCTCAAGAGATCTGCAGAATATGGCATTCAAAGATGTTTTTGTAACTTTAGATTTTTTTTTTAAAGATTTATTTATTATATGTATACAGTGTTCTGTCTGCAGGTATATCTGCAGGCCAGAAGAGGGCACCAGATTTCATTATGGATGGTTGTGAGCCACCATGTGGTTGCTGGGAATTGAACTCATGACCTCTGGAAGAGCAGCCAGTGCTCTTAACCGCTGAGCCATCTCTCCAGCCCCTAGATTTTTTTTTATATCAAGACATATCAACTCCTGACAGCACCCCCTATTCTCCTCCAAGTAGAAGATGAGCATCAAAGAATCTCCAGTGGGAGATGATTGAATTAGTTGCAAGCCTATCTCTTGGTAGGAAAAGCCCCTTGCCCCAACAGTAGACAGAATGCTGTCCAAAAAGGACAAAACCTGGAAGCAGGTAAGTCGACAGCCTAGCTCTGCCAAGACAGGGTAGGTAAGTCCTTCATAACCCCTGCTCTACAATCAGTGTCTGTCAGAGAAACGGGGCCAAATGACTGAAGATCGATGCTGTAATGTATGGAGAGAAAATGGGAACTGTCCAGGCAGCCACAGGTATGTCATTTCTTAGTTTGGGAAGCTGCAAGCCCTGTACTTCCTATAAAATCAGATATATTTATCCCTCTCATTTCTCTGAGGTGGTTGAAGAACAGATAGCTAGAGTCTCATAATTTAATTTTGAGTTGTTTAGGAGTCAAGAGAGTGTTATAGATCTAAGAAGATACTTTTAAAATTGTGTTGCAAGTTAGTATGAATGTTGAGTCAGATATAGACCTTTAAACTCATGGAGATGTTTAGATAGTAGAATGTTAAAATCAGGTACCAAATACATATGGACTGGTCATTGGGAATGTGCGTTAAGCCATATAACCCTCATAACTGTGGCCTAATTACCTCTATTGTACTGTATTGTATTTGTTATTATAAGAGAAAGAGCCATTTGTTGGACTGAAAGGGGAAACTGTAGGGGGAAATAAGATATACCTTAAACTTAAAAGAAAAAAAAAAAGGGAAGAGGATGGGGGGGTTGAGGGTGGGAGGGTGGGACTGGAGTGGGAATAGGGAGGGGACTGCGATTGAGATGTAACTTGAAGAAATAAAAAATAAAGGAAAAAAAAAAGAAAAGAAAAAAAAAACTTCAGTTCCTGATTACTTACTTGCTTGAAACAACTTTTGAACATGTAGCAAAATAGAATTACCAGCATCCTTACCTTCTCCATCACTTTGGAGCTTCTTACAGAAGTTCTGACCACTGCACTCTAGTTCTGTAGTCACTGAGCAGGGTCCATACACTGCTGTTACTGGTGAACAGGTCTGACAAGGTGTTTACAGATTTTTGTGTGGGGGGGGTCTTATTCAAAACATCAAAATAAGCACCCAGAGATCTGCAAAGTAGGAAGGAAACTTCATTCGAAGAAAAACAATACAAAAAATCAGAATATTTTTGCAAAAAACGCAGGAAGCCACATACACCCTGACTGTTGTTTGGGGCTTCCTTCTACAGGATTCGAGAGAAGGCAGAATTTAGTTGCTAAGGAGTACAGTGTGAGTAGTTCTCTATTCTGACTGACAGGCTTGGATTAGATAGGCCTTAGTTCACTGTGCATGTTCCTTCCCATGATATAATGGATTTTAGTGATATGCACACCAAATTGCACATAGGAATAATATTACAAAAAGGAGATTCTCTATAAAATTTCACTTAGGATTGAGTGTGAAGTTACCTAAAAACCAGTTAAAGCCAGGTCATCTTTCCTGTTTTCATATATGGTCACACGTGGGATATGATTGAATAGAATCTGTCTCAGACTGATAGTCATTATGGGGAAAAACTCCATTGTTAAGATTAGGGTGTGTGAGTAGCTTGAAGGTGGGGTCCTAAATTGCTAACATACTGCTAGGTGCATTGCTCAGAGAAGGGTGTGGCTACATAGTGAACACAGGTGAGAATCTTGCTGCCAAGCACATTAATCAAAGGGGTGTCCATTAATACCACGTGGAGTTCCAGGTTACTAATCTACTCCCTGTGCTTTCAAGCCTGGGAAGGTCTAGTTAACATTATCTATGACCGTACAGGGTATTATGAGTTACTTCAATTTTTTTCTTTTATAGCTTAAAATGTTTAATTGAATGGCAAAGGTATTTTCTCAGACTATTGACTGTTTGCATCCATACAATAGTGACATAAAGAGGGTCATAAACATAATTATTCTAGCCAATTAGAATGAAGTTTTTCTTCTCTTGTGGGAAAAGTATTTTAATTTAAGAATTTTTTTTTTAGTTAGTCATCAATACTTTTATTTCATTTTTTGAGACAAAGTTTCTTGAAACTCAAGCTGGCTTCAAACTCACTCTGTAGCTGAGTCGAGGCTTGAATTCTTGACACTCCTGCCTTTACCTCCCAAGTACTGGGATTATGTGCCTTGTCACCCTACCTAGCTGTTATTATTCACCACTACTATTCAGGACTGGGGAAAAACCTTTTGAAACAGGAGGCTGACTCAGGGGTCTTATGTAAATTGTTTAGAAAGTAGGTAGAACTCTGCTATAAGAACCATTTAAGGAATTAGATGATTTGAACATGAGAGGGTTTTTTAAAATGGAAAAGGTACAAAAACTGTAAACGCTGTAGGAAAAAGATATGTGTGCTTTAGGAAAGCTCATTCATATAGCACATGAATTCTTGAGATTAATAACTTAATTTCATTGTTTTTAAGAGACAATGGCTGGGTGGTGGTGTCACATGCCATTAATCCCAGCACTCAGGAGGAAGAGACAGGCAGATCTCCAAATTTGAGGCCAGCCAGGTCTGCAGAGCAAGTTCCAGGACAGCCAGGGCTACACAGAAAACCCTTTTTCAAGAAAACTAGAAAGAGAGAGAGAGAGAGAGAGAGAGAGAGAGAGAGAGAGAGAGAATGATCATTCAACTAAATCTCCTTGCTTTTCCACTGGAGTTACCTGAAGTCATATGACATCAAGAGACCTGAAAAGTTGGTGACTTGCAGATGGCTAGATCAACCCAGCGTTCCACGCAGGGACTTCCATTCATCACTGTGCTCATTTAACTAATATATTTCATCCTGTTTTGGAAGAATGTATTGCAAGCCTAAAGCATTTTTTAGGAAAAGCTGTACTTGAGGAAAGAAAGATAGCAAAAATGCTTACTCAGGAGAAGAAAGCAAATTAAGGGAAATCTTGGATGACAAGTTAATATATTGAAAGATTCTTTCCTCCTCTAAACATCCTCTGTCTTCCTCCCCTCTCTTCTCCTCCTGTCTCTATTCAATTGAACTAGGACATTGCTTGCTTAGTGAATCAAAGCTTGGCTGTGACAGGAGAGAGAAGAGAAGAACATCTACTATGATGCCCAGTTAACAGAGACGAAGCCTTCAGGCATCAAGAAGAGATTTCTGGCTCAAATTGAGGTTACACCTGGACAGCTTGTGTCCCCTCTCCCCCTTGCACCCATTCTTTAAAAGAAAAATAAACATTTGAAAATGGGTGGGCTAGGGGAAGGTGTGTGTTATCTACAAACTAGGAAATATTATCCCAGAAGTAGCAGTCCCGAATAACAAGGGAGCCCAAATTCCAAGTGTCAAAAAAAACCTTGTTAAAAACTCTCCAGGGTGGAGGGGGGGAAGTCAAAGAGGAAATTCAATCTTTGAACATTCCTGGTGGGGATGTAAACTGTGCAAGTGGTGTGGAAAACAGTTAGCAATGAAACACAAATTTACTAGAGGGCCAGCTGCTCTACTTCTTGTACAGCCCAATTGAAAGCAAGGATTAGAACACTATCTATGTTCACAGAAGCATCATTCACAACAACCGAAGATATGAACAATTCAAATTCCCATTATGAGGGAAATGGCTCAACAAATCAGGGTATACTTATACTATGAGATATTATCCAGCCTGAAATAAAACACATGCTTCAAAAATAGGTGAGACAGCCAGGCGGTGGTGGCGCACGCCTTTAATCCCAGTACTTGGGAGGCAGAGGCAGGTGGATCATTGTGAGTTTGAGGCCAGCCTGGTCTACAAAGCGAGTCCAGGACAGCCAGAGATATTCAGAGAAACCCTGTCTCGAAAAACCAAAAAAAAAAAAAATAGTTGAGACTTGAAGATATTACATTAAGTGAATTAAGCCAGAAACAAAAGACAAATGTTGTATAATTCCACTTATATGAAGTATCTACAATAGTCAAATTCACTGAGACAGAACATAAAATGGTAGTTTGCCAGGGTCCCCGCGGAGAAGGGGGTGGATAGTGAATGTTTAGTGGATGCTTAGTTTCAGTTTGAAGAAAAGACAAAATTCTGGAGATGTATGGTTGTACAACATTGTGAGCACAATTAATATCTCTTGAACTGTACATTTAAAGATGCTTAAAATGAGACTAGGATGTTGGCAGAGAGCTTGCCTAGCTGCGCAAGTCCCTGAGCTCTGCATAAACTGGACATGGTGGCATGTGTCTGTAATCCTAGCACTTTGGTGCAGGAAAAAGGATTAGAAGTTCAAAGTCATCTTCAAGGCCAACCTGTTTTTTTTTTTTATTTCAAAGTGGTAAATTTAGTTATATATATATTTCTAGAGGAAAGAGAGAAAGAAAGAAAGAAAAATAGACAAATAGATCATTGGTGAAGAAAGCCTGACATTGAATGTAAATCTTTTCTGCCTTGGGTACCAAGGGCTCCACAACCTAAAGGCAGGCATGAGAGGCAAACAGTGGTAGGTCCTTGATAAGGATTCTAGATTCTCTTAAAGAATGAGCGAAAAATATTTACAGGTTGAAATAGAGGCAATTTACGCAACTTGGGACTTACTTCTCTGATCAAACCCCAAGAATGACAATTATTCATTCTAAAGGGGGATGAATAAAGCCTTGTGTTGTGACATGGATAGGGGAGATTGGAGGGTTTTTTCCTTTTTTTCTTTTTGTTTTTTTCATTCTGTGAATTTCACATCATGCACTCTGTTCCCTCTCAATCCCCACCTCCCCTCAGACCTGCCCTCCACCCTTGAAACCTCTCCCAACATAAAAAAAAAACTCATTGTGAAAGCTATAGTGTGTCTCAGTGTGTTCCATAATACCCCATTTGTTTACACTCTTTTTCTTGCAAATGTTCACCATAATGACTCCTTGATTTGGTATGAAGCCTCCGGCTTCTGCTACTTTGTCAAAACTGGAACCTCACTGAGACTTCTTTCTTTCAGATATCCTGTTGTTGTCTTGTGTCATGGAGATCCTGTAGTTTTGGGTCTATGGAACTGGCCTCTTAACGTACTCCAGCAGTTTATGCATGGGGTATATGTTGGTGTGGGGCAACTCAAAGCCCTGGTTCTGGGCCTGCAATACCCACATCCAGGGTCAGTTCTACTTTGCTACCCAGGTAAGGTGCATGGCCTGCTCTCCAAATTGCTATAGTAGGTAAGAGGCTGGACCACTTCTCCTCCTCTCATTAGCCCATCAGGATCAATTTTCTCACCTGCTACCTGTGTGAAGGGCATCACAGAGTGGAGTGGATCTCTCTCTCACCAACACCACTGAAAAGCACACAAAATGCAAGGCTGGCTCTCCCACATCCCCCTACATCCCCCTACATCCAAGTGCTGCAGCATGTGAGGGGCGGGGACTTCTCTTGTGACTCCATTGGGCCCAGATCTCCTGCCTGCCACTGGTGGTGAGGGCAAAAGGGATGGGGAAATCTCTAGCTCACCAACACTACCATATAGCAGACAAAAGGCAGGGCTGTCTCTCCCACACTCACTCTCTCGGGGCTGCTTCACCCACAACCCCACATCCAGGGCCAGGCATGCTTCTTGTAGTCTCTGGTTTGCTTTCTGTCCTGGCAGCCCATCTGGTGCTTGCCTTCTGCTGGACTGGTGATCATCACAGGCTAACTCCCTATCCAGGCCCCATGGCGCCAAACTGGTGTTGGTCTTCAGCTTTATTGTTTCCAGGAATGTTAGGCTACTATTCATTCAGATGCTCATCGGTCAGAACACTGAATGTAGAAATAGCCTCTCTCCTCTCTGCCACCTACTGATTGATGCACATGTGACACAGCAGTCACATCTGCAATATCTCTAGGGGCAGTGGATGTTTGAGTTTTAGAATCATAAAATACCTACTTCTCAGTAACTAGACAAATTACCATGTTCCATAAAATGGTGAGAAAGGTGCAGAGAACACTATAGAGATTAAGTGGTAGCCACCAGAGCTGAAAGTGATGCCACCAGAATTGAATCTGTGAAGAGTGACAATTTAGATTGGTAACCAATGCAGCAGGCACATGCAGAAACAGAAACCTCTAATGCCTTAGTTCTCTACAAGCTATGCTGGGATCCATATTATGAGATCACAGACAGGAGATGTCCTGAACCGACTAAGCAAAGAGTTCAACTAGAAGTCTCACTGCATTGCAAGCTTTAATTTTCTGACCTCAAGTCTCTGGCCTAAAACATAAGCCATTATCACATCCCTACAAGCTCTCTAACCTCGTACTTGGAACCTTTGTGAAAATATTCCACAGTAATTGTCTCACTTCCATGACAATTTGTATCACTAGAGACTTCAAGGCATCACTGTAAGATACTTCTTTGTGGGTTCTTATCTTACCCAGAGAAGACAGAACTGACTGCCTGATCTTCAAGAAATTGAGTTTATAGTTGTGGGGACCCAGGAAATGGAGGCTTATGAGAAATGCCTCATGGCTGGGAAATTGAAAGTAACTTGTGGGAGATATCTAAGATGGCACAGGCCAGAAGACATTGGGAAGAATTGAAGCTAATTGGGTGAGCAAGACTTCCGAACTCCTGACCAGTGCATGATTACCATGTTACCAGGCTTGTGCTCTGTGATATGATAGGATGACCTTTAATGTGATTGGCCCATGTAGCTTCATGTGGAAACACCTATTTGGTTCTGTATATAAGCTAGGGGATGAAACATTAAAAACGGGAAATGCTTAGACATCACCCCTGTTGCGTCTGTTTGTCTTCGGAATGATGGCTGGAGAGTCGGGTAGGCAGTGCACTCAGCTTTTCTCTGAGAACCCTCTTACGTAGTGATTGCCCTATATGGCTCCACTCTGCAGCAGATAGGGGCTTGTCCAAATGAAACAGTGAATGAAATGTGGAAGCTTGGGGAATTGTCTTCTTAGCCAAGCTTCCCTCAGCAAAAAAAGATTGGTGGTTGCTGGATTATCTTTAATCTCATTCTCCAGAATGTAGAAACCCTACTGCAATCAGCTACTGATGTCAGTTGGTTAGAATACAAGTGGGGTCTGAAATTCCAACTTCTTGTGAAGGTGTGACTTGGAGATTAGAAATGATAGCTTTGGGGAAATTGGGCGAAGCGCTGAACACCTTTTAACCCAACACTTAGGAGGCAAGAGGATCTCTGTAATTTCATGGCCAGCCTGGTCTACATAGAGCACACAAAAACTTTGCCTAAAAAAAGAAAAGAAAATGAAAGAAAATAAAAGGAAAGGAAGAAAGAAGGGGAATATTTCCTTCCATTTGTCTTCTTTTAGATGGATGCTTATTCTACCCCCAACCCTGTCATTTGCAAAATGAATTGGAACAGGGATTAATCAGTATAGTACATGTCCTATAGATCTGGAACAACTCAGCTTGTCATATGTAAGCAGTTTTCACTGTAGGTGTGTATCTTCTACTTACTTAGGAGTGGAAGGAGGGAAGTGAGTTGAACAAATGATTAAGATGGTAGCATGAAATCTTTTCAGCATATGGTCTTATACTTGGTTTTATTTAAAAGAATAATGCTGAACCATGTTAAATTTTAATTGGGTTTGACTTTCACAAACACTTTGGTTTTAATGTCTAAAATGTAAGCTAACTGGGAAAACATAATTCCTACTTAATATAGTTTTCATCTGACAATACCAATGTAATATGATTGCGTCTGTGCTGATTACAATTTCTAACTAGAGTCTGATGGAATAGGTGGTTCTCGTGGAATCTCACCTCTCCCTTTTCTCTAATTTTTTTTTGAAGATAAATGTTCCCTTGGATATTCAGGCAAATCCTTGTAATCCTGGGAATGTGGGTCCTTAAGTAAGTAAACCCTTGTTGGGGAAAAAATACCAGCCCTGGTCTTCATCACATTTTTGTATGGTGCTAAGCCTAAACTTGGGTGGTTTCCAATTTTCTGGTTTCTGGAGACTTCAACTTCCCCTATGATTTCTGAATGTTCTTATTTTCCTCATATTTCTGTTGTGGGCTACCTCATGGTTGGTCTCTCTCTCTCTCTCTGAACTCTTCACTCTCAGTAATGCCAGCTTCTAAGTGAGATCACAGTATGAAATAATAAATAATATTTTAAACAGTGTTTGAAGTGATCATGAGCTATGCTGTCCATTTCAAGGCTGATATTCTTGCAAAAGCAATTGTGGAAGATGGCGAAAGGCAAGTGTATCACAGATGAGCAAATTTTAGAAATGATTTTCTATTCCTAATTAGGTATGATACCACTATGCTTGTTCATTGGTTTGTGCTAACTCAAATCTTTTGACCTGCTTTATAAAAGAAACAAGTCACTTCTAGGAAACCATATCCCAACTCTAGAGTACAGAATAATTACATCACACTAAGAGTTAACTTGCCATCTGACCTATAGTAAAGTTTGACTTCTTGGTGTCACTTTGTTGCACATGGGTCCATTTCTACAATATTCTTGCTCCAATGTGAACTTAGCTTGTAATAATCATAAAATAAAGTAAATAGATAAGGAACCCTATAATATCCCAAATCACTAGTCAAGGTACATATGACTACTGTAACCCACAAAGATTTGAGCAGGAAACAAAAATTGTCTTAAATTTTAAAGCAAACATTTCTTCGTTTATGTAGTTTTAGACTGTGAATCATCCTGAAGGAACTTTGCAAAAACCAGAGTATAAAATGAAATCATGATAAAGTCATGGGTTTGAGGATATTTCCGTGGTAAGTCATGTACCTGCTGTGTATGAAGCCTTGGGATTCCGTCTTCAGCACAATAACATATGATGATAATCAAAAGTATAGCACTATGGGGGCTGGAGAGGTGGCTCAGAGGTTAAGAGCACTGGCTGTTCTTCCCAAGGTCCTGAGTTCAATTCCCAGAAACCGCATGGTGGCTCACAGCCATCTACATTGAGATCTGCCCGGGCATATATGTAGAGCAAATACTGTATACATAATAAATTTAAAAAAAGGATAGCACTATGTTTTTTTTTTTACTCTTTAATTTTTTATTTTTTAATAATTTATTTTCTATTTCTTCAAATTACATCTCAATCACAATCCCCTCCCTACTTCCCCCTCCAGTCCCACCCTCCCACACTCTTCCCCCACAACCCCTCATCCTCTTCCCTTTTTTTTTAAGTTTAAGGTGTATCTCCCCCCCCCCACAGCTCCCTCTTTCAGTCCAACAAATGGTTCTTTCTCTTATAACAATAAATACAATACAAAACAACAGAAATAAATAGGCCACAATTATGTGAGTTATATGGCTTAGCATACATTCCCAATGTCCAGTCCATATGTATTTGGCACCTGACTTTAACATTCTACTATCTAACCATCTCCATGAGTTTAAAGTTCTATATCTAACTCAGCTTTCATACTAACTTGCCTCACAATTTTAAAAACATCTTCTTAGATCCAAAACACCCTCTTGATTCCTACACAACTCAAAATTTAACTATGAGACTCCAGCTATCTATTCTTCAACGACCTCAGAGACCTGAGAGGGATAAATATATCTGATTATATAGGAAGTGCAGGGCCTGCAGCTTCCCAAACTAAGAAATGACATACCAGTGGCTGCCTGGACAGCTCCCATTTTCTCTCCATACATTACAGCATCAATCTTCAGCCGTTTGGCCTCGTTTCTCTGACAGACATTGATTGTAGAGTAGGAATTATGAAGGACTTGCCTACCCTGTCTTGGCAGAGCTAGGCTGTCGACTTACCTGCTTCCAAGTTTTGTTCTTTTTGGACAGCAGTCTGTCTACAGTTGAAGCAAGGGGTTTTTCTTGCCAAGAGATAGGCTTGCCACTAATTCAACCATCTTCCACTGGAGATTCTTCGATGCTCATCTTCTACTTGGAGTAGAATAGGGGGTGCTGTCAGGAGCTGACATGTCTTGATATCAACCACAAGAACATTGCCTCAACAATGTTCATAGCAGCTTTATTTGTAATAGCCAGAAACTGGAAGCAACCCAGATGTTCTTCAACTGAAGAATGGATAAAAAACAAACAAACAAACAAAAAAAAAAAAACAACTGTGGTACATTTACACAATGGAATACTACACAGTTATCAGAAATGAGGAAATCATGCAATTTGAAACCAAATGGATGGAGCTAGAAAAGCTCATCCCAAGGGAGCTGACACAATCCCAGAAAGATAAACATGGTATGTAGTCCCTTATAAATGGATATTAACCATACATCACAGGATAACTATCCTACAATCCACACACCCAAATAGATAGGAACCTAGCATATCTATCCTAGGAAAAATTTTACCCACCAGTGAGTCATGGAATCTGCTGCAGGTTAGTAGAACACCATACCCTAGATGGTGTGCCTTTCCAAGCTCCAGTACAAGTGGAAGCATTATGTTTTAAAGAACTCACTTTAGGGTGCTGGAAATTTTTATGGTATCAAATTATCACCCCATCAGTGATCAACAAATTGACAAGGGGAACATCTCACTTTTCTTTTTTTTTTTTTTTGGTTTTTTCGAGACAGGGTTTCTCTGAATATCTCTGGCTGTCCTGGACTCACTTTGTAGACCAGGCTGGCCTCGAACTCACAAAGATCCGCCTGCCTCTGCCTCCCAAGTGCTGGGATTAAAGGCGTGCGCCACCACCGCCCGGCACATCTCACTTTTCTTACGGAGTGTTCTAATAATCTTTTTTTCTTTTTTGCATTATTTTTTATTTAGTTTTTACAAAAGCTAACAGCAAGCATTTCCTAATTATATAAGCAACAGATACTATTTTTGTTTATTTTTCAGATTGTACTTTAATTACATTTCTCCATTCCTTTTCCATGCCTCTAAATCCATGTACCCTTCCCGGCTCTCCTTCAAGTTCATGACTTATTATTTCCTGCCAGTGAAGGTGGCTGTGGATGTTTTCACCTTAACTCAAGGATTACATTTGGCATCTTTAGTAGTGAGGGTGCCAGGCTAATGTGTTCAAACATGGCATACTGTGAAGGTGAGAGACTCACTATAAGGCACTCTTCAGAATATGAAGCCTGGATCCAGTAGGACTTTAGGCAAATAGAATATATAAGGATGAACATGCTGAGCCATAGGGAAGAAAGAATTAAAATGTATATACAAATACACATGTATACAATAACAGTTGATGAAAAAAAGTGACTAACTTTAAAATGGTCTTACAAGAAAAAATACTTGGGCTGGAGAGATGGCTCAGAGGTTAAGAGCACTGGCTGTGGTGCTGCTCTTCCTGAGGTCCTGAGTTCAATTCCCAGCAACCACATGGTAGCTCATAACAATCTATAATGAGATCTGGTGCCCTCTTCTGGCCTGCAGGCATACATGCAGACCAAATACTGTATACATAATAAATAAATAAAATCTAAAAAGAAAGGAAGGAAGGAAGAAAAAATACTCAGCTGACCATAGTGGTGCATGCCTTTAATCTCATCATTTGGGAGGCAGAGACAGGTAGATCTTGTCAGTTTAAGTTCATCCTGGTTTACATAGTGAGCTCCAGACAGTAGGGCTACATAGTGAGACCTGGTCAAAAATAAGCCAACAAATAAAAACAGATAGATGAAGGAAATGTTGAAAAATGATAGCAGTTGTTGAGGAATGGTTTGGGTTTATGATGTTTATTTACTAATTTTCTATTTCTCCTCATTTTTATTTTTTGTTTTTGTGCTTTTATGATAAAAGGCTTTCTAAGGGGCTCACCTTTAAAACACTTGCATAGCATCACAAGAATGAGGTCATGGACTCTGTCACCCGGTACTGTAAGCAGAACCAAGAACAAAAGCATTCAATCAAAACCCACTCTATTACTTTCTTTTCTCACTGCTGTGACTAACTAAATACCTGCCAAGAAGTAATTAACTGAGGAAAGTGTTATTTTGGCTTACAGTTGAAGGGGATACAGTCTTTCATGGCAGGGAATCCAGGGCAGCATGAACATGAAGTAACTAGTCATATTACATTTGCAGTGATAAATCAAAGAGTGGGGCCTGTAGAAATAATTACTTAAATTATGTCTGGCACCATTTGTAGAAAAATGGCTAATTAAATTATTTACATTATATTTAATTGATCAATTGTGTTAATCCTTAACCCACCATTATAAATGAACACACAGACACCACATGGATTTTAACAAGCGTTGGCCTGAATTGTGCAATCTTAGCCTATCTAAGCTAGCTCTTAATTCTACTACCCAAATATGACCCCATATAAACATATGTCCCCTGGACTGCTATTCTCCATGCTAGGCTGATGTTTCAGGCCATGTGGAATGACATTCTTTTTTCTAACCCATAGCATGTGTTTTGCTGCTCTTTGCTGCTTGTCTCAAAGGCTTCTCCTACTTCTTCTACTGGAGGCTTTTTCTACCCATAAACCGCTCTTGTCTCAGAAGCCCGAACCTTAGTCCCGCCTACTTCTGTCTTTGCCCAATCTCAGGCCTCAGCATTTATTCAACCAATCAGAGACAATGATTAGAAAACAAAGTAACAGACAGCAATCAGAACCAATTAATTAACATTTAGAATGCATAACATCACCCCATCAGGGGTCAAGCTACCCACCCTCAAGTCCTAGTCCCAGCAACCAGTGACCTACTTTCTTCAGCAAGGCTTTACCTCTTAAAGGTTCCACAGCCTCTCAAGGCAGCACTTTCAGATGGGAACCACCAGCTGCTCAAACATATGAGCATTGGGGACTATTTCACATTCATACCACAATACCCACCATCACTACCTGAGTGAATAATATCTGAAAACCAGATATTTCAAAGATTAATTTGTTATTCCCCTCTGGATGAGATCAGCCTGCAAAAATTCACCCCCAAAATTAAGATCTATTATTTTTTAAAATGACAATTAAACTTGGGAGTCCTAGTTTCTTTTCTAATGCCACAAGGAGACACAATTATCAAGGCAACTCATGAAAGGAAGGCTTGCTTACAGTTTCAGAGGGTGCATGCTCTTCATGGCAGGGAGTGGCAGCAGGTAGGCAGGCAAGGCAATGGTGCAGTAGCTAAGAGCTTGCATCTGATCCACAAGTTGCAGGCACAGAGACACAGGAACTGGGTTGGTGTGAGCTTTTGAAACCTCAAAACCCATCCCCAGTGACACACCTACTTCAACAAGACCACACCTCCTAATCCTTTCCAAACAGTTCTACTAATGGGGTGGGGAGAATCAAACATTCAAACATATGAGCCTATGGGGGCCATTCTCATTCAAACCATTACCTCGATGGCCCAGTAGGTAGTCACCTCTGCCACTGAACCTGATGGCCAGAGTTCATTCCCTAGGCCTCACATGATAGAAGGAGAGAAACTCTAGAAAGTGGTCCTCTGATCTCCACATGCATGTTATGACAGGCATGGATATGAACATACACAATAAATAAAGAAGAAAATAAATAAATTAAAAATTTTTTAAATAAATAAAATCTAAGCCTGGTGTGGTGGTGCAGGTCTTTAATCCCAGCACTTGGAAGGCTGAGGTGGGAGAATCACTAGTCTGAGAACCTTTCTCAACAAACAACACAGAACAACAATATAGGAGAAACTGCAGCCCTTCCACAAAAGCCCACAAATTCACTGGTGACAAAAAACAGCCACAGCAAAAATGACCATTTTCACTATACTACATAAATTCTTCTTCATGACTTTTCATCTAATAAAGGAAAACAAAAATTTGAAGCAGTGGCAGTACCAGGTTTTTACTTAACAAAATGAATACAGAGTAAATTTCTCATCAGTGCATGACTTTGTGAGTGTATGCATGAGTATGTGTATGTGTGTATGAGTGTGTGAGTGTGTGTGTGTGTGTGTGTGCACAAGCAGGCACAGTGCTAGATAGAGATCAAATCTGTGACTTCATGCATGCCTGGCTAGAACTCTACCAATAGAGGTACACCCCTAGCCCCAATAAATGTCTTTTAAAAATAGATGACTTAAAGTGTGAAAGCAATCCTTCTTATCACAATTTGTTTGTTACAACCACCTTTTCTTTTGTAAAGAAAGAAAGCCTTCCCTGCCATAGACTCCCTTTATTAATTTTGTATATTTTTAAACTTTGTATATTTTGCAGGAAAGTGTCCAGGCCTCCACCTCAGGAGCTTGAGCAGCCAGACCTGACTATTTCAAGTTTGCCTCTGTGTTCATTCTACATCTTTCCCTGGGTACCCCTTCTTCAGCTCTGCAGCTCCCTGGGTGACATTCCCTGTGGTCTCTGAAAGGGGTGCTTGGGACTTTAGGCTGTGCTGCTGGCTCATCTACACCTCCAGACAGGAACACCTCATAACTCCAGAGAATCTGCACATCTCTGGGACCCTGAAAAAAAAAAAAAAACACTGGGAAGCTGGATCCAGCAGCACCTGAGTCTTCAGTAAAGGCTGCTGTTGACAGGGAACTGAGGAGAGAGAGCCCTGTCCAACTGGAGCTAGTCTATGAGCTCAGTCCCTTTCTCTGTGGCAACAATGTATAAACTACTCCCTGGAAGCAGAGAACTTTTACATGGTTTGACATTGCCAGCCAGGGACCAGGACTAGGAATCTGACCTCTTAGTATAAGTTCATAGTTTAGTTAAGGAAAGTTGTTTTGTTTATCTTAAAGTTCAAGTTTGTGGAAACCCCCTAAGGCATGAGTAATAGGCCCCTCCCTCACACCTCTCTAACTGACTGACAGTTTCAGCCTCTAACTCTAGCTGGGCCATCTCCAACCACCCAATGGGATCCCTTCCAGATTTATACCAATTTAGGTGAAAAGTCTGAACAAAATTCCACCAATCCTTAAGCTCCCCCAAGCTCAGGACTTGAAATCCCACCAATGCTCACTCTTAAAATCTCTGCCTTAGAAAGCTCCACCCCCTCAAAAATCCTATAAAAAGGCCGTGTTAGCTCAGCTCTCTGATGTCCTCTTCTGGGTGCAGAGGCAGCCTCTCCTGGATTTGTCCCTCCTCTCCTGGATTCATCCTTCCAATAAGTCTCTTTTAAGAGATTTGTTGCCTGATATGACTGTCTCATCGGAAAAAGCGAAGAAGTCTAAAAGAAAAGGAGCGGGACTCAGGCTCCAGGGTCCTCAGCTCAGCTATGGTTGGGGAAACTCTTCACTGTGAGCTGCAAAGTCTCTGCTGAGGAGGCCTCCTCTCAGAACTGTGTAGTTCCTGGGCTACCGTGTCTCAGGATACCATTCCCTTGGGATACAGTCCCACCTAAAAGAGCTGTGTAGTTCCTGTGTAGTTCCTGAACGAAGGCCAACAGGGACTTGCCCACAGCTGTGCCAATTTGAAGATTAGCGACTTTCTCACTTATTTTTTATCCAGCCTACTTTTATATTTGTATGTACTTACAAACTGTGTCAATCAAATAAATATTTACATTTCATTGTACACATTTGGAGTAACTTGTCCTGATGTGATTGAGTGATGATTTATAATTGTGTTACGATTCATTTCCTGAAGCAATGAGGTAAATATCAGTTGGGTATAAAGAAAATGGCATGGAACTATAAATTATGAAAACTGGAAGACAGACAAAACGTGGACATCTACTTGATTTGAGCAAGTCTTTAGTCTCAGTAAGTTTAAAAATCCTTAGTTCCACTGGTAGTGGTGGTGCATGCTTTTAATCCCAGCACTCTGGAGGCAGAAGCAGATGGATCTCTGTGAGTTCGAGGCCAGTCTGGTCTGCAGAGTAAATTCCAGGACAGCCTGTACTACACAGAGAAACTCTCTCTTGAAAAACAAAACAAAACAAAAAAGAATCCTTAGTTCCTCTTTTAATCATATCTATGACAACTAATTTCTCAGCAGCTAAAAGTGCTGTATGCCAGGCCTGATGATCTGAGTTTGGTCCCTGGGACCTACATAGTAGAAAGAGAAACCAACTTTCAAAAGTTGTCTTCTGACTTGGGCATGTGTGCCATGATGTGTGCTTGGGTCCATGAACACGAGCATACAAATACACAAAATGTTACTTAAATAATTAATTAAAAAATATTTTTATCTGAGTTCAAGGCCAGTGTGGCCTATGAGTGAGTTTCAGAACAGCCAGGGCTGTACAGAGAAACCCTGTATCAAAAAAACATATTTCTATCTATGTCTATATCTGCCAAATACATTTATGTTTGGTGTATATAATATATACACACATAGATAGATAGATAGATCCTTAGTTAAAATAGACTGAAGGCTCTTTGCTTGGGTGGGAAGGATCCACAAATCCCCTGAAATTAAAATACTCCATGTGTGATAGTGTGCAAGCAATTTCATGAGAAAAGGTCTAATAAACTCCATGTCATCATGAATCTTGCAGCAATTCCTACATTATATCATCTGTTTTCCTGTCCAGGGATCTGGGCTGACTCTGACTTCCTTCCACCAAGAGATTGGGGCAAGAAAGATACTACATGGCTTCCAAGCATTGACCTTGAGCATCCTTGAAGCTTTCATTCTCATCCTCTTGGAAGGCTGCTACCACCGAGTAAATTATCTCCAGTTTGCCTGAAGATGGTTTATAGAGATAATTCATGGCCCAGCTTCCAGCCGGAAAACACCATCAAACATACCATGAGACTACTTAGATTATACCTGGATCGTTTAGCCTCACTTAAGGTATTGGATGACTTAAGATGACTGAAGAAGGATCTCAGAAAAGAAAAAAAAAGAGAACAACCAACCATGTTGGCTCATAGTTGCAGAATTGTGAGCAAATTAACAGAACAAGTTGTATACGTGTTATACAAATTTCTCGGGATTAGAACTATTTCCAACTTCTGATTTGTTTTGAATTTTGAAATATTTGCATATACGTAATGAGGTATCTTGTAGACAGGACCCAAATTTGAACACAATCCTCATTTGAGTTTCATATACATCTTATACATAGACTCTGGAGGTAATTTTATTTACTATACTTAATGTGTCTACCTTTGACTTGCTGTCTTTCATCAAATGAGGTGTGATGCAATTTCACACTTACAGCACCATGTTAGTACTCAAAAAAGGGTATGATTTTAGAGCTTGGGCTGCTGGGTTTGGTACACTTAAAGTAACTACTTCAAAAGATCATTTTGGTTTTATCTAGTCCTTAAAGCTTATGAACTACTGAATTTAAAGAGTCTGATTTAAAATGTTGTTATTTCTGGTCTCTATTCTGTTCCTGAACTATATCATAGTCCTGATTTTAATTAACAAATCTTAAATTCAAGTGCAATGTAAAAGTAAATCTTGGAACTTTTGAATAGCAGATCTTCAAATCTACAGTTCTAGGAATTTTCCTACTTTGCTCTAAAAAACAAAAATGTGGGACAGTGTCTAGGAACCTCTCTCTCATTCTCCATAGATTTTCAAAGATTAAAGCAATTGCATCTGCAGATTCTATTAACACTCTGGTTTGTTATTTCCAGACCAGCGTTTGAACTTATTTAGGACAGCTGCCATTGTCTCATAATTTTCTTCCAATTCAGTTCCTTACCAAACTCCACCTAACCACCACTTGTCTAGTCTACAGAGTGGCTGAAGCCAGGGATGCTCTCCTTGTCTCTTTCACCTTAGACATCATGTCAGAAGACCTATGTGATGCAGCCGCCTTCTGGATGTAGGCTTTCTGTCTGAGTCTTTTTTCACATATTCCTGGCAGATCTGTTCTGAACGCATGCTCCCCACCCACACCCCAAATTCTCTTTCATACACGAGACACACTCTTTTCCAGTATTATCTTAGCTCAATGGACTGATTCCTGATGGAAGACACTAATCTTTTTGACTTCCTCTTTACAGGTCTCCTCACCACAATATACTTCACTTTTTGTCATTTGAAATGGTAGCATCAGAATTTTATTTGGCAGAATGTCTCCTTGTCTCTTTTGAATTCCAGAGAAGGGTGTGAATGTTAGGCTTTTATGGTTTCCTGAAATTTTCTTGAGCTCCAGCTAACAGTGAGTCTGGCAGTGACGCCAACCCTCTGGAATTTTCTGATGGCCAGGTGGCCCTCTTCCAGGTTGCTGTCACTTCTGATTTTTCCATTCAAAGCCTCTTAGTTGGCCAGAATTAGAAGCAGGGTGTTAACCCTCCTCATCACTTCCTCTCCGTTCTAAAAGATGACATTTTCATGTAGGTTAGTGACTGTCAGCCTGGCTACATATTTGAATCACTTGGGGGCACTTAGAAATAATAACAAGGACATCTGGAGCCCAACCCAGAGAGATTCTGCTTTAATTAGCAAGACATCAAGGCTTCCTGTCATTTTTTTCCATTAGTTTGCTTTTGATTTTTCAAGGCAGGGACTTGCTATGCAACCCAGACTGACTGAAAGTCTCTATCCTCCTATCTCAACTTCCCAAGGGCTGAGGTTATTTGCAAGTGCCATGATTAACAACTCAATTTATCTGATTTTTTTTCTTTGCATTGCTGGACTCAATGCAGGGTTGTGTGCATGCCAGGAATGTTCTCTAACAATGAACTGTACCCTCACCTGTCTTAAAAACCAAAACAAAAACCTGTAGATATCCTAACATGCAGTCAAAGCTGAGAACACTAATTGAGGAAATCATGAATTTATCAGATGTTCTGAATTTAGAAAATAAGACATCTGCCATATGTCTGAATATTAAAAGCCTCCATCATTAAGATTTTTTGAAAACTTCTCTTCTGCAGTCCATTAAATTTTAAGACAAGCAATCTAGTTCTAGCATGTCTAAGCAGGCTAACGGCAATCAGAACCATGACGTTGCTTTTTGATTGTTGATTTGAATCTCAACACAGCTCTAACATCTTTAAACAAGATGAAGCTAAACAGCAAAAGCCCTTGGAAATGCTCTTAAAACATGGATCAGGACATTAGCTAATCTGAAATTCTAAGATGTAGTAATGAACAGTGTTTCTCTTGTGACATTTCATTTTAATTGGGACAAAGATTTGATAAAGAAAGTCAACCAGCCGGGTGGTGGTGGCGCACGCCTTTAATCCCAGCACTTGGGAGGCAGAGGCAGGCGGATCTTTGCGAGTTCGAGGCCAGCCTGGTCTACAAAGCGAGTCCAGGACAGCCAGAGCTGTTAACCAGAGAAACCCTGTCTCGAAAAACCAAAAAAAAAAAAAAAAAGAAAAAGAAAGTCAACCTTCCTTAGCAAGTTTTCACGTCACTAGTTTTGTTTTGGCCAAGATGCAATTGTTATGCCAAATATACTAAATGCCTAAAATTATTTTTTATTTACTGTCACTTATCACATGTAACATACAATAGAAATAGTTAAAACTCTTGCATCCTAGTTGTTACCATTATTATGTTGTGAACGTGTGCTTCCATGTTCATGGATTTGAAAGTTATTCTACAGGTTATGAGGTCTCCAACTTCATGAGTGGATTAATGCTCTAATCAGAGGAGTGAGCTAGTTATAAAGATAGTGGGTTTGCCACAAAAGGGCATTTGATCTTCTCTTCTTCTGCCTTCTACTGTAAGAAGACAGAGCCTAAGAATCCTATTGGGATGTCAGTACCATGCTATTGGACTTCCAAGCATTCAATTCTGTAAACCAAGTAAATTCCTTAAAAGAAAAAAAAAACCTCTCTAATCTATAGTATTCTTCTATAGCAAGACAAAGTAGATTAGGGAGTTGGTTGAGTAAGCAAATCAGCTTTCCATAAGGTGACTTTTATCTATTCTCAGTAGAAATGGCCTTGTTTCTGGTCGGTGGCAGAGCTGATTTTGATATCACTCTCAATGGTAGGCTAAGTGTTAGCTGAACAGATGGAAAGTACCTCCCAGAGTCACATGACTTGAAATGAGCATCTTGTAAGAGATCTTGAATTGCTGAATTTGGCAATTGTCAACTCATTTGGGGAATGGTCAAGTATGATTCAGCAATTTGGTCTGTGTTGTTGGACCTGTTTTAGATGCAGGAAGAAACTGGATTAGACATGACCAGGGAAGGGCATGAATATGAGGTGTTGCTGGAATGCTGACTCAGGAAACAAAAATCTAGAAGTACAGAGTTCTAAAACGTAAGGTCTAAGCCACTTTGAGTTAGCTATGGAAAAACTGCTGTTTGGGAACAGGAGTTCAGAGCTATGGTCTGTAGGATTCTACAAACACAGCAACAGAAAGGGTAAGCAACATTTTCATGTTGAAACACTGCAACTGCTTTCAATCAAGCAGGCCCTCTTAGAATCACAAGCATTTTGTCAATAATTTAGTTTTGCAATATGGTTTCATCTGACAAACTCTCAGTATAAAGCATATGCAGAAAAAGGGTGTCAAATAACATTAAAGGGTGTGTTTTAAAATTGTGTTCACTAAGAAAATGAGTGTTCATTCTCTCTCCAAGTCTAACTCGTGCCATCTTGAGCTAGGATTACAGACCTTTGAAAACAATGCATAAGAAGATGATGGAATGAAAAAAAAAGAATTGACAAAACAAGACAGAGCTAACAGTAAAAGCATTTGATATAAGGTTTCCCAAACTGGTAGGTTTAGCCTAGACTGAATGCTATTTTAACATTTTTTTGATATTTTTCAAGTAGACATTACCTAACTGAACAAAAATATTTCATCATCTTTTCTCAGATATCAGCACCACAAACAACACATTTTTTTTGCTCTGCAATAGAGCAACAAATACATGGATTCATGTATGTATTCATAAATGATTTATTTGAAAATCAGATTACATTTTTGCTCCTACAAAAATGATTACCTTCCTTCCTTTCTTACTTTCTTTGTTTTGTTTTATTTGTTCTTTGAGACTGGGTTTCTTAGTGGTGCCCTGGCCGACCAGACTAGCCTGGAATTTAAGAGATCCACCTGCCTTTGCCTCCCGAGTGATTGAATTTAAGGCTTGAGTCACCACCAACAGGTTTCTTTCTTTTCTTTTCTGGCCTCTGCCTCCTTTATTTTGCTGAGATTTGAACCCAAATCCTTGTTGCATGCAAAACACATACTGAACTACATATCCTAACGTTGTGAAGTCTTGTTTAACAGCCTGGTTGTTTTCTGGTTTTTCTACATACTGTATATGTATTTATACATTATATAACTATAGAAATTATAGTATTAGTTATGACTGATTGAAAATAGATTGACTATTCCATCACTTAGAAATAAGTATCCAGGCCTTGGTGGCAATGTTCAGGATTGAGTACCTGTATAGATTGAATGCTGTGTTCACAGTTCTTATCACTGAAAACAAAAATATCTATTCCATAAATAGTTTGCCATAAGAAGAAAGACCATGTTCATTCCCAAAGTGTACTCCATAGATTGTCTCTTTTGCGTCTTCCCTCAGCAATGCAGGGAAAAAAAAAAAGCAGACTTACTTAGCACTTCCACTAGTCAGTTGTGGTTGTGCAAGCCATACAATCTATCTCCAGAGTGCATCCTAAAATAGTAGCATTCCTACTTGGGAACAATCCAGCCAGGATTGCACAAATGCTAGGGTCAAAAGGAGAAGTTATGCTACCTCCTTGTCTGAATTGAATTGATGTGAATTCATTTAAGATGTCAGCCTGGATTTAGACAAAAACATGCTTGAAAAACAATACTGCTTGGTAAACAAAGAGGTTAGTGAGGAAAATACAACCCCTATTCCATGCCATTGGAATGCAGAGCCACAGTTGTTTGCATGTGTGGTATCTGTAAAAGATCCAAGGAATTTTGTTTTTGGTTTTTTGAATTGTTTATAATGTATTCTTTATTTGTTGTTGTTGTTCCATCCACTAACAATTCTAAGAAATGATGGAAATCAAAGGACAGAAAAATATAAATGAATTTGGGTTCTAAGAAAATTACCACTTGCAACATCAACTCTAGCCACAGTTCATAAAGCAGGTGATTATGGGGACAATAAGAAAAAAAAGTCATTAAATCAATAAAAAGCCAGCTCTGAAATAGCGCCTGGAAGTCTGACACTTCAAAATAGTCCATGCCAAATTTTGCAACATTATTTCACCAATAATGATGCTCACTTTAGGGATTTAGTTTAGATAGTCCAGGCTGCTGAACATGAAACAAACTGGATAATTTTTGAGGCTGTTGTGTTTTATTAAATAATTCCCAGAGTGTCAAATAAAACAAATCTATTCTTTTAAAAGTAATCCTGGAAAGGTCAACAACTTTTCAATGGACAAGTTTCTCGTCTCACTTTGAAGTAATTTCCTTGCACACTTCAGGTTCAAGAATTGCTTCATAAAGAACTGATTTCACAACAACCCCATTTGCCATGAGGCCAAGCAGAGCCCAGCCCTAGGAAGCCACAGGAGCAAGGGATGACTTGGCACAAAGTCAGTGACATTCATATATAGCCCACAGTTCCCATTTAATATAGAGTAGCTGTTCCTTTGCAGGACAGTGGTAAATATTATCTTTATATAACAGAATTATCGTTACTTAAGCTTTCATCTCACAATCTTGATCTGACTCTTCCCCTAGGCTTTAAAATATACAAGACTAAAAATAAAACAAAAATTGGGCTGGAGAGATGGCTCAGCGGTTAAGAGCACTGGATGCTCTTCCAGAGGTCCTGAGTTCAATTCCCAGCAACCACATGGTGGCTCACAACCATCCATAATGAAATCTGGTGCCCTCTTCTGGCCTGCAGATATACCTGCAGACAGAACACTGTATACATAATAAATAAATCTTTAAAAAAATAAAATAAAACAAAAATTAACAGCTTATGCTGTGTCAAGATTTATATTTCTGGCAAATTCTAGATGCATAGAGTGATAAAATTTCTACTGAATCTAAAACCCTCTGGAAGCCTCCAGTCCCCTCCACTGAAGTTTTCAGTGGACGACAGGCCTTGCAGTTAGCTTTAGCATGAGGTACCTGTTGAAGGATTTGGGAACACTTTCACCCTGCCCTGCCAGTCACCTTCCATTTCACACCTTCTCAAGAGGATATATGACAGTGGTTTTCAAAGTCTGTTCCTTGGACCAGCCTTAGCATCACTTCAGAAGTTATAAGAAAGGCAGATTATAAAACTCTGCCTCAGACCTACTGATTCAGAAATGAAGACTCAGGGTTTTTTTTTTTGTGTATGTGTGTGTGTGTGTGTGTGTGTTTTTAACGGTTATTCAGTTTGTGGGTGTGTGTGTGCTATATCAGTAGAAGGATCACAGTGACTTAATTCAGGTTATTAGACTAGAGGGCAAAGTTCATTCCCCACTGCAGTCACTTACCAGCCCCCAGCCATTTAGGTTATTCTGTTACCTTCTAAAGTTTAAAAGCCTGTGCTCCAAAGGAAAAGGCATTTCTGAAACACTAGAAAATTAGCAATGATGGCTTCTAGGTTGGTAACAGGGCGTAAATCAACATATTTCTCAAGTCAAAGCTCTAGAAAGCCTAAAATGGAGTTTGTAGGCAAGTTCCTTTTGACCAAAATGGGTAAATCTCCTTTCCTCCTGGCTGACCAGATGGCACAGAAACCCAAAGTCAATTGCTTTGTACATTTTCAGGGTAAAGGAGAGAGCGAGGGCCACACCCAAGTTGTGTCTCGGCAACCTCAGCATCTGGAGAAATAAGCAGGGGGACAGCAGCCATTCCCAAGGGCAAATCTAGAAGGTCAACTTCCCATAAAAGAGTAAACGTGTTTTAATCAGTGTCTTGAAACTTGAGCAATAGGAATAGTATCTGCTTCTCTCTGACACTGGAGCAGGGGTGTGGGAAGAGAAGTGGAAGAATTTTTCACCCCTGCATCACTCCAGGCCTCCGAAGTGCTCACTGTGGCTAGGCATCATTCTCCCAGCAACTGTTTTTTTTTTTTTTTTTGCTATTGCTCATAATAATTTATTACAGGAGTAGAAAGGAAGTTAGAATAGTGATAAACATTTTTGACATATTCTCAAGGGCAATATTTTATTTTATTTTTTTTGTCTTTTTTTCCTTTATTTTTTATTTCTTCAAGTTACATCTCAATCACAGTCCCCTCCCTATTCCCCCTCCAGTCCCATCCTCCCACCCTCAACCCCCCCATCCTCTTCCCTTTTTTTTTTCTTTTAAGTTTAAGGTATATCTTATTTCCCCCTACAGTTTCCCCTTTCAGTCCAACAAATGGCTCTTTCTCTTATAATAACAAATACAATACAGTACAACAGAGGTAATTAGGCCACAGTTATGAGGGTTATATGGCTTAACGTACATTCCCAATGACCAGTCCATATGTATTTGGTACCTGACTTTAACATTCTACTATCTAAACATCTCCATGAGTTTAAAGGTCTATATCTGACTCAACATTCATACTAACTTGCAACACAATTTTAAAAGTATCTTCTTAGATCTATAACACTCTCTTGACTCCTAAACAACTCAACTCCTAGCAATTGTTAAGATACCAAGCCTTTTTTCAAAATTTCTGACTGCAGCTATTTCTCCTCATGGTATTGACTTCAAGATGAACTAATAGTTGGCAACCCGTGGTTTGAAACTCACTGCTCTAAAAAAGAAAGAGAAAAAGGACACTGCTCCAAAGTGCACATTGCAATAAACATACGACTAGCATTATTAAAAAGAAAAAAATCAACAACACATGTCCTTACCAATGTTGCTGAGTGCTTTATGTGTTGGTGTATGTTTTTCTGTCATTTGAATTAAAATGCTAAGATTGTTATAGACCATATGCCAACTCCATTCCCACAACATTCCAATACATTTAAAAATTACTTTTATTAAATTTATCTTAACTTCAGACTTGATGATAATTGTCTATAACCGCAATGGTCAAATGTCATGACAACATTAATATTTATTTTCCAAATTTCAACAAGCATGTTTTGAAGCATTAATAATCAATGTAAGTGTTTAATGATGGAGTTTCTCTCCTACCCCTGTTAATATACAATATATGACGAGTGGAAACATGACAAAAATTTTTTAAAAAAATAAATGGCGTTTGCAAAAGAAAAGTCTGCAGTTTAGAAAGATGCAGCCCCTCAATGTCCAGAACCTGAAACGCCTTCTCTTGAAGCTGGGAGATCTCTTCTTCATAAACACGCGTGTATCCGCACGTAGACCACCACACAGGACACTCGGAGACACGCTCCTGCACCCACTCGGAATGTGCACAAGGAGCGTGCGTGCCCATCCGCCTCCATGTCATCTGCAACCCATACAGACTCAGGGCGCTGGCAGATGGCAACCGTCCTTAACCTCTCCTCGCTCTCTTCCCGAATCAAAACCCACCGTAAACACCACGAAGAGCCAGGAAACCTCACGGCTTTAATCATTTCCTTTCCCCGAGCTCCATGTGGCACACAGGACACTCCGCTTTCCTTTGGGCTAGTAGGCATTTTGCGAAGGGTGTGGGAGAAGAAAAAAGAGAAAAGCAAACCGGTGTTTGCAGAGGCGGAGAGAGAGCGCTGGCCCTAGCCCTGAGCGTCCACCCGCCCCCTCGCTCTCTGAGCCAGCCCTGCAGTCCTCCGCTACCTAACGACTTGAGAGTTGGCGGCGCCATCTGGCTTTTTAAAGAAGAACGCGAGGCGGGAGGTAAAGGAGGTGGAAGTGGGCAGGCACCCTCCTTTCTAGTACCAGCACCAGCAGGCAAAGAATCATCTGGGGCGCTCTCTACCTCCTCCCCCCCCCCCACCCCCGCAAAACCTCGGGCAGTAGGGCCCACAACCCAGCAACCGCATCTGTGTTGAGAGGCAATCACCCTGCTGGATAATCACCTCTTTACCCCAACCCCCATATGCACACTGATGACAAAATGACGACCCAAGCAAGTCCAAAGTGAAGAAGTAACTGTGGTACTTATAGCATTATAAGTAAAGTTCAGCTAACAAGTATGGACTTCTACTCCACTCTGCGGAGCCAAGGGGAATCAGGAGAAAGGGCGTCCCAAGGTTATGATCCCCACGCTACTTTCCACTCAGTTGCTACTGTGGAAAGGAATCAGGATAAAGGAATCCCCACTCTCCCAGACCCAGTACCTTGTTAATTCATGAACATAATGGGAGTCATGCTTTCCCTAATTGTTCCAAGAGACTAATGACGAAGTTAAATGAAAAGCTAGATTCCCTCCCCTTCAACGATACTATTATAGCAAGGAGATTTAATAAGTCATAGAGAAGAGAAATGGCAACTGATAGTAGTCATCTAGTGCCTTAGAAATTAGCAGTTTGTGTTTGAGCAGATGGGAATAACAGCTTTACAGAATGATGGCTAATGATGGAAGAGACTACTTTATCTAGGATGTGGGATAGGTATCAGAAAGTAATTATTATATAAAGTCCAGCTGGTGGAGTGCTTGCCTTCCATGCCCCGGGCCCTGAGGTCAACCCTTACCACCAAGAAAAGGAGGGGATGTAATTAATATGGGTCTTTTTATTTAAAGCCTGCCTTTTAAATGGTGGAGCTTAAAGAAAATTGTTGGAAGTTTTTTCATCCCATTGTACCATGCAGAAATAAACACACACACACACACACACACACACACACACACACACACACACACACA
>CAJQZJ010032178.1:1938525-1964312 GCA_907164525.1 Lophiomys imhausi | reverse complement strand
ACACACACACACACACACACACACACACACACACACACACACACAGAGAGAGAGAGAGAGAGAGAGAGATGTAAATAATATGTGTATACTAAATGCAGGTGTAATTATGTATACACACATGGGAAATATAAGCCTGCAATCATCATAATACCATACATACATCGTTAATCAGTTAACAAAGACTTCTTCATTCAGTTTTCATTTATCCTCACAATGTTAGGGGCTGTCGTCAATCACACATTTTACACATGGGAATGCCAAGGCCCAGAAAGATCGATTCCCTCAAATGCTGATGGTGATTATAGAACTAAAGCTATTTATTTTAACTCTGAGACTCATCATATTCAGCAAGCATGTGATGAACACCTATTCTGTATCTAGCACTAAACCAGAGTGTGAACAAAGAGAAAAGATATATTCTACTACCCTCAAGCAGCTCTGCTTGAGAAATGGCACATCCCTGAGGCTTACCGCAGAATTTCAATAAAAGGCAGGCTGAATCTTGAAGTAGAATAAAATGTGAGGAGGAGGAGGGAGGTTTGAAAGTCAACTTGCACACAGAGGCAGGAGAAGTCAGAGAAAGGCAAGATGTACATCGAGGCAAGAGAAACCAGGCAAAGCTGAATGACAGATGAGTTTTGTTCTCATCCACTTCTTCTAAGGTCAGTGGAAGCAGCCAGTCTGCCTTCATGGTAGCTGGACTTTCAACATCTGTCATTCGAGGACAACATCTGGTAGTGGCTCTTGTGGCTGAGCAGCTCATTCTCATTCCCTGTATGGTCTCTGATGAAGAGAGTCCCTAAAACCTGGTCGTGCCAGGGGTCCTTTCAGCCTCCACATCATCCATGTCTCCTGCCTAAAGGAAATGAAAACTTCAGAGCAGGGAAGGTACCCAGTCCTCTACACATCCCAATGGTTCCTCTGAAACAATTTGGATTTCAATTTCAGCCAAGCAGCATCAAAACCCCTTTAGACAAGGCCAACCAGGTAAGAAAGAGGAAGCAGAAGGCAGTTCTCTCTCTCTCTCTCTCTCTCTCTCTCTCTCTCTCTCTCTGTCTCTGTCTCTCTCTTTCTAAGACAGGGTTTCTCTGTGTAACAGCCTTGGCTGTCCCGGACTCAATTTGTAGACCAGGCTGGCCTTGAACTCAGAGATCCACCTGCTTTTGCCTTCTGAGTGACGGCTGGAATTAAAGGCCTGTGCCACCACTGCCTGGCTCTAATTATGGGTTCTCTAGTGAGAAGCACAGCCACAAATCTTTTTAGTTTTTAAAGACTGAAGTCCAAGACAAGAAAGGTGAAAAATCTCTGGTCAAACCAGATAAGGAGGGAAATTAAGTAGAGGAGCATTTATAGTAGTATTCAACTTATCTTTCTCAACACACAACAAACTCCAAAATTACAATATTGGGGCAAATGGAGAAGCTAACAAAGGTGATTCACCATAAGGATAAGGCCATAAAGCTCCCTTGCTTGCATTGGGAGAATACCTTCTCCTATGAGAGCATGGTTTAGGGAACCCATAAGTTTGTCCTAACGTCTTGAATTACACAGCAGAGCTAGCATATTTAAAGAAATACCGGTGGGAAGGTGGGACCGGGAGGGGTGGAGGGAGGAGACTGTGATGGAGATGTAACCTGAAGTAAAAGACAAACATTAATAATAATAATAATAATAATAATAATAATAATAATAAAAGAAATTATGTTCTAGACAGCACACACCTTTAATCATAGTACTCCAGGAGGCAGAGGTAAGTGTATGGCTGTGAGTTCCAGAGCAGTTCCTAGTATGTAGAGGAAAGTGTCTCAAAGTGAAACAAACATACACAAAAATAGAGAAGAGAAAAGAAACACATTCCAAGAGAGGGCACTAGCACAGTCCGTTGAGTTCTGCTTTAAGTTCATGCTCCTGAATTGAAAACCATTACATTCTGTCCCTATTATTTATAACCTGAAATAGAAAGCCATGTAAGTCCTGTAGATTATTGGAGTGGCAGGTGGAGGTAGCCAGAGATGTGACCTGTGCTGGCATAAGCTTACTGCAGAGACCAGTAGGCCCCGTTTGGGTAATAAATATCTGGAAAAAATGTGACATTGTATAGGAAGCTAACCTGGGCTTTCCAGCTGAGTGACCTGAGGAAGCCTCTTTGGGGCCCCAAGTATCTTATCTGTAGGATGAAGGGGCAGAAGGACCTCTAAAATCCTTCCAAGTTTCACATTCTCAGTTCTTCACATAAGGATGAGCTCTGTCTTCCACCAGGTGTGAGTATAAGGTTTATTAAATGTTGATAAACAGAATATCAGAGAAAATGGGAAGAGAATTCAGATTTATGGGCCAAAGAGTTCATCTAGATTAAACATTAATATTTATATTTAAACGTGTATATATCTTATATGTGCGTTTACATACATGCATATGCATATCCAGAGAGACAGAAACCTGGAGAAAGTACCTGGCCACAGAATATAACAGGGTGATGGCAAATCCAGGTCTGAGATATAGGCTTTCTATCTGCTGGCAGGGTAATTTGCCCACCGGCCCTGTGTATATCTTATATGCCACTAGAGAGCTGGAAGATTTGATAAGATTCATGGCTAATCAGCACCATGTGTGCTGGGGTTTCTTCCCCACCACCATCAATATTGTGTTAGAGAAAGCTGCATGTTCTGGCGACAGCATGAATCTCCTTTTAAACAGGAATCCTAAGAACTCACCCTTGCCTTTAATATTAGCTCTGCATGTAAATTCACTGAAGGATAATATCCTGAGATCATTTTTCAGAGGTGTTGAAAGGAGTCCGTTTAATAGAAGGGGCTAAAGGAGAGGAAGCTACCTGACTTCTCCCACTAGGGTGCTGCAGGATGGTGAGCCTTGTGTGCAGTCAAACCTGGGAAGGAGGCATTTCCAGCTCCACCCTAGCTTTGTGCCCTGGGCAAATAACTTTGCCTTTTTGGGTCCTAGCTTCTGAAAAAAAAAAAAAATCAGAAGTTGAAGTAGATCAGTTTAATGAATCTTATCGTCCTGGGATTTTCCTTGACCCAATTTCTGAAGCAATATACCTGAACTTTTAGCCAACTATCTGCTTCTTCTCTGCTGGATAATTTTAAAAAGGGGGAAGAAAGGAAGGAGGAAAATTGGTATAGTTGTCTAGATAATAGTAGTTAAAGAGTTTTGTACTGATATTGCTAGACAAAAATTTTAAATTGACTTGACAGATTGTTGCCTTCATTTGGTTAGTTCAATATTCATTGGATAAATAGCAAATTCTTTCTACATTGAGAGCCTGTGCTGTGGTAAAGAGACACAGCCAATGTATCTTGAACTCATTCTAAAAAGTAGTTACCAACCAGAAAATGCGCATCTGCAGGAAAAGGGCACTGTGTCTTAGCATCTATAAACCTGACTATGCACCTACTGGGCCACAGTCCGTCCTGGTCAAGTTACAAACTCTCCACCTTGTTTGGAGAGCCGGTCCATTCTCAAAGTCCTTTCCTAGTTGAGATTTTGTTCCCGAAATGTCCTGGGATAGCCCTAATTGCTTCACGTGAAGGCAAAAAAGAAAAAGATAAATAAAAGAAAGAAAGAAAAGAAAAGAAAAAAATCGTCCTAGGTAACCTGAGCCTGCGGTTCCCTCCCATCTGGGGAAGAAAAAAAGTGGGGGGTGGGGAGGGAAGATCGGAAGAAAAGAGAAAAATACTGAGAAACATGTTTTGGCAGACAAGGCCTTCAGAAACTACCATGTGCGCTCCATATTGAGTAAGCCCAGGTCTTTGAAGTTTTTCTGAATGTAAAGGCGTTATTCTTTCTCAAACTGCGGCTAAGCAGTACAGACGTTAAAACAATGAGGCCAGAAGGCGCAGACGCGGGACTAAGTGTTTAATTCGTCCTTCACCCAAGTGCCTGCCACCAGTTAGAACCCCAGTTTGCACCCAAGCAGCTGGAAGGGCTGCCAACCCCAGCGCCCCCTCTTCAGACCCGGGTTTGTCTGGGTCCTAGAACACCTTAGCTCCAGCTTCGAAAGTAAGTACTTTCCCAAATGCTGGGAGAAAACTTCCCAGATGTTTCCTGTGCTACAGAAAGCACCCCAGGTTGGATCTGAAACATTTTTCTTACAACAGCACGACGGCGGCAGGTCTCAGGGCCCTCTAGGCGCCCGCGAGCCCGGCTCCCTGGCGAACTGCTGGGTGTGCCCCAGCCTCTGCACTCCCAAGTCTCACGCCCACCTCAGATCACTGTGAACTTCTCGCAGAGAGGGTCACGGAGGGTGGGAGTATAGAGGGCGTTTTATTATGTGTGGAATTATGAATCCCGCCTGAAGATCTCTAGTATGGTGAAGTTTTTACTTATCGGACTCCTATTGTAAATTCTTCCATTTCCCACCTTCTACCCCACTGCTGGGCAGAACCGCAGCTTAATTAAGACGAAGGACTAACTCCACTCTCAGTTTGCTCCAGGGACTTGTTCTTTCCCTTCTCTCAACCAGGCTGTGCATATTCCAGAGGTGACCATAAACGTGACCAGATGACCTGAGGCTTAACATCCTGAGGAGTCCCAAAGTCTCCTAGAGAGGACAGTGGCCAGCTCCAGGTGCTTCCGGGTCTCAGCATCCACTTCCGGGCTGTGTGCGCCACCCTGCTTAGCATCTGTATTGTGGTTGGAATATCACACATAGTGAAGGACTTTGTTTTCAAATTGTTTGGCAACCACTGTGTCACAATACTGTTCCAGTGGGAGCACCAGAATGTCCTCTAATCAGGAAAAGCTCCAGCGCTCCAGCACTTTATGCTGCTCTTGGATATTTCCTGCAAGGAGCTGCGCAGCTAGGACACTGTCTCAGCCTTCCTGTAGCTGCTCCCTTCCTCTCTGGGGCATGTCTTGGACTGTCCTTCCACAGAGCAAATTCTCTGAGCCCAAGATGAATGTTCTTTCTACACACAGGCCTCTAGACATTTGGATTATGCTGGGACTTGGGCCCATTGGCTTTGCTCATTCTGACCTTTTGGGGTCAGGAAATACACACAGCGGTCACAGTAATGTCCTAACAGTTAAACCAGTCAACCAGAGCAAGGTCCTTCCATATCTAAGTGTGGGTTATGCAGGGGGAACTGTGTATTCACCTGTTTGAGGAAATACCCAGTAGAAGGCGGGAGAGGGTCCTCCTGAGATGATTTCAATCTCTTATGAGACCATGAACTGAACTGCACAAAAATTGGTGTGGAGCCTTTGCTTCTGTTCCCTCAACAATAGCAATGATTGCCCCTTCTCCCTCAGAACTTCCATCTGTCAACTAGGATCTTTATTGTAGCCTTTTAGGGAAACAGAGGTCAGGTTCCCACAGGCCTGGGAATTAGTGAGTTAATAGAAGGACGAGAGGGTACAGACTAAAATTATTTTGTTCTGGGATACCTTTTCTGGGATGAATCAAAGGCATACAGAGGATGCATACTGTATGCCTGGGGTTCCAGCTTGGCTTTCATTTTCTGACCCTTCCTCAACCTGGGTTTCTCTCTGCAGGAGGAGATTTGGAATCTTCCTCATGGAAGACGGGTGGGGAAACTACTAGCTCAGGTAGGCATGGGAGGCACATGGTCTGGTGAATTTAAATCATCTCCAAATAAATACAAACAGCCAGGTGGGGATAGAAGCTGGAAAGAAAATAGGAAATCTGACTACCCCCAAGTCGGCAGACTCCACACCAGGCGGTGAGGTGTGAGGAACAGTCAACATTTGGAGCAGCTGAGTCAGAAGATTTGGCGGCTGTTAGATAACTTCCTGATCTGCAATAAAGTTCACGTGACCAAAAAGATGTTTTCCGTGTTGGTTGCCTGGATCCTTTCCTCACCCTCTTCGTGTTTTACATGTTTAGGAGATTTTACTGGGCCCTGGATGAGTGGTGGTACTGACCAGATGTGGACATAGAGAAGTGTCTTGGGGCTGAGTACGTTTATACTCAGGGGTAGCAGTTGCTTTCTCGGGACTCACCTGCAAGTATCACCAAGCCATTGACTTTTCCCCCCTTCCCCCCAAAATGAGGAAACCTTTCTAACCTTCAATCTTCAGTTCCTGACCCTCCACAAACGTCTAAACTTAAAAAAAAATCTATGTGAAGTTCCAGGCGTCTTCCGAGGCCGGCGCCTTCCGGCTGCAGCACTCACGTTGCTGGAATCATGCATAATTAGGGCCTGACCACTATGGAAATATAAACAAGATGTTTACTTTCCTTACCAAGAGGAAAAAATAAAATAAAAAGGAGGCCTGGTGTTCAAAGAGGGACTCCTTAGTTTGATGCAGCGCGCATCAAAAGGGTGCAATACCCGTGGCTTTGAATGCTTCCGCACCTAGGGAAGGCTGGGAGCGGGAGTCTGAACTCTGATCTAGGTGTAGTCACTTGGGCTGTGTTAGTAGGTGGCCCCGCGCTCCTGCGGGGCCAACAGCGTAGGTGTCACCACTTGATCCCTGTGACCAGCTCAAATCCAGGCCTTTTTCAGTCTCAGATTCCCTGTCATGCGTTTGCGATTGACTGGAAGACCGGAAGAGAAGAGAAATCTGTGCACCTAACTCCCAGGGACATCCCTGGGGTGGGAGGAGGGAGCACAGCGGGGACTTCGAAGATCACGCCTTGCCCAACAAGATTGGAAAAATGCATTTGGAAGCATGTGAGATCTCAGGGAAGGACTAAAATTCACAGTCAAGGGTCATAGCCTGGGGTAGCAAAGGCAAGGGGAACTGAGGATCTGGCAGGCTATCCCCAACAATGGATTCAGAACAGCGGTGAGGATAGCCTGCGGTCCAGAGGCGGCACTTTAATGTTCCTGTTTTGTAAATGCAAAGACAAGGAGACTACAAGTCAGTCCAGAAACAAAGACCCAACCAAAGTGTGCAACCGCTACTCGCTTCATCCACTGCCACTCAGCCTGTTGAGCGACTTTTAGACACGTTTCCAATTCTACAAGAATGGAGAATCTGTCCATACTCCTGATGACTTTTAGGACAGTGTCATTATTAGTAAGGGAGAGATTTACACCAAAACTCTGCTGCGAAAGAAAAAAGAAAGCACAGTAATATATTTTCTGTAGTATACCAGAAGTGTCTTCAAATTTCCACAGCCTGTTGCAGCGTAGTCTAATAGTTCAAGCAATTACCTTCCAGCTGCGCAAGACCACAAGCTCCAGAGCTGGGAGCCCACCAGTGAGCTTCACCTGGTCCTTCAACTGGAGGATACCTAAGAAGCAGCGACAACGTCAACAGGTCTGATTCCTGACTTGCAGTCTTGGCCAGAGCCAGAGCTGCGACTGTTTTACTCATTTGGATCCCTTTCTTTGGGGACTTGGCTTAAGAAATCTCTCTGGTCATTCATAAAGGCACTAAGATCACCGCTAGCTCCCCACCATGGCCAGTAGCCCAGGGGCTCTGCCTCGGGCAGGCGGCGGCTCTGCGGGCTCCTGCGGTAGCCGGGAGGGGAGTGCCTAGATTGGATCCACGGGCACCGCCAGGGATTTTTTTTTTCTTTCCCCACCCAAGTCTCCCGCCTGATTTCCCCATCCACTGCTAACGTTAGGGAGCTTACAGGAGTATGCAAACATGCAGTTCCCAGGCAAACAAAATTAAATTTAAAAAAAAAACCTTCAGAATACAAACAAGGACTTTGGGTTCCAGGAAGTACGTGGAGAAAAATCAGGGTTCGATGCGCGGGAACTTGGGGCAAAATTCTGCACCTCCTTCAAGAGTGGTGGGCAATTCTTTACTTTTCTGCTTTATGCTCCTTCCCTTCGTGGTTTCTTGTTCTCCTTTACATTTTCCTCTTGATGGTCTTGGTATTTAGTTTCCAGACAGTTGGAGTCCCCGTGATAAGCCAATCTGAGAGGAGGGAGGACCGAGTTTAATTGAAATCCAGTCTCAGGGCCTTGGGTCCGTCACCCCACCCATCACCCCACCACCACCACCAGTTAGCAGCAGAACTCGGCACAGATAGATGATAAAGAGAACCTTCCTGAACGACACTCCCACCTCTGCCAATTAGCCTTAACTGTCACTGCTGAGTTAGAGAATCAATAGCTGTGAATTGAGAAAAATAAACCACCATATTCTCCGTTCTCACCATAGACACTACAAAATGAATTAATATGGCCTTGTGTGATTAAAAAAGTCCCATTAAATAACTACTCAGCTTCCTCCAGGCTTGGCTTAGTGCCTCAGGAATAATTAGGGTCCAGAGGCTTAACTGAAAATTTTGGAAATGCACCCTCCCCTACACACACACACACACACACACACACACACACACACACACACACACTTTTTTATACACAAAGGGGAAAAGGCTGTTCAACCCAAATAAGTAAGGCTTCAGGGACTGTCAAGTCCCTCCATTGCTCTTCTTCTATTTCCTCTTCTCTACCTTCTCCTTTTTCTGGGGATTCTTCCTCAACAGCAGCATCAGGACAGTGAAGAACAGGAGTGGGGCTGTCCATCGTGTTGCATGTCTGTAACCCCCCCAACACACACACACACACACACACACACACATACACACACACACACACCACATTGGGGGGGGGTAGGTTTGTGGAGGCAGGCAGGGGATTCAGTCAGCCACATAACCAACATAGGCTACATGAGACCTTGTCTCAAAAAGGCAAAAAATGGCTAGAGAACAGAGGTCTGTACAGGGGCTGTATCTTTGTAGGGGCGGACATAAGAGGGAATGATTTCCTTCAAGAGACTCCATGACACACTGCCTCTCCCTGAAGGCCTATACACTTGCTTTGCTGCCTAGCTGCGTCAGCCCTCCTACTTACTGCAGAACCTAAGGCATTATCTCCAGAGATATCCTCTTTAGATAAGGAAGACATCTTTGACACCTTGAAGCTAGTACTGGACGAGGGCTGGTAGGTAAGTTTGCAGATAACTATGTCTGGGAAACGCAACTCCTAGGGCTTTGCTTCTAGAATCCTGCACACAGCACTGTGCCCTCTCCCAGTTTGGAGGCAAGTAATCTTTTCTGTTTACTGGGCAAACTCCTGGCCCTGACAAGTGAAGAAACATTAAGGCAGTGTTTGTACATTAGAACATAGTTAATGGCCTTATAGGCCTCCCCAGATTTGAGATACTCCTGCCTCAGGCTCTCGGAGAGGAAGCTTTGGGCTCTGTTTAAATGGCAGAAACAGAAACTCAATCTAATAAACGTAAGTTTATATCTTCTCAAACCCCAATGGAGTGGGGGGGGGGAAGTAAAATGGCTTTAGGGAGCCATTATACTCTAGGTTCTTTTGGTTGATGGGAGATATGAGTAAATGTCATGGTTGCCTCAGAGCACATGTATGTGCAAACTGCAGTTTAAAATGTGTCACATGGGCTGGAGAGATGGCTCAGCGGTTAAGAGCACTGGCTGCTCTTCCAGAGGTCATGAGTTCAATTCCCAGCAACCACATGGTGGCTCACAACCATCCATAATGAAATCTGGTGCCCTCTTCTGGCCTGTAGATATACCTGCAGACAGAACACTGTATACATAATAAATAAATCTTTAAAAAAAAATGTGTCACACACCTTTAAGTGCTTGGGACAGGGTTTCCTTCACTTAAGTCACACTCCAGGAGTGTGCAGAAGATGCTCATGAAAGACATTGCAAGTTCCGCTGCATGTGACCAGGGGATGTAGCCCAGCCTACAGTACTATCAAAGCCATCCTGTCCTAGGAAGCTGGGAGTTTATTTTGATGCACAGACTTGAGCTAAGGCTATACCACTTTGTACCACTGTGGTGTCCTTTCAGGCTTAAAGCATTTAGAAATGTCCTCCCTGTAGCTTGTGAAGATTAAAAAACATGAGCCTGTAAAATGTTTGGCACTTAATAGGCACTCATTAAAAGTTAGTTCCTTTCCTATATGTCCTGGAGGCGGGGGGGGGGGGGGGGGGGGGCAGATTTTTTTGCTCCTACCGATGGAAGACTGAGGTGGGGTTGTGGAGGAGCTGCAGAGGATCATTAAATGTCCTGAAATTCTTGCATTGGAACCCAAAGAACACCAGACTTATTCAGATGGCAGACTCAGTCCCCTAAGAAGGTAGGGGCTAGTACAGAGGTGTGCAACAGCTCCATTCCAGGCCCAGTCTACCATAGGTGGGCTCTCAGAATGCCACTGCCATAGAGGATCTAATTACTGCTATTCCTCATTCCCATAAGTTCATAGAGCAACCCCACCCCTTCTCTTCTAGCCCTCATGGCTGTAGGAGATAGGGACCAGAGTAAAGGGTGGGGAACACTGCATTCTGGGCCTTCAGAGTTCCTTAGTGCCCAAATGTGACATTGGGCCTGATGTCCATGAAGGGAAAGGATGGCCACAAACTATTAATTAAGAGGCTCAGGTTCCACACCCTGAACAAGGACTGGAGCACAGCTCTGTTTGTTTGTTTATATATTTATTTGTTTGTTTGTTTGGTGGGAGAAGAATCCAGGGCTCTGCAATGCCATGCAGGTGCTGTTATTATTTTTATGTATCATGAATCTAATATCAGCTATTAAGAGACTTTCACTAGACCTGTGTGCCCAGCACCTGTCACTTTATTAAGCTGGGGCAGGGTGGCCACTCTGAGGAGGAGGGGGAAAGGCAACAGCCTTCAAGGCTGAAAGAATGGATCATGATTCTTGAGATCTGGAGTGCTGTGGGAGGCCTGGCTCAGTGCATGGAAGTATTTAGCAGGTTCAGTGCCATTACTGCCTAACAGGGTGTGAAAAGTAATATGAATGTGAACTACTGTGGGAAAATGGACAGTTTCCAAGCAGGCAGCAAGGCCCCTCTGACTGGCCTGGAGGACCCAGAGTCCCTAAGCCCCTTTGTGATGCTCCAGGAGTTGTGAACAGGAAGACAGAGGAAAGGGGGGTGGGGGGATGAAAAGGAGAGCAAAGAGAGGTGCATTCTAGTGGCAGATGGGGACCCAGCTGACAGCTGGGGGTAAAACCCTGTTTCCTCTACTCCCTAACTCCGTCTTATGCGTGTGTAAGTATAAAAGATGAAAACAATCTTTTTTTTTGTATTAAAAAACCTGTTAACACAGCAAGGGCTAGAAGAAGGGCTTCCTCAAGAGGTGGAGGTGAGAGCTGAATGCCAGGACCCTATCCCGATGGGAATGTCCCAGATTAACCCCAGATATAAAGGCGCATAAATCTGGTTGCCTGGGTTGTGCCCTGTAGACAAAGGCTCCCTCGAATTCTGACAATAATAACTCTAACTCTAACATACATAGAGGGGTTCTGACATTCCCACCTTGGGCCTCAGCAAATCCTGTCTCAGGCAACAGAGGGAGCCAGACCTCCCACTCCCACCTACTCAACAATCCTTGAGAGGTAGGACTTTTTTTTCCGACTGAGGCGGGGATGGGGGTGGGGGTGGGGAATAGGCACACCACCTTTCTCCCCACCCCACACGGAAGAACACATAGGTGCAGAGTGGAATTACCCTCAACCCATCTGCATCCCTGGACATCCCCGCCTGTTTCCAGACACGAATGGGTTCCAGGGCTTGGAGGCGACTACTTCAGTTAGTTGAGGACGCGAGGAAGTGAATATCTCCCTAAGAGACAGGCACCGCAGTTTTTTGTTCCACAGCCAGTTTGCAGAGCTTGTCCAGCGCTTTTAAAGCACAGGGCTTCATCAGACTGCATCGCAGTAGCCACACCAGGATACAGGTGCTTGCAGAAGGTATAGACGGTACCAGGTTTGAAAGCAGACCTACCCCATAGCATATTAGTTAGTCTACCTTCCCAGTACTCAGTCACTACGCAAACACGAGCGGCCCCCGATGGCAAATAACTCGGCCTTTTAGCGAACCGCCAACCTGGGCTGTTGGAACAGCAGCGTGGAGAAAAACAGGAAGGGAGTGAGGGGATGCGCGAGGAGAATCAGAGATTCTCGGCCGCGGAGGCCGGGTAGGCCAGAGAACAGCTGTGCCGTGCTGGGCTGACCCCCAACCTCCTTCCCGAGGCCCTAAGCTCCAAAGTCACACCTGGCGCTCCTGCTCCAGCGGGAGCACGGAGGGCCAACCGCGAGTCCAAAGGAGTGAGCTGCAGAGGCCCTGGGCAAACGGGCCTCTCCGGGTTCGCAGCTTCTTCTCCAGACTCCGTCTGGCCTTCCCGCGCGGCCCAGGCTCCTTCCTTCCCGGGTGAGCTCACTTCCTCCGGGGCCACTCCATCCCCCGCGGCTGGAACCCGCTCCGGCCCCCCGCGACTGCCCAGCGGGCATTGACTTCCAGCCTGGCCTTCGCCTCTCCCGGTTGTCGCCCGAGAGGCTTGTTGGGCCCACGCCCCGGACCCGGGTGGTTTTTCCTCGGGGAAGAAAGCAGAAGTCCAAACCTCAGGACTCAGAGGAAGAGGTTTCTCCAGCCTCAGGCTAAAGGTCAGGCCTATCCTCTTCTAGATTCCCGTTTGACTCTCGGCTAGGGCTTGAGGCTCTTTTCCTTTTTTCTTCCTTCCTTTCTGCCCCGCCCCTTTTCACCCTGTTTCTCACTTTAGCTCATGCGTGTTTTTAAAATCTATATGTAAGCGCGTTTAAAAGTGGGGGGGGGGGGAGGCAATTTCTCGTTTAAAAGTCGGCAGCAGCAGATGGGGGAAATTACAAATAGGATGGGGTTTAATTAGCTGGTAATACTCCTCTCATGCCCTATAATTAAACAGAGATTCTAGTGGCGCTTCAGGCCCACAAGTGATTATTACAAGCATATTTTACGTTTACATTAAAACTCTGTCCCCGGAGTGTAATTCGGGATCTGACTCCATTTATTCGTATTTTAAAACTGAGCACTGAGGCCAGAACACACGGCTTTCCAGTATAGAAGGCTGGTGCGTTCAGGCTGTTTGGTTTCCTTGGGTGATTTTTTTTTCCGTATCTTGTTGATTGTGAGCGCCCTCTCACCCCAAAAAGGCAGCGATGGAGTGTGTGTGATATTGTGTAAAACAAGAGCAACTTTGGGTGGCTCTTCATTGCATTCAGAGGCATACTCAGGAACATCTAGGCATCCCCAGTAGAAACTTAGAACTCTCAGCTAGTACCTAAGCAATCTCTGGCACATCTCCTCTTTGCCATTTCATCTTTTTACAGAAACCTTATAAGTTTCTTTTAAATTCATTTTAGTCCCCTGGCAGCCCCAGCAGCCTCTCTCCAGCCTAAGGGCAGGGCCAACAGATCACATAACTAGATGGCTTAGACTGGCAGTCCTTTGGCCCATTGTCCCAACCGAACCTCAGGGACTCTGGTTTTTAAAAGAAGCTCATATTTGTATTGTCAGCAGATATACCATCTTTGAATTAGAACTGGTTTCTTTTTAGAAACATTACTCCCTTTCCCAGGAGAGTCCTAGTCATTCTCCTGGGCTGGCTTGGGGAAATATTAACCAACTGAAGTATCTGAGGTGTGAAAACAAGTTTCCAACGTCTGTCTTGCAACAGAATAAAGACATTCAGGAAATGGTGGTGATAGGTTTGTTTAATCATCTGACCCCCCCATGATGATTTCTATCTTCCTACCTAGTTATCTATGTTGCCCCTTCAAGCATTTCCTGCTGAAAGTACCTCTTTATTTATCTTCACTAAGTAAGAGATCTTTGGAAATAACTACCCATAGAAGGAAGAGGAACCGACCAGTCTCATTTTCACTAATTAATGAGACTTGCTGGCCTAGTACCAGGAGCATCTTCAAACCTATCATATGCATAGACGTGGCTAGACTAGATGAATTCTGCAGTCATATATGCATACAAGTGCACATTTTCAGAAATATACATATATACCCATGTCTATATATAATATTTGTAATAATAGTCTGTGGGCCAAGTTGCAGAAGAAGATGTTTTAAAATTCTGAGGGCATCTTCTTTGGTTGGTCGTTAAAGACCAGTCTTCCCTTCTGGGAATAGAAAGAGACCTCCAGGGTGGAAAGCCTGAAGGTGGGGGTGGGTAAGTAGGTCTCCTAAACACAACCATCATCCAGGTCTATTCACAGTCACATGATTCATTAGAATCCTTAATCCTCATGAGAACACTAGCATCAGACCCTCTGACCCTGCCAGGGAAACCTCATAAAACTGGCCAAGATGCTGGCCAACATACACACATGTTAATTAGAGTGACATGGTCCTTTGGCTTCTAGTCTGATGAACAGCTTCAGGGCTGCAGGGGGCAGAAGGTTTGGTGTCCCTTTCACCACCAAATGCCCTTTGGTCCCACCAAGGCATCAGTTGAACACAATACATGACCTGAAATACATGATCCACTTTACTGTGTAGCTTATCCTCAGCATCTAAGGCAAAACTCACTGCGTCCCGAAGAGCAACAGGCAAAACCCTAATTCTAGTATTATTTTGGTGCAGGGTTGGGAGAGAGTCCAAAGTGAAAACAGACACGTTGTTGTTAATAAATGTGTAGATACTTAACAGCTCCCCCATCCACCTTTACCCCCAATAATGGCTGTAATCTTCTTAAGGAGCTGAACCTCTTCCAGCATTATTTCTAGAATGGCATGGTGGGGAAGAGCAATAATTCTTGAGTCAGCTATAATTCTGGTCCAGAACTGGAAGTCGAAGAACATTCAGAAAACAGAACTGTTTCATCTCTCACAATGTTTCCTACATGTGACTTCTTTTTCTCTTAAGGAAAAAAAAAGTGTCTTCTCCATGTGCATCTTTCAGCAGTAAGGACAAGGCACTGTCCAGGTTAGAATCAGGCAGGAGTGGAACCCTTAAAGTTTTCCCAAGACCACATAGGTGTAGATGAAAGTGTTTGTTCTGCACAAGTTGAGAGATTTGGAGGATCTTAAGAGAAACAAGAATATTTCCCTTGCTTACCAACCACCTCAGGCTTTATCTCCATTTCATGCATTGTGTGGATGGGGCTATCAAACCCAGGGCCTCGGGCACACTGGGCAAGTGCTTTACCACAGTTATCTCTCTCTGATCATCCTAACTCTTCACCTTCTGATCAGTTGTAAATAACAAAATTCCTAAAGGTCTGCATGATTACTACAATGCAGACTTTATCCCAATTTTTTAAGATTTATTTATTTTACATATATGAGAACTCTGCATATACCCAGGCATGCCAGAAGAGGGTATCAGATCACATTATAGATGGTTGTGAGCCACCATGTGGGTGCTGGGAATTGAACTCTAGACCTCTGGAAGAGCAGGCAGTGCTCATAACCGCTGAGCCATCTTTCCAGCCCCTATCCCAATTATTTTATAGTGAATATGTATCACCTAATCCTTTGCCTATCCATTTATAACCTGCACAAATTAACTGCAGATGAAAATATTGTAAAAAGTCTTTTATAATAAGAGAGAATTTATTCATGACTTTTTGATGCACTGCAATTTAACTGTTTTCAACTTGGAGGGATGAGGGGATGGATTGTCCGGAAAGGAATTCTTAGCTTGTGCAAGGCCTGAGACTCAATTCTAAGTGCTCAAAACAACACAAAAGGAAAATCAATTGGAGCTGGAGGGAGAGCCACACCAAAATAGGAAAAACCATTCCCACACCTCTAGAGAGAATTTTATAATATCTGTCTTTCTAGTTGCATCTTTTTCTCTCTCTCTCTCCTCCCTTTCCTTATTGGTTGGCATCAGTCACAGAGTAAAGACAGTCCACTAGGGAGACTTAGTGATCATTTTTTCTTCGTGTACCCTTGTGTTGCAAAGTCACATTTTACACCATGACTAGACTGTATCTTGTGTGAGACTCCTCAAAGCCTCAAGGATCTCCCGCATTCCTGCCCACTTCCATCAGCAGAACACACATAACCGGAGTAACTCGCAATGCTAGAACCATAGAAAAAATACTCCACTTGTCTTCTCGACATATTAGAAAGCTTAGAGAAATTACATAGACAGTGAACATCAATGGGAAAAACAGCCGGAAAGATTTTTGCCTGGATATTTTGTATATATTTTTGACTCACAAGAATATCATGCATTTTCATTAGAAATACATCTCATGGGGTAAGGTGGTGCAGACTTGTAATCCCAGCACTTGGGAGATGACATGGGAGGATTACAAGTTTAGTTCAAGGTCATTCTGTATTACTGAGTTGGATCCTATCTTTACAAAGAAACAAAACCAAGTAAGAAAATTTCATGGGATATACAAGAGAGACAGACTAAATGTACCATATTTAGTATCTATCACATATTGAGGAAGTACTAATTGGTATCTACTCAGAATCCAGGATGTTAAAGCACTCATTGTACTTTTTGTTTTGTTTAATAGGTTCTAAATTGGAAATATGACCAGAAAATGCTATTTCTATGAGAAGAAAAACATATTGGATGAGACAAAAATGCATACATCTCTCCTTTTCTCAAATAGGGGACCAGCCAGTTTAAACCCACTTGCAGCCCCAGTTAAATCACTGGGAAGGTAGACTTCCACTACACTCTCATTCAGAGTGAGAGTCTTTAGTGCCACAGGGAAAGAATAAGCTACAATATAGTCTCTAATAGATGTTTTGAAATTAACTCCCTCCCTGACCCCAAAGAAGACCCTTGCCTAGAAATGGCTTCCTCTTGGAGAACCCAAACCCAATTACACCTCTGAAGGAGTGTTTGTCAGAACTCTAAAGGTGTAAAAGTTATGCAACCACTTCTCAGGAAGGAAAGCATAATGCATCTCTCTCTCTCTCTCTCTCTCTCTCTCTCTCTGTTTTGTTTTGTGAAATAGAGTCTTGCTATATAGTCCTTGCTGGTCTGGAACTTGCTGTGAAAATCAACCTGACTTGCAACTTTTGCTGTTGCTCCTGTACTGACTCTCTTTGTGCTCAGATTATAGACTTGACACCATGTCTTGTTCAAACCTAAATTAAAAAAAAAAAGAACAAAAGCATCAAGACTAAGGGTGAACTCAGAAATCAAAGGAATCAAGTGTGTTTGGGGTTGGATAATCATTCACTTTCATTACTTACAGGTAATTAAAGAGTGCTTGTATGCCAAAAATATTTTAATTTAGAACTGCTGTGGTCTTCAAGAACATGCAAATAAACAAATCCACCCTGTCAAAGGATACTGCTCTGCAGTTCATGTTGATGTTTATGTCTCCAGAAGTGTCTCGTGTTGTATAGTCCAGGCTAGTAAACAACCTAAACAACTCTAGTGGCAAAGGTCAACTTGCAAAATGAAAGGGACTTAAAAAGAAACTGTCTTATTTAAAGATACAGTATGCAGACAAAGCAAACAGGGAACAATCTGTGTTCTGTCCGTGTATGTTAATCAAGTGATTCTGTCCAGGACATAAAAATCAGGTTATCTTTTCCCACAAGACAGGTGTTTATGTGATTTCCATAGGACACTGGCAGGGATTTCATAGAGTGGCCAGGAGAAAGTATGGGTCTGGGACCCCCCAAAAGTTAGCAATTGAGGGGAACAGTTGGAGTAGGAAGGAAATGAAAGGCAGTTGAAAGATCCCTTGTTTTCCCCAAGCTGTTGAAACATATGGTGCCAGGGTTTTTCAAAGATGACAGACAGTAAAATCACCCACCCCCCCCAGTGAATGTCTTCCCCACAAATAAAGAAAAGTCTTCAGGCTGAAATCCTTTCACCTCTCACGGGGAATAAACAGAAGTCACTAAAATTGTTTTCATAGTTTAATAAAAATAACAGGGCGATTATGGAAGAAACAGAAGGAGTCGAGGTGTGTGTGTGCTAAAAAAACAAAAACAAAAAAACTTCAAGACCAGAACAGGCCCTGGGTGGGGATATCCAAACAGGTTCTCCATATTTCATGTTTTATAGACAGTCTTTTCCCTAAAGGATATACTTTCATTAGGCCATAAATGCACCAGCAGATGAGAGAAAGGTGTGTGTGTGTGTGTTTTCACCAGAGACAGGTGTGATGACTGAGACATGCGTGTGAGCTGAGCTTTAGGTGAGTTTAGCTTTGGCATCCTGGTGCATGCAGGGTGTGCCACCCACTTCCCCTGGGAGAGGACTCCCTTTTCCTAGTTTTCAGGTCCCATCAGGTTTGACTGAGGTGCCAAATTTCCTCCAAGTCTCTCTCTCTCTCTCTCTCTCTCTCTCTCTCTCTCTCTCTTTCTCTATCCAAGCATTTTAAGGTTTGTTAAAAATTTAATTTTATTAGTTGTGCTGTTACTGTCTGAGCGTGGGTGGGAAAAGGGAATGCGCTCTTAACTCTCGAGTTCCCACTGCACCTTGGTCCATGGATCATTGTAGTAAAGCACTGCAAAGCCTAAGGGGCCTAACTGGGTGCCCTTAGAGCTGAATAGACTTGTCTTCCTTTGTTTCTGCTTGAAGAGGACTGAGTCTACCGCTGGAGAATCATCCAGTCTCCCCAGCCAAGTTAACTTCTTCCGGCACATTTCTCAAAGTGAGTCGGACTTTGCTACTACCATTATTCGTTGGCGGCCTCTGTGAGAGCGGTTCACTCCACAGCACGATTCGCACTTAAAAGTCAGTAGCAGTTTAAAAATTATTGTAAAACATCGCTTGGATGATATATTGTCTAGGCCAGATTAGCAATCATATCCTATGTTTAAAACACACCCTGAATTGTGGACCTGTTTCATCAGGGAACTGCACTCAATGGAGAAGAATTGGAGCAATAATTACTTCCTTCTTGGAAAAAAAAATCTGTTTCTAAAGAAAGCATTGGAATCAAGGACGAGTTAGGTAGTGTGTATTAAAAAGGCAAGCAGGTCGCTGTTGTTGAAACCCAATCACAGTTCGTAGTTCAAGGCAAACTGCCTTTAATTGACATGGTGTATATTCCTTTGCTCGTCTCAGGACTGGCCTGGCAGGGACGCCCCAAGAGTATTTATTTCTAGGGTGGAAACAAAACAACCACCCCCGTCTACCGCGTTAAGAGAGCGCTCCAAGATGGACTGCCGGAGAAAGGCTTTTTGACCCGGGTGGAAATTAGTCATATTGACAGACGCGGAGGAAAGGTAAATTACCCAGCGCGCTGACGTTATGCAGAAGCGCTCCGGGTTCCTAGTCTGCCGCGGCGCGGAGGGGGCTAGAGGCTCCCAGTTCTTTGCCGCAAATTTCCATCCATCAAGACCTTTAGCTTCTCCAGAACTGGGGTTTCAACTGGAAGGCGATCCGGCGAGTCCCAATAAGATGCCAGGCAGGAAAAAGATACGAAAACAGAGCAAACACAAAAGGAGAAAAGATTTACCCCTTCTGAGTAGAGGCGTGAGCAAAGTACAGAACCTAGAGAAAAGCTAGTAAAGCAAGGGAAAGAAAGGGGGAGGAGGCCGGGAAGCACGGACCTCAGAGACTCCAGAGCCTGTGCCGCCACTTGGGAGGTCCCAGCCTCAGTCTGGCCAGGCCAACCGTACCCCCGGGAGAATCGGAGCTAGGGCGGGTCACAATTACACCTCGGCTCCAGGCGAGGGCTTAAAACCAAGTGGTCGGGTCTGAAGTCTGGAATCAAGGCCCCCCGTGGTCACGGGGGGGGGGGTGTAGGCCCGTGCACAGGAACCTTTTACAGGACACGAGGGTACAAGAAAACAAAATCAAAATAAACCACTTTTATCCATCATGGACAGTGAAAATAAAAGCTACCTTCTAGAGAAGGTGAGCGGTAGTTTTGAAATTCAGCGTGTTTGGTTTTTATAAAAAGAATTTTTCGATTTTACCAGACAATTGAGTCTGGAATTATGTGCATGTTGGGGTGGAGGAGAACTTGGCAGAACTAGGTGGAGTTGGGTTCATAGGTTTTCCCCTAAGAATGCACATCCATACCTCTCAACACAAGCTGGAGGATGCTTGTACTACAGATCGCAATGACTTATGCAGAATCTAACTACTATCTAACTACTTCCCAAAACTTAGGCTTCAGAAGGAATAGGTTGGAAGGCATTGAAAATGTGGCATCTAGATCGGACCAAAGGGAGTAGTCACCTTGGCCACACTGGTCTTGAGGAGCAGAGTTCTCCCCATGACTGTAGGGTTGGGGCCTCCACACCCAATTTGGACTTGGGTCCTGGGCTCAAAAGAAGGAAAGAACCAACTGATGGGCCTTGCTGTCAGGTTGTCGAGGTGATGAAGGTGACGACCTTTCACGGGCAGGGTCTCCACCCCAGAGAGGTGGTGGGTGGTTTCTCCTGACATTGAGTGGCTTCTCACAATTTTCAGTTTCCCTGACAGCTCTCGACTGTCTCTTATGTAGAGAGGCTGTGGAAGAAGGATGGTCGGGACTACCAGGGTGTTTAAAAGGACACACTACTTATTATTAAAGCAAAACAGAACAAAATGCGCTCTCTAGATTCCTTTCCCTGTTTCTGATGTTTCTTCTGGAAAAAAAAAAAAAGCCGCGCCAAGATTCACTTTTAAGAAAACCGTGGGGGGAGGGATGGGTGGGGCCTAGAAACCATTTTCCGCTGGGCCCCAAATCCTAGTGCTATCAACCTTTCTTCCCTCTCTCTTCGGCCACTGCCCCTAGCCGAGAACTGGCCAGAGTATCTCTTCCTGAGAAGGACCAGGGTAAGGTAGAAATCTCTGTTGCTTCCGGGGAAACAAAGGTTCAGGACATATCTGAAGTCACTTTTAAAGAACAATTTTAATAAATCCATATTTCTACAACACGATTTGCTGCGAGAGTGTTGTGTAGAAACCTGGGCTTCCACCCGTCCCCTCTCACCTCGAGGAGGCCAGAGTCCAGTCTCACCTCTCAGACCGCAGCTCGGATGACCGCAGCGTCCGTCCTCTCTCCCTTTTCCTGGGGATGCGTGGCTCCTGCAGACTTTCACCAGGGTTCAGCAGACTTCGACCCCAACGGTAAGATTCAGTATCCTTTTCTTGTACTCCCCACTGCCTCTCCAAAGAACTAGGCAGGCTGGAGCAGGAACAAGGAGCCTTCAGTTTCCTCCTTTATCTCCCACCCTTCCCGCCCCCCGCGTCTCTACTCCAGAGCGTGTGACTCATGGAGTCCACCTTGATTCCCCTAGAGTTCTACAGACTCACCTCGCTTCGTTGACGCCGACAGGATTGCCTTGCCTTCTGGGGGGAGGGGGGAGGACTCAGTGCTGGTTCGACCACTTGGCGCTGTAAACCTGGTGAGCGAGGATCCTCAGACCCACCACATCTATATACTATGAGTGGCCCTCGCTTGCCGAAGATGCACAAAGGAGAGGAAGTGAGGAGAAGAGAGGAGGTGGGGGGGGGGTAATAAACCTAGCATACATGCGCGCTCTCAAAACCAACTTTGAGGTTGGACTGTTTCTATTTCAGAAGACACGACCTGGATGAATGGAGTATCCGGAGAAGGTTTTTTGAAGACGTTTAGGAGGAAGGGTGAGTTTTCTGTTGAGAAACTCAATCTGCCATACAGTAGCGGCCCCATCTGGGATCTGTCACTGTTGACAGCACCACAGGGCACAGCCGTGATCTTCTGCACAGCCTGAACTCCCCGAAATACCCTCCCTAATCAAAGGATGTCTGCGCGCCGGTGCTCAGCTGACTGCGCCGCCGCTGGAGCAGAGAGGCCTGCGGGTTCCACCCCTCCCGCCCCCTCCCCAGCTCAAAGCCTCCCCCAGCCACGTCTTTCCAGAGCATTAATTAAAAGCGGGAAGAAGACTGATGTCATTGCTCTCAGATCATAAACGTAAGAGTCATCCTGTGAGAATCCCCGAAAATGACTTTAATGAATAATTTCAGAGACAGTTATGGCTTTGGGTGATTACTGAGCGAGAATATGAAAACCAGATTTGTAAGGGAAGGCGATGGTCAGGTGGTCTGATCGCCACTTTCCCCCCATTAAAACCGCATCAGTGTTTCCTCTTCCCCAAATACTGCTACACATTTAGATTTTGTTTTCATGTTTATTTTTCTTTAAAACAAAAGCCTCAAGCAACACATACACACAGGCACGCACAGCATTTCTGTTTTATACTAAAGACAAAAATATCAGTACCAAGCAATAGTAGCAACTCATCTTAATAAAAAGCCCTTGGTCATTCATTGGCTCCCATTTTTTCACAAAGGAGGGATTTACTGCTATTCTTGGTTTAGAATATTACCTTTTCTGGCCTCTTCTAGGCAATGTGCTTAATGAAGGTTGAACACTCTCTGCCCTTGAGTAAGGGGACTATTTGTTTTAAGCGATTTTTAGCTGGTTGAGCAGTGAACATCAGTGGAACAAATAATGTGTTTCTGTAGGTCTCCCTGACTCCAAGCCTGGTCACCAGTGGTTGAAAGGTGACTTGGTGTTACAACAAGGAATTATATTTTGAAACACTCCATCTAGTCATAGAGAACCATGAGATTACTTGGGCTGGGTTACTTCTGATGTGTTGTGCATTAAAAATACTACTTGAAGTTGAGTATAATGACATTTACCTGTAACCCTAGTACTTAGAAGGCAGAGGCAGGAGGATTGCCATGTTTTGAGACCTAGTTAACATAGAAAGCTCTTTCTGGGTTAATCCCTGCAAGGTCCTGTCAGACTCTGAAATATACTCTGAAAAATAAAAACAACTTGAGCAAGAAACTGAGGTAGTGGTTGGAGAACAGGACTGTCCAGTACCCCCTGAACTTTACTTGAAAGGCTTAGCTTTCTATGACTCTGGAGTCTTTGCTTGGGGACTTAAGATGAGAATCTCTGGGTCACTGGTCCACCTAGTTTTATCCCATCCCCATATAATTGCACTTGGAGCAAGAAAATACTGTAGGTCAGAATAATGTGGATCTTTGTGGTTTTGAGCGACCTGATCCAGAAATCTATCTGTCTGCACGAACCAGATGCCAATATGAAGAATCCACCTGGCAACACTGTAAAAACTATGCTTTGTGCAGTCATTTACCCTTTTCTTCTCAGGCATGTCAGAGTCCTGAAGTCACCATGGATCAGTTCTTCAAACCACACTTCAGTGTTTCCCTCATGTGTTGAGGGTAGGAACTGGATCGCTCAGTGTAACATTTTCTCTGACTTGGGAGGAAATGGCCCCTTCCTATTCAAGATTACATGAAGACAAGTGGAGTTTGTTCTATCGAGTTCCTTCAAATACTTGTGAAGTACTTTGGGGAATTCTGGATTTCCTTGTGTGTGTGTGTGTGTGTGTGTGTGTGTGTGTGTGTGTGTGCGCACACACACATATATAATATATATACATATATATTGCACACACATATATAACATATATACATATATACATATATATATTCTTGGTTCCCTTAAGTGGATTTTGTAATTTTGTCTCTTCACTCAAACCAAGGCTGCTTTCTTTCCATTTACATCTGGTGTGGCCTCTGACTGAACACACAGCTTGCCCTGTTTAGTGTATGTATGAAGAAATAAATTTCATTCTAGCAGAGCATCAATCACTGATCAAGGTGAGATGATACATACCATGATTAATTCTCTCACCAAGGGCATTAGACTTTAATAATTGAGACCTTGGCCCATTATTTCTTCATATTTGATAACTGTCATCCTTAACCATACCAGGTAGTATTTCTGGAGGGTCAAGGAAAACATTCCTAAGACTCTGAACTGAGTGTGGTGGCTGGTGTGACTTTGGCCCGTGTTTCTAGAGTTCTCTGCAGGAGCCTTAAGGAGTGCAAGCTCTGAAACGAAGTTACAGGCCCGCACAATCAGAATTTTTTGGAAGTCTGCATGTGGGCGGATTTGTAATTTTGTCAGTTCTCTGGGGAGTGGGAAGCTCCATTCTGGAGAAGTCAGAGATATTGCATTCATCACAGCACCTGTCCTGTCAGCTAGCAGGTCAGCAGGGTCAGAGGTTGTGAGAGGCTAGGAATCTCACACAGTTCTTGCTCCTTGGCACTGGACACACACGGCAACACAGCATAGGGCAAAGCTGCCGCACTAGTCGCGTGTTCTGCTCAAGAGGTGTCACGAAATGAGCAACTCAATAGATTCATTAAGCTCTCACGGCAGGTGCAGAGAGGTCCAGCCTCAAGAGAAGTCAAACTCTGTAAGTTGTAATCACTTCTACCAGGTCCTCCCCTTAGGCAGAAATGTCCACCATTTTGGTCCTGAAGACTGTAGCACAGGCGGGTGCCGTGGGCGGGGCACTGGTTGCCTCTAAAACGTTCCCCGAGAGCCGTTTGGCCACATAAGGGCCACTCGCATCCACGTGGGTCCCGGTTTTGCACTGGCGTTACCTCCAAGGCTGCCTCTGTTGGTGGAGGGAAGCAGTTTGGCTCGGGTAGAAGAGGAGCACAGATCGGTAGGGACCAATCGTCGGAGGCTTTTCTAAGAGGAGTGCACAGACCGAGAGGGTTGGAAGATTTCAAGTAACCATGGCCAACTGGCCCCTTCTCACCCCAAACAAGGAAAACAAAAAAGGGTTCCGGGCTAAAAATATATATATTTAGAAGGTCCCTTCGCGCAGGCGGATGGAGCTTTCCAGCTGCCTGCCTGGCCCCGGGAGGGCTTGGCCGCGCAGCCGCCGATTACACCCAGCTCTGCTGGGATGGCTCCGAGCCGTCTGCCCTGACGTCAGCGAGGCTCTGAGTCCCGCTGCGGCGAGATAGGAGAGCGCGGCCGGGCGCGGGCGCGGCACTAATCACTGCCAGATGTCCCTAATAGCGGAGATAAAGACGGACGGAGAGGCCGGGAATAAATTTGTAATCAGGACTCTACCATCTGATCATCAAAGCGGTCCAAATGCCGGGAGAAATTTGGAGGGAATCTATGTGCAGGGGGTTGGCTGCTCGAGCTCCTGGTTGAGAATCGACTTGGGCAGGGTAGGACGATGAGAACCTGGGGAGAAGTTTAGAACTGTGCGCTTGAGTCTGGGGGCTCCAGTACGTTGACTTCTGGCCGAAGCAGCTCAGCTGTCATAGGTTAATTAGAACTGGGGCAGACAGTTGCTGTGCGTCGTAACACACCGCTGGGTGGTGAGGCGGTGCTCTTAGAACTGTCCAGCCCCCGGAAACGCGGGATTGGTTTCCTTTTTGGGAACAGCCCCCTTCTTGCCTTTTAAACAGTTAAAAATACCTAACGGATCCCCTCCACACACGCCGATAATCTCCACAACAGCAATTTAGGTTGCTGGGGCCTCCAGCCGATTTCTGAACCCCAGACTGAGGGCGGTTCCTGGGATTTTTCTTTCTGTCCAAGTGATCCAAGGGCTGGGGCAGGAAAGGAATCTCGAGCATCGACTCCTTAGCGCCCGGTGCTCGTGCGGAGATCTGGGTCGGAGGATTTGACTTTCGGAGGTGCTAGTTCTCCTAGATTAAGATTTCATGGCTAGAATGGCAACGGCCAGGGCCCAGATTCGGTAGTCTATGGGGTTTGTGCCACCACAGATTTCCTTTAAAAACCAACTCTGTTTTACATCTACCAGCTAACTCTTCTTCCAACTCCCAGTGCGTAGGTAGGGCTCACGCACCACGAGAAGCAAGGAAAACGCAAGGCTGCGGTAGAACAGAAAGCCACTACCCGCGCAAATGACTTCAGCAACATATGGTTAAAGATCTAGGAATAATGGAACAGATTCTTGCAGTCTGTAGACCCGCTGTTCCAATGCAAGTCCAAGCTTTGCTGTTCCAATGCAAGTCCAAGCTTTCGTGGCACTCATTGCTCTGTTTGGTGTCCTTGCCAACACACTTCAGGCCCTTGCACCTGACTCAGGTTCTCTCCTCAAAGTGTGTGTGTTGAGGGGGGGGGGGCGAATAGCCCCAAAGCTCCCGCCTCCAGTAGTTTGCGTTTGAATTCGTTCTCAATTCCTCACACCTCTTCCTGCGAAATCTAAAATCCCAAAGTCAGTCTCTCTCTCTCTCTCTCTCTCTCTCTCTCTCTCTCTCTCTCTCTCTCTCTCTCTCTCT
>CAJQZJ010032178.1:1927749-1938515 GCA_907164525.1 Lophiomys imhausi | reverse complement strand
TCTCTCTCTCTCTCTCTCTCTCTCTCTCTCTCTCTCTCTCTCTCTCTGCTCTGCTCTTTAACACCGCGTGAGAGACTAGACAAAACAAAGTACCTCAGCTTTGGGGCAGCACCCAGCTGAGCCACAGGTGAGGAAAGGGGACGGGGCCATCACTCTCCCGAAGCTCAGGCAGGCACATTTCCCAAGGGTCGCCCAGAACTGCATATCTTGTGACACTGTTGCATCTATTTTCATCGCTGAAATCAACAGTCCAGGCTGTTCCTTCTAAGTAGACCCACTAAAAGCAAGCTAAATTCTGAGCCCCTCCCAAAGAAAATGCTGCAACCGAACTATCCAGAGCTCCCCGACTTCCTCCTGCTTCCTCAGTGTGGCTCTGGGGTCTAGGAGGCAAGCAGAGTACCTCCAGTGACCCAGCTGTCATTTCGGACACGCTGTCTGGAAGCTGCTGTCAGTGTCCCTCCCTCACTGGGAGCAAAAGTCCTGGAAAAGCGACCCGAGGAAGATACTGAGGTCCACTCTGAGATTCACAGATTCATTCCTGAGAGAGAGAGAGAGAGAGAGAGAGAGAGAGAGAGAGAGAGACAGTGACAGAGAGAGAGCGAGAGAGAGAGCGAGAGAGAGAGAGAGAGAGAGAGAGAGAGACTGAGAAAGTCAGCAGCCCTCGCCTGCCGGTGCTCCAGGGTTATCAGACTTTCGTCCTGCTCCGAGGTCTGGGGCCGAGCCCTGACAGCCAGAGCGACCATCAATTTACCTTCCGCGCCCCAGCTTCCCATTTAGCTTTTAACGTCAAATCCTACATTTTTGTCGGCTCCGGCCTGTCTAGAACGCTTGTGAATTCGCTGCAGGAGTGATTTCTCTTAACAAAATGGCAGCAAACACATTATCCGAGCAATTAAAACTGAGGCCTTTTAGCTAGTCCCACAAGCAGAAGCCTGGAGTCTCTCCCCTCCACCGCCTTTAAACAAAGAAGAAAAAAAGGCAAAAAAAAAAAAAAATGTGTAGGAGAGAAAAACATGGAAGCACAGCAGAAATTCCTGCTCAACACACTAGCTTACTCTATGGGTGTTTGACAAGGCAAAATAGGGAGGTTGGGGATGCTGGGACAGCTGAGATTCAGGAGGTAAAGGATCATCTGTATGTTCTGCTGGTTGAAGTGTCCCACTAGTTCAGGGCTGCATCCAGTTAGAGGGTCTGTTCAAACGAGGCATTGGAGCATCTGGGGCTTGCTACTGGGTGAAATATTAAGTCAGCTGGATTTCTAGCCAGTTTGGGGGTTTCCTGGACGTTTGGTGTGGTAGAGTGGATTTAGTGTCAGGACCTAATACTGGCTGGAGGGAGAGAAGCCCCTGCGGGTCAGCGACTCTGGCTAGTCATAGGGGATGGATGCCTGGAGTGCCCTTCTACAAGCATGAGGATTAGTAAACCGATCACCTATGGACAGTGCGCTTGGGCTGGTGTTTAATAGAGCAGAAAAAGTGATTAAACCAGGAGTACATTAAGGCCCAGAAGAGAAGACGCAAGCACGCACAGGCACACACTCAAGGTGAAGATAACACATGTATTTCAACCGTCACCGACTCCATCACTGACTGCTTGCTAACTCTCTTCATTTCTTCTGCCTCTAAAACCTGGAATTTTCCTTCTGAGTTGATAAAAATAAAGACACAGAAGGCCTGTGCAGGCCAAGGAGTGAGCCGCTTGGTCACACAGACAGGGATCCAGAGAGCTACAGAAAACTGGTACACCCCCGCCCCCCCCATGCTATAAACAAAGGCAAGTGTCTGTAAACACAGCCCCTCGCCCATCAGGTCGACCCAGCGCCGGCTGACCTAAGGGGAGAAAGTTCAGATCGCTTTGGCCCAGTTGTTCTAACCCTTCGCCCTCGTGTTGTCAGCCATCCGCAGAAGTCCGAAACACCAGTCACCCCCGCCCCCCACCCTCACCCACGAAGGGCTGGTCTGGCCGACTGCAGACCACCCCAGGTCAGATCAGCAACAAGTGAACCGTGGGAATGCTAGAAGGTTTGTGCCTTAAAGGTAAGGTGGGAACATCTTGGGATGTTCACATGGCTAAAGCTGGAAACCCTTTGCCAAGGTTTGTATATGTGGAGTTTCATGAAACAAAACACCTTTAAATACTGTTCATCTTCCTCCCGCCCTCCCTCCACGAACTCCCTCCCTTCTTCCCTTCCTTCTCACCGTCGAAGAGGCTGTTCTTAATAGCACTTCAGTGTCTTTGATTTCTAGAGCCAGGGGTGAAGCTCTATCTAGTCAAGCCCTGGGGAAAAGCAGGTCCTAGGGACTTTCTTCTGGGATATAACAGGACCTGGGCACAGCAAAGTCCGGGACAGGGTGAAGTTCTGGCGGTTGTTAGTCAGGGTAGGTTGCCACTTGCTCTGACTGCAGCATGGAAGACTTCAGACACCGAGCAGTTAATATTGAGTTCCCTGTAGCTCCTTGTAAATCTAACCCAACCCCTCCCCCCCTTTAAATCTGTGGTCCTGTTCGCGATTTCTTACTTGATGTAAAATTCCTTGTTACCTAATCATAGACTCTTTTTCAAAAGATCCCCCCCCCCAGCTCATATGAGAATCTTCCGATCTAGGTAGCGAGCAAAACCCCATCCTCCCCCTCCCTCTCTCTCTTAAAATCTCTCTTAAAAAAAAAACTTGGATAAAAGCCCTGAGTTTTGAACTAAACGCCCAAGACTATTTCCTATGCCTGTAATAAGGCCTGGGATCCTCCTCACACCTCCTCCATAGCGGGAAACAAAACAAAATAAAACAAAAATCATGCTCTCCAAACATAAAATGAAGCGCCAGGCACAGGGCTTCCCATAGATACCTATAAAAAAAAAAGGGTCACCCGTTCACCTTCTGCAGCAGACACAGGCCCTTCTCCCAAGCAGATACTCCTAAAGACCGCTCAGAGGTTTCCTGGGAGCTTCAACAAGAAGAGACAGCACTGGACAGAAGCCCAGGCCTTTGGTCCAGATTTTCACAGGGCATTTTGTTTTACAGCTCCTTCATGTAGGGAACCTCAGATCATATTGATTGATTAGAAGCACTGACTCTTTCAAACAAAGTTGGAGGCAATTATGATAATTTAGTTTACTTATGAATATTTTAAATATTATGAAAACAAGTATAACAGCTTTGTTTTCAAAATTCTTTTGAGGTATCACCCATTTAAAGATTAGGGTTTTTTTTTGTAAAAAAAACACACAGTGGTTTATTGAATACTTACAACGTTTACACCTTCAATATTAATTAAATTCCACTTAGTTTTAGAGGACAGAAGTGCACAAAATAAGTAGCTGGTGGAAACATCTTCCAAGAGGGAACAACAACATTTGAAAAGACAGCACTTGGATAACTGACCCCAACAAAAATGTTAGCGGCCCTGTTTTCTGCTTTGAAATAAATCTTTATAACCCTTAGGAATATTTATATCCAAAGGCCGAGCATTAAAGATACACTTCACATATGCACTAGTGTCCACTTCTTTATCTGGAAAAGGCTGGGTAAGTGGGGGAGGGGGCAACGATGGTGTCTACACAGCCAAGAGGGAACATTCACACACAGAGAATGACGGGGTCCCTTACCACACGGGAGTGTCCTCTTCATATTAAAATATGGAATGCTTTTCTTCAAATATCCACTTTTTTTGAGAGGGAGGTGGGGGGCGGATGCCTCAAAGAGGGGCAAAAAGAGGGGGGAAGGAAATTGCACATAAATAAACCGGATTATCCAACTGCAATAAGTCCTCAGAACGGAGCTCGAGGGCTTTCGGGGGAGCCCTGGGTCCGCATCTGGCGCCTTGGCTCCAGGCTCACCACTAGTTCTCCTTTTTCTCCTCTTCACTGCTTCAGCTCCAGCGCCCAGACGTGCTGCGGCCAGCCTGTCCGGCCTTTGGTTTTCTTGTCGTTGCCGCTCACGGTGCTTTTCAAGATTTCGTTCTAAACAGAGACGTGGGGAGGGGTAGGGTGAGAGGGAGAGAAACGGAAAGAGAAGTTCAGAGACAATACCTGGTTCAGCCACCCTAGCTCTCTCGGGGCTAGAGATAACAGCCAGAGTACACGAGTAGAGGGAACGTCTAAGGGTGTGTGTGTGTGTGTGTGTGTGTGTGTGTGTGTGTGTGTGTAGGGGGGGGGAATGGCTGCGGGTACCCGCCCCTGCAGAAAAGTTAAGCAGGTCTCTACTGTTTTAACTACCGCCAAGGCCTCCCCTCTAAATGCTCCAGGACCCAGTCAGCAAGTTTATAAACTACGGCCGGATTTCTAGTCGTTTACAGAGAAGCCCAGGCTCTTATTTTCCCCTTGACTGCTGTCGTAGGAGAGGAAGTAGAGGCCGGTGTTAAATCTGCCTTCTGTTTTCAATAGCGACCCAACATCCAAAGGCCCCTTTGCTCTGGCCTGGGCCTCTCCAGCCAGCTAGCAGCGGTTCTGTGCCTTCAGATCAGCAGTACTTCTCCTCCAAGGCCCTTGAAATCTCTGGTTATTTGGAAGGTCATTCCATTACGCATCAATCAAAGGGCTGCAAGCCGCCAAGGAGAAAATCTCCACAAATGGAATTGTTTCCCAGGTTCTTCTCGGTCACAGCCCTATCCTGAACACCACTCTTTCACAGGCAGCTGGTAAGACCCTGAGAAAACTTTAAGTGGCTAGGTATAGCTTCATGTTAGAATTAACAACAAGGGCCATAATGTCTGTTTTCTTTTTTACTCTTAATATGCATAAGTTCACTCAAATAAAATTAGAAATATTCGTCACACTTTGGGAATTACGCTTTAACCTTACAGCCACAGAGAAACTAAAGCTGTATTTTTACTTTGAAGGTACTTAATGTTTACCGTTAACTCTCCCGTGCCATAGCAGTGTGAACAAGGATAACATGTTCTTAGTGTTCGGAGTTAGAGGAAGCCTAGGTCTTGAGGTGGGGAGAGTGATCAATAGTGAAATAATTGGGACTGAGAGGTCATAGATAACTTACTTTAGAAACATTTAAAAGAAAGGTTGGACTGGAAGCCAAAGACACTTCTAATGAGCACAGAATGAGGGGAACCGGCCAGCGAGACTCCGAGATTGTTCAGCCCCTACAGTTTCGGAGTCCAGCCCTAAATGGCTACAGGAGCATAGAACCTCGAAGGAAGACTAGAAGCGTGGGGCGTCTGTCTCAAACCTTTTCTTCCCCCTGCTGACATTCTCCCAGGTCTTCCCTGCTTTTGCAGTACACTATCCCTACCTTAACCTGGTGAAAACCACTCCTGAGCACTAGGCAGCCAAAGATTGCGGCATGATGTCTCAGACTGATTAGAAAGACTATAACAGCGGTCCCAAGGACCTCGAGCCCCTCACCACCCTCCACCCCCTAGGACTAACCAGCTCCTTCTTCCTCTTCTCCTCTTTCACGTCGGTCTTCTTGATCTCCGCCTTGAAGGCCTCTGCCTCGCCATTCTGGTCGTCCTTGGCCAGCAGATCCATGAGGTAGGCGATGTAGCTGGTGGCCAGGCGCAGTGTCTTGATTTTGGAGAGTTTGGTGTCGGCGGGCACGTTGGGGATGCACTCGCGCAGCTCGGCGAAGGCGCTGTTGATGCTCTGAGTCCTACGCCGCTCCTTGCGGTTGGCGGTGCCCCGGCGCTTCACCGGGCGCGGCCCCCCCAGGCCCGGAGGCCCGGCGCCGGGCGGCACTCCCCCATAATGGGAGTGGTCCAGGCCCGTGGCGCCGCTGGCGTATTCGGGGCTGTAGGACAGGGCCATGCTGTAGTCGGGGGGCGACATCTCCGGGTGGCCAATAAGCCAGCCGTGGAAGTAGGGGTTCTCCTCGTGGCTGCAGCGGCTGGCGGCGGCGGCGGCGGCGGCCGCGGCGGCCGCGGCGAACGGGTAGCCCTCATGGTGCACCACGGGGTGGTGGGGAAAGCCCCCCACCAGACTCATCTCGCCCTCCGTGGCCCTCCACGCGCCCCAGCGTGCGCGCAGCCCCGCCGTGCCCTCCGTCCGGGCCGCGGCCTCCGCGATCGGCGGCCTTCCCCACCCCCCACCCCCCAGCCCCCGGGCTCCCGGGCCGGCCCTGCAGCCGCAGAGGGGGCCGCTGCAGCCGGGGGCCGGCGCCTGGCCCGCCGGGCCCGCCTCAGCTGTGCCGCGGCCGCCGGCTCCCCATGGGGCGCGGCGAGCTGGTCCCGGCACCGTGCGCCCCTGCTCGCCGCAGCCGCCGCCGCCGCCCGCCCGGCTCTACAGCCCGCTCGCCGGCTCCGGCTTTCCCCGCTGCAGCGACTAGGAAGAGCGCTCCGGTGTTCATGCAAAAGTGCCGGCAGGCTCCCGCGAGGCTGTCCGGCAGACGCTGGGCACGGGACTCCTGACTCCGAAGCTGACCTGGAATCCGGGACGAATCCGAGCCGGGGCTGCTGGAACCGGCCCGGCTGTGCCGGGAGCCGGCGGGGTTGCTGCTCAGCGTGGAGCTACCTCGGTGCGACCCTCCCTTTCCCGCCCCTTCCCCTCCCCCCACCAGCCCGATCTGGGTTCTTGGGCGCTTATTGTTTTAATAAAATTTTTTTTTGGTTGTTGTTTTGGTCCTTGAGTGTGACTTGTTTTTAAGGCTGCGAGTAACGTGTCCGTCCTCGCTGCTCTCAGGCTCTCTCGGAGGCTTTGCAGAGAGGTCTCAGCGCATCCATTTTCTAAGATCCTCTCTCCTCTCGCGACAAGAATCTGGGGCCCCCCGAAGGCGCCTCGGAGCTGGGAAGCGGCGACAGGGCTCTTGGAAGGATGTGCACAGTGGCTGTGGGAGCTCCCGAGGTGGCGAAGGCGGTTCTCCTGGGCTGGACGCGGTGAGGGGAGCAAGCCGATTTTCCCAGCAAGAACTCCATGTACAGCTACATCTTTAGGGCCGCTCGGGTTAATATATGTCGTCAGAGGCTCCTCACGCCAATCCCGGGGCGGCGGGGGCGGCGCCTCGCGCTCTCCGCAATAAAACTTTTTGATGTTCACGTTGCTAATTGCCGAGGTCCTCTTCTAGGATTGGCTGTCCACTCATAACCATAAGATAATTAAAACAAGGGGGGGGGGCAGGGTTAAAAAAACTTTTTTATCAGCCATAGGTTAATGCAAGTGTTTAACAGATGCTTCACTATTAAAATATTTCCCCCCAATACTGAAGACTCTCAAACCAGGTACAGTACTATTTCACTTTCTTTTCTGGTTACAGGGGTAGGGTGAAGAGCGGGAGGAACGCAGATAATAGTTTTTCAAGTGTTTTGTAGGTAACTGAGGCAGAAAACTGAGCAGGCAGCCTCTCATAGTTTTGTGCTAGGCATGGGATGGGGGTGGGGGCCGGTGGTGGTCGCGACAAGAGTCTGGAGGTGGCGTTGTGGATCCCCATTAAGGTGCGGTTGGGGGGGAGCTGAGTTTCTTTGACCTGGCTGATACCCCAGCGCTCCACTGACCCGGCACACGCTGGAAAAGTTTCAGTGGCCCCTTTGCTTAGAAACTGAATTGGATGATTCAGGTTATAGTGACAACTTACAGAGGTCATGGATGAAACCTTCAGTTTGTACATTCTCTCATTTGCATATTCTTCTCGTGCAGCAATCCCAACAGAGATTTTGAAGGTTTTCAAAGTGCGGCACCTCGATTTCTCGAATCAGTGGTATGGCGAGTATCCGTGTTCAGCTGGTTTAACTAGCCTGTTTGGTAAGTAACTGAATAGTTTTTACAGCGTGTTCGGAGCTTATTTTCTAGTTTTTATGAACAAACATATAAATATATCTCTGCATTCCTGCCTCCCCCATAAAAGCGGGCATCTGTAGAAAGCAGGTTTAGTTATCGGAGGGGAGCCATTAAATGGCCGTTTAAGAGGCAGGCAGGGAAGACGGCTCGTGGATGTTTAGACTGCTTGGCTTGGCGATCTTGAACGCATTAGAACGGAAAACAGATCTTTACTTGTAAGTCATCGGGCCGCGGGGCACCCAGGCAGATCCCAAGCAGCGCGGGTGGGGGCGGTCAGTGGAAGGGGCTGAAATCACCCTCTGGCTTTGGCCGCAGCTAGGGGAGGCCAAGAGAGTGTGAGGATTCATTCCTTCTGCTCACCCACACGATAGAGGTCTGTGTGCAACAGTGTCAACAGAAGCCCCCGTAGGCTACAAATTTGATCAAATCGAGAGCTGGCCTTGGACCTGATGGGGCAAGCAGAGGGGACATCAGTGACTCCACTTTGGGCATCGCTGTTCGGAGGCAGGAGCAGTCTGGTCCCAGACATCAAAAAGAACCCCAGTCTAAGGACTCGGCTTGGACAGTCCTTTCTGTCCCCAGTCTGACTGTGGTTCTGCCTGGAAGGCCAGATCAGGAGGTATCGGAGGGAGCTCAAGTGGTTGCTCCCATGGCCTCTGGGCTGGGACCTAGTTGGCTACTGCCCTGAGGTAGTCTCAGCTAGTCTTAAATATATATATATGGAGCTAGGTGGTGGGAGAAGGCCGAAACACAAAGATGTGACCTATCTTCTGTCTTGTAAGGGGTCAATTTCCCTCGCCAGCTCCCAGCAGAGAGTCTTAAGAACAAATCCAGGATGGGAAGTAGCTCCAACCAGTCTTGCTGGCTAGCCCAGAGGCTTGCGTTTTGTAGCGGAACAAAATGAGCTACCCAGCATGGGTGGGTCTGCAGTTTGGGTACAAGGAGAATCTTTTAAAGAACCGCGTATTCAAGGAAAGAATAGAGGTAGTGTGTGGTGGAGGATTCTGTTTACATTTTCATCAGGAATCTCACCCAGAATCTGTAAATACTGGTAGTTCAATCCTCTGACATTTTATACATGTAAAAAGTCTGTTTATAAAAACATGTAAGACTTGGGAACATGTAGAACAAGTGAGATGACAGCACCGTGGCCAACAACAGAAAAAAAAATTAGGAAAGGTAATTTCTTGACTGTCTTAAGAAACAGAGTTTTAGGGGATTGGAAGATAGAAGAAGACTCCAAAGAAAGATAGGGCTGAGGATGAAGAAGCTATTTTGTAGCCTTAGGATTTAGGGATCAGAACTTGCTACTTTTAGTCTCCCTCCTCTCATGCTTTTAAAATTGAAACCACAACCACCAGACCACCACCACCACCACCACCACCACCACCAAAATAGGGGTATGGATTCATGGCTCCTGATAGCATTGTCACAAGTGATAAAAGAAATAGACAACATAGGACAGAAAAAGGGCTAATCTGACCATCACTCCTCGCTGACAAGCACCATTATCAGTTAATTACTACAATCTAGGGGTCTAAAGCTTCGAGTTTCTCAGAAACCCAAACCCAGAGACTAGCTTTATAGAAAGGCAATCTGTAGGCAGTTGGAGAGAGGGACAGTTGGTAAGTTTTAGTGGTAGTTCCCTTGTAGTAGCTGGCTGGCTCTAAGTGACTGAACTGTGTCCTTATTGCGTGCATTCATTCTCTTTTTCTTTTTAGTATCTTGACACATTTTGCTTCAGGGATCTTGGAATGCTGGGTTAGCTTGCTGCTTTGGAAAACTACTAAGCAAAATGCTATTTTAAATCTGTCCCCAGTTTAGGTGGCTGGCCTCCACCCAGAGCAGGGCAATGTGATGTGGAAGTTGGCTTTGGTGGTCAGGGAGAAGGTGGGAGAAGGCAGGTGTGTAGTTTCTACTTTAGATGTCAGTCTGCTCCCTTACTCTTAGGCTGTACTAGTGGGGCCTCCGGCGCACTGTTAACTAAGGATACACATTTAGATTCCCAAACACTAAATCTGTAATGATGCTGGTTGTGGGTGCCCAGGGAGAAATCCCATAGAGGATCATCTCTCTCCTGGGAGTCTGAGAGCTGAGTGGCCCTAGGCCAGCATACCATCACAGGAAGGCAGTGTTTGAGATTCTGTGTCAATAGCCTTCTCTGAGGCTGATGGTGTATCTACAGCTCTACACATTACACTTTCTTTCAGCCAAACAAACAAGGCTGGTTTCAAACATTTATTTTGTGCCCATGTCACTTGTCTATTTCCTCTTACTATCACTTTCTTTCTCTGGAAAAGATCCAAACGAGCAAGAAAATGGCTGAAGACCCCTTTGCAAATATTTTTGCCACTGTGAGATATTACTTTTAAGCTCTGTTTTATATACAGATATATTATACATCTATATATAAAATATATTTATATAGATATATAAAATTTTAACTTCAGTCTCTTTTTAGGAGAAATTCACATCTTTTCAAAATATTTATTATTTCAAAGGCAACGGCAATTTTGTATCTTGTACTTTGCCCATAAGTACTCAAAATAAATTGGGTCTGAAAAGAAAGAACCAGGCCAGAAGGCTATAAACACATTATTTTATATTTACAGGAATTATGGCTCAATTCCCTTCATCATATTTCAAGCTTCTTCTTACTTTCCTTTCTTACTGAAAGTAGTAGAATTGTTCATGAACATTGCTCTAAATATCTGTAACAAGGTGAATTCCAGAGCATGCTAAGAACCCCAAAGGAATACCAAACCCAGAAGATGACAAGAAAATGAAGCTGTTATTGAAGATGTAGCCTCAGCCTACCTGCTCCAAGGAAAATTTCTACCATACTCTAGCTGCCTTGCAGACCTTTTCTCTACTGGGGGCCACTGTGTCACATTACTTGTTAGCCACTTAGTCCCACCACGTGTTAGGACATCCAGAACAAGGCGTAGGGACTGAGTGGCAGCAAAAGTCTCCCTCTGATACGGCTTTTTTCCCCTTTCCTTCCTTCCTTCCTTCCTTCCTTCCTTCCTTCCTTCCTTCCTTCCTTC
>CAJQZJ010032178.1:1824783-1927739 GCA_907164525.1 Lophiomys imhausi | reverse complement strand
TTCCTTCCTTCCTTCCTTCCTTCCTTCCTTCCTTCCTTCCTTCCTTCTTTCTTTCTTTCTTTCTTTCTTTCTTTCTTTCTTTCTTTTTGAGGTTTTTTGTGTAAAGACATGACAACAATGTTTCAAAGTATACCTCTGCAAAGCAGCCAATCTGGTAGATTGAAATTTTATGTCCCATTTAAAAAAAAACCAAAACAAACAAATAAACAAAAAAAAAAAACAAGGGCAGGAGAAGATGCACTTGACTCTCACATGGTTTTCTTTTCCTTTGAGCAATTTCTTTTTGGATTTTTGGGAAGGGTGGGGGGATTTGGGGAGTAAACCCCCTTCCTTTCAGTTCTCCATTCAAAACACGTTTGTGCAGATGGAGGAGGAAGGGGCTGGTTCAAAGGCAAGAATGACTGTGGAAAGGGTAACTGGAAAAAAAAAAAAGAAAGAAAGCTTTAGTCCAGTTGTGCCTAGGAAACAGTAAAGTCAGGATTTGCTAAGTGTGTGTACATTTCCACTCCCCTAATTTTTTTCTGCACCTCCTTCCTCCTTTTCTCTTTCTCCCATAATTTACCCCCTAGAAGTATTGGGGGTTATACTTTATTTACCTCTGTCACCTGAAAGTTGTGGAAGAATGACACACTAGTTTATTCTTAAATTGTTTATGGAAAATCCTACTATCCATTACAACCATCAGTAGATCTTCCATTTTCTTCAATAACCCATGATTATAGTCCTGTATTAATGGGAAGATATGTTGCTGCTGTTGAGAGTTCTCACTGATGAAGAAGGATTTGGTAGTTTGACAGGTATTCGTAAATTAAGAATACTCATTCAGACTAATGTCAACATAAAATGTGCTGTGAACTGGCATTGCGAAAGATAGCATTATATATAATAACATTATACATAACATATGAGATGTTATTATAGTAGTCTCAAGAAGAATGATAAATCTGATCATTGCCACTCTGTAGTGAATAAAAGTGTCATAAGACAATATGTTCCATAGGATTTATAAAACATATACAAAGAACTGCAAACACATAGAAATATTTCAGGACTTGATGTATATTTGAGAGGTAGGCCCTGGCTTTCATGTTCAGCACTTAAAAATAAATAAAAACAACACAATAATAAAACAACAACAAAAAGGAAAGATAAAGAGAATTATTTCTTACAAGCTGTAAAGAAATCATTGAGACTTCAGATAAGAAGGTGATTGTGATTTTACATTCACACTCTTTGGAACTAGTCAGCAATGGATTTAAGCTAGCATGGAATATAGTCAGAATAAAATAGGAATGGAATGGCTGCTTAACATGTGGACTCTTTGAGGCATCATTTGTGAGACTGAAGAATTTACTTGTGACTTGAACCCTGTTCCTTTCCAGGTCTAACTGCCATGTTGGGGCCACTCCTGGGAAGTTTCCGCAATATAGGTTCATTTGCAGGACCACATAGATGGATTTCTTTAGCTATGACAGTTCCTTCCAAGTCTTTCCTTCATTCTTCTACAGTCTCTGCTTACAGATGAGACTTGAGCCAGGATAGGTTAGGTTTCAGGTTAACAAAAAGAAACACTTTTATTGTCAATATTAATGGCAAATTTCGATTTTTACAAGTCTAGGGTTTAGCAGATCAAAAGCAGCTTGTCTTGATTTCTCAATATTCTCTGGAGTTTAGACAATTAACTGCAATTTTAGTTCTAATGAAACAATACAAGAAAGTTAGTTGTGAAAAAATGGTAAAGTTAGCATTTGAGTACAGATTTTTACCTGTACACAACATATTTACGATCTAGTAATTTGTTCCTTCAACAGGAGCTGAGTTTTGAAGGAGATTCTTTTAAGAAAATATGTTCAAGCATTGTCCTCACTTGCAATGTCATGAGTCTTTTTCAGTGTGTGCATTCCATGGTTGCCTTTCTGGCCGGGTAAGGATCCGGCAGACTGAGGTCTTCCTGGTAATTTGGGTACACCAAGTCTCCAGTTAATGATAGATAATCAGCCTTTGGGTCATTCGGTCATTCTCTTATTACAACCCCTCCTGCTCTCTCTGATCTCCTTTCAAACTAAATTTCACACAAACAAATAAAGCAAGACAGGGACAAATTCTTAAAAAAAGGGAGAAATATTAGAAACTTCTGATGCAGAACTCTAAACAAGGAAAAGCAAGCTAAGAGAGGATAGAAAAGAACATCTTATCAAAATGAACATGCTGTCTACAAAACATTAAAAGAAAAGGATCTGGTTTCTGTTAAAGTGACAGAAAATTAAAATAAAAATAATTGGAGGCAGCAAAGTTATAATATAAACAGAGAAGGCAGGATGCTTGCTGGAAAGGCGCAGCACTAGGAGGCAAATTTGTTGTTACAGATTATGTATCTGCACTCTGATTGGAGAAGCACTACTTTGTTCTATTTTCCAAAAGAGAATGGTTTTCTTTTTAATACTTGTGTGAGAGTGCTCATTTAAGTCAACACAGGCCCCAAACTTGAAGAATAAAAAGTGGAACTGCATTTTTTTTGCAAAGTATCCAACTTCAAAGGAAGCAATTGTTTGCATACAGGAAAAGCAGAATTCCATTTCGAATACATTTGGAGACTTCACTAAATCCGTGTGACTGATGCTTTTTTGTTTTGCTGACAGAAGGCCACATTTCATTCTGGAGCAAGTGCAGCCTCTTCACCTCCTGGGGGGAGGGGTGTCCTCACTTTCCGTCTACAGAAGTGTTTGACTTCAGAAAGAAACTTCAGGTTGGCAAAAGTACATCTCAGATTAGACCCCAGGGAAAAGGGCTCAGGCCATTAGGTTCTCTGGCGAGAGCGCCCCTAGTGCCGTTTTACAGTTTCTGCCATTGACACAATTCTCTTCCATAGACGTTCCAAAGCTGGTCAAAGACTACAAACCTGTATCACCTCCAAACCTTGGGCTTTCGGTCTTAAACCTGGTTGGAATTTTGGTTCAGGACTAGACCAACCTGCCATTGTCCAAGGTAGAAGGGGAGGTTTGAGATGAATGCTGGTTGTAAACAGACACCCCCCCCCCCCATTGTCGCCAAATGTGGGTCTGGCACCTTTTGACTTGCCAACCTTTTGAAAAAAGGCCCACCTTCCCAAGCTAGCGAAGAATCCACACTTTAATTGTTGCTTCTAGGTCCTTCCTAGTGCTTCCACCTCTTAGGAGGCCTTCTGGTTAGTTTCCCCGCCTGAGCCCAAATAGAGCCTCCCATTCCTTGAACTTTTTGGTGGGGCCATGGATACATTCTTGTAGTTCTTTGGGCACAGATCTTTCAATTCCAGTAACAACACAACTAATGCTTTGTACAAAAAGATGCCCCCAAAGCTGGTGGGAAGGCGATTTAGAGACACCCAGGCATTCTAATTGCAATCAGGTTGCTTCATTTTATATTGAAGGCCACTAGAACTGGTAAGCGACTTGGAAGTCATTTATAAAGAACATTTATAAAACAGACCTTCAACTTCAAGCCTTTGCGGGCACTGGGGAAAGTGTTTTCCAAATCAATCTGACTCGCAGGCTGCAGGACCAACCCTGACCTGACTTCTCTGGTACCCATTCCAAGTACCCCAATCTGAAGAGTCAGAGGTAGCCAGGGCCGATTCAACACTCCATCACCGTGGTCAGTGTTCTGGCCTTAGTTTCTCTCTCCATTGAAACAAGGGTGGAAATTAAACAGGTCTCGAGTTTGTCAGCTAGATTAAAAAGACCAAGGGACCCTCAAGAGAGTTGCCGGATACTAGGCTGCGCTCAGTAATTATTCACGTATTTTTCTCCTGCCTCTTCGGATTTTAAGTTTTAATCTTTATTTATTTATTTATTTTTATTTTAAATTCTCCTCCGGACCTAGTTGCCAGAACACTCAGCCCGATAGCCTTGGGCGACAGTGGGCCAAGTACGTCCTTCTGGTGCGGCCTAACTTAGGGCATCTGATCTCCCCGACTCGCAGCGTCCTGCCTCGTTGGCCTCGAGCAGCGCAAAACCTAGTATCCTGGGAGATCGCTGTAGCATGGCAGTGGAACCGGGGGCTTGCGGGAGTTGCCGTCCCTGTGCAGTCCTCCTGCGGTTCAGGCACTGGGATGGTGCTGGGTCTCTCCCTTTCCAGTCTGGCCAAATTCTCTTTCCACCTCCATGCCCCTCTGTGGGGCGATCAGGGGGAGGCGAGTCCACCACATTCAGGTCAGGAGAAATCACTGCTCGGAAACGTGGGCCGGTACCTACCCCCAGCGCATCTCTAAGAACTTTTCGCCCGATGCGGGCAGGAAGGGGTTAACCGCGCCGCCACGCTTGCTCACCCCGGAGCCCCGGGTGCTGAGGGAAGGCCACCGCTCCCCTCAACAACCCCGGTCTCATTAGGGAAACCCTCACCGCTATTTTCAACATTTCCTCAATCAAGTGCCCTGAAATAGAGCTGCACAAACAAATTGGCGGCAAAAGCGTAGTTCTTGTCAGGGCTGAGGCGAATCCAGCATTTCAGCCTTGTTTGCTTTGCAATTACGGGCTTGGCTTGCGCCCGTAGTGCCACTGGGGCAAATTTGTTGCCGCCCGCTGACTCCACTGCACCCGGAGCCGCAGGAGGAAGCGACCCCTCGAGCCTCTGCTGTGAGAGGCGGCGGGAGTGGGGGTAGTTTGGGGGTAAGGTAGGGAGGGGGCGATCAGGGGTGACCCAGTCGCCAGAGGCTGGCAGAGTCCTAGTGTAAAGTGGTATTAAACACCGGCTTTCCAGGTTCCTGGCTGAGCCAACAAGGTATATGCAACAACAATAAAATGTAGAACCCACATATGGATACCAGGGTTGTTTCTTTAGCTTCCTTTCTGCTCCCCCTCCCCCCGCCCGCTTCTCTTCCCCTCTCTCCTGTCCTCTTAACATTTTCCTCAGCAGTGTTAGCGGTTGCAGCGGTTCCCTGTTCCTTCGCTGTTAACCTGCTAGCATGATTTGTTGTATTTGCCATAGCTGTTTGTTCTTGTTTGACTTTTAGTACAGAGTTACTTTAAATCTACTGCAAGAACCAAGCCTGAAGTTCCTAGGACAAACTTTTCTACACCTGTGGTTGGGGGCGTCCAGTTCACTTTTCTTTCTCTCTGAATGCCTTCCCTCCATGCTGGGGGCCTCGCTTATGTCAGCATAACAGTAGTTAAGTCAGTTCCTAAGCCTTATATTTCACAGACAATTAAATCTTGGCTGCTGTTTAATGAAATTGTAATATTTACTCTGCTCTATACCGAGGAGTCCTCTTGGAGTAAAATAAAATAGCAAATATTACATTCAAACAGAAAATACAGTAATAAATCTCTTTTTATGGATTCTCCATGCATAAGTGGAAACAATATGATTTAAGTCCCCCCACTCCCTCCTTTCAAGCATGGGTGGAGCTGGAAGGCGCTGTTGTCTAACACTCACTTCCATCCCTGATGGGGAGACACCTGCATCCGAGATTTCATGATCCATTCTGATCTTTATCGCGTGTAACAAGGATTATCAAATAGTGAGGTCTTGGGTGCAAAGCCTACTTTTCATATGGGCTCAGGAAAGACGTGAGTAGTTATGACTTCATATCAGTTTGCAAACAGATGGTCATTTTACTTTCATGCAGGTTTTGCAGTAGGGGAAGTTGAGGAAAGGAATGTTTTTATGAGACTCTGGAGGCCATACTGACGCGAACTATATTATTGAAGAAGTGTAAGGGGCGGTCTGTTTTTGTTTGTTCGTCATAAACTAAGCTCATAGCCACTATGGCCAATAAGCAATCTTTTTTTTTTCACAATTAAAAACTTTTTTTCCCCTTTCCGGTTTACAATCCCGGCTAGCTTATATCTTCACTGTCCTGCAGCATCTTCTCAGAGTCAACTAAAGGAAATCTCAGGACTGATGACTTCATAAATTCTGTAGTGACAGAGTGGAAGAACAATATCCAAAGTCCACAGAGTCACACACACCCGTGCCCGTTTCTTACATCATTGTCTGGACTACTGATCGCTTTAATAATCCAAGGAATAGGAAGCAGTAGTTAGAATTCATAAGAATTCTCTTTTTACCATAAAAATTGGTCTGGCATAATAGTCCATGTACAAGTTATACTATTACTTTCATGTGTGTTAATCTGTTTGGTGTTAAGATAGCAAGAGTGTCATAACTGTTAGCATGTTTTTACACTTTCAATTGCGTGATCATAGATAATTATGAAGATGTTGATGTAAATCTCACGTTAAGTGAACGACTATGAAAATAACTGTAAGGCATTATTATTTTCATATAAAGGCCAACAAACACGATTGTATGAGAACATTATTACTTTCTATTTGACATTATCCTATAAGGATATGGCTATATTAATTTCTTTTAAAATCAGGTCCGTTTTCAATTATTACTTTTCAACAGAACTTTTTTTTAAACTAGAGTATTTTGCAATTCCAATAAACCACAGCGATTTGATACTGACAGATACTGCATTTTCTACATTATTATTCAGTAACCTTTCTGCAAACTAAAACAAAATAATATTCCAAACTATCAACATATAAGGCACAATTACTAGGATCTCCATATTTACTTAAGTAAGCCAATGCTATTAAAATTAAAAACATGTGGTTGGCATAAGAATGCTTCTCTGGAATTCTTTTTTGGATACACAGCTATTATTTAAAAAAAAAAAACTAACTCAGATTTCCAAATACCAGGATTTCACTCTGAACAGGGATTGCATTGTTTTAAACAGTAGTTCTTGGACAGTATCTTCCTTAGTATTTTAGACTTTCAAACAATTGGGATTGGGTAAACGCTTTCATCTGGGAACACTTTCCTAATACCTTTGTAGGTAACAGGATTCTTTATTTCTGCTGAGTGACAGACAGACAGTACACTGGACATATGTTCTATCCTTTGCAGAAGGTACCAGAATGTGTCTTTTTTTTTTCCCTAAGAGATTGCTTGTGATCAAAGCAATTTTTGTGTGTGATAAAAACAAAAACAAAAATCTGTTAAATATGAAATCAGATGAAATGAGCAAGTGCTTTCCCAACTGTAGTTTTGAAGTAATAGCTTAATGAGGTGTGTAAAACAAGACAAGAAAGACACTGAAAATTAACACATGAAAAATAAAGTTTACTTGGATAAGATCTGTCTTTGTCCATAAACAGGAGGGTGAAAAGCTAAATCCAAGATTATTGTTTTCTTCAACTCAGTAATTTTTTAAAAATTGTTTTTTAAAAAAGTGGATGAAGAAACCCTATCAAAGAAATATGTATAAATTCTGTCATATATGCAAATGATGGCTTGCTATGAATTTTAGTATTATGTTGTAATATAAGCACTTAGAAATATGTTACCACCATTCCTTCTAGCCAATATACAGTACATCTGTTATCATAATGTATTGATTTAAAAAATATATCTGTGAGATGATATACTGTAAACTCCAAATTGGTGAGCAAAATGTGAAAAAGTTTTATCTGGAAGAATGCAGGTGGTTTAACTGTGATTAATATGGGACAAATAAAGAAGGAAACTGTCTTCTTACATTCTTGGTAATTCTTTCTACTTTCCTTCCCAAACATTGTTAGATTCAATGTGTCTTGTGTTAGTCAAGTAAAGATGATGTCAGTAATCAAATTACAGAATCTAATCAAGTAGGTATTTTTGCTTTATTACAAAATTTATGCATCATCTTGGGGCACTGAATTGCTTAGTTGTTGTACTGTTGAATTTTTCCTCTTTTTAGATATAGTGATACTTAGCATTACTTCTAAAGCTACTTGCTACTACTCCCAAAGATAAATGTGAAGGGTTATCAAAGCTAAAAATAGTCACAGTAGCAAAGTAACATTTAAGTTTGTCTCGTGTTGATTTGCTTTGTAAATTATACTGCATTTAAAATCATGACTTGCTATTTAGAATGGGGGCATCTGAGAAGAGAAATTTGAGTCCTCAATTTGCACAGCTAAGAACATATAATCATCTTAGGAACCCTTCCCTCAGAAGGACTTTTCTACAGACATTTTCATTTCTTTCCCCACCCTAATACTTCTACTTGTATTTTTTTTTTAGAAAGTTCCAGAATGAGGAGGGAATGGATGCTGCAATTTTCTGAGTTTTTCTCTGCTTAAAGACCTTAATATCACATGGCATTAATTTAGTTGCATTAACAAGTGACAATTTTTCTCAACTCTCCTGTTCTTTTTTCCCCCCTCTCATTGCTAACTCTGATACTTGGAAATAACTGGCTCACATACTGTCTCTTTCTCATTATGCTAGATGTTAGCAATTTAAACTGTGGAAGAAATAAGATGTGTGCACTCTTTTGTGTGTTGTTGTTGTTGTTTCCTTTAGTGTTAGAAGGAACTTAAAAGTAATTGTTCAAAGAACTGATGAGATACATTTTTTTTTCAAGATCTGTTTGTGAGAATAATTCCTGAAAATATGATTGCAATTTACTTTTGATATTTAGGCCAAAGCTGGGCGAGGGTGGCGCACGCCTTTAATCCTAGCACCGGGGAGGCAGAGGCAAGCAGATTTCCATGAGTTCAAGGCCAGCCTGGTCTACAAAGTGAGTCCGGGACAGCCAGTGCTACACAGAGAAACCCTGTCTCAGAAAAAAGAAAGAAAGAAGATATTAAGTCAAGGTCAGTGATGTGCTCTGATAAATATTTTGATCCCAGGGAGAAACAAAATCACAATTAGACTGCAGCCAGTCTTAAAAATTCATTTTGTTGTTAAAAGTCAAAACTTAATGATTTCCTGTGAGGCATATCAAGCAGTAGAACATAGTGATTAAGAGCAGGGTCCAGGGAATCCTGGACAACAGCTATTAACTGTGTGATCTTGGAAACATCAAGCAGCCATTCTCTGCTGCAGTGATCACATCTATAAAAGATGGATAAGAATTGCAGTCATTATGTAAGGAACATTGGTTAGCATATTCACATGAGGTTCTCAGTAGAAGGTCTGGTGTATACTGAACACTTAATGAACACCAGCCATTTTCTTTGGCATGATTCTACAATGAATAGCATGCTGCAGCTACTTTACATACAGCACTGATCATGAGGATGCTGATAGCTCATAAACCTCACGAGCTCTCTCTGAGGGGCCTGCATTGGTTTTCAGAGCCTAAACTGGAAGGATGAAAGAAAGCTGCTGGTGTCTTCAGAGGTTCAAGAAAGATACGAAAGCTGGGTGTAGTGGAGTATGCTTATAATCCCATAAAGCTGAGGCAAGAGAGACATCATGAGTTCAAGACCAGCCTACACGATAGTATGACCCAGTCTCAAACAAATAAGCAAAGGTGAATGAAAAGAAAGATATGAGGAGATGGTCCTGTGAAATCTACCTTTGTGTTATCTGTATTAGTGTACTTATGCCCCATTGGCGCCTAACACAAGGACAATGTGCCTAACTGGGAAAAAATAACACATCAGGGCAATAAAATAATCCAAGAAATAGTTTTCTTACCTTTTTATTTCAAACCTCCACAGTAATAGATTATATACATAATATATTTGATATATAATAAATATATAATCTATATTTAATCTGAAATACATATATTTACAAATATATATGCATTTGAAAAAATAAGTATTTAAGCTCTTTTACTGATATTTAATATACATAACAAACCCATGCAAAAAAAAAAAAAACAGGAGGTAAGATAAAGAAGAATCAGGAAGTAGGATTAAGTATTTTAGGGTACATTTCAGTCTTATCTGTTTAAACATACTTGGGTTGATCGATGGTTGGACTGACAGGATGAATTTCTGTCTTGTTCTGTGGCTGACTCAAGCTTTTAACTGGGAGGATGTGCAGAATCCCTTCTACCATTCTTTTGTTCATGGCTTCTGCCCACATTCTTTGGATGGTCTTACATGGAAAGATCTTTTAAGGAATCTTTTTAAGTCACTTATTCAGTATGAAGGTTTGGATTATATAATCCTGCTGATACCTAATGGAGTCAGCCAGCCCGAAACACACTCCAGTCTCTGCACTTAAGGGGCAGCCACTGGAAGACCATCTTGGAGTCATCCCTTTTCAGATGAGACATTATGTGCCCAGAGCAACTGATGATCTTGGTTATATAATATATTATATATATACATTATGTATATATATAATATATTATATATAATATTACTGTATAATTTCAGATTTTTTTAGAGTAAAGCAAATGCAAAGGGAATTTCTAATACAGTTCTGGTATTTCATGCTTTGGGTACCACTATGCTTGACTCAAAGTCGTTCTGTCTCCTGCCATTTCTGTACCTTGAAGTTCTCTGGAAAAATGAACAAGACATAGGCTGGACATAGTTTCTGTGTCTTGCCTAATTCTGTTTCCACATGATGGTATGGTTCTTCACTGTTCACAAATTATTCACATATTTTCTTATTTGAACTCTCCATCTCTTGCTCTCTAAGGCAGGCCTGATCCTATTTATTCTAAAGACAGAGTTGGAGATGAGCCATCATTGGTGTTGTTTGAGATGCCAAGCAGTCATCTGAGTCCACACAGCTGGTAAGTAGAAAAGTGGAGTTAAAACATTAAAAGATAGCCGGGCACAGTGGCGCACACCTTTAATCCCAGCACTCAGGAGGTAGAGGCAGGAGGATCTCTGTGAGTTCAAGGACAGTCTAGTCTACAAAATGAGTCCAGAACAGCCAGGGATACACAGAGAAACCCTGTCTCGAAAAACCTAGACAAACAAACAAAAAACAAATAAACAAACAAAACACCAAAAAAGCCCAAAAAACCTTTAAAAGATAATTTCATGCTGTTTTGCTTTGTTAACCAGTTTTAAAAATAACAGCCAAGCCAGGTGCATGCCTTTAATCCCAGCACTTGTGAGGCAGAGGCAGGCAGATCTCTGTGAGTTCGAGGCTAGCCTGGTCTACAAAGCGAGTCCAGGACAGCCAGAGCAGTTACACACAGAAACCCTGTCTCACAAAACCAACCAACCAACCAACCAACCAACCAACCAACCAACCAACCAACCAACCAATCAACCAACCAACCAACTAACCATCCAACCAAACAAACAAACAAAATACAGCCAAACTGAAAGGAGAAATAGCAATAAAGCTGTAAAGGAATGGTGATTCCTAGAGACACTGGGAAGGAATTAAAAGAAAGCACATTATGTTCAAATATATGAGTAAATATATGAGTATTAAGTTAATGGTGTAGTCGTCTACCATGTATGAGATCCTGGGTTCAGTCCCTGGAGCCAAGCCAAAACCAACACGCAATTAAACAGTGTGTGGGGCAGTTCACACTTATTGAGCACATACTGTAGACTATAGTCTTTGCATACATTATACTTTAATATATGTAGGGCTTGACATGCAGGAGCAGATATTGTTTCACATATAAGGAAATTGAGGCTCAGAGATCTTAAGTGATTTGTCCAAATTCATTATTATTAGCTTGTGGAATTTAAAATAAAGGGAGCTGACATTAAAAATGCATGTCTAAGTAATGTTAATATAACACCACATATTAAATATTAAGCTCTTCTTGCAAGTTTTTGCTCCAACTTTGATCTCTGGATTTGGTTAAAAATTAACCACAACAAAATAGAATGCTAGCAAATATGAAAAGAAAGTGGATTGCTCACACAATGCAAGTGGGAATTAAAGCTATTATACCTTCTGGAAGATAGCTTAGTTTGGTGGTTTCTTTAAAAAAAAAAAAAAGCAAAACACAAAACCCCCCAAACAAACAAACAAACAAACCCAAAAACCTAAAGACGAACCATTATATGACTCAGCATTGTGCTTCTGAGCATTTATTCCAGATAAATAAATACTTGAGGGGTTCACACAGAATTTTTGTAACATCTTTATTCACAATAGCCAACAACTGGAAATGACTCATGTCCTTTAGTGGATAAACAAACTGTTAGCCGTTTTACTAACACTTAAACAAGCTCTTTTAGTAATGATGGATCCATACCATGAACTATTGCTCAACAGTTAGAGGTAGCAAATCACTAATATGTGCAAAAACTGAATGAATATTTAGAGACAGACTGGGTGAAAAAAAAATCAAGCGCTAAAGGTTCTGCTTAATGTTCTTACTTTTTTCTCCATTTCCATTTGTATGGTGTGACTATGTGTGTTAATGTATGTTTTGCATGGAGATTGTACATTTGCATGTGGAGGTCCAATGTGGATGTCAAGAATCATCCTTGGTTGTTCTTCTACCTTATTCTTTGAGTCAGGGTCTCTCAGTCAAACCCAGAGTTCACGGATGTGGCTAGTCTTGCTAGCCAGTTTGGTCTAGGGATCAGTTATGGAAGTGCTGGGGAAGTGATTCCAGTCTTCATTCTTGTCAGTCAAACTCATCTGAATCTTTTTTTTCTTCTCTGATTTTTTAAAAAGATTTATTTATTTATTATGTATACAGTGTTCTGTCTGCAGGTGTATCTGCAGGTCAGAAAAGGGCACCAGATATCATTTTGGATGGTTGTGAACCACCATGTGGTTGTTGCTGGGACTTGAACTCATGACCTCTGGAAGAGCAGCCAGTGCTCTTAACCGCTGAGCCATCTCTCCAGCTCCATCTTCTCTGATTTTTATTATGGGTTGTAGTGCTACCTGAGGAAAGAGAGTTGGAGAAAGAAAAGATACCATCTCTTGTCAGGGGACTTTTTCTTTGCATAGAACTTTAAAATCGATGGGCTGATTGAACTATGCACTAGAAGACAAAACAAGATTGCATTAGACCTGACTGCCACAAGCTATTTCTAAAGGTTTTTTTTTTGTTTTCCTCATCTCTTTCTGCCTTACTAAAACTCCTTCCTTTTTCTTTTATTCTATTGAATCTTTATTTCCATGTTGTACTGATTCGGTGGGAGAAAGTGCTTGCTGCCAAGCCTGATGACCTAAAATGATTCCTGGAACCCACATGATATCCGAAGAGAGAACTGACTCCCGAAAGATGTCATCATGTCTTCAGATGTGGGCTGTGGCACAAGTTGCATGTACCTACCTAGCAATGAACACAATATATTAAAATGGTTTAAGAAAATCCAGTAAGTTCTTTTTTCTTTTTCTTGTTTTTGGATGAGTGTGTCCCTTAGTATGCATCTCAGGCTTGCCAGGACCTTGCCATCCTCCTGCCTCAGCCTTGGTAAGTGAGGGTATTACAGAAGCAGGCCACAGGGAAGCTAGAATAAGTGTTCTCGTTGCTGATTAAATTAGCAAAATGAGGTCATTCTTTGAAGGTGAACTACAAGCACTCATTGAGTTCTGACTAATATGAACACCGTGTGCTGGCGTGTTGTTGTTTTCAGAAAGGAGTAGTGAGAAGCACTATTGAAAGCTTGGTTGATGGTGTGTAGAGGGGATGAAGGAGAGCAGTAGGGCAAGAGGAATGGGGTACCATTCCCAGGCCATGGTGGCGGCACAGACCCTAATGAGACACCTGCCAGTGCAGGCAAGCTGCTGGCTTAACAAGCAGGGGTTAAACTGTGAGAATTTCAGAACCTACTTTGGGGAAGGATTAGATAAATCAGGGGCCTGCTGACAGCAGCAGTATCTTTGAGCAGCTGACTTGAAACACAGAACCAGAGAACTGAGATAAATCCCAGGTGGCCACTGGGAGCTGGAAAAAGTCCCAATGAGTGGGATGACTGTTTGACTTTATTGTAGCACCGTGAATAATCTTTCAGTGACAGCTTATTAGAAGAGAATGTATTCAACACAATGGTAGAGTGGAGATATATTAATCTAGAGCAGTGGTTCTCAAGCTTCCTAATGCTGCAACCCTTTAATACAGTCCCTCATGTTGTGGTGGATCCCAACCATAAAATTATTTTTGTTGCCACTTCATAACTGTTTGCTACTGTTATGGATTGTAATGTAAATATCGGATATACAGGAGATCTGATATGTACCCCTTGTGTCATGACCTCACAGGTTAGAACCACTAATTTATAGGCTAGTTTTTCTTTTTCTTCCTTCCTTCCTTCCTTCCTTCCTTCCTTCCTTCCTTCCTTCCTTCCTTCCTCCCTCCCTCCCTCCCTCTCTCTCTCTCTCTCTCTCTCTCTCTCTCTCTCTCTCTCTCTCCAGAGCCTTGGTTGTCTTGAATCTCACCTCACTATGTAGACCAGGCTGACCTTAAACTCACAGAGGTTGGCTTGTTTCTATCTTCTGAGTGCTGGGATTAAAAGCATGTACTACCACCATGTCAAGCCAATTTAGAGGGGATTTCATTGAAATGATTTCCTTAATAGGAGGGTTAGAAGATTCCAGAATTGCTTCAATAGACTTAATGTACACTATGTTCTATTTTCTTTCTTTATCTCTTTTTTTTTTCTTTTTCTTTTTGTGGTTCGGGTGATCAAATCTAGGGCCATCTGCATTCTAGGCAATGCTCCACCACTGAGTTGCATTCCTGACCTTTTTGCTGGCCTTGAACTCACTAGGTAGCCAAAAATGACTTAAGAGTTTCTGACCTTCTCTCTTTTACTTTCTGAGCTAGAATTTCAATCTTCAGGTACTACATTCCCCTTTATGTATTGCTGATCAAAACCAGGGCTTCATGCATGTCTAAGCAAGTACTCTAGCAACTGATTTACATTTTTCACTTCTCTATAAACTCGTAAGAGGAACTTTTTTCTTTTCTTTTCTTTTCTTTCTTTTTTTTTTTGAGATAGAGTTTCCCTGTGTAGTCCTGGAACTCCCTCTATCGACCAGGATGGCCTCCAACTCAGAGATCCACCTGCCTCTACCTTCCAAGTGCTGGGATTAAAGGCAGGTGTCACCATGGCCACAGTGCATTTAAACTCTTATTCTCCCAAAATAGTGACCAATAGATTTTATTCAATGATGTATTTATGAATATAGAAATTAAGCATTTTACTCAAATAGTGGGCAGAGGAATGAGAGGTGTTGGGAAAGGAGGTTGGTGACACAGAGTATGTAGAAGCCATTCCAACATGTAAAGACCACTCTAGACTACTTACCAAGAAGTGCTTTGGGGGCTGGGGAGATGGCTCAGAGGTTAAGAACACTAGCTGTTCTTTCAAAGGTCCTGAGTTCAATTCCCAGCAACCACATGGTGGCTCACAACCATCTACAATGAGATCTGGTGCCCTCTTCTGGTGTGAATGTACACATGCAGGCAGAACACTGTATACACAATAAATAAATAAATCTTTAAAATACACACACACACACACACACAACAACAACAACAACAACAACAACAAAAGTGCTTTGGAGGGCAGAGTCTTTGAATTAGGTCAATGCTCGGGATAAAACGTTGCTACTTCCATGTCCACTGAGGAGAGTTTAGTATTACTTTTACCTCACTTCACAGTTTCTCCAGACAAAATAACAAAGGAGGGAAAGTCCCATAAGACTGAAAGCAGCCAAAATCCCAAAATTAATAACAATACAACTAAAACATTATCACAAAACCAAATAAACATTGGAGTGATATTACGAGATCAAGTTGGAGTTAGGCAAAGAAAAGGAAGAGGGAAATCATCAAAGTCAAGACAAGCTCAAAGGAGCTTAATAGCAGCCTATCATATTGCACGTGAGTCTTAAGTGCCTTGGGATGCAGCTGTTTTGTTTTAAGATGCCTCTGTTTCTGTTCCAGCTAGCTATCGATGGCGACCTGAACGCACGTGTTCAGGCAATTGGGCACCACTAGATAATCATAGACCCCTTAGGGAGTAATGGCAGGAGCAGGGAAAATAGAAATGCTGAGACCCAATATAATATAACCGAGGTCAGTAGCATTGGACGATTAGCAATACTAGTCTTCTTCTTGTATCTACTGAAATCATACTAATGGCATTTCACAGGTAAGGAAGTTGACTTTTTATGTTTATTAGTAATGATCTCTGAATAGTAGCTTAGGTGTAATTTTTAAATTTTAAAAATGTTTTTATTCTTTGAGAATGCCATGCAATATGCTTTGATCATATTTGTCTTCCTCTACCTTTTTACCCCATTTATTTAAAAAAATTACTTAAGGGAAAGAATAGGTTTTACTTTATAGCCCAGGATGACTTGGAACTCACTGAAGTTGGGAATCCTTCTGCCTCAGTCTTTTGAGTGCTGGGAATAAGTATGAGTCACCACACCTAGAGAGTCTTTAGAACACTGTGAAACATTAAGTCTTTGGGGGAACTCATTTTATTGTTTGATGAGTTTTATGTTTTCATTCACAATAGAATAATTATTGGAGAAGTAAATGCTTTCTTAGGGCGATGAGCACCTGTGGTTTTGCATGAAGTTCTGGAAGTTGACTGAGTCCTGCTATACTCCACACCAGAAATGAGAGATAATAATAATAAATATTACTACTACTACTACTACTAATAAACTGCCAATAATAACAACATTGATGTTTTCTATATGCTAGGCCCTGTTCTAAGCATGTTTCCATATGGACTCTTTTTGTTTGTTTATGTGTTTGTTTTGTTTTTCAAGACAGGGTTTCTCTGTATAACAGCCTTGCCTGGGTGTCTTGATCTCCCTTTGTAGACCAGGCTGGCCTCGAACTCACAGAGATCTACCCGCCTCTGCCTACCAAGTGCTGGGATTACAGGTGCACAACACCATCTCCAGCTTTATGCGAGTTCTTATTTTTCACAATTCCTTATAAAAGTTGCTGCTACTGCTGCTGTTTTATACAAGAATAAGCAAAGCACAACAATGTTTCCAGGATCACATAGCAACATAGAAACGGAAACCACACACTGGCTCAGCAGTGTTTTATCTGCTCTTGTTCTCTCATTCAACACAGAACTCATTGAGAATTGTACTGGGTAGTTCTATGTGAACTTAACACAAGTTAGACAGATTGGAGAGCCACAGATGAGAAAATGCCTTACACTGGATCTTATGGAGGCATTTTCTTAATGGTTGATGTATGTGGGGGCCCCAGCCATTGTGGATGGTGCAATCCATGGGCCAGTAGTCCTGGGTTCTGTAAGAAAGCAGGATGAGCAAGCCATGAGGAACAAGCCAGTAAACAGCACCTCTCCATGGCCTCCAGGTACCTGCCGTCTTTGAATTCATGTCCTGACTTCCTTCGATGATTAATAGCAATATGGAAGTGTAAACCAAATAAACCCTTTTCTCCGCAAGTTGCCTTGGTCATGGCATGTCATCACAGCAATAGAAACCCTAACAAAAACACAAGTTTGTATCAGGATGGCAAAGTATTGCTGTGCCAGTCCTGACTGCATAGTTTTGGGGAAGATTGTGGAAGGACTTTGGAACTTTGGGCTAGAAAAGCTATTGAGTGTTGGGAGCTCAGTGATCTATTCTGGAGGAGTTTGGAAGATAAGAATGTTGAGAGTAGTGCAGATGGTAAAGGTTTGTGAAGTTTTAGAGGGAAGCGAAGACTCTACCCAACCATTTGTGTGAAGAATCTGTGTGGTCTAGTCAGTGGGAGCTGAAGAATCGGTTGTGATTAAGTAGAAAACAGAACCACTAAAGTGAAACCTTTGCTTTGCCGTGACAATGGATGCTGGTCAGCTGGGCTGAAGAATCATCTGCGATTAAGAATAGACCAACATCATTGAGGTGAAATCTTCTGGGAAGTGTTTCCTCAGGGTCAGCCCACAGGAGTTCCAGATGTGGCCAAGGTTATCCCTCCAGTTCTCCGTCATATTTGGTAGTGTAAGAGTAACTCAAATAGTACTGGTTTTGAAGACAGGAAAAGAGGTCATGAAGAGCAGCTTAGTCTTGATTCTGTTATAGCAATGCTGGAGTCCCTGAAGGGATCCCAGGAGAGTCTACTAGTGAAAGTGTAGCCCATTTGAAGCAAGGGACCCCAGCATTTGAGATGCCAATACTATGGGATTACCATAATGAACAGCAGCAGCAGTGGACTCAACTGGGAGCCTAGAAGACAAGCTGTGTGCTGCTGCAGAGGGCAGAGCCAGAGAAGTGATCCAAACAACTTGGAGAAGTCCAGAAGATCATAAGTGAATCCCAGATAACTGTACACTGAGTTATTTACACTTTTGGAGTTTGCATTTGTTTTGTTCAGACTGTGACTGTGCCCTGGTTCTTCCTTCTTGAAGTAAGAAAGCAATTTATTTTTGATTTTACAGGAGCCCACAGTTGGGAGACTTCGAATTTTTAAAAGACTTTGGATTTTAAAAGAGATTGGGTATTTTAAATAGACTAAAATTTTAAGTGTTTGAAGTTTTAAAGACTGTGGGACTTTTAAAATTTGGAATGTTCACATTTTAATGTTGATATTAATATGAGTTTTTTGGGGGAAAAGAAGAGAAGAAGGGCTGTGACTTAACAGTGATGTTTTGTGTGTTAAGTTGACAAGGGGTCAATTGAACTGGCTAGTTTTATGTCAGCTTGACACAAGCTACAGTTAACTGAAAGGAGGGAACCTCAGCTCAGAAAATGCCTCTACAAGATCTGACTGTAGGGCACTAATCTTAATTGGTGACTACTGTAGGAGGGCCCAGCCCATTTCAGGAGGGCCGTCCTTGGGCTAGTCATGAATTCTATGAGAAAGCAGGCTGGGAAAGCCAGTTAGCAGCATCCTTCTATGGCTTCTGCCTTAAGGTTCCTGCCATGTTTGAGTTCCTGTCTTGACTTCATGATGATCAGTGATATGGAAGTATAAATCAAATAAGCCCTTTCCTCCCCATGTTGCTTTGGTCATGGTGTTTCATGACAGCAATAGAAGACAAACATATAGTACACGAAAGTGGTTGTAGGTGAAATATTAAGGAATCCAGGTAGACATCTACACTTTCTTTGAACTCATAGCTTGTTGGGCATAAAGGTTAATGACTCTTTGAGTAACAAGTTGATTTTGTGACAAGATGTTGTCACCGAGTCAATGATAGTATACAGGTTAGTACTGATGTAAGCTCCTTAAGGAAACCACAGAGCTGGGTCTTATATAGCTTCTTTTGCACTTTTGTTTACTCTCTAGTATGAGAAAGTAGAAAGGTTGACTTATTCCATATGAATCCTCAAGGTCAGATTCTGTAAAATGAAATGTTTCCTCCCAGCCCCAAGTTCCCAGAATAACTACTCTGAGACTTAAGATATATTCACAAAAAACCTTTGGCTTATTCTACTACTAGCTTCTAACTTAATAGCTCATTTATTCTAATCTAAGTTCTGCCACATGGGTGGTTACCTCTGTTCTGGTCCAAAGCATCTATTCTCCTTCATATCCCAGCTTGAATCTTCCCTACCTCACACTATCCCAGAATCCACTTTCTACTGGAACTCCTCCCTCCTATTTCCTGCCTAAGCTATAGACCAATCAGCTTTATTGTTGACAGTGAAGTTTCCACATAGACACAAGAGATTCTCTCCACAAGGTTCCTTCTCTTTTGTCTGATGAATGTCTGGTGTATGGATGAAATTGTGTCAAGAATAGATAGGTATCAGTGTACATAGTGGCAGTTGTAACAGCAGTAGGAGAGGGAGTTCAGGGTTGGTGATCTTAGAGGGTCCTGTTGATAATGTGTAGTCATACAACTCTAGAATATGACTCTATATTCCCTAAATGAAGCATGGCTTCAGGAAGGGATTTATGAGATGGCTCCAAAAGCTTTCTTCTTTTATATAAAAGGAGGTCCAAGCCACTTTTTCTAAAGATATAGTTACACCTGTTATCTCAGACTACCTCTTAACTTATTCTGCTACAGCTTTTAAAAACTTTCAGCCAATTTCTTCACTAGATAAAACCTCGACTTGAGTTCTACAACTACATGAAGTAGATATGATCTTAGGTTTTAAGACTTTTATCTTGATCTGGGCCTTTAATCCCAGAAATTTGGAGGCAGAGGCAGGTGGATCTCTGAGTTTGAGGCCAGCCTGGTCAACATAGCGAGTACCAGGACTATGTAGAAAGAAAGACCTTGTCTCAAACAATAACAGCAAGAACAAGAACAACAACAAAACAAAACAACAAAAAAGGACTTTTATTGATTTCCTCTAAAATAACATTTTCATGATTATATGTTGGGCCCCCAAATTCAGGTAGTTGATATTCATTAATTCTTCTATAAATATAATGGAAATCTAGAATAAAGGAAACTTGAGGTGGAAGTTACTGTGGTGAAGTTTTGCAGAGAAGGATATACAACATGATGTTTTCTCAAATTATACGCTCTTATCTTTCTAAGAAACTTATTAATTTCTTATTAAACTTATTAAAACTTATTAATCTGTCCTTTCAAAGGTATCTACCAGCATTTTAGATGGTCAAAACAATTTTTCCTGAAGGTATCTACATTTCTTGTCTGTCATAGTTGCTAGTGTTGATTTATAGTAGAAAGTGCCACTCTATAATTTTACCAAGCATCAAAGTCGTAATATGTTTTACAAATACTCAGAAGTGGTTAAAATCCACAAACCTTTGTGTCACTATTTTTTCCCCCATTCTTCTGTAAGTATGTATTTAAATTGGTTAAACAGATGGCTTTCTACTTGTGAAAAAAAATGCCAAGTGTAGTACCTCATGATGGAGAACTCAGGTTAAATTTCATTCTGGAGCGCACTTTTACTACCAGGTATGTAACGTTTGAAATGGAGGGTACTTGGATAAACGAGAAGCCCAAGGTGATCTTGCTGACTGGTGTGGCCAGACTTCTCTGAAGCAGTGATGCTTAGAAGTTTAATAATTAAAAGCTTTAAAAATAAAATTTATATATAACCTGGGATCAAGTGCTGAGTCTCCTGTATGCTGGACAAGTGCTTTACTACTGAGCTACACACCCAGAACCCAAAACCTTAAAATATTTACAAAGCATGAAAAATTTCAAAGCTTTCTAGTTTCCCCCCTTTGCCATAAAAACAATAGGAGATAAACACTTTGAGCATTTCTTTGTAATTCTAAGAACAACACAGAAAGTTCTGAATGAAGTTTTGAGGTGGCTCATGTGTGTTTTGTCAGTTCTAATACAGAATTGTTTTGTTGTGCAGCCATTTTCAACCTACAGAATCTTCTCTTATGGAATTTACACTTTGCTGAGGCCAAGAAGGCGAGTGAAGTTTACAAGGGCATGTAGGTGTCCGTGATTAATTTTTGAGACATGAAGCACTTTGAATTAATAAAATTATGGGCCCACTAGGGTGATAGAATGGACTGAATGAATTTCTCTATGAAGTTTGTGCCAAACCAAGTTCAGAACAGATCAATTTTGGAAAGGTAGATTTTGGGAATGTTCAAGAGAGGAATTCTGAGAAAACTTGATTCACAAATATCTAGGTTTAAATTTTGTCTCCATTGTTCTTAGCCTTATAATTTGTGTATATTAGATTTTATAAGCACTTTCTATGTATGCATATAATATATAAGACACTATACTCTAATTTATCAATAAATGATAGCCTTTTCCATTTTGAACATTTTGAATAAACAGAGGAAAGGGGGAATCAGCTGTGCTTACATGGTAATAAGATTATGACTAGAGAAAGGGACTGAATCAGAGAAACAGAGATGAAAAATTAGTACCAGATGAAATCATTCAGTTTGTCCCTTATTAATAATTTATTGAGGCTGGGCATGGTGGCGCACTCCTTTAATCCCAGCACTCAGGAGGCAGAGGCAGGCGGACCTCTGTGAGTTCGAGGCCAGCCTAGTCTACAAAGCAAGTCCAGGACAGCCAGGCCTGTTACACAGAGAAACCCTGTCTCAAAAAACCAAAAAAAAAAATTATTGAGCTTATTTATGTCAAAACCTTCTGCTAGGCATAGAGATGAAAGTACAATGAAGACGTTGCCTTGAAACTCTTGTGAAGTGTCAAGGAACTGGGGCTTTATGCTCAGGACAATTCTTCAAGAAGGGAGGAGCTTCCAAGTGGTAGCTTTTGGTAGTTAGCATAGAATATAATTTTTATGATTTATGCTATAAAAATGGTTACTGTCTCCTAGAGTCTAGGTATGACTAGTATGGTATGTGTGATCATATCTTGCAGTTCATTCCTATGTGAGACAATCTGTTCAAATGTGCAAGGAGATGAGGGGATTGTATGTAGGATTTCATTTCATCCCCAAACAAAGTACTGACTTTGAAATTACTATCACTCTTGTGGTTAAATGTCTCATTTAGTTTGGAATTTTCCATACACACTACTGTACTCGGGCTATCAGCTTGGTGATTATTACAAACTGGAACTAGAAAACTGTTCTGAATTCAGGAAAAACATGGAGTTCTAAATATCTGGATATCAGAGATATTCTGATTATGAACTACAGATCGAAATTCCTATCTTGTTGGTAAAATTATTCAACCAGAAGTGCTAAAACACTGGGAACATGCCAGAAGTTCTAGATAGAATGAATATAGACTTTAAAAAATTATTTATTTATTACTTCAGGTTACATCTCCATCACAGTGCCCTCTTTCCACCCCTCCCAGTCCTGCCCTCCCACCTTCTACCCCCCATCCCTTCCATCACACTCCTCTGGAGTGGAATGTCCCTACATAACAGCACCCCGTCCCAGTTCAGGTGTCATATGAGGGCCAAGACCCTCCTCATACACTGGGAACCTACAAGACAGCACCACTAGGGCAAAGTGTGTCACTGACAGGAAAAAGTCTATGTTCATGTTCCCTTTGGTGCACTGGCTGTAGTATAGTTAGTCTGTACTATATGGCTAAAATCTGACTATAAGTGAATAGATGCCATGTGCATCCTTCTGGGTCTGGGTTAGCTCACTCAGGATGAGCTTCTCTAGTTCCATCCATTTGGCTGCAAATTGCATGATTTTGTTGTTTCTGATAGCTGAGTAGTATTCCATTGTGTAGATGTACCACAGTTTTTTAATCCATTCTTTGTTTGAGGGACATCTGGGTTGTTTCCAGTTTCTAGCTATTACAAATAAGGCTGCTGTGAACATAGATGAGGCAACTTCCTTGTGATTCGGTGAGGAATCATTTGGATGTATACCCAGAAGTGGTATAGCTGGGTCCCGAGGCAGATCTATTCCAAGTTTTTTAAGATATCGCTAGACTGACTTCCAGAGTGGTTGCACAAGCCTGCACTCCCACCAGCAATGGAGGAGGGTTCCCCTTTCTCCACAACCTTGCCAGCATGTGCTGTCATTTGAGTTTTCGATCTTAGCCATTCTGACAGGTGTGAGATGGAATCTCAGAGTCGTTTTGAGTTGCATTTCTCTGATGATTAGGGATGTTGAGCATTTCTTCAAGTGGAATTTTTTGATGAGGCTCTGCGTGGACAGTTTCTAGATCTTCTCACACTGACTTTGCACTGCGTTCTCACTCCTAGGTCTATCCCCTACAATTCTTTCTACTTTCTCCATCAGTTCAGCAGAACCCAGATCACATACTCATCTCCTGGCACAGAATGGCAATTAATTTCAATGGTAAACTTCTTTTTTAAATTAAAAAAAAATTGTCTTGTTTTTTTTTTTTTTTTTTTGGTTTTTTCGAGACAGGGTTTCTCTGTGCAGCCCTGGCTGTCCTGGACTCACTTTGTAGACCAGGCTGGCCTTGAACTCACAAAGATCCGCCTGCCTCTGCCTCCCAAGTGCTGGGATTAAAGGCGTGCGCCACCACTGCCCGGCCAATTGCCTTGTTCTTTACACACATTACATTTCTACAACAGTTTCCTCTGCCTCCACTCCTCCCAGTCCACCCTCCCCACATCCCGTCTCCTTTGATTCATCCCTCCTCTGCTTGCCTTCGAAAAGAACAGGCTTCCCAGGGATACCAACTGAACATGGTATAACAAATTACAATAAGAATAGGCACAAACCCTCATTTAAGGCTTGAGGAGGTGACCTAACAGGAGGAAAAGGGTCCCAAGCTCAGGCAAAAGAGAGACATCCTCACTCCTACTATTAGGGGTTATACAGAAATAGCAAGCTATGTAACCATAGAGTATATGCAGAGGATCTAGCTCAGACGCATACATGATCCATAATTGTTGCTATAGTCTCTGTGAGCCCATTCGTGCCCTGCTTAGTTGATTTTGTGGGTTGTGTTCTCATGGTGTCTTCCACGACCTATCTGGCTCGTGGAATCTTTTCTTCCCCTCTCCTTTGGGTTCCCCAAACTTTGCCTAATGTTTGGCTGTGGGTCTCTGCATTTGCTTCTATCGGTTGCTGGCCAATGAGTGGCTGACCTCTTCATTTCAGAGTGGACACCATACACAATAGTATGTGAGAATTGAACTCAAATTGTTCTTAAGGTGATTGTATTTTGGTAGTCAGCTAAGAACGTGTCATTTGAGCCTAGGACTGAAAACATATAACCTAAGAGGAAGGTGTATCACCCTCCTCTAATATCTAAGCACTGGCTTTTTGACTGTTGTTGTATATGATTTTATACCTGACTTTGAGGCCGCACACAGACATTGATCTACACAGAGCTCAATTTATTCTTTTTTGGTGGCTGTTCAGCTCAGGTGGTTAGGGCACCAACTAATGAGAACAAGGTCACAGGTTCAATCTTTGTGTGGGCCAGCAAGACTTGCTTTGTTCAGTGGCCACAGCCAGCTGTCTAGCATATGTCTGCCCCGGGTCATAAGAGGACAGGGCAAGAGTGTGTGGATGGACAAGACTAAATCCATTTCCAGCATTAAGAAAAGCCAAGTCAAGCACATGTCCTGCTAATGGGGGTCAATAATGTTTCATTTAAATGAAGTTGACGTTTTATTACCTCTTGCCGAGAAAGTCTTTTGAATGGCAAAGTTAAATGTGTTTGGGCATGTGTGTGGTGTATGTGTGTGTGAATTCATTTCTAATAAATGAAAAGCTGTATAAAACCCAAGATGATTACAGGTTCTTAAGTATGGATTAATGACTTAAATATTTAAAATGTTGGATTGATGTTAATTAAAAGATAGTTCATATGACTACACAATGACGCTCTCCCTTTTTGTATAGGCCAGCGAAATAAAAAAATGCTTCTTCAGGTGGTGGTTGAAAACTACTGATTTTGTTTATGAGTGAAGGTATTTCTTTTCATTGTGGTGCTGAGGATCAAATTCAGGTACTCATGCATGTTCTGCAAGTAGTCTACAACTGAGCTGCATCCCCCAGTTTCCAAATTAAAAACTTTAATTGAACTTTTTGCTAACCAGACCATTACACACCAGAAAACCGCACATAATTAATTACACTCGCTCAAATTTTGGTCATTATTTAGACAACAGATTACAGTTTTTACTTTAAGGCAAACATGTTCCCTTATCAACTTCATTATTCAGTATTAGGTTTTTAGATTTCAAATTGGATCACAAGAAACCCTATTACAAACTCTACTACCTCAACTGTTTCCTGAAGTTGGATCTTTATGAGAACTGAACAAGTAAGTTGATGTGGAAGAGCAGAGGGTAACTTAGCAAAACTCACCTATTAAATATTCTAGTCACACAAGTGGGTATATGTTTCTTGTAATTCCTTGAGTAAGCAATATATTCTTATGGGTTAAAAAATAAGAATACAAAATGGTGCATTGTCAAAAAAATTTGCCTCTTTTCCTGCACCTCAAGATTCAATTCTGTTTACTTTTCTGTCCAGAAATTTAAACTAATTTCTTGTGTATTATTCCAGCATTTATTTTTTTTCCCAAAATATCTTAAGCTCTTTCCTCTTTTAGTAGAAAGGAAACATTGTATGCATTTTTCTTAAGTTTGAATTTTCAACTTAATTATATAACTCAGAAATCTTTCATATGAGCAGAGTGGCTTCATTTTCATAGTTGTATATTCTTGTATTGAGTTAATGAACTATAATTTGTTTCCCTAATCTTGATGTATTTTCTGTTATAGACAAGAATATAGCTAATTACTTTGGGATATAATTAATTACTTTGGAACATATAGAAAGCACTCTCATCTCCTAAAATATTTGCATAGCATTCCTTTGAGTGATAAAACCACAATTTATTTATCTGTCTCCCTACTGATGGAGAAGCTTGTTTCTGTAATTATATTACTTGTATTTTTCTAAGATGAAAGAATATTTGTAAGTGAATGCTTTAAAAATGTGCATGTTTTATGTGCTATATATGAATTTTGACAATTAAAACTGGCAGCGCAATGCGAATAATGTGCTTAGCTGAAGTTATTTGGATTCATTGACATGAGAATGTGAGTCCGTGATCACAGCTGAACTGAAATATGCAGATGTGAACAGTTTTTGCCTGAGCATGATTTTCAGATACATTCATTATTAGCTTTGGGAAAAAGCTCTGTCACTATGTTGGAAATCTTATGAGAAGATAAGCTAGTGATAAAAATGTTGTTTAATATTGATACACACAATGTACAGAAAGTATAACTTATGGATTAGTTTATTTGAATCAAGTTAAGAATGTTATCAAAGATTGCAGTAATTATTTTAAAATAAATAAGTAGAAAAAAAGGTACATGCCCAGGAACGTACTGGGGCCTAAGAGCACTGCCATTAATAGCTTTCCACCTGTTCTGAAATTAACATAATTGCTGGACATTTACTAGTACATGTGATCACGTAATTTCTTTTAAAGAAAGGAGATTTAAGTGAGTTGCAGATAAAAGACTGAGTAAATGAAAGACGCTGTAAGCCTTTGTCATTTTTGATGTTGTACCTCATTGTAGAATATTCATTCATTAACTCAAAAATTCATTCATTTACTTATGAATCCATTCATTTACTTCATTGGTCCATCCATTCCTTGTCAGATTTAATACTTATTTGGCTTCTTATTATAAAATAATACTACTTATTATTTTAATGGCTGGAAAATGTTAAGTACAAGATATAGATCATATCTTACTATCTTGAAGAGGAACTAAGCAATGGACAAGAGAACATGAGGAATAACTCTTGAATGACATAAAGTGCCCTGGCACCTTCAAGGAAGGACAAAATACTGTCAGTAGATAAGTGACAATGGCATTTGCCCTGGAGAATAAGACAACTGGAGCAAGAACAGCAATATAATAGAGTCGGCCCCCCATACAGTGATTTATTGAAAGGCTACACTCCAAACCATCTTCCTTTCATAGCTTACTCTATGTCCCACTTCAACACGTAGGGAGTGTGGAAAGAGGTCAGTGTGCCTGGTGGAAATTTCTGTGGGATTGGCGGATGCCAGTCTTCAGGTTTTCAGCTTGCTGCTGCAATCATGTCACTTGTCCTGTCTTTTTGTAAGACAAAAGAATATTTGTAAGTGAATGTTTCAAAAAATATGCATGCTGCATGTATCCTATGTGAATTAGGCCAATTAACACTGGTGATGAAATGAGAATAGTCTGCTTAATAGAGTTCATTGGTGCATCCCAGCATGATGCATGGTGTTTAGAATATCACTGTAGACTAGGCCCATCCAATTAAAGTTTGGACATTGATTGAAAGCTGAACTCATTAACCTATTTGTCTTCCCAGAAGGTAGCCACTTGTCACATGAAGTGGGGAATGAGCACTTGAAATGGGGAAAATGCAAATGAGGATCCTGATTTTAAATTTTGTTTAATTTAAAATATCTTACACTTGAATTTAAGTAGCCCATGTGAGCCAGTATCTGTTGTGCTGATCAGTGAAGCTGTTTTGAAACAAACAAAATCACAGCATTTAAGAGTTGGACCAGAGCTTAAAGTTTACTGTAGAATGTGGCACTGTGAAAATGTGCCACTTGCTATTTACCATGCTATTTTACCAATGAAGAAACTGCATTCTAGATAGTGAAAGTTTTTATTCAAGTGTACATGGGTAATAATAAGCAGACAGGAGCCTGGCCTTTCCCTGTCTTGACTCTTAGCTGGATGTGTTTTAGTTCCAGTATGTTGCCTTCATACTTATGGCTGCAGAGCTGTGGTTAGACTCAGTTAAAGATGGCTGTTTGGTAGTTTAAAGCCATACATAGATAGATCCACAAACCAAGCAGCCATGAGATATTTGCTAGATACAGTGTTAGGTGCCAAGGTCAGAAAGGAGGTTTCTGGAGGGAAGGGGTTTCAAAATGACATCAAGAACCTATAGTCTATTTGGGAAAACACGATAGAAGTAGGCTGTATGAACAGCTGTATCGCCAACCTTTTTTGTCCCCCAGTACAAAGCTATAATATGGTATAAATGTTCTTGGTCCAGAGTAGTCCATATGGGCCAGGTGAGCACACCTCAGACTGAGCAACAGAAAATTAGGGGACAGCTAAGGGTAAGTGGTCTTGGAGAACTTCAGAGAGGCTTAATCTTCCCCTCTCCCAACACAAGACTTAACTTATGGTCTTATTATATATTATAGTGTCTACTACAAGTGTTGGAGCAATAGATGACTCAGTGTACACACACACACACACACACACACACTGACTCTGTTTTTGTTGTTTGTGTGTATATAGTTTCAAGGCTGACCACTCTGCATTAGACAGCCAATAAATGTGCTTATTCCTTAGTGGACTGTTTTTTGAGATACATAGTAGAAGCTGGTCTACATGCAGTCCATGTCATTCACCATTTATCCCAGGATGGCCTCAAGTTCTTGACAATTGTCCAGCCTCAGCACCCAGGTGCTGGGGGATCATAGATAGAAATGACCATGCCCAGCTGCATTGTTGATTTATTTTTGCCTTCTACATTTGTACATGCTTGTTTATTTAGCTATATTGTCTGGAGTTATAAAATGTGAATATAAAGTAGTTCATTTCAAGATTATTTTCCCGTAGGCTGGCAGCTGAGTAAAATTAATTAATATTAGAATTCTAATTCTCAACCATAGAAAGGTTATTCAACCATGCTAGGCCTAGTATTTAAATCAAGAGGAAGGCACACTGTTTACTATGATTCTGTAAATATAGTTGAGAGATTATATTTTCACTTGGCTTACTGCAGTTTTAGCATAGTACTGCATGACAATATTTCCAGAGATATTTTCCTCCATTGTAGTCAAGATAAATGAGACTCTTGTGCTCCCAGAACATTCCAAATAGTCAACAGAGTGAAATGGAAAGTGTTAGACTCATGTCTGTGTTTGCTAAGGGAGACATAGATGTAAATAAATGGGGAAGAGGTTTTCTCTTGTCTGTTCTTGAAGTCCTTTTTGAGAATATGTCTTAATGTTTTTTTTCTTGCTTTTTGGGTTTATAATTGGAAGGTACATTATGTTCCTTTGTATCCATCTAGGCCAATAAAAGGAATTGAAAATACATCTTTGTCTTCCATCACCATGGCTAACCCTTCTTTTCTTTCTTCAAATATCCAGTTCTAAAGATGCTTAGATAGTTTATATTAGTCAACACATTGAATGATTTAAAATTATTTACATGTATTTATTTATTTGAGACAAGAGTTTGCTATGTAGCCTCATCTGTCTTTAAACTGGTCACCCTCCTAATTCAGCATCCCATGTGCCAGCAGGCCTGGCTCTTAATATAGTGTTTTAATTAAAAAATATTTTATGATGGAGTGGAGATTGAAGGAAAGGCCAACCAATGACTGGTCCAACTTGAGACCTGCCCCATGGGAGAGAGCCAACCACGGACATTATTAATGATACCCTGCTATGCTTGCAGACAGGAGCCTAGCATAAATGTCTTCTGAAAGGATTCATCCAGCAGCTGATGGAAACAGATGCAGAGACCCACAGCCAAACAATAGGCAGAGCTCGGGGAGTCTTGTGGAAGAGTGGTGGGGGGGAGGATTGAGGGAGCCGGAGGGATCAAGGACACCACAAGATGACCTATAGTGTAAACTAACCTGGGTCCATGGGGACTCACAGAGACTGAACCACCAACTAAAGAGCATGCATGGGCTGGACCCAGGCCACTTACACATATGAAGCTGATGGACTGCTTGGTTTTTATATGAATCCCCTAACAATTGGATCGAGGGCTGTCTTTAACTCTGTGGCCTGACTTTGGATCCCTTTCTCCTAGCAAGGCATCCTTGTCTGGTCTCAGTGGAAGAGGATGCGCATAGTTCTGCTGGAATTTGATGTGCCAGGATGGGTTGGTACCCATGGGACTGTGTCCCCATCTTTGAGGATAAGGGGAGAGGGGAATGAGGAGAAAGGGATGTGAAGGTATACTGGGAGGAGAGGGGTGGGGGGGGCTATGATCAGGATGTAAAGTGAATAAATAATTATTTTATGTGTATGGTTGTTTTGTCTGCATGGATATCTGTGTACTGCATGCATACTTCATGCCCACTGGAGCCAAAATGGGGCATTCTGATCTGAAACTGAATTAAAGACAATTTTGAGCAAACTTGTGGGTACTGAGAATTGAACCCAGGTTTTCTGGAAGAGTAGCCCATGCTCTGAAGCACTGGGCCATCTCTCCAGCCACTAAACTGAGTTTTGAATGATGAACATCTTGAAAGAAAACATTTTTTCTTCTAAGGAAACCCTTGGGAAAATTCATGTGGCATCTTCTGCCTCTGTAGCTCTCAAAGGATGGTGGTGTGATATGTAATCCGGTGCCAATGAATTCCCAACGTGCTTTGTAGGTGTGCTTGGGTAAGGAGGTAAAAGATTCCGGCTTGATGCTTTGGTTCAGGGACTAACTGTTGATTTGAATTGTCCATCAGTTTGTTCCACGTTCTTCTTGTGTTTAGATTGGAGTTGTCAGAACCGCTGATTCATAAAACTCCGAGGTCATGAACTGGCAGGGTCAGCACTTCTGTGTTGTAGAGTCTGTGGAACTTGGGCTGGTCCGTGGGGCTTCGGGAGCAGATTTCAAGGATCGTCTTCCTTTTTCAGCAGGAGTACTTCATGTAACCATTTATTATATGGACTTTTTGCCAGAGAAGAATCTGAAGAATAGCTTTATGAGCTATTTGTTTTGCTTTGCTCATTCCCCAGGAGGGATCCCTGGTTTGGCAGTTTGAGTTTTGTGTTTCTTTCTGTTGCAAATGGTCTATTCAAAATATTGCCAAAATATTTAACTCAACTTGGGAAATCTAAGATGACATGAGTGTTTACTAATCTTCAAGTTTATAAATCAGTTTCTCATCTTCAGAGGAATTTTTTTGAAAAAGATATTTCCTGTACAATTATTACTCCCTTTGATCTCATACTATGCTTGGTTTTTCAGATAAGGGAAGCCAATAATTCCTCAGCTATAACTTCAGAAATGTAGATAACTATCATGTATTGTGTGACATGTAATTCATTATTCAGTTGTGAATAACCACCATGATCTTAAAAGAATTCTTTTACGCTTCATCTCTTCCTGGCTTACTGAGTTTCTATACCACTTGAGGCTATTTCTGTGTCCAAAGGGGCTAAACAATTTTTGATGTCATTTAGTGGCAAGCAGCATTTGAATTAAAACGTGAAAATAGGGGGAAATCTAAATTTGTTAGTTATTTTTATTCTCTCCGGTGAGGGGGCTTCTCTCTTTGATGTACCTAGTAATTCCCATTTTTGTCTTTCAGATAAACTGAATGACTACGAAGAGGCAAGACTTAAGCTTCACGAATCTCAAGCTCAGTGTTTACTGACATTCCATCATTTCATCTCTATCCATCTTATAATATACCCTCGAACTATTTACCCGAATAAAGACTTCTTGGAATGTCTCAGGAAACAAAAGATTGTTTCAGGGTCCCCATTGCATTCTTAAAGAGAATCTTCTCACAGTTTTCAGTCTACCCAATAAAGCTCCCTGGAGATGCCTGAAAGAGACTTTCCCAATATTGAGTCTCTAGCCAGCTGAAATTCCACCTGCTGAGCTGTAACACTGTGGAGATTGTTGTCCAGTGGGTATTTTTTTTTTTTTGCAACTTTCTGTTTGGTGCTCAATAAAACAGATTGTATTACTGTGAGGGAAAAATTAAGCTGCTGCTTATTTGAGTATTAATCTATCAAAAATATTTCCTGGACTTATTTTTACAAACCAACAAAGAGACTATTATACAGTTACCACCAGAAAGTCCTTCGTTCATATTGATATTTTTAATTTCTTAATTGAGTGGTTTTATTTCCTAGCTTAATGTAGACATTATTTTCAGATTATTAGTGAACTAAGAAAAGGTTAATTTGTAACTTGAATTGGACTTTTGTTATGAAATGAAAAGCCTTTTTGTAGCTCAAGATCACATTTTTGCCTGGGCTCTTTCTCTTTAGTATCACCCTCTCTGTGATCCATGGTCCTCAAAGGAGACACCCTCATTCCTTCATTTCTGCTTTCCACCAGTAAGACAGCTACTGTGCCAGAGAAGATCTATTCACATTTTTTTGATCAATTGTGCACATTAGTAGGAATATGGATATTTAATAAGGAAGCAGAGAGGAAAAGTGATGAAAATGTATGCATTTCCTCTCTCTGAAGAGTCACTTCAGGCGAGTGCTGTAGTGTGCACCTGCAGATTAGCTCAAGGAAGCTGAGACAGGAAAGGGCCTTATTCGAGGAGTTCAAGATCATCTTGGGCAATATGGTTGGACCATATCTCCCCTAGATTAATTAATAGGAGAACAGATGGTAATCTTCCTACTATCCTCTGTGTGTGTGTGTGATTGTGTATGTGCTCACAGATTCACATGTGCATATATGTGTGGGCCCAAGTACATGCTGCATGTGTGGAAGCCTAAGGCCCACATCAATTGCTTTTTACCTTACTTTTTGAGTCGTGGTTTTTCAATGAACCTGAAACTCACTGATTCAATTAGACTAGCTTGTCAGTGAGCTCCAGTGATCCTCTTTCAGGTCAGCATATTATAGACTGAGACTTTCTCCATCCCTGTTTAGTTGATCTTTTAAAAAATATTTTTATTTCATTTAATTTACTCTCTCTCTCTGTGTTATAGTTAAGAGGACAACTTTTGAGAGTTCTCTCTTTTCATCATGTGCTTCTGTGAATTGAACTGAGGTTTTCAGGCTTTGTGGCAGGCACCTTTACCCTCTAAGCCATCTTAGTAACCCCTAAGTTTCTTTTAGGTGTTCATAGTTCGTGTAAAAGTACAGATCAAAGTCTTTAACATCCTTCTCCCAGTCATGTCCAGGGGCAGTGTATTGTTGCTGCTGTTGTTTTTGCTTTTCTTTGTGTAAAATTTTAGTAGAGGAGTTTCAAAGCTTGCTTAAACTTGGAAACTAATTAAAACAAAAAAGTTTGAAGTAACTCCAACTTTTAAACACAAAACAAGAGTTGGGCTTGAATTCTACTATCCTTCCTTGTTCTTGCTCAAATCCAGTTAGCTGATGAGTATCCCTACGTTTGTGTATCCATGTGCCCTTGTGTGTGTGAGTGTGTGGGTTGTATATATGCATGAACATTTGAAAGAAGAGATTTTATTGAAAGAAGTGAGGTTAAAAAAAAAAAGGCGAGCAGGATAGCCTGATGGTCAAATCCATTTATTCTAACAATGAATAGAACATATTATAGTATGAGCTCAACCAGAGACATTCTATTAAATGGTTCACCTTGTCTGCAGTGCCCTGCACACACGTTGCTGACCTCCCCGAGATGAGCAGACTCCCTCTGCCACACATGCCACTGTGATGTTTTATTTCTTCTCAGACCCAAAGCAATGAACCAGGAGGTGATTGGAACCCCTCAACTGTGAGCCAAAGGAAATTTATCTTCTATTAAAGTATGATGGCAAATATTGACTACTTTTATGAAGCCTCTACTGTGTAGTTTCTGGATACTATAGTAGTAGCTTGTACCTGTATATAAGGGCTCTGTCAGAACAAAGTCTGTGGCTTATACTCACTTTTTCACTCATCTTTTTTTTTTTTTTTTTGCAACTGTTTACAAGAACTGTTTGCCTTGCTGAACTGTCAAATGCTGAAAGGAACAGATTTTTTTTTTTTCAGAAAGGATCTCTTTCAAACTCTCTGCCTCTTACTTTGGCCTGCCTGATGTTAGAACAAGAGTTTTTGAATCAAAAGGCCAAAGTTCAGTGCTTCAGCTTTGAAGAACTTGAAAAAGAGTTGTGCTTCACCTGTAGGAGGGGTTAAAAGACATCACTCACTTTACAAAAAAGTATTCAATATGTAAAAGTATCCAATGCTTCACACGTAGCAGGTACTCTGCATCTTTCATGTTTACAGTATGAAAAAGATTTGTGATTCTCCAATAAGAATTAAGTTTTTTTTCCACTATGGCATCATTCTTATTATATTTTTACATTATCTCATTAGTAATCATCAGATATGTATAATTATTTGGGTCATCTGGCCAAAGTCAAGAAAGAAAGAAAGAAAGAAAAAACATACAGTATACTCTAGGGGCCAGAAGAAGATCCAAGTGAATGAAGCCCAAGTCATGAGCGCATCCTATCAAAGAGCAATTGGCCCATGGATAATTCACAAAGCCATTACCCACAAGGGTCAGATGCATGAGGGATGGTACAGCTTTCCTCAGGAATCTGAATGTGAGTGTTTATGAATGATTTATCAGTGTGTGTAAAGATTAACAACTGCCACTTCTGCCTCCTGGATGTTTACAGCTACAGTCAGGTCTGGCTGCCTACAGAGACCTCCTATAGAGACTCCTGACCCTTCGCCCTGGGTTGTACCTTAATGAATACGCTGTGATTCCCCGGTGTGCTGGTAGCAGTTAGAAAACCTCACCAGATCAATCTTCATTATCTTTGTGTCTGTGTGTCTGTTATTCCTCCAGTCCCTTCTAGCCTTTAGCCAGCGTCCTGGGACCAAAACCACAGGGGACGTGGCAGAATACTTCACCAAACATGCACTGGGACATTGAATGTAGTGGCCCACATCTGTGATCTCAGTACTTGGGAGGAAGAGGGATAGGAACCAGAAGTTAAGGTCATACTTGGCTACAGAGCAAGTCTGGGGATAGCCTGCGCTACACAGGATATCTAAAAGGTAGTGGAGAGGAGCCTGGATCTCCTGAGGGCTCCCTATCTGGAGATCTTAGAGGGTTTATTATTCTGTTTCCGCTTTTGGAGAGCTTAGGGGGTTTCTTATTACCTTCCGTGCAGCGGCTGTTTTCTCAAATATTTGTATCGTGAACCTCTTGAGTCTATGCAGTCTGCCTATCCCTCTCGCACAATCCCCAGCACAAGCGGTTCATTTCATTTCTAAGATTACAGTAGGCTGGAGGGGCCGAGAGGTGACAAGGGAAGGAAGGATTGGAGATCTGGCAGCATCGCTTGTTATAGGGGCAGAAGTTTCCAGCTATTGCCCTCAGAGACGAAGATGCTCACAAACTGATTCATGTTTTCAGGCATCTCCAGAATTCTCTTTGTTGTAAGAAAGGCCTCCTACCCAGATCTGTGGTACCTCTAAAGCTCTGAAGAGAAAAAAGGCTTCGTCAAGAGTAGACGTTGTTTTTATGTACAGAATGTCTGATATCTTGAATGGTACACTCCTGCCCATCTGGGGACCTAACATGAAAATACCATTAAGCCATAGCACGATATTTCTGTCCATGTTGGACAATATTTTAAGTGATAAAACTCTGCCCTGGAGGCCTTTTTGCTTCATCCCTTTCTGTAAGTTACTCTACTTAACTAATTGTTAAGAAGGAGGCACCCCAGACGCAGGCCGCCTTGACTAAACAGTGTATGCATCAGTCTCATTTCAGTATTCAAAAGTAGGCAGGCTAATGTGTCCTTCTTGTAATTCTGTGATCAAGATAACACACTGTGTGGATTGTATGTGGCTTTTAGTAGGTGCTCAAATATATGTGTTTCAGTACTAATGATAACAGAGAAGTTGTATTAAGTACTAGAGAAGTTTCAGAATCATCCACCCATTCCTCATTGAGCAAAGAGAAAAAAATCTAGAAAGAAATTCTGGGAGGTACTCTTTTACCTTAGTTCTGCAGGTCTCTGCCTTTAGGATGCCCTATGGAAGAACTGGCCTGGCTGGTCCTATATCTGTTCCATGTTTTAAGCCACTGCTGGTTCTGACAGTTGCAGGGAGCCCTGAGTGGTGGAAAGTCCTTGAGAGTGGTAGGATTTTCTTCATTGGTTTCTCAGTGAGCCATAACTCTTTCAGATTCACTGTTCACATATGGCCTCCAAGCAGATCTGGCAGTTTCCATTCATGGTGCAGACTAGGGAGAGGTAGGGTCTGGAAAACTCATAAAAAAACTGAGTGGTAAAGGAAAATCAATCTTCTCCTACTTTGGACTAAGTTGATGAGAATCATTCTCCCCGAATCTCCATAAATTGGAACATGGCTTAGGACACTAATCCTACTGTAATACCATTTGAAGATGAACACTGACATTTGTGACATATAAAGAACAGTTGAGGTCTGCTACTAAACCAGGGCCTCCAACTGTCTAACCTTTGCCCTTGTGTACTATTACCCTTGGCCCAGTGCATGCAAATGTATTCATTAATACACTCCTGCTTTCACATGCTTAGTTTGGCTACTATATACATTACTTAATGTGAATTGAGCACCAAACACAAGATTTACTTAATAACTTTTGAGTACAATCATTCCAAGGCACTTCTTGAGCCCTTTTTTTTTCTAAATAGAGCTAATACTAAATAAGAAATTGACCCAATTATCCAAAGGCCTTCCTGTGAGCAAGAAAGCATGTTTTATTAAACTGAAGTTAGCTAGGAAGGTCCAAAGCTATTTGCCCATTCAGTAAAATTTCCTAAATGCTTTTTGCATGTCATTTATTGTGTCAGATTAAAAATAAGAATGATATATCTATCACCTGATCTTGAAAAACTGCAGTTCTGTGACTTTATGAACCTCTTTCTATAGTTATGGATCTTTAGATATATACTTTTTACCCAATCTTTGTTTAATTACATTTATGAAATATTTCTGTGGCTTTAAAAACCAGGCACTTGCCCTAGGGGTGCTACCATGTAGGTCCCCAGGGCAAGAGGAAGCTCTTTGCCCTCATATGACTGTTGAACTGAGAGGGGCTGATTTGTAGTGACACTCCACAATTGGAGAAGTGGGATGGGTGGGGGAGGGAGGAGAAGGTAGGAGGGTGGAACTGGGAGGGATGGAAAGAGGGCACTATGATGGAGATGTAACTTGATGTAATAAATAAACATTATAATAACAACAACAACAACAAACCAGTTACTCATTTGCATTGGCTAATGAGTTAGACACTAAGGCTTGTGCATGTTTTCTATTCATATGTAGTTTTTTTTTTTTTAAGAAGAAATGTTGGCATTAAAGTTAGGTATAAAGATTTCTTTAATGTCTTAGAAATTTTCCTAAATAATTTGACTATTCACTGATGCATTTTCACAGTTCTCTTCTTATTTTTCAATTTAAATTTATTTTATTATTTGATGTGTATCAGTGTTTTGTGTGCATGTATGGTTGATAACCACAGATGTCAGAAGAAGGCATCAGATCTCTTTGACTGTCATTACAGACAGTTGTGAGCTGCCATATGGATGCTGGGAAACAAACCCAGGTCCACTGGAAGAGCAGTCAGTGCTCTAAACCCCTGAGGCATATTTCTAGCCCAGTTGTTTTCTTTTTGAGATGCATCTTCTTTGGGTGGTTCAGACTGGCTTGGAACTCACCATGTAGTCCAGGATCATCTCAAACTCACAATCCTCCAACCCCAGCCTCCAAAGTGATAGGATTACAGATGTGTGTTACCACAGGCTGCTCCTGCTTTATTCTTTACGGAGGCATAGCATTTCCTCAGGACCAGAAAAACTCTTTTGAGCTGGACAGAGGAGGCAAGTCTTTTTAATTGGAAAAAGTCTGGGAGGAGCTGGAGGACAGAAAAAAAATGATCGAAATATATGGTGTAAAACCCCTTTTTAAATTATTAGAAGAAAAAATGAGATTCTAGTTTGGCTTTGTATGAACATAATCATAGCCTGAGTTGGAATTTGATGGAGCTGAGATAGAGGCCTTTATTCCAGTTTTTGGATGACTGTAAGTAAATGGGATGCTTGATGTTCACAGCCTGTTTCCTCACTGATGAGCTGGCTTAACAACACTTCTTTGAGTTGTTAGGAAGAACTGAGGAAACAGTTCTGGGAGACAGCACACATTGATACCTTTTGGTCTCTTTTAAGAACCCCTAATGTCCCAACTTTGGCCAACTGTGGCCTTCATGCTTCTCCACTGTACAAGCTTTTACTTTCTAGGCTGTGGTTCAAAATTGGAACCCAATTTAGCGCCAAAGAGACATTGGGACTATCAGGAGACCATTCTGGCTATGTCTTTGGGGTGGTGGCACCAACACTGAGAAAGCAGAAGTCAGGGATGTTTTTAAACATTCTAGAATGTGCAAGAAAACTTTCTTGGACCTTTGAGATGGCTCAGTGGGTAAAGATACTGACCACCAAGTCTCATGCCTTGGTGATTGGATTCTTCGAATTCCTTGAATTCGATTCTTACATGGTGAATGAAGAGAATGTATTTCTTCAAGTTATCCTGATCACCACCTGCATACTGTAGTATGTGTACTTGCATGCAATGTGTGCACAGTACACCCCTTACCTTAAATAAATAAAATGCAGTATAAACATTTCCTCAATATCCCTTTGGTATGAAAGACATTGAGTGTAAAATATCAATTGTAGGGAGGTTGGAGAATCCTACTTAGATAGTACTCAGATTCCCAAGACTCTGAAATTCCTCTTACAGCAACACTCCTTTAAGCTCTGTACTTCTCACACTTGGATGCAAGGGTGGGGGGAGCTTTTTAGAGGGATTCAGTAAAGCCTGGTTGTATAATAAGGTGCCCACATGCTTGTGTAAAGCTTATTTTAACTGCAAGAGGATAGAATATAAGGGACTGGCAGGAGCTCCTGGGCCAGACTTTTCCTGTTACCATATTCCAATGTGCAGGTCCAAAGGGCTGAGGACTCTAAGTTGGAGTCTTACCCTCCAAGTTGGTATGAAGTTATATTTGTCACGTCACGTATTTTATTTATTTTTATCAGTGTGGTCTTAATTAACGATCGTTCATATTTAGGCATGCCATATCTAGGCTTTTACATTTTCGCCTGAGCCACACACACCCGTTAGGAAGGTCAGCCAGCCACAATTTCAAAACTTTACCCTTTCTCCTTAAGTCTCAGCTCACCTTTCCTCATAGGACTTGATGCATGGGCAGCTATTGCCACATATACTGTGTTCAGAGCCTCAGCACTGGTTTGCTTCGCTTGCTAGTTCCAGAGTCTGTGATCTTTTCTGCAGTTAAACCATACTCTGCTCTGCTTGCAGACGGGAGCATAGCGTAACTGTCCTCTGAGAGGCTCCAGGCAGCAAGAGACCGAAACAAATATTGAGACTCACTGCTTTGGAGCATGGGGTGTCTTGTGGAAGAGTGGGAGGGAAGGATAAAAGGACCCGGAGGAAACTAGAATGCCACAGGAAGATTAGCAGTCAACTAACTTAGGCCCATGGGGTCGCACAGAAACTGAAGCATCAATCAAAGAGCGTGCATGAACTGGACCTAGGCTCTCTGCACATATGGAACCGATAGGCAGTTTGATAATCGTGTGGGTCCCCTAGCAAGTGGAGTGAGGGCTGTCTCCAACATGGACTCTGATGCCTGCTTTTTAATAGGGCTGCAGTGCCTGGCCTCAGCAGAAGAGGATGCGCTCAGTCTTGATGCAACTTCATATACTGGCATGGGATGGTGGGTGGGTGGGTGGGGCTCCCCTTTTCCTCAGAAAAGGGGAAATGAGGTAGGGGGAAGAGGGTGGGAGAACGGAACACGGAGGAGGGGGCTATGATCGGGATGTAAAGTGAATAAATAAACTTTTAAAAAGCCCCCCAAACAATAAAACATTTATGATAACGATCCTTATGTTGATTTCTTTTCTCAAGAACTTCACCTTCATCTCAGCCTGTGGAAAATATGTTAATATTTCCTCCAGTCAGATTGGAATGGATGTGCCGCATCACACTCTGCGAGAGGCATTGCCAGTGGTGTAAACACCAGGGCTGCTGTTGGGCATCCAGCCCACAGAAAGGCAGTGAGGAGAGAGAAGAGAAAGGAGAGGGAGAGGCTTGCATAGGTTCCTGATTTTTTTTTTTCAGGTCTTACAGAGATCTTCTATCACGTATCTCAGTTTCTTCCAAAAAACAATCTTCCATTTTCTTAAGCTGGATCAGGTTGGGTTTGTTCTGTTTAACCACAGGGACCCTCAATAAATTCCCAACATTCAATTTTCTCTTCTGGTAATTTGCTGCAAATCTTGGTGTACTATTTTTATGAAAGTCTGGCCTTGACACTACCAGTGTGCAGACCGAGGTCTGTATTAGATGGGGCCCCCTTTTTGATCTTGTCCTTTGTTGCAGGGCAAACCCCTTCCTTATTCTCTCAAGTGGGGGCGTGATTCTCAAGTGTTGTCTGAGTGTTTGCCAGCATCTCGGACTTTATCCTTTTACTTGCAGGAAGCAGGGTGAATCAAGCCACGTTATTGAACGTAATAGAAAATTTCAGCTTAAAGCTTTGTCGAAATGAGTCCAAACACCCAGTTAAAGCTCTTCCCAACAGTGCCCATGGCACTTGGGGGAACATATGAGAAACAGATGATGAAACAATTTCATCGGACACGTGCAGTTTATTACATGTGACCTTGAACACAGACCACTGCAAACCACGTTGTAGTAGCGTGCACAAGTGAAGGGTTAAGCTTGGCGGGGCATGAGTGAGACTGTGTCGTTCTTCCCATTTTCATAGCTAAGGGGACTGAAGCCTTTGCAAGTCATGAAAGTAGAATTTGAATTCAACTCTCTCTGATTTCAGAGGCACAAGAGTGACAGTAAAAAAAAAAAAAATCGCTTGATAAATGTAGCTAACAGTGGTTCCCTGTGAAAGGAAACATTTGTTTTTCCTCAGATTTTGTGTTATGCCAAAAACTAGGAACTAGGAAGTCACCTGGAATTGCTGCTGTTACTTAACAATTGTAGCTTAGAGACAATGGAGATACTTCTTTCTTTAATTTGATTTATCATTATTATTATTATTGTTGTTGTTGTGTGTACATGATGTGTAGGTGGTGAGCATGTGTGCTGAAGCACATGTGTGGAAGTCAGAGGACAACTCCGTGGCGTTAGTTCTCTCTTTCCCCCTTTACCTGGGTTCTGGGTATCAAACTCAGGGTGCTAGGCTTTTGTTGCAAGCATCTTTGCCCACTTAACTATCTCATAAATCCTTCTTTCTTTTCTGTTTGTTTACTCAAGGATTTAAGCCAGGTTTCAAGAGAGCCTGTGATTCAGTGATGTAGCCAAGCTTTGGCTCAGGACAAAAATGTCGGAAGGGCTTTTATGTTTAATTGTCATTGAGACGATAGGTGGATTATTTCCTGACCCACCCTCTCTGTTGAAGTTCCTTGACTGTTCTTGCTGTTAGTGGGTGTTCCTTCTCATCTTCATCCAGATTACTCAGTCAGTGTCTACGAGTTTATGTGGGCGAATCTGTTTGCAGTTTTCCTACATCTATACTCAGGAGACTTATCTGGCTAATCTGATTGTTTGTGCTAATATTATTGTTAAGATGACTTTAAAAAAAAAGGCAAACCAATTAAAAAAATCAATTCCACAGCCTCCCAAATATCCCGTTTATGTGTTTCCAGGAATAAGGCTGTCCCCAGCCTTAAATTTAAGCAATTTGGATCTGTTTAAAGATCTATGGATTAAAGAAAAAAAAAAGACACTTAGAATCATGATATGGAGAATCCCATGCCAGCAGTTTTATGGCTTAATTTTGTTTATTCCTAAAATTCTAATGGACATATCCCAGGATTGTCTCAAATAGAGAAATTTTACTATGGTTGTTGAGTAATTATACTTTTTTTTTCTAAAATTACTTTGCCATGTGTTTTACTCAATAACTAACAACAGTTAAACTCTTACAGATTCCATCAAGTGCAGAGAGAAGTAAAGAAGGAATGAAAGACCCATGTCCACAGTAGAAAAAAAAAGATGAATCTTTTCATCACTCTGCAGCCTAGGGATGGTCCGAGTATATTGCTCTTTTCTCTCTACTTTGCAGTTATTTATTGGCCAGAGGGGAGGGTGGACAAAACTTCTTTTGAAGTTAAACATCTTGCTTGGATGAGCAGATATGTTGCATGAAATCAAAGTAATAAAAACACAAAATGCTTTATTAAATCTTCTTTATCACTATATTGTGCTCCAGTAGGATGACCTAATTAAAGACACAGTTGAGCCTCTTTTCATTTAAAGAGGAGTTCACAGGCTTTCATTATTAAAGGGTTTGCACAAACACGAACACACTGCTGTCCTGCTTCCAAATTTTTCTGTGGTGTCTTCTTCCTGTTTTGCTCTAATTGTTATGGGTGTCTTGGCTGGAACTTCATGGCTTGAGATCAATTAGTCCTTTTTCATCTTCAAAGTACCTGTGAGGCACTTTATGATTAATATTCATCATTCCACTGGAAGTGCTACAATCCTTTCAAAGGCGTGGAAATAAAAGAAAAGTATTTACAGTTTTGTGTATTTGCTGATGGTTAGTGTTTTTTCTCCTGAACTCCTAAGCTGTGGTCTTCCTTCAACATCCCTCTTAGATGCTTCCAACCTGTTCCTTCTAGCAACAGAATCAGACTGGCCATCTATCACCCATTAGCTCGATTCTTTCTAGGTTAGCAGATCTCAACCTGTGGGTCACAACCCCCTTCACAAGGGACACCTATGACTACCAGGAAACACAGTTATTTACATTATGATTCATAACAGTAGCAAAGTTACAGCTCTGAGTAGCAATGGAAGTAATTTTATAGTTGGGGGTCACTACAACATGAGGAATTATATTAAAGGGTTGCAGCATTAGGAAGGTTGAGAACCACTGTTGATTTAACCAGCATCCCTAGGTACTGAAATTATGTTTTCATTTCATCCCTGAATATGATCATTCTTTTTTTCTTTTATTGAAAAGAGCTTTTTGTTCTCACATAATATATCCTGATTATGGTTTCGCCTTCCTCAACTCCTCCCAGTTCCTCCCCACCTCCCCTCGAATCCAGATCCATCTCCTTTCTGTCTCTCATTAGAATACAAACAGGCTTCTAAGGAATAATAATAAAACAATACAAAACAAAACAAAAACAAACACCCTGGAATAGGAAAAACAAACAGAAGGAAAATAGCCCAAGAAAATAGCCCAAGAATCAGATCCAGACTCAGAAACCTACTCATTTTCCCACTCAGGAACCCCATAAAACCACAAAATCAGAAGCCATCATATATATACAAAGGACCTCTAGGTCTAAAAAGAAAATAAAAAGAAAAAGAGACAAAATTTAAAAAGGAGAAAAAGGCCTGGAATGATATGATATTATAGACAAGGGACCTTCAAAGATGTCATTGAGTTTGTTTTCTCTAGGCCATCTACCTCTGGCCAGGCTTCTATCCTTAAGAGTACTTTGTTTCCCAAGTGTGACTCCCTTGGAAAAAACTAAAGAGAATTGTCTTCATTTTGGACTAGGCTGGGAGTCAAAGCTATCAACTTATTTCCATATCGTAACACCACTATACTTTACTGCATGACAAAGCTGGCTCTCCTGAGGTTACCCCACTCACTGCTGAAAGCATCTGAGTTGATGGAACTAACCCGAGAAGGGAAGAATTAGCTTGTTTCCTCCAAACCAAGGGAAATTTGGTAAATTGGCAAAATTGGTAAATTGTTATATTTGACATCATCATGCCCCAGATGCCTCCTTTCTATGTCAAATTCTTATTCTTTTATTGCATTTTGCATCCTCAAAGGCAAGTAATGTAATAAAGGAACACATGCTGAATTGTAAATGATTATTCCTGTTAGAAGTTTAAAAGAGAATAGTGACTGTGCCTGGATTTCTGTCATCTCAAGCTAATGAAAAATTTGGGGAGGGATGCATGACTCTCTCCCCCTCCCCCGTTTTTTTTTGGCAAGGGTGAAGCCTCTCAAAATCATTACACAGTAGTGACGATTGTCTTGGAAACAGCATGTATAATAAGATAGAACTTACTCCCAAAGCCTGCTTCTTCTAAGTTTATAATTTTGTCAAAATCTTAAAAAAAAAAAAGCTGGCAGATGCTAAAGTATACAGTAAAATGATAGACATTCAGGAATAGTGCACATCTTGTACCCCTAGACCTTTGGAAGTTGAGATAGGAGAATTGTCATGAGCTCAGAGCCAGTCTGGACCACCTAGGAAGATCCTATTTTAAAAAACAAAATAAAACAATACTGATGTGTATGAAACTCTGCCATTTACTTAGGTTTCTCTAGAGCACCCAAGATGCCCAATGGTAGAGAACAATCTGGGAAAGATAGCAAAGAAGGCAATGAATGCAGACCCTCTCATGTTTTGATTTATAGTCTGAATCCAGTTGCAGCTGGGACAGGAATTGGTAGCCGTGATGAGGAATTTCAGATGGACAGTCATCAGGGAACAGCAGCTGTGAGGGACAATGGGAACTGGCCTACTCCTTCCCTATTTTTCCGATGGGACCTGAGAGGTGAAAACAGAGCCACAGCCTCCCTAAATATGTCCTCTGCCCTTTACTTCTCTGTTTACTACCTTTGACTCACGGCATCTCAGTCCTCAAAGACTCAGGCAGGAGGGTAAAAGGAAGGTGCTTCTAAGGAATATATACATTTCAGTTCCTTTGGCATTTCATTTTTAACTTTTATAGGTTTTTAGCTTTATTTTAACAATAATTTGTGATCAAGGTTAAATTAAAGTTTATTTTATTTTTAGTGACATTTTCACAACTAATTTGAACTTAGGTCTCTCCTTGTAGAAATATTTACCAAGGAATAACATCAAATTGGATGGTATAAATGCCATGCCATTCAACTATGTAAATAGTAGCCAAGATGTTTAATTGAAAACAAAACATTGGTAAAATGTAAACATCATTTCTGTTCTAGTTGCTCTGAGTGCAGGCTTCAGTGGCACAAATGAACATGGTAACTGATGGTGGAAGGAAGAGTTTCTAACAGGGACCAATAATTCTACTGTGTTTAGAAACCTTTTGAGTAATTACTGAGCTCTTTAGTGCAGCTATCAAAACACATGCATTTGTTGTCTTAAAGACTGGCTGTTTGAGATTTCCTTCACAAGCACTCTTTAATATCAGCACAGCACAGATCAGAGATTTGGTTCCTTCTCTCATTAAAAGTTTCTTTACAAATTAGATAGTGTGTCGGTCAGGTTTTTTGTTTTGTTTTGTTTTTGTTTTTTGTCAGTTTGACACAAACTATAGTTATTTGGGAAGAGGGAAGAGTCAAGTGAGAAAATGTTTGCATAAGATTTGTCTGTAGGCAAGCTTGTGGGGCATTTTCTTTCTTTCGTTCTTTTTAAATTTTATTTATTTATTGTTTTCTTTTACAATATATCCCAACTGATCACACCTTCCCCTCTATCCACTCCTTCCCAGTCACCCCTTCTCTGTTTTGGAAGTCCCTTTCCCCCCCAGAAAAGAACAGATGTCCCAGAGACATCAACTGAATACAGCACAACAAAATACAGTGAAACCATGCACAAACCCTTACATCAAGTTTGGCCTACGCAACCCAGTAGGAGGAAAAGGATCCCAAGAGCAGGCAAAAGAGTCATAGACACTCACACTCCCAATTCAAGAGTCCCCACCAAGTCAACAACCATAACATATATGGAAAAGACCTAGCCTAGACCAATGCAGGCTCCACAATTGCCGCTTCAGTCCCTGTAAGCCCCTATGAGCTCTGGTTAGTTGATTCCTCAGCCTGTGCTCTTCTGGTGTCCTCGACCCCTCTGGCTCTCATAATTCCTTCTCCCTCTCTTCTGCAGGGTTCCCCAAGCTCCCAGGGGAGAGACCAGATGGAGGCCTACAATATGGCTTCTCTCTTCTAATGTTTGAATGTTTGGCTGTGGGTCTCTCTGAATTCTTTCCCATCAGCTGCCGGATGAAGTCTCTCTAATGAAGACTGGGCTAGGCACTGATCTATGCGTAGAACAACCTCATTAGGAATCATTTCATTGTGTGGATTGTGTTTTTGTTTTTTGCCAGTCATGTTTAGTTCTGGGCCATCTAGCCTCTAGTGGCAGCTTCATCTAGGCTGTGTCAGGCATGGTCTCCCTCTGGTGGGATGGATCTCAAATTAGATCAGTCATTTGTTGGCCACTCCCACAAGTTCTACACCACCATTGCCCTAGCAAATTCTGCAGGCAGGCTAGATTGTAGGGCGAAAGGTTTTGTGGCTGGGTTGGTGTCACAGTCTCACTACTGGAATCCTTGCCTGGTTAATGAAGATGGCCGGTTCAGGCTCCATATCCTCCATTACTAGGAGTCCTCACTAGGGTCACCTTCATAGATTCCAGGGAATTTTCATTAAATTAGGTTTCCACATTCCTCAAATGCCTTCCAATTCCATTTTTCTCTCCCAGTACTCTCTATTCCCATCCCAGGAAACCTGATCTCTCCTATTCCCATCCCTACCCACCCCCAGTCCACCCAGAGAATCTATTCATTTTGTGAGGACATTTTCTTGATTGATTTGAAAGGATCCAGCCCAGTGTGAACAGTGCCTTTCCTCAGGCAGGTGGTCCTGGATAGTATAAGAAAGCAGACTGAGAAAGCCATGATGAGCCAGTCAGTAAGCAGCGCTACTCCATTGCCTCTACATTAGTTCCTGTCTCCAGGTTCCTGCCCTGACTTCCCTATAAGATGAAACAAACCCTTTTCTCCCCAAGTTGCTTTTTGGTCATGGTGCTTTTATTATAACAGTAGAAACCCTAACTAAGACAAAGGGCTTTGTAGATTGCTTCATTTTCTGAGGCCACCTCAGAGTACACCTGGTTCCCTAAAGCTTCAAATGATGCTTATCTACTTAAGTATAGTTGAACTTCTGTATCTGTGGGTTCTGGTATGCACATATTCAACCAATTGTTGATTGAAAACAAGACAAAATTGTGTCTGCACTGAATATGTACTAATGTTTATTTCTTGTCATTATCCCTTAAACAATGTAGCATAACGATTATTTGCACAGCATTTCACTTGCAATAAGTAATGTAGAGATGATTTAAAGTATATGGGAATATAAATGCTGGTTATATGTAAGTATTAGTGCCTGTTATATAAGAACCTTGAATACCAGCAGATTTCCATTTCTTCAGGGGGTCCTAGAACCAGTGCTCCTGTGGACACTAAGAACCAACACATTAACTGGTATATAGATCTACCAGCATATTCAGAGCACAGGGCACATCTTTTTAAAAAATATTTTTATTAATTCTTTGATAATTTCATACAATTTAGTAACTCATCATCCTCTAACTCCTCTCTGATCCATGTCCACCACCCAAGTCTTCTCAACTAGGTTGTTTCCAGTTTCTAACTATTACAAATAAAGCTGCTATGAACATAGTTGAGGAGATGTCCTTGTGAGTTGGTAAGGAATCTTTTGGATATATGCCCAGGAGTGGTATGGCTCGGACTTGAGGTAGAGCTATTCCAAGTTTTCTAAGATATTGCCAGACTGATTTCCACAGTGGTTGTACAAGCTTGCACTACCACCAGCAATGGAGGAGTGTTTGTCTTTCTCCACAACCTCCCCAGCATGTGCTGTCATTTGAGTTTTTGATCTTAGCTATTCTGACAGGAATGAGATGGAATCTCAGCTCAGTCCCTCTCTTAAACTTTGCAAGTCCAGCTTGTGCTGTCCAACTACTTTTGGGTATGGAGCCTGGCCTAGAGTGTGATCAATCTATCAGGTATCATAATGTAAAAGAAAAGTATCTTGATCTCTCTTAGAAGCTGTCAAGTGCCAATAGCTTCTTGGCTGGTCTGGAACTTCATGGATACTGCTTCCCCTTCATGTTGGGATTTTGTCTGGCTTGAGCTACAGGTCTTGTACATTCTGTGCAATTGCTGGAGTTAATATGTGCAGATGCCTTGTTGGGTTCAGAAAATTGTTTCCTTGACATTACCTACCACCTCTGCCTCTTACAGTCTCTCTACCCCATCTTCTTCAAGAGCCTTAAGCCTTGTGGGGAGGAGTGTGTTATACCTTCCATTTAGGACTCAGCACTCCAGTGTCTCCTAGTCTCTGTGTGCTAGCCAGTGGTAGCTTTCTGTGGCAGCTGCCATTTACTTCGAGGTGAGGTTTCTCTGATAAGGTGCTTTTATTATAACAGTAGAAACCCTAACTGACCTATGGGTATGGTATGGGGTAAACTTGACAACTGTGATCTTGGAGGAATGATGCTCCAACAGTATCAGGAGATATTTGGGACTGTCTAGGCAGCAAACTGTTATTTTTTTCTTTTTGGAAGCTGCTCTTCTGTGTCTCCTATTCACTCAAATAATAACTTTATCCCTTTCTTATGTCTTTGATGGGGTTGAAGACATATATGATAGAAATTATTTAGCTTCAGAACTTTAGACACACCAAGATAGATAGATGGTTTTTTCTTCCTCAAGATTGCCTGATACAAATAGACTAAACATTATGTATGTACCTTTTATATATGTTTTTTTGATTGTTTCATATTTGTTCTTATTGTTTTTACTGTATGAGTTAAAAAATTTAGCCTTTTTATTAGACAAAAGGAGGGAAATGATGGGGTGGTGTTAAGCATTCTAAATGTTGATTGGTCCTGTTTGCTGTCTGTTACTTAATTGACTCTGATTGGATAAATAAATGCTGAGGCCTGGAGATTGGGCAAAGACAGAGAGAGGCAGGACTAAGGTGCACGGGCTTTTAAGAAGAGACACAGAGAATAATGGGAAGAAGAAGGCTGGAGAAGCCAGGAGCAAACAAGGAGGACACGCCATGGAGTAGATTAAAGAAGATCCTTTCACGTGCATGGAATATCAGCTTAGCGTGGAGAATAATGGTCCAAAGGGACATATCTATATATGGGGTTATATTAGAGTAATAGAATTATGAGCTAGCTTGGATGGGCTAGGATTGCACAACCTAGGCCTAGTCTTGTTAAGATCCATGTGGTGTCTGTGTGTATTCATTTATAATGGCGGGATAGGGTTTAACACCACTGAACCAATTAAATATAATATAAAACTGGGTAAATAGTTTAATTAGCTATTTTTTTCTACAGAGGAACATATAGTTACTCTAATTTTTGAAATGATTTGTTTTGGAGATAGGCACCCACAATTTTAGATCTATCAGCTATAGTAGTAGAGATAAAATTGTAACACTTTTTTACTGAAGCTTTGGTATAGGTGGAGGAATATTTCAATGTTTCCAACTAATTATGTAATTTATCTTTTGATTACATTTATGGGGGAGATTTTTTAAAACCATTTTTTATTAATTTATTTTTTCAAGGTACATCTCTATCAAAGTCCCCTCACTCCTTCCCTCCAGGTCACACCCTCCCTCTTCTTCATCTCCATCCTCTTTTTCTCCTTGGATGAAGGGAGCCACCACTAATCAATCCCTCTCAGTTCATCAGTCACATGAGGGCTAGAAGCTTCCTCTTCTACTAGGGTATGATATGAGGGTAATGTGTTCCACTAACAGGCAACAGGGTCCATGACTCTCTGCTGGGTGGAGTTTTTCGTAGGATAATTATGCTAGGTTCCTCTCTGTTAGGGTTTGTGTGTTGTAGGATGTACTACATGGTTAATATCCACTTATAAGTAAGTATATGCCATGTGTATCTTTTTGGGTCTGGGTTAACTCACTCAGGATGAGCTTTTCTAGTTACATCCATTTGGCAGCAAATTGCATGATTTCCTTGTTTCTGATAGCTGAGTAGTATTACATTGTGTATACATACCATAGTTTTTTTTTTTTAATCCATTCTTCAGTTGAAAGCCACCTTGGTTGTTTTTAGTTTCTAGCTATTACAAATAAAGTTGCTATGAACATAGTTGAACCAATGTCCCTGTGGTTTGGTGAGGAATCTTTTGGATATATGCCCAGGAGTGGTATGGCTGAGTTTTGAGGTAGAACTATTTCAAGTTTTCTGAGGTATTGTCAGATTGATTTTCAAAGTGGTTGTACAACTTTGCATTCCCACCAGCAATGGAGGAGTGTTCCCCTTTCTCCACCTCCTCATCAGCATGTGCTATTACTTGAGTTTTTGATCTTAGTCATTCTGATGGGTGTGCGATGGAGTCATCTTGAGTTGCATTTCTTTCATGATTAAGGATGTTGAGCATTTCAAGTGTCTCTGGACTATTAGAGATTCCTCTTTTGTGAATTCTCAGTTTAGTTCTGTACCTCATTTTTGATTGCATTATTTGGTTTCTTGGTGTTTATTTTCTTGAGTTCTTTATATACTTTGGATATTAGCCCTCTGTCAGATGTGGGGTTGGTGAGATCTTTTCCCAATGTGTAGACTCCCATTTTGTTCTAGTGACAGTGTCCTTTGCCTTACAGAAGCTTTTCAGATTCATAAGGTATGGGGGAGATTTTAATACATTCATACAAAAAATCATAGCTTGAAGAGAATTATAAATTACTTGGGAGAGGAAAAATCTGAAGCCAGACTCCTTGGTTTCATGAAGAAACTTTTAACTTGATAATTTTGTTACTTAGCTTTCTTATCAGTAAAAATTGTATAATCCTTAGTTCATTGAGTAAGAGTAACTAAGGTATTGTATTTAAAGTAATCAGAACAGTGCCTGACATGGTTAGTATGACATCAATGTTATTACTATTCATTTGTTAATAAATACTTATTACAAATTTTTAATATTTAGCATCTACTAACATATAGTATTTTTCCATATTATTATAATTACTTGTTAAGAGAAACTATTTTCCTTAAATATTCCTTAAGGACATAAATCTGATTGTAAATTCTTACTATCCCATTGACTATAGTGAAACTATGTCTTGAATATTTAAAAACTGAGGAAAATATCCATAGACATTACAAATTAAAAAATCTCTTTATGGCTGGGAGTGGTGGCACACCCCTTTAATCCCAGCACTTGGGAGATAGAGGCAGGTGGATCTCTGTGGGTTCAAAGTCAGCCTGGTCTACAGAGTGAGTTCCAGGGCAGGCAGGGCTGTTACAAAGAGAAACCCTGTCTTGAAAAACAAAACAAAACAAAAAAATCTTTTTATTATTTTTAAAATGTGTGTGAATATTTTTTCTTGCATGTATATCTGTACACCATGTCCATGTCTAGTGTCCTTGGAGACCAGAAAAAGGAATTGTATCCCTTGGGTCTGGAGTTATAGACAGTACTAAGCTGTCATGTGAACCTTGGGAATTCAACCTGGGTCCCCTGGAAGAGCAGCCAGTGCTCTTAACTGCCGAGCCATCTCTTTAACTCTGCAAAGTTCTTCGACAAGAATTTTATGTTTTTACTTTTATTGCAGCATTTGGATGTAGTGAGCAAATGTGTAATAAAATGTTATTTTGACCTTTAAAAATTGATCTTTATTTTATTCAAATGGTAAAAACATTATGGAGACAATTCCATGTTGAATTGCATTTTCACAACCATTCATTGAAATTTATGTTCAAATAACTCCTTTTCACATTTCCTGTTTTATGCAAAGAAAACTGAGCCAATAGAGGACTGGAATCATCAAGAATAAAAAATGAAACAGATTTGACTTAAACTTACTGGCATCTACTCGGGAGATATTCTTTTTAGTTGAGAGACTACTGAATCTTGCTGTCTAGCATACGAGTCAGAGTATGTTAGATTATGGTCTTGCTGTCTGTTATAGTCACATTTTGTTGTATGACTGGAGCTAGATAAGATCCAGGAACTATCTGGTGACCATACAGCAAAGGCACTGGTGCCAGACAATTCTGTATTTGTTTGTTTGTTTCCTCATTCAAAGTGTTGAATCTCTGAAACTCAAAGTGAACTTTATCAGAAATAGAAAATAATTTTGTAAATTAAAAGGGCTTCAAACAACAACAAATGAACTAACATATTTATATAATAATAAACTTGTGTGTGTGTGTGATTTTATTATTCAATTTCCTTTTTCATTTGTCTCTATCTGCATTAGGCAAGTCTACTAGGGAGAAGAATTGGCTAAAGGAACCAGATGCTCTCACCCCATTAAAAAACAAATGAACAAACAAGCAAACAAACACCCCACATGATTTAGGTCTGGGCTACCAGCCACTATCTTGGGGTTTTGAATGTTGAGCATACAGTAAGGGGAATGGTATGGCTGAAGGATGCATTTAAAGCATTAGCAGCTGCTGTGGAATTTAGGTGGCTAGTCTTGTCTGTCTGCACTTCTGGTTCTGACTGGATCTCAGACTCAAAGCCAGAATCTCCACCTAGTTCTCTAGCCTCCAGTCAGTTCTATAAGCCTCTATTTTTTTTTCCCTTAAGATAAGTAGCCTACCCTTAGAACTTCCATTGGAGAAACAAATTCCGAAGTCTGGGTAACAATGATTATACACTAGTTCATTGAACTATTAATACAGCCAATAGCAATCATCCTTTCAGCTGTTTGAAGCTTTGAGCTGTTGTGAAATCATATCACTGCCATGCCTCTGTAGGGTTTTTTACAGATACAACTTGTCCAAGCATAGTCTGGCCTGGTAGTCATCTGAGCAGTTGGTGATGGTGGGCAGGAAAACTTGGTGTCATTTTTTAGTACTTTTTGTTACTATTTCAGAATCAGAACACTGGAACTCTTGGAATGGAGTGGGGGAAGGTAAATGGACAGACATATAACTTGCTTTCAGTACATTGGTTTTCAGAAGTGAAAGGTCTGCAGTGACATTATTAGCTGAGATATTGTAGATAGTTTTACATGTAAGGGACAATTAACACATGTCCTGTGGGTCTGATTACTAGTGTTAAGGAAGTTCTGCTCTGTATAAACCTCCAAGCAAAACCTCCAGGAAAGTTAAAGGGCCCCACTCTACTATTAAAATGAGAAAGTAATGTACCCTTTTTTGATTGACTATAAACTTTGACTCCTGGGACTTTGTTTTCAAAGGTGAAAACAAACATGAAGCATAGAAGACAAGTTGTTTTCCTTACAAAATCCTTAAACTTGTAGTTGAAAATATTTATCAGAAAATTCATTAAAACAGAACCTTGATGTTGCTTAATGGTCACAGACAAAAAGAAATTAATAAGCCAATGTGGGTATTTTTCTTAACATACAGCACAAAAGGAAATCTGCATGTTTAGGCAATTGCCCAGAAGACCGATAAACCTGATTATTTGATACTGAAACGTGTAAGCATTTCACGAGAAGTTGTAATTATAAAAGATATTTAGGAGTAATTAAATAGTTGAAAGGGAATTTATGAGAAGTCTTGATTACTACATATCATAGATCCTTGAAATACAGAATTAATTAGGTGGCATTCATAGTTAAATGCAATGCTGACACTGTGGACTAATACCCAAACTCTCCATTACACGTGAAAGCTAAGTTGCAAATCCAATATTCAGCTCCCAGCTTCTTTACTAACCTAGTAGCTAGCCCTAGATTAGTTTCCTCAAATGTAAAGTAAAAAATGAGGACATCAGAAGTTCAAGCCTTCACCAGTTCAGAAGTTACAGTGTCCTAATGATAAATACATAATAACATTGATCTTTTGTATAGTTATGGTTCTCTCAGGACAGAGAAGGAGAACAGAAGTACATGTAGCATCAAATGCCAGGCACCTGGCCTCTGAATGAATCTGTGAATGCGGAAATCTCCTAGTTTAACCCTCCCAAGCCTTGACTGGCTGGTGGGAAACATTATTCCTCCAGCAACCATGCCTTAAGACAAAGAACTATTGCTATCACATCGTACAAAATTCCCAGTGTCAATAGAGAAAATTTCAGATTGAATACATGATTTCTGTCCCTGTCACAAGCAACCCACGGTGTTGGACAAATTCTTTAACCTCCTTGGGTATGCGAAGGAAGAAGAGGAAGTCCAGGCCTTCTAAATTTTTTCAGCTTTTAAAGTCTTTGATTCTAAGAAGCCAGATTTTGGGAATAGCAATCTAATTCATTTAGTAGTCTGCAGTTAAATTTTCATTCCTGCCTAACACAGTATCTCAAGTTATAAAGTAGAGATAGTTCTAAAATTTAGACTGAGTTTGAAAATTTAAAGTATCATGGGAGAATCTGGGAGTTTTTCTGGAAGAAAAGAAATAAAAGCGTTAGGCACACGGTCAGGCAAACTGTAAACTTTGTGGGAAGATAGGGAGATTAATACTTTTTTTTTTTTTTCTAACAAGGGCAAGGCTGTTGTTGTAAGAAAGAACTCAAAAGAGGCAGAGGAAGAAGTGAGGGAGGAAGAAGGAAATACTGTTAAGTGCGGCCCCTCCTGGTTGACGATCTTTGAAGTGATGCCAGACCCACAGCAAGGGGTTGTGGGACATAGGAAGTCAAGAGAAAAAACTAGATGGGGACCCTTTGTTCAGAGATTAATAGTTACACGTCAGAAGTGCTGTATCAGAGTGAAATGGCTTGTGCTCTCGGAGATATAATTTAGAGTAGCTAGTCAATTCCATAAATTCCAATTCCCAAGGTTTTTATAAAAGAATTCTTTCGTTTGTAAGCCCTCATCCCCAAAGATATTCTGTAATGAGAGGTCCTGCTTTAATTAGAAGTAGCAAGGCACTTCAGAAGAAGTCTATGTCTTCCTATTTAAAATGATCCAAAACAAACCTCTAATTTTCTATTTTGGGGCTTGGGGTGGGGTAGTGAGTGGATCAGCTGATAGTGGTTCGGGGAGCCTTTTCATAGTTCTACCACAACCATTCTGGAAGCTTGGTGCCATGTAGTAAATTCTGAAGGGCAAAAATGATTATTCGATTCTTAAGGAGTCCAGCCAAGGGTCAGAACTAAGACATTTTTAAAAATTGTATGGCAATTATATCTTTTTTAAAAAACATTTATTTATTTCTTCAAGTTACATCTCAATCATAGTCCCCTCCCTCATCCCTCTCTTGTCCCATCCTCCTCCCCTCTTCCCCCTCACCCTTTTTTTTTTTTAAATTTAAAGTGTATCTTTTTCCCCTGCCAACAGCTCCCCCTTTTAGTCTAATAAAAGGCTCTTTTTCTTATAACAGTAAATGCAATACAAAACAACTTAAAACTTTTAAAAGCAAAACTTCAGATCATTCGAGCAACATTAGGAGCCTATACTTAACATGTTGAGGCTGTCGCTCAAACAGGGTTTCCTTGAATGGGTTATCCAATCAGTAAATTCCAGGAAGAGAGGTTTTCTTTTGTTTCTTTTTAGAGAAAACCAACATTTCCCCTTGCATTTGGCAGCTTTCTTTGTGTGAAAGTGGTGCGGTCAAGTTTTTATTTGTGTAGCTTTCCTCAAACGTACAGCCGTGCAGCCGCTTGGATGATTAACAGGACTCACAGGAAACCTCCACCTCTGACTGTTTAATTTACCAGGACTTTTAGAAGTGAGGCTGATAAAATTCATAAATTTATCACATCTCTGGCAGTTGATGACACTCATCCAGTCCCTTTCTTAAACTCTCCATTTCTGTGCTGTTGCAAAGCCAAGTCACCGATGACAAAGCTATTGCAGGGTGATCAAGTCATAACTAACCTTTAAGTGTTTCCTTGAAGGTTAAGACCAGAGGATCTGAATAAAAAGTAGCAGGATCCTTGCTCTGATCTTTTCTGACATTTCCCAAATCCACGAGGCAGAGGGCATGGCACTAGGCTAGGGTATAAGCTGTTCTATACTCCTAGTTCTCACTTGGGAACTCTGCCTACTTAGGTTCTGAAGACATGGGACAGAATGCACACAGGTATATTGTGTAACCAATGTTTGATTTGCCTGTGGGTTTATTTTATATAAGTGTGTCAGGAACACTTCATCTGCAAAGAACACTTAAGAGCCCAGGTAGAATAAATAAACATATATCAAAATATTTGATATATTGAATTGAAATTTTCTGTTGTTTAATGGATTTTTAAAAATCTCATTCTTCTAGACCTTTCTAGTACAGTTGTACAATAGATTTAATATCCCTTTAGCTTTATGCAAATAATTAGAAGCCCATTTCATCTATGAGAAAGGATAATGTTATTTCCTTTCTTGTTGGTCAAAATTTCACCTGTAAAGCAATGTTTCATATATTGATAGAAAACGTGTTACAAAACGCACTGTGTGCTTCTTACAGTAGGGATAGTCAGTTGTCTTTGAGTAACCAAGCATCTAGTCTCTGTTAAGGCAGGTCAAGGAATGCTAGATTTAATAATTGCTAAGGGTACTTTGAGCACCTCTCAAATCAACAATGACAGAGGTAGCCTGATAGCAATTTATGAACCACAATCCTCTGGGGAAACATATTTCAAATGAGAACTTTGTCTAAACTGTGTATTGGCTCAGCTTGCTCAAATGTATGAAGTGTCAAAAAGTTTCTTTGACATTAGGCTTGTTATTGTCCTTTGATTTATGTACCTAAGCAAAATGTAGTAAATAATAAGATTGTTTGGGGGTTTGGTATGTTCAGGAAGTGATTAGAAACATTCACCAATGCTATTCATTTTATAAATTTTTTACTTTTCAAATTACAAAAAAAGTTTCCACACAGTGAATGAATTCACAGTAACAGAATTTTAAAATGACCATTAATGGAATACAGAAATAGCAATGAATTTTCTATGAAATACTCAGAAAACTCTGATCTAACTGTATAGTGTTCATATTTGAAGTATTTGTTCCTTGCCATGGATTCTGTGTAGCCAGCAGTTCACAGAATGTCCTGTTTACAACTGGAGGCACATTTGTGCAGGTAAATTTGACTTGTTAAAAATACAGCCATCAGGATCTCTGTGAGTTCAAAGCCAGCCTGGTCTACAAAGTGAGTCCAGAACAGCCAGGGATACACAGAGAAACCCTGTCTCAAAAAACCTAAAAAAAAAAAAGAAATACAGCCATCAACTCTTTATCTTTGTGGAAACTTCCAGATAGAAATCTAGAGAACTCTTCTTTTGAAAAACATCCTTAATAGCAATTGGTTGTTCAGTGCCAAATGGTCAGCCCCCCCCCCCAAACATACATACAGGAAGCATTATAAGAACTGGACAGGTTATATTTAAGAGTAAATGTGCATATACACACAGGCATGCAATAGCAAATGGTGACAAAAGAGGCCACGTATTTGAAAGTGGGTAGGGAGGGGTATATGGGAAGGTTTGGAGGGAGGAAAGGGACAGGAGAAATGTTGAAATTGAATTATAATCTCAAAAATAAAAAAGAAAAGTATCCTGAAAATTTCTGGGTATAGATAAAGCATTTGTATATGATTGAGAATGAAAAAAAAATATTTTTGATGATGGTGTCTTACAAAGGTATGAAATACATTAAAATGAAAACTAAAAGACAAGTCTTTTAAAAACAATTTTGCTGAGATATTTTGGTCTAGAATTTTACATTTTATTTCAATTTAAAGTTTCTTTTTGTTTTTCATTTTTTAAAAATAATTATTTAATCAGATTTTCATATTAGTTAGCTTTAGGCAGAATATATTTAAAAAAGCCTAAATATATGATTATTTGTTCACCAAGGAGTCCAAAAAAAGCACATTAAAATAAAAAAATTAAAAATAGGGTGCAAATAGAATTCACTTGCACATTATGGCAAAAGAAAATCCCACCAGAGGTAGATACATTTTAATGTAACAGCTTTTTAAATAAGGATGCTCTGCTTCTACTATATCCTTTTCTCAGTGTTAACTACTAAGCTGATGGACATCATAAAAAAAATCACAGATGAAAAAGAGCCAGGAAGTAAACTGATATCTAAACCAGCATTGTTAAGTTGTTAGTGAATCTGTTTCCTTGAAAACAGGATACAGTGAATCTGTGTATATTTAATGGAAAGTGGCTGTGCGTACTGAGACGCAGGAGAAAACGCTCCCCAATGGAGTCAGAATTTCTGATCTGTTATCCTGCAAATAAAGTCTGTTTCCGAGGCTGGCTAATATTCTTATGTAGCAACCTGAGCTATTGATAAGCTATCGGATTCCTCTCCGGAATCAGCTGTTCAGGAAGGATACAGAGAGGAGGGAGTGGGGTGTGTGTGTGGGAGCAGGCTCTGATAGTGGCTTTGTAGGAACACCATGATGAGAGAGGAGGGAGTATTGAGAAAGGAAGAATAAGACTTAATAGCAGGAAAGCAAGGTGGGGTGGGGGAAAAATCAAAAGAAACATACAGACATAGCAGGGAGATGCTAGCTAGATGGGGGGTGGTGGTGGCATCTCCATGGAATGGCATCATTGCAAATCCCTAGGCACTGTTGGATGGGGGATTCCTAATCAGAACTTCATAGGCTTTCCCGTCTATGAAGTTTTGGAGTTTATTGAAATTGTGCATATATTTTTTGTGAGTATATGTATATGCATTTTTTTTTAGGAGAAGGTATGCTTTTCTGTGATTTTATTTTTCAAAAGGGTTCAAATTCGATACATTGAAATAGCTACTCCTTTACTGGATTCATGTACATACGTTAAAAGTGGTGTCTAAAAAGAGTCATTGGGTGGTTGAGACTGACTGTAGGCAGTTCAAGAATATGGGCTTCTACCATTAAGTTGTGCACTCCGACAATGTTATCCACTCCTTTACACTTGAGAATGCTACTCATTCCAACACATGGGCTATCTGCACTAAATTGAGCCAGTGCTTTTCATACCAGATGGCCTGGGAGACTAGAGGAACAGTGTAGCAGAAGGGAAAGGGTTTGGAACCAGAAGTGCCTGGCATGATAATACTCCCCTATGAGTCTAGTACTCTGGAAGCAGAGCCAAGAGGAATGTTGAGTTTAAGTTCAGCCTGAACTGTACAGTGAGACACTGACTAAGAATCTAAGGGCTGAGTTTATAGCTCATTTGTAGAGTGCCTGGGTTCCAGTCCCGGCACTGGAAGAAAGATTGGATCTAGATATTTCTGGGACATAAATAGTGTCTGGAACTCTAATTAATGGTGTGAGTTTAAAGGAGTTGCATATTTCTTAACTATGGTTTCTCCTATGTAAGTCAGTTATGATTGCCTCAATCAGAGAGACAAAGGAGGGACCAAAGATAAGATCCATCTCCCTAAGGCTTGTCTCCAGTGTTCTGCTTCCCTCAAGTGGGATCTACCTGCTCCAATAATGCCATCATAAGAGTTCATGAAATAATCAGTCTACTGATTATGCTAGAACCCTCAGGTGCCAATCATTTTTCCATAATTGGATTCTATGGGGGTAGCCAAATCTTCAACAATGAACCTTTTTTGGGGGCAGTTCATACACAAACATTAATACTTCCTTTCAAAATGAAAATGATAATTCTTCGTGGGATGATTCTAGAGATGAACAGGATTGAAATACTAAATTCTATTTATGCTAAACATTCTCAACAGTTTTTGATTAATGTTTTATTCATTTTCATTATGTAGATAGGGAAATTGAGGCAGAGAAATGACAAAAAATGGCTCAAAGTTATGAATGTAATACATGGATCTGAATTGTGAACACTTGTCCTAGGGTTCCAGAGTCCATGGGATTGAGCAATGAGCCAGTTCCTGCTGCTGTTGTCAGAAACCACCATGTTCCTGAAGTGGAATGGCTGCGAAGGGTCTTGGTGCATTAAAGATGGACTTATTTTGGAATGATATATTACTGTTTTCTTTCTTCCCATGTTGAACATTATATATTCTGTTCAGGCCAGTTCTTCTCTCCTGAATTTTTCTTCTCACATGATGGATGATTTCTTGAGTTTTTGTGGTTGTGTAATTCTGGGGAGAAAGGGTGATAAGAGCCTTGAAGTGAGTTTCAGAAGAAAACTAGCATATCATCACATACCAAGTCATCTTCAGGAAACTCTGGGAGAAATTGTGTCTCCCTAGGTGGGCTTTTTTTTAAAAATCAGGATGAGATCCAATGTTGTGGAAATATTGTCTCAGAAAGCTAAGATCTGCTCTGCTCTATGTATCTTAATAAAACATTGTAGACAACTGTTTTTTGACTGTTTTGACTAGTAATGTCTTGTGGACATTTATACAGGTAGGTATTTTATTAGTTGAATTAATTTACTCATTATATTCAAAGAAGTTCCTTTTTTTCTTGTGGAATCAGAATATTCATCAATGTTTAAGTGTACTTAAATCCTAAACAATGATCAAATGTGAAATGGAAATTTCTCCTCTCATTTTTGTTCTTTTTAAGGTGCTGCTCATAAAAACAAGTCCAAATAATTTACCTCATTAAAATAAATTTCCAAGAGGTTATGGTGGAGCACAACTTTAATTTCCTTAGAGACAGATCAGCAGTTTGAGGCCAGCCTGGTCTACAGAACATTTACAAAACAGCCAGAGCTGCACAGAGAAACCATGTCTCCAAAAACAAAACAGAATTTGAGAAGATATATATTAAGGTTTAAATGATCTTTTTTCCCCCTGTAGGAGAGGATGATTCTCAAGAAGAGCCAGGACACATATGGAAAGTTTTAGCTTATCTTTAGTGCCTCAGACACCCATTCTGGGTCCGATGGGAAGGCCAGTGAACAGGATTAAGCCTCAGAGATAGGGTGTCAGTCATTATGAGAGATGTGTTAGAAAATTCTTTAATTCTTTTTCCTTTGGGTCACATACAAGAAACAACTTAGTAGCATTGCTGAGTACTATTAATAATGAGATGGGTAAAATTGTGTTCTCCCTGTGGCTCTACTTACAAATTAGCCATCCAACTTTTCTCTTAAATACTTCAAATGAATCTCCAGAGAGGAAAAAAGTAGGTTAATAGATCTCTGAAAGTACATTTCTATTCTTATGTTCTACACTAAAGGTGAATCCCCCAGTTCCTTGTATTGATCTAGTTCAACAGTGATCTGAATAATTTTATTTCTACTAAATGTCAGATCAAAAAGTCATTCACACTGATTTTTAAAATATTAAAAGGAATATGAGTTTCCCAGTGAATGGTGAAATGGACTACTTATTTCAGCTCACTCCCTTCCAGCATTTTTGGATTGTGCAAATGAGGCCCTCCTTTTTATTTTTCTTTTCCAAATGTAATTTTCTTCTTTAAATATCACCTTTTAATTTCAAGGAAATAACGGCATCCCACCATCTTTCAAAACTGTTGATGTCCACATCACAAAGGAAAAGGGTCTCAAAATTGGTATAAATGAGCTCTCAAACTTCTTGGAAAAATTGTACTAAGTACCCCAGGACATCCCAGTTGAAAACAGCATGAACCTCTGAAAAGCTGGAAGTGAACATTTTCACCTGCTACTGTCCTAGCATCTTTCTTCATTTTTCTTTTCTCCTTAGAAGCAATGTGCAGTCATGGGCTCCACAACTGGTTTTCCCTGGTGCCTGGTGGACCCTTAATTCCTCCCTGTCAGCACATCCCCACTCCACTCTTATAGTTTGGATAAGGACTGGATAAGCAGTTGAACTTGTGGGTACTTCTTCAAATGAAATCCAACCTCTCGACCTTTGGGGGTTTACCCATTCTTCCTTACTACCCTAAGAAGAGTTTGGAATGAATTTTCTCTTAATGGATTCTATTTGTGGGTGGAAGAGGCAATGCCACAGTGTTCAGAGTCATGAACATACTTCAAATAAGGGACAAGAGCTCTGAAGGAATGTGAGAATAGATGGGATCCTGAGGAAGGTGTGTCTGAATGGAGATATTGTATCTCACATCACAGAAGTCACCTCCTGACACTAGAATTCTGTTTGAGAGGTGATTTTAAAATAATGTAGCTGCTAAAAAAAATGAAGGCATTAGTGTGAGACACAGTAAAATGAACATTCAACATTTGAGAAGAATTGCCAAGTGTTGATCAGTTGGAAGCAAAGCAATAAATATGTTAAAAATAAAACTTGCAAAAACAACACCTTGATTTGGTAGGACTGAGATTTCTGTTGGTTTGGTCTACGGACTTTTTTTTTTTAAATTTTGTGAAATTATATTATTTGTGAGTCTGCTTCCAGGATTTCAAATGCTGTAGGAAAAGAAAAAGAACTATTTTGAAATGGTACAGTATCTTAAAAAAATTTTCATAGCTGGGTGTGGTGGTGCACACCTTTAATCCCAGTACTCAGGAGGCAGAGGCAGGCGGATCGCTGTGAATTTGAAGCCAGTCTTGTCTACAAAGCGAGTCCAGGACAGCCAGAGCTGTTACAGAGAGAAACCCTGTTTCAAAAACACCACCCCCTCCAAAAAAAAAAAAAATCTCATCCAGGCACAGTTGCTTACTATTAATGAAAATAAGTTGTTCCAACATTGTGTGTCTAGCTTTTTGTTTCCATACCAGAACCAGAGCACCCAGACTCCCCGAAACTTGTTTTTTCAAAGTCACCATCCTACTTCAGCTTGAGTTTTTTATTTACTAGGTAGTCAGACCCCAGAGGTGTGTGTAAACATGCTGTATTTTCATATAGTTATAGAAATAATTAATTAAACTGTTTACTTAGTATTTAGATTATCATTAATTGATTGGCGGCGTTAATCCTTAACTCGCCATTATAAATGAGCACACAGACACTGGAAGGATTTTAACAAGACTTGGCCTGGATTGAGCAATCTTAGTCCATCTAAGCTATCTCTTGATTCTATGTCCCAAATAAAACCCCATATATACATATGTCGCATTGGACTGTTATTCTCCACGCTAGGCCGATGTTCCAGGCCACATGGAGTGATGTTCTTTTCTCTATCCCATAGCATGTGTCCTCCTTCCTGTTCTTTGCTGCTTGTCTTCGAGGCTTCTTCTACCCATCTACTGGAGGCTTCTTCTTTTTTAAAAAAAAAAACATTTTACTTATTTTTTATTTCTTCAAGTTACATCTCAATCGCAATCCCCTCCTTACTCTCCCCTCCAATTCCACCCTCCCACCCTCTTCCCCCTCAACCCTCCATCCCCTCCGTTTTTTTTTTTTTTAAGTTTAAGGAATATCTTTTTCCCCCCAACAGCTCCCCCTTTCAGTCCAACAAATGGCTCTTTCTCTTATAACAATAAATACAATACAAAACAGCATAAATAATTAGGCCACAATTATGAGAGTTATAGGGCTCAGCATACATTTCCAATGTCCAGTCCATATGTATTCAGCACCTGACTTTAACATTCTACTATCTAACCATCTCCATGAGTTTAAAGTTCTACATCCAACTCAGCTTCCCAATTTTAAAAACATCTTTTTAGATCCAGAACACCTTCTTAATTCCTAAACAACTCAAAATTTAACTATGAGACTCTAGCTATCTAGTCTTCAACCACAAATCATGCAATTTGAAACCAAATGGATGGAGCGAGAAAAGCTCATCCTAAGTGATGAATGACGCAGTCCCAGAAAGATAAACATGGTTTTTACTCTCATATAAATGGATATTAACCGTATATCACAGGATAACTATCCTACAACCCACAACCCAAATAGATAGGAACCTAGCATATCTATCCTAGGAAAAATTTCACCCAGCAGTGAGTCATGGAATCTGCTGCAGGTTAGTGGAACACCATACCCTAGATGGTGTGCCATATCAAGCCCCAGTACAAGTGGAAGCTCTTGGCCCTCACATGACTGAAGAACTGAGGGAGTATGATATGTAAGGACCCACCTCATCTGAGGAGAAGGAGACTACTTAGTAGAGGAACAATGAGGGAGGGAGGGAGGGAGGGAGGGAGGGAGGGAAGGAGGGAAGGAGGGGAGGAGGGAGGAAACTATGTGCTAGAAGTAACTTGAGAAAACAAAATAATACCTTTTTTAAAGAAAAGAGTTAATAAGCTTAAAAATATAATACATATACAATATAAAAATTTCAAACTATAATTTACCAAAGATATACTTGCCTTACTGGCATTAAAGGAAAAATTGGAGGCTTCTTCTTGAGGTTGCTTCTGAATACTGGTGACTTCTTTCACCCAAGGCTTTCTGCTTCAGAAACCCTAGCCTTAATCCTGCCTACCTCTGTCTTTGCCCAATCTCAGGCCTTAGCATTTATTCAACCAATCAGAGAATGCCTCAGAAGGGGTGGTAACCAGATCTCAGCATTGAAATCAGCCCTTATTAGGCCTTCCCCCAACATATAGTTGTATGATAATGTTGGAAATGAAGATAATACCTTCAGGTTTGCAATGATGAGCACTTGCATTGTCTATCTTTGCTGATGAGATCTGTTTCTCCTCTAGGGAAAAAGGTGGTCCTCTTATTCTCATTCATCAAGAAGCAAATAATCCTATAGTAACACAACTTATACAATCAGTGAAGTTACCAAGAGGTGTAAGAGTAATTTTTATTTTTTCAGAAAGATTTGGGTCCACTTAGGAATGAAGATGAGATAGGCAGATAGCAGGAAAACTTGTTTATAAAAAGAAATATGGCTAATTAAGCTATTTAACCTGTATTTAGATTGTTGTTAATTTGTTTGGCAGCCTTTAATCCTTATTCCACCATTATAAATGAGCACACAGACACCATGTGGATTTTACCAAGCCTAGGCCTGAGTTGAGGAATCTTGGCACATCTAAGCTAGCTCTTAATTCTATTACCCAAATATGACCCCATATATACATACATCCCCTTGGACTGTCATTCTCCACAATATGCCAATGTTCCTGGCCATGTGGAATGAGGTTCTTTTTTCTAACCCATGGTGTGTGCCTCCTTCCTGCTGCTCCTGGCTGGAATGCCTGCACCCTCTGTCTACAGTGCAGACTTCCTGTTCTAATCTCAGGAAATCCCACCTTTCTCTGTCTTTGCCCAATCTCAGGCCTCAGCATTTTATTTAACCAATCAGAGTCAATGTAAGTAACAGACAGCAAGCAGGATCAAGTAATTAACATTTAGAATGCTTAACATTACCCCAACACTTGTTTTAGATGCATGGCACTGAAGAGTAGCACTCCAAGAGAGCAGGTGATATTTAAGACACAGATAAAGAGTGGGACCCAGACTACAGCTGAACAGAGAGAACTTACTAAAGGTAGAGTTGGGGAGATGATTCAGACTGTGGGAAATTTTATTATTACACATACTTATTAATCTCTATCTTTCTCTTAAGGGGGATTGGATACACTTGCCAGTTGCAGTGTGATTTGTCATGCCTTCTTGCATGCAGTGTATTTTTAGCTCATTAAGGTTAGGCTTGCCTATGTGACTTGATTGTTTCTGAGAAATATGAGAGAGGTTTGATTCGCCACATCAGAGCAGAGACTTGGAAAGCATGTCTGATTTCTGTCCTCTTCAGGCCTGTGGAGAATGTCTCAGTTGACAGTATCTTCTTGAGTGTGGGTTCCAGAATGATGTGACCCAACCCAGAGTAGAGCTAAAATCCATTAAAAAACCCCATACAATGTGAACGAGGAATACACATTTACTACTGAATCTATGAAGAGTTTGATTATCTGTAGCACAGCTGGTCAGCAGTACAAGAGAGGAGTACATCTTATGCAAATATTGGAACAGTAAAACACATGTTTGAGAGGGGAAAGAAAAACAAATTTAAACTAGACAAAAGCATTTTGAAGGAAAGAAAAAGAAAAAGAAATGTGGGCAGTTTAAATGGCTTGCTTTATAAACTTGGCAACCTGAGTTCAATCCCTGGAACCTATGTAAAGTTGGAAGGAGAGAGCTGATGCCATGGAGTTGCCCTGTGTGGTGGTTTGAGAAGGGATGGCCTCCATAGCCACATATATTTGAATACATGACTAGTAGAGAGTGACTCTACTTGAAAGGGACTGGGAGGTGTGGCTTCTCATGACGGAAGTGTGTCACAAGGGGTAGGCTTTGGGGTTCCAAAAGCCCACACCAATCCTAGTGTTTCTCTCTTCCAATTGCTTATGGATATGGATGTAGAACTCTCAAATACCATGTCTGCCTGTGTCCTTCCTGCCACGACAATAATGGACTAACCTTCTGAAACTGTAAACAAGCCTCCAGTTAAATTATTTTTTTTCTAAGAGTTGCTGTGGTCCTGGTGTCTCTTCATAGCAATAGAACCTTTACTAAGACATCTTCTGATGTCCACATGCATGCTATAGAATGTGTTGCCCCCAATAATAATAAAAAACTCAAGTTAAAAAAAAAGAGGTTGGGCCACATTACGGGTGCCTTATTCTACTAGCAGTGGGATAATACCGAAGAGTTTAAGCACAGACTAAAATAACAAAGGGAGGGTTCACAAGATGGCACCAACCATAGAGCAGTGCATCTGAGTAGTAGGTGAATGAGATTAGTCACTGTGGAGTGAATGTGAGGTCCCCTAGCCAACTGTGAAACACAGACGGTGTCTGAATTCTCACAGCGAACACTGAGACTGGTCACCAGGTGAAACAGCTCACTCAGTTCCCGGGAACACTCCCCTGAGATCAGCCAGCTCGGTCACCGGTCTGGAGAGGAGCTCTGGCTAGAGCAGATCTAGCCCAGGAGAGGATCCAGCCCATGGCTCCAGCCACAGATCAGTGGCCCCACCTGTCTGCCTGATATCCAGCCTGAACTCGGACCTGTACCCCAAGAAGGAAAAACAGCCACACCACAAGAGCAAAGGTAAGTGAGATTTTTTTTTTCCCGGAGTTTCCAACATGGAGGTTTAGTGTGCACTGTAGATGAGAGGCAGAGACCTAATCCAGTCACAGCAAAGCAATTAGGAGCCAAGACTGACTGAAAACAGAGCCCGGGACTGTGTGTTCTCCACAAATACTGGGGCGGGTGGGTCACTCACCCTAGCACCCAAGCATCTGAGGCAGTCAGCAACAGGCACACTGAGGTTGGCACCCATCTTGGGTGGAGCTCCCTGCCTGCATGGTCAGCCTAGCTGTGGAGCCACAACGACTGTGTCAGTGAGAGGAGAACACAGGCTCAATCACAGCTCTACCTGCCTTTCTGAGGAGATCTGCCAGCTCCCAGGTCCTCAGAGGACAGCCCTCTCCCCACTCCAATCACCTCTATATTGGTTGAATTGGGTCACAAGCAGTTGAGGAGAGTGGCAGCCAATCACCTCTCCCAGAGCCAGTCTATTACAGGAACCTGCCCACCATCTGGAGGTAAACACCAGGATCTCAGGATCAGCCAACCCCCAGGGCAGGGAGTTTTCCTGAGCACCACGGTTAGCTGACAAAAGAAACAAACAGACAACACCAGGGTCAATCAGATGACAAAAGTTCAGCACAAGAACATGGTAAAAAAAAAACCAAAACAATAGGATGTCTCCAGATTCTAGCAAAAATGCTACAGACAACTCTGGACATCCTAACACGATTGAAACAAAGGAAAATGACCTTAACCCTACACTTATATTAATAATAGAAGGCCTAAGGGAGGAAATCAAATACCTCAGAGAGCAATAACAAAGTACTGCAAAGGAGGTGATGGAAATGAATAAAGCACTTAAAGGAATGGAAGACCTGACAAGGGAAGTTGAAGCAATGAAGAAAATCCAATCCGAGACATCCATAGAACTGGAAAACATTAAGAAAAGAAAAGGAACTACAGATGCTAGCATCACCAACAGAATACAAGAGATGGAAGAAAGAATTTCAGGCTCAGAGGATAAAATTGAAGAAATTGATACATCTCTCAAAGAAAATGTCAAATCTAAAAAAGTCCTGACACAAAACCTTCAGGAAATCAAGGACACAATGAAAAGACAAAATCTCAGAATAATAGGAATAGAAGAAAGAGAAGAGTCTCACCTCCATGGACCAGAAAAGATCTTCAACAAAATCATTGAAGAGAATTTCCCAAACCTACAAAAAGAGATGCCTATAACTGTACAAGAAGCTTACAGAACTCCAGATAGATTAGACCAGAAAAGAAAATCTTCCCACCACATAATAATCAAAACACTAAATGTACAGAACAAAGAAAGAATATTAAAAGCTGCTACAGAAAAGGGTCAAGTAACATATAATGGCAAACCTATAAGAATCACACCTGACTTTTCTTCAGAGACTCTAAAAGCCAGAAGGGCCTGGCAGATGTCTTGCAGTCTCTACAAAACCACAAATTCCAGGCCAGACTACTATTTCCTGCAAAATTGTCAGTCAACATAGATGGAGAAAACAAGATATTCCATGACAAAGCTAAATTCAAACAATATCTATACACAAATCCAGCTCTACAGAAGATGTTGGAAGGAAAACTCCAACCCAAGAGGTTAACTACACACAAGAAAACACAGGAAGCAAATAGCATGCCTGCAGCAAAACCAAAAGAAGAGAAGCTCACTCACACACTATTTCCACCAACATCAAGATGGCAGGAAGTAACAATCACTGGTCATTAATATCTCTCAACATCAATGGACTCAATTCCCCAATAAAAAGGCACAGGCTAGCAGAATGGATGCGAAAACAGAATCCCACATTCTGCTGCTTACAAGAAACACACCTCAGCAAAAAAGATAGGCATTATCTCCAAGTAAAGGGCTGGAAAAAGATATATCAAGCAAATGGACCCAAGAAAAAAGCTGGAGTGGCAATTCTAGTATGCAACAAATCGATCTTTCAACCAACATTAATCAAAAGAGATGGGGAAGGACACTACATACTCATCAAAGGAAAAATCCACCAAAATTAAATCTCAATACTGAACATCTATGCCCCAAATGTAAGACCACCCACATTCATTTAAGAAACAATACTGAAGCTCAAATCCCACATTGAACCTCACACATTAATAGTGGGAGACTTCAACACACCATTCTCACCACTGGACAGATCAATGATGCAGAAACCAAACAGAGAAATAATGAACCTCACAGATGTCATGAATCAAATGGACCTAAATGATATCTACGGAACATTTCACCCCAAAAAAAAGAATGCACTTTCTTCTTGGCACCTCATGGAACCTTCTCCAAAATTGACCATATAATCGGTCACAAAGCAAGCCTCAACAGATATAGGAAAAATTGAAATTACCCCTTGTAACTTGTCAGACCATCATGGAATAAAGCTAGACTTCAACAATAACAAAAACAACAGAGAGCCTTCCAAAACATGGAAACTGAACAATTCTCTCCTCAATGACCTCTGGGTCAGGGAAGAAATAAAAAAAGAAATTAACGTCTTCTTAGAACTCAATGAAAATGAAGGCAAAACATACCCAAACTTATGGGACACATTGAAAGCAGTGCTAAGAGGAAAGTTTATAGCACTAAGTTCCTTCAAAAAGAAACTGGAGAGTTCCCATATTAGACATCTAAAAGCACACCTGAAAGAGCTAGAACAAAAAGAAGCAAACACTCCCAAGAGGAGCAGACGAGAGCAAATTATCAAACTCAGGGCTGAAATCAACAACTTAGAAACAAAAAGAACAACACAAAGAATCAACAAAACCAAGAGTTGGTTCTTTGAAAAAAATCAACAAAATAGACAATCCCTTATCTAAACTAACTAAAAGGCAGAAGGAAAATACCCAAATCAACAAAATCAGAAATGAAAAGGGGGAAATAACAACAGACATTGAAGAAATCCAAAGAATCGTTAGGTCCTACTTCAAAAACTTGCACTCCACAAAATTGGAAAATCTAAATGAAACGGATGATTTTCTTGATAGATTCCACCTACCAAGTTTAAATCAAGAACAGGTAAACAAATTAAACAGTCCTATAACCCTTAAGGAAATAGAATAAGTCATTAGAAGTCTTCCAACCAAGAAAAGCCCAGGCCCAGATGGTTTCAGCACAGAATTCTACCAGACATTCAAAGAAGAGCTAACACCAATATTCTTCAAACTCTTCCATAACATATAAACAGAAGGAATACTGCCAAACACATTTTATGAGGCCACAATCACCCTGATACCTAAACCTCACAAAGGCCCAACGGAGAAAGAAAATTTCAGACCAATTTCCCTTATGAACATGGATGCAAAGATACTTAATAAAATCCTTGCAAACCGGATCCAAGATCACATCAAAAGTATCATACACCATGATCAAGTAGGCTTTATCCCAGGGATGCAGGGGTGGTTCAACATTAGAAAATCCATCAATGTAATCCACCACATAAACAAGCTGAAAGAGAAGAACCACATGATCATCTCATTGGATGCAGAAAAAACTTTTAACAAAATAGAGCACCCCTTCATGTTAAAAGTCTTAGAGAGATCAGGCATACAAGGACCATACTTAAACATAATAAAGGCAATTTACAACAAGCCAATAGCCAGCATCAAACTAAATGGAGAGAAACTTAAAGCATTTCCTCTAAAATTAGGGACAAGGCAAGGCTGCCCACTCTCTCCATATCTCTTCAACATAGTACTTGAAATTTTAGCTAGAGCAATAAGACAACTAAAAGAGATCAAGGGGATACAAATTGGAAAGGAAGAAGTCAAAGTATCCCTATTTGCAGATGATATGATAGTATACATAAGTGACCGCAAAGATTCCACCAGAGAACTCCTACAGCTGATAAACTCCTTCAGCAAGGTGGCCGGATACAAAATCTATTCAAAAAAATCAGTAGCCCTACTTTACACAAAAGATAAATGGGCTGAGAAAGAAATAAGGGAATCAACACCCTTCACAATAGCCACAAATAATATAAAATACCTGGGGGTAACTCTAACCAAGCAAGTGAAAGACCTTTATGATAAGAACTTCAAGTCCCTGAAGAAATAAATTGAAGAAGATATCAGAAGATGGAAAGATCTCCCTTGCTTATGGATAGGTAGTATCAACATAATAAAAATGGCCATCTTACCAAAGGCAATATATAGATTCAATGTGATTCCTATCCAAATACCAACTCAATTTTTTACAGATCTGGAAAAAACAATTCTCAACTTCACATGGAATAACAAAAGACCCAGAATAGCTAAATCAATCATGTACAATAACAGAACATCTGGAGGTATCACCATCCCGGATTTCAAGCTGTACTACAGGGAAATAGTAATAAAAACAGCATGGTACTGGTATAGAAACAGACCAGTTGACCAATAGAATCGAATCAAAGACCAAGAAATAAACCCACACACCTACAGTCACTTAATTTTTGACAAAGAAGCTAAAAACATACAATGGAAAAAGGAAAGCATCTTCAATAAATGGTACTGGTCTAACTGGATGTCAACATGTAGAAGAATGCAAGTAGATCCATATTTATCACCCTGTAGAAAACTTAAGTCTAAGTGGATCAAGGACCTCAACATAAATCCAGACACACTAACATTAATAGAAGAGAAAGTGGGGAAAAGCCTTGAACTCATTGGCACTGGTAGCAACTTCCTGAATAGAACATCAATAGCTCAGGCACTAAAACAAACAATCAATAAATGGGACCTTATAAAATTGAAAAGCTTCTGTAAGGCAAAGGACACTGTCCTTAGAACAAAATGGCAGCCTACAGACTGGGAAAGGATCTTCACCAACTCAACATCTGACAGAGAGCTAATATGCAAAATCTATAAAGAACTGAAGACATTAAACACCAAAAAAAAAAAAAAATCAAACAACCCCATCAATAAATGGGGTACAGAGCTAAACCGAAAATTCACAGAAGAGGAATCTCTAAAGGCTGAGAGGAATTTGAGGAAATGTTCAACATCTTTGGTCATCAGGGAAATGCAACTTAAAACAACTCTGAGATTCCATCTCACACTTGTCAGAATGGCTAAGATCAAAAACTCAATTGATAGCACATGCTGGCAAGGGTGTGGAGAAAGGGGAACACTCCCCCATTGCTGGTGGGACTGCAAACTTGTGCAACCAATTTGGAAATCAATCTGGAGATATCTTAGAAAATTGGGAATAAATCTACCTCAAGACCCAGCCATACCCCTCTTGGGCATATATCCAAAAGATTCGAAATGAAACCACAAGGACATTGCCTCAACAATGTTCATAGCAGCTTTATTTGTTATAGCCAGAAACTGGAAGCAACCCAGATGTCCTTCAACTGAAGAATGGATAAAAAAACTGTGGTACATTTATACAATGGAATACTATACAGCTATCAGAAATGAGGAAACCATGCAATTCGAAACCAAATGGATGGAGCTAGAAAAGCTCATCCTAAGTGAGCTGATGCAGTCCCAGAAAGATAAACATGGTATGTATTCCCTTATAAATGGATATTAACCATACATCAGAGGATAACTATCCTACAACCCACACACCCAAATAGATAGGAACCTAGCATATCTATCCTAGGAAATATTTTACCCACCAGTGAATCATGGAATCTGCTGAAGGCTAGTGGAACACCATACCCTAGATGGTGTGCCTTATCAAGCTCCAGTACAAGTGGAAGCTCTTGGCCCTCACATGATGCAAGATCTGAGGGAGTATGATATGTGAGGTCCCACCTCATCTGAGGAGAAGGAGAGTACCAAGTAGAGGAACAAGGAAGGAGGGAGGGAGGGAGGGAAGAAGGGAGGAAGGGAAGGAGGAAAGAGGGGCCAGGAGGGGAGGAGGGATGAAACTATGTTCTAGAAGTAAATAATACTTTTTAAAGAAAAGAGTTAATAAGCTAAAAAATATAATAAAAATACAATATAAAAATTTCAAACTATAATTTACCAAAGGTGTACTTGCCTTACTGGCATTAAAGGAAAATGGCCTTAATTTCAGATTAGAATGTTAGACTGTAGGTGGCCACATAGATTACACAAACTTGATAGCAGCTTAAAAGTTTTTTGTTTTAGTTTTTTTTTGTAGATGTTTAGGATATTTTCATGGTTTGGCATTAAAAAGCAGGTAACAGGTTTAAAATACTGTAAATAAATTAAAGGTTACTGCTGTTCAACCTGGTTTTCTGAACCTCCAGGAGTTGAAAAAACTTGGAGCTAAGGTAAAATACATGAAATGCGTGGTGTTAGCCCATGCCTTTAACTCCAGCAGAGACAGGAGGATCACTATAGAGTTAGTTGTCTCTCAATCTCAACACACTAGAGACAGAAACAAGCAGATCTCAGAGCCCAAGTTCAGACTGACACAAAACAAGCTCTAAATAGAGAAAAACTTTGATCCAGGGGTGGTGGAGCACATCTTTAATCCCATCAGTTGTGAACCATATGTCTTTGATCCCAATACTTAGAATGCAGAGAAAGGCACATAGGATTTGGAAGGATTTAAGTTTAAAAGCTACTTACAAAAGGCAGGCTGAAATTGAAACAAATTGTCCTTTGATATCTCAGAATATGCACACTAAAGGTTTGTTTAGCTCCAAAATATCAAAATAATTTCTTCTTTAATCCGAATTGAAAGATAATATTTTATATATTGTCAAAAAACCAAATTTGTTCCAGGAAAAATATTACCTGACCCCCCCCCAAAAAAAAGGTAATTGTTCCAGAGTTAGGATAGGGCAGGGGTCTGTTCTTATCTTTCCAGGAGATTTAAAGCATCCATCCAAGGACTCCAGGGACAACTGGACAACTGAAACCTCAGAAAAAAACAGATCAGACACCAAAGAAGATAAGTAGCCCAGATGATCCAGCCTTGCAGACTTCCTCAATAGCTGTTTCCTCAAAAGTCTACAACCACAACACCTCAAAATCTCTAAGATTGTTCAGCTCCACAGACTGCTCCAGCCAGAACTCCAGTAAAGTTCTGAAGTTCAGCTTCTGTCTAAGAACTTCTTAGGACATTTAAATAGTTGAGCACAAAAGGACTGAACATCAAATCATTCTATTATCATTTTTAACCATTTTTCCATTCTTATTTGGGCCCCAAAGAGGTTTACTATGTCCCAAATCAGCAGGAGGTCATTTTAAGAGAGCGACATCCCATCCCCAGAAGGTGGGGAGGGTGTCCCCCACCCTCGCCTTTGGTCATTTGATGGATAATAGAAAATCTTGTTATTTAAGGGAAGAGACTACAAGCTGTTAATTGGTCTTGTTAAATGGGTTTTGGAGGTTAGACTTAGGGACTTCTCTTTTTCTTTTCTGTATCCTTCTTTCTCTCCTATGTAGGAGTGAACAGACTTGAGAAAAAATGGGACATAGACATAATATAGGAAAGATCAAGAAAAAAGGACAGATTATTGAATATGCCCTTATACCTTTGTATATTAATACAAAATTAATATTATGTTTTGCTAAATTGGTATTGAACTTTTTATATTAATGCAAAATTAAGATTGTATTGGGCTACATCATTATTGATCTTTGCATATTGATACAAAACTAAGATCATATTTGTCCACATTGGTATTGATCTTTGTATATTATACGAAATTAAGGGTAATGCTTTTTAAAGGTATTGTACCTAGTAATGCTTAAAAATGCAATGTGAAGTTTTGGCCTTTTGCTACCAACTGTCATAAACTGTTTAGGATAATTAAGAAATGCAAACTAATAGTCATGCAAGCTTGTCTTTTGTTAGTTACTATGACAGTCTATCACAGTTATTTTCTAAGCTAATCAGAAATCAAGTGGCTAAGAGACAAGCAACATTTGCTTATCTAAATATAAGAGATAGATAGGGCCTCTTCAAAAACCTCAAGAGATCTGCAGAATATGGCATTCAAAGATGTTTTCTTAACTCAAGATTTTTTGATATCGAGACATGTCAGCTCCTGACAGCACCCCCTATTCTACTCCAAGTAGAAGATGAGCATTGAAGAATCTCCAGTGGGAGATGATTGAATTAGTGGCAAGCCTATCTCTTGGCAAGAAAATCCCCTTGCTTCAACTGTAGACAGAATGCTGTCCAAAAAGGACAAAACCTGGAAGCAGGTAAGTCGACAGCCTAGCTCTGCCAAGACAGGGTAGGCAAGTCCTTCATAATTCCTGTTCTACAATCAATGTCTGTCAGAGAAACAGGGCCAAATGGCTGAAGATTGATGCTGTAATGTATGGAGATAAAATGGGAACTGTCCAGGCAGCCACTGGTATGCCATTTCTTAGTTTTGGAAGCTGTGGACCCTGCACTTCCTATACAACCATATATATATGTCCCTCTCAGGTCTCTGAGGTGGTTGAAGAATAGATAGCTAGAGTCTCATAGTTAAATTTTGAGTTGTTTAGGAATCAAAGGGTGTTCTGGATCTAAGAAGATGTTTTAAAAATTGTAATGCAAGTTAGTATGAAAGCTGAGTTAGATACAGATCTTTAAACTCATGGAGATGGTTAGATAATAGAATGTTAAAGTCAGGTGTCAAACACATATGGACTGGACATTAGGAATGTATGCTAAGCCATATAACTCTCATAATTGTGGCCTATTTATTTCTGTTGTTTTGTATTTTATTTATTCTTATAAGAGAAAGAACCATTTTTTTGGACTGAAACGGGGAGTTGTTGGGGGGAAAAAGATATACCTTAAACTTCAAAAAAAAAAAAAAAAAGGAAAAAGGAGGGGGGGTGAGGGGGAGGGGGGGGGGGGGGGGGACTGGAGGGGGGAGTAGGTAGGGAATTGTGATTGAGATGTAATTTGAAGGAATAAAAAATAAATTATAAAAATGAAAAAAAAAAGGGAGAATTCTATTTTTTTTTCAGTAGTAGTGTTAGGAAGAGGTGAAAAGTAAATAAAACAGCAGGTAATCTAAAAGTATTCCTGATGAAAAAAATAAGTATTTTATTGGAAGAAGGCAGAATATTCACACATAAAAGTGCCAAGAAAAAAATCTAATTGACAAAACAATTTTTGTTTTAAAAGAGATCTTATGTTATAGTTCAGGGTGGTCCCAAACTCACAATCCTCTTGACTTAGCACCTCAAGTGCTGGAATTAAAGGTGAATGCTACCACACATTGCTCAAAACATAAAAAACCCAGTGATGTTATGTTACATTAAAAAAAAAAAAAAAACAACTTGTCATGGCCATGATGAATGGCACAAATATTGCTGTAAGCTGAGAAGCTGAGCAAGCTGCTGTGATTGGTTGGATTCTTTCCATGTGAGTTAGTCTAGTAACTGTGTCAATCACATTAGGTTGAAGCCAATGAAACCCTCATGATTCAAACTTGTTGTTTTTCTTTGAACATATATTTCAAGCAATGTGCAACCTTTTCCTTTGGTCTGAAGCTACATTATTAACAGTTATCTCATGGTGAGGTAGATCATTTGGATTCACGATGTGAAAGAAAAGCATACAAGGCACATTGCATGTGTAGATTTCTTGCTAGTCTGTGTCACGTGCCAAATGTATAAAATCCCAACAGGAATGGTTTTTCTACATACTTATACAGGGATGGAACTTGGCACTAAGCAGGAGCATGTGCTATATAGCAATATGAAGTTTATCTCCTTCTCCATCAATTCATCTGCTTTGAGTACACTCCCATCCTCTTCATATTTAAGTAGGACAATTATCTCCCATGGTTTCTGAGAAGCTGAGCTTCTCAGAGTTTTCCAAGATACTCAGTTATTTGATAGATTAGTTCAGTGAGGGCAGACGGCAGCACCTCAATGACAACAACACATGGTCGAGAAAAGCATCAGAATGTTCCAGTCCTCACCTGTGTTCTAACTCGAGTCTCTCTCATTTCTAGGTTCCAATAGAGTTTTCTGTGTGTTTCCTGTAGTATTTAATTCATGGTTGTGTGCCTCAGAGCTCATAAAACCAGCACACCTGACTGCCCTGCAAGCCTCCTGATTTGTAAGCAACAACACACTTTATGAACTGGGATTATCCCTGCACACTACATTCACTTGAAAGGGGAGTATCCTTTCAAACAGTGATAGCTACAGAAATTCAATCTTGTTTGCTTAGGAGGAAATGAGGGACTTGCATTGTAGGGGTGGACTCGTATGATCTCTGGGATCTCTCAGATCGATGAAAGAATGCTTTAGGAGATGACTGGGACTGTTTCAGCCAAAGTTTCTTTTTATTCTTTCTTTCTTTCTTTCTTTCTTTCTTTCTTTCTTTCTTTCTTTCTTTCTTTCTTTCTTTCTTTCTTTCATTTCTTTTTTCTTTCTTTTCTTTCGAGCACATTCCAAAATCCATGATTATGTTTTGATAAAAAAAAATTCCTTTCTCCACAAGTTCTCAGATCCTATTCGTTGGCTCTGCCCTCAGTTGTAGAACTGATGTCAGGTTGTTATGTGGCTTGGTTCTTGGTGGTATGTTTTCAATTTGAGTCAATTTGATGAGAGAAAAATTACTAAAAAGTGGGAATGAACTGTGAGGTGAATAGAGTTTTCCTATCAAAGTGGAGGTATTTTTAAAAGCATTTATTATTTCAAACTAAAACATTTATAGAAAGTTGTGAGTGTGAAGCATATGATTACCAGTTGTGGCTTTGCTACACTTGGATGTTCAAGTTCATATGAAATATTCACCTGGTTAGCAAGCAGTTTGTTCAGGGAAAAATTTGATGGCCAAACTGTGTTAATTTAGAACAACAGTTTACCTAGGAGAATCAGGCAGTTAGGATGGTAAGCATTGCCAGTGACTGAAACATAATTTTAGATTTTAGACCAAAATACTTCTGTTCTTTCCTTTTTTTTTTTTTCAAGACAAGGTTTCTCTGTGAAGCCTTGGTTGTCCTGGACTCACTTTGTAGACTAGGCTGGCCTTGAACTCACAAAGATCCTCCTCCCACTACTTCTCAAGTGCTGGGATTAAAGGCATGTGCCACCACCACCTGGCTAATACTTCTGTTCTTAAGAAAACAGAAGTTAAAAGCTATATATCTATGTCCAACCCCTGTGTGTGTGTGTGTGTGTGTGTGTGTGTGTGTGTGTGTGTGTGTGTACACATATTTAGCTTTTAAATTCTGTTGTCTATTGGATTGAGAAAGCCATTTCCAATAGGTTCTGAGGTAATACAGTTGATTTTTTTTCTATCATGAAGACAATGAATATTGGTTTTGGCAGATTTGTTTCATAGTAAAAGAATAATTAGCAAATAGATGGAAAAGTTGAGTTTTGACCAAGTATTAAAAAGATGTTTTATGGCTAAGTCTACTTTATGAGAAAAGTTGGTTTTGTGTGATAGTCTCTGGAAATTTGTTTGGAACTATTAAATACTGATCATGTAATCTTTGGTGTTTCCAGGGAAATATTTTCAATCACATTGGGTAGTATTAATTTTTGTTGGAGTTCTTAGCAAATTCACAATATTTTCTTTAATTACATGCCACAGAGTTCATGCTATAACTATGCATTTGGTATATTGTTCAAAAGGAAGCAGGCAGCAAATAGTATTTGTAGCATGTAATCCTAGACACAAAGACATTTATATGTGCGAATGTGTGGGAGAATAATGTCTGGAGGCTGTTAATTCTAGAAATGGGATTTGAGTAATCATTATTTTCTGTATATTGTTTAAAAACAGATTTTCTTTCATTATTGTGAAAGATGTCCTATATTTGAGAGGAAACACATGTATAGTTTAAAATATGATAATTACATCCTGTACACTACCTAAAAATAATAAATATTTATTGCTCTATAGTAGGAGGCAAACCTTCTTCTGGCCCTACTTCCCTCAGGAAGGTAATTATTTGTGTGAATTTTGTGCTCATCACTTCTTCTTTTCCTGTATAGTTTAGATATCAGTGAATTTGTTTATCACTAAAATAATATTTTATTTTGTTTTTGAATTTTAAATAAATGTGACCATGATGGATATATTCTTCTGTAGCCATAATGTATATATTCTGACTTTCTGACTTTCTTTATTAAGCTTGCTTTGTTTGAGAGACTCATTCATGTCAACTATAACCTTTGAATTGTAAGTAGAAAATATTTTAGTAAATAAAGCACTGAATTGACAGTCTATTTAAAGTGAACACATCAAATGTAATTTAAAAATAGACTTAGATTTACTGAAGGAGTGCTGAAATAGCCATACTTTTGTTAACTGAAGTATTTATTCATTCTAATATGTCTACGTGTAAATGGGTATCTAGCTGCCTTCAGAATGTGATTTTTAGGCACCATGACCACATACTGAAACAGAGGAATTTCTGTCTGCCAGTCAGCCCTTGTGTCTGAAATGTAATCACTTTACAATTTTTTTTTAAAGTTGAGAAGATTAAGCACTATGTTCAAAAAGAAAAGATATGTGATTGGCCAAAATCATAAACAATTTCAGTTTAGGGAATGATTTAGTGCTTGGAAAGCTAAGAATAGATTTTGAAAGGCAGAGGAAAGAGACAGCTATGGAGCTTGAGAAGCTTTCAGTGCAAAACTGAAATGAATGGAGAAAGAAGATGTATTACACACATGCAACGAGATACTATTTAGCCTTAAAAATAATGAAATTCAGTCCTCTGTAACACCATGTATGGAAATGGAAGACGTTGTTAAGTGAAAAAAAAGTGGGCATAGAGACAAAAGCTGTGTAATTCCATTACTATGTGGGATCCAAACAAGTTGAACTAGTAGCAGCAGAGAGCAAAGGGTTTGTTTGCCTAGTACTGGGAGTCAAGATTGTAGGGATGTTGGCCAAAGGGCACAAAATTTCAATTAGATAGAAGAAATAAGTTCAAGAGATTTATTGTACAATGTAGTGTCCAAAGTTAATACGTGTTTTTACATTTGAAAATTTCAAAGAGGGATGAGGACATAAGCTCAGCATAGAGACAACATACCGGCAAGGTCCTGGGTTCAATTCCCAGTGCTACAAAGAAATTTGCTAATAGACTGTAATTATTCTCCTTACAAATTGAAAACAAATATGTGAGGTAATGTGTATATTTAGTGCCTTGATTTTGATAATCAGTTTTGCATATACATTTAAAAACATCAAGCTACAGATATTTAATTGTAATTTTTGTATTAAGGAAAAGACTGGGCATTCTTTTGGCTACTGAGGATGGAGTAAGAAGTGAATATTCAATACCCAGATTTGTGTGCAATACAGGGAAATGAGATAAGAGAGCAAACGTTTATCTGTAACATGATCTTGTCCACTCGCAGTCATAAGCCCTTAAAAAGCATTTCCTTCCTTATTTATTTTGTGCATACACACATAGGTGTGTGTGTGTGTGTGTGTGTGTGTGTGTGTGTGTGTGTGTGTGTGTAGGACAGAGCACACCATATGGGAATTGTTTTTCTCCTTCCACTGTATGGGTCTTGTGGACTGAACTCAGGTCATCAGTCTTAATGGCAAGTGTCACAAACCCAGTGTACCAACTTGCAGGTCCAAGTAACAAACACACTTTGAGTTCTCACTGCATTAGGTTCTATGCTATGTGTTTGTCATTCAAACTTCAGTGATGAATCCCCTGCTTTTACAAAAACTCTCCATTCAGTGGAGAAGGAAGCCACACCAGTGATCTTCTAATCACATCCCAGTGAGGCAGCACAATGGAAAACTGAGACTAGAGGGAATTGTCAATGAGAGTCGACACTTTCCCTGAGTGACACCTGGAAGACCAATATGGCAGCCAACTCTTGTCAGAGGGAATGTGTCTACAGTTGCATGGGGACATGGTTGTGCAGCAATTCAGATGACTGACAGTGTTATAGTCCACTCTCCAACAGAAAGGTGCTGAAACTTGACTTTGTTACCCACTTGCACAAAGTCATGCTGTACTATCCTTTGCAGAATATAGTATCATTTGAGCTTAGCCTCAGTATATTAAAATATCTCCCTGTAACACATTTTCCTCATTTGCAAAAAGAGATACAGCCCAGATCATTCAAACTCTGCTGTTTATTCTTTCCATAGAAATCTTGGTGAATGAAAATTTATTCTTAGAAGTAATATATCACTATAGTTAAGAATTATAGAATTTGTATATAGTGTTTATACTCAAGGGCCCTATACAAATTATAATTTGTTTTGATTTTTTTTTTTTTTTGCCCAAGCTAGCTTCAAATGTCCCATATAGTAGAGTCCCGACTCTACCTTTCAAGTGTCAGGCTTGTAGGTATGTACCACCATGACCAATTAGCACAGTCTCACAGTACTTTGAGGTTTTATCTATTGCAGTAAAGTAAAAATATAATAGAATAATTATTTCAATAAAATATATTTGTTTAAAAACATGCTGATTTTGGAAGCAGCAAAGTAAAAAAATCCATAAAAATTGTAAAAATAAAATAGACTTATTACCTAGACATAGATAGAACTTCTGTGTAACACAATTAAATTTCACTTAGGAAATAATTACTGGCTTTTATTTTAGGCATTGTGGAGGATATCTTACTTTCCATGCGATATCTCTACTTTCTTCTGTAGCTGTTTGAGTACTGTATTTTTGCAAACTTTGCACTCAAGGATCACAGAATAGGAAATTTCCCATCTCCACTTCCCCACTCCCTAACCTCCAATAGTAATCATTTTCTTTTGTGTATAGGAAAGCCATAAAAAACTTACTAGCCTTGAAAGTAGTAAGTAGTGGTGACTCCAGGCAGATTTAACTATAAATACTGCAACCTATATTCACTCCAAAAACTGGTATTACATTAGTGGATTTTCTTGTGATACTCTTTTTCCTTCCTGCCCAGGATTAATGTTATCAATATAGAATTTCCCATACTCTAGAGAAAAGACCTGTGAGGTATCATTACTTATGTTTTAGAACCTACTGTCCCTCCCCCAACTTCCCTGGCATTGCTCACTAAGGAAAGGCTATTGAGTTGCAGCAAGATTTCACTAAAAAATCTCTCCCTGCTTCTCTCCTGGTCTTCTATAGAACATATTGATTGTAGGAAATAAATAGAAACATACATCCAAAGAGGAAAAAAAAATCTGAGTGGTAGCATGTAATCTCAGCTGAGGGCTGCTAAGTGAGTTGTGTGCTCAAACATCTGACAGAACCTTTGGTCAGGTGATCAGCAACTGCCTCCTTACTTAAGACAAGAGAGTAGTATTTTTTTTCTCCTTTTCCCTTATAAGAAGAAAAATGGGAAGTGCCAATAAACCTCTCCAACTAGGTGTTTTAAACAATATATAATATATTACATATATTGGTTTTCTTGTTTTTGAGACAGGATCTAATGTAACTTAAGCTGACCTTAAACTCCTGATTTTTCTGTCTCTTAATGCTAGAATTGCAGGAGTGCATTACCATACCCAGCTACCTATAAAGTTTTATTGGGACACAGTCATACCAGTTTGCTTCCATACTCTCTGTGGATGTTGTCTGTGTTTGCATTTAGAGTAAGATGGCAGAATTGAGTCATTTCAATATAGAATATGTTCTTTCAAAGCTTAAGATATTTCTGTTGAGCCCGTACAGGAGGAATATTGTGGATCCTTGAAATTAGAGTATAATCGAAGGTTTGGAGAATCAGCTCAAACTAGTTAACCACATAAATGATGTAAAACAAAGGCCAACTCACTGGCCCCAAATGAACATTTTTTTTGGAGGTATGCCAGGTTTAAGACAGGGTTTCTCTGTGTAGCCCTGGCTATCCTGGAACTCTTTATACAGAACAGGCTGGCCTGGATTCCAGAGATCCATCTGCCTCTGAGTGCTGGGAATAAAGGTTTGTGTCAACATGCTTGGCTGTGTGGTGGTGCACGCCTTTAATCCCAGCATTTAGGAGGCAGAGGCAGAGGCAGGTGGATCTCTGAGAGTTCAAGGCCAGCCTGGTCTACAAAGTGAGTTCCAGGACAGCCAGGGCTTTTACACAGAGAAACCCTGTCTAGAGCTCCCCCCACTAAAAAACTACTTCTTAATTAAAAAAAAAAAAAGTGAAAAATTCTAGCTTTCCAGTATTGTTCCAAAGAGTTGTATATCAGTTGTAGAAGGCACTCATTCTACTGGACATTTCTGGAAACAAATATTTTATAATGGTTTATGATGTTGAAATAATTATTGCCATTTTATGGATTTCACATACTTCCATTGGAAGAACATTTAGGAAGTATACCCCAATTGTCCAACTCTCCAGGTGCCATTCCCTGCTCTGAAATAACTTTAGTTTAATTACATAAGTGGTCTTTGTGCCAACAACTTGTAGAGAAGGATTGTGGAGAGTCTTGAAGGTAAAAGTGCAGTTTGGCGGGGGACACATTAAAGCACAGAGCCATCAGCCTGGGAATGGAAGGTAAGTTACGTGCACGTTCGTTGTTGGTTTTTCTGTAGAGCGGATCATTGTAGTATTTAGACTGAATCTGGATGGTATTCTTCCCTTCCCAATCGTGCAAAGCTTTGTGACTTTTAGAGAAGAACCTGCTGATTCATTCAGACTTTTCTTTTTTCTTTCCCTTTGCTTCTGGATTGTCTGCCCAGTGAGAAGGAAGTTACTAGTAGGCACAATATCTTGAGATTTAAAAAGAAAATCATAGCCGCATTGCCTGATCCTCCCTGGATTTTCTTTTTTTTTTAATTGAAAAAAAGTTTTTATTTTGTGAGGTTCACATCATGTACCCTGTTCCCCCCCATCTCCCGCCTCCCCCCAGATCCACCGTCCACCTTTGCAATCTGTCCCAGCATAAAAAATAGCAGCTCACCTCCCTGGATTTTCTTATATTTTTGGTTGTGAGCCTAGCCTTTAATGGCTGAGCCATCTCTCCAGCCCCTCCTTGGATTTTCTAACTTTACCTTTTTAAGGAAGTGGAGCAAAGGACAGCACCAATACACATATGCTGTAGGGAAGAGTCTAGAATCGTCTAATGGAAATTAAAGTCATTTGTTTGTTAAAGACCAGGATTGGCCTTTGTAGCCACTAAAAGTGGTGAGTCTCAAAGTTCACAGGTGGCAGCTTCCTGACTTGGCCATTTAAGAGGCTGTATAATAAATAATGTCTTGATGAATAGCTCTCTGATAGCTTACAAGTCAGCTATGCATCCAAGGTTATTGCACATGACATATCCTCTAAAAAACAATTTCACTCATGAATTCTTCAACAAATCACTTATGTAACTCCTAGAAATTAGGAGACCATGATTTTGACCCCCACTCCCCATGAGTGAACCTTTCTGTCCAAGCTAGCACATGCTTACTGTTAGCTAATACCTCTATAAGTTTACATTTAGAAGTACAGGAACATTAAGAAAAATCCAACAGCAAGAACACAAAGATATATTAGAATTAAAAAGGGACAATGTCTTCTGGCTGAGGATATTGGGTAGTAAAGGAGAAATATCTTTAAAAAAAGAACACAAAGAAAAATAAAAGGAAAGAAAAAGAAAATAGAAAGGTTAATAGTCAGTAGACACACCCCAAGAATGTTCTTCAGATGGATTTCTGAGGAGTCTGTCAGATGAGGATAGTTTAGAGCAGTGGTGCACAATCTGTGAGTCTTGACTCCCTGGGGGTCCAATGACCCTTTCACAGGGGTCACCTAACACCATTAGAAAACACAAATACTTATGTTATGATTCATAACAGTAGAAAAATCACAGGTATGAAGTAGCAACAAAAAAAATTTTATGGTTGGAGGTCACCATAACATGAGGAACTGTATTAAAGGGTTGGAGCAATTGGAAGTTGAGAACCACTGGTCTAGTTGTTTACAATAAAGCCCCACATTTTGATGGTGTTTTCTGGTCCATAAACAGCTCTGGATGCTTATTTCACATGCATTTCATAACAAACTTATGAGAAAATCCAGGTGAGGAACATTTTTCCCTTTCCAGAAAAGGAAGCTCAAGAAGAATTCAGCAGTTGACATAAAGGTGGTGGCATTTGATGCCTCAGCTCTGGTCTCCTGATTCCCAGCCAATGTTTGACAGTGACCTTTCACATTCTTATGCTACACGTCAGCTGGTAAAACTGAAACATAAACAATTGAGATCATGGAATTGCTTTTGTATAAGTTAAACTGCTCCTCTTTTAAGTATTGTTATTCATTCATATACCATAACTTTAATTTTGTTAAAACATATTGCAATGTATTAAATGATAAAAGCACGTGACTGGTAAAATCGAAAGCTGATCATCTGTACAGGGCTTCCAACTTTTTCTTTTGTGAAAGTTTTCAGGTCTTCAGAATCCAAAATTATAGAAACCACCTGAAGGAGTGATGGATTGTCATAGATTAAGATAGCGTTTTGGGGACTGGCTCCAGAAATTAGAGAAATTATTAGTGTTCATTGAATAAAGGAGGAGAGGGTTGTTATATATTTGGTGAAATGCAGATCATTTCAGGAACTATCAGAAAAAATTCTAAATTCACGATGATTGTAGAAGAAGTCAGGAAATTGAGAGGAAATAGAGGTGCCAAGGGGGATTTGGAAAGGAGAAAGAAAGAGGTGGAAATAATGTAAGTGCAGTACTCACGTACGAAATGCACCAAAAGATAAACAATTAATTAAAAGAAGTCTAAATTAAATCTCACACGTGTATCCTTTCCCTACCTAGTCATTCCTGGGCAATGATTTTGGGAAGCAATAATGTCTCTGAAATCTAGGCAATTCCTGAAGTGGCCTGAACTAGCCACATGATTTTCAACCTTTCTAAAAGGAAAAAAAATGTAGCTTGATTATATGAGAACAAACTACACGGCAGACATTACCATCAGAAGTTAAATGCTATTTATGTACAAAACATTGCTTTTGACTGGATATTATTCATGTACCCCCTAATACATTTTAACCTTTTAAAAAGTAATTAAGCCAAAGTGAGACATCATGTGCTATCATAACCATGTGTGTTTTCTCTTACAGTTCAGCTTTCACTCAGTTTTAATTCTCCTACGGTATAATTTGGCAGTATGTGAAACCAATTGATTCCTTTATTTTCTTTCTAATTTCCAGCTACAGATCCCTAGAGACACACTACTTTACTCCCTCCTCCCCAGTACCAGTTTTTTTTTCTTCTTCTTAGAAATGAATGGACCAGAGCAGAACTTATTTTAACAGTTTGGATAATGGCGTGATTCAGTCAATCGCCACAATGAGAGGTGATCTCGAAGACTTGAAATAAGTCAAATCCAGCTTCTTCCCTTCACTTATGGGCAGAGTGAGACTTCCACTAACATAGTTAAACGATGTGGGCTGAATGCACTGAAACCAGAGCTTTCCTCTGCACACCATTCACAAAATACAACTGATTGTAATTAATTCATGATTAGTTCATTTCAGCTAATATGAACCTAAGCTTCTGCTGAGTGATGTAATATTTCAGAAGTGGGACTGTGCTGTGGAATTTATTGGACTTCCTGAAATCACTGGTGTAATTGTTTTTGCTGTTCGCATATTAGGCAGAGCCTCCAGGGAGAAAAGCTGATTCTTCTCATATAATACTCTCTCCCCAAAGTTTGAAAGTCTGTCATCTTTCTCAATATATTCACTTCGTTAAATAGTTTACAGCTTGCAAGAGGGTCACAAAGTTTGAGTAACAAAATGACTGTCCTGACAGATTTAGACAATAAAACCACCAGATTGTTATATAAATGTTTTTCTCAGAGGCTGTTTCTAGAACACATACTAAATGCAAATATTGAAACACCTGCATTCCAAGCACAAGTCTTTTAACAGATGTTAATCCCCGTGCATTTAGATCACATGAGTGTAACTTACCCCCTTTAGACCATCTTGGAAAAGTACCAGTTACCTTACTTCAGCCTGAAAAAAGAAACTTCAGCTCTTTTATATTATATATTCAGTTTTTATGTTGGATAGTAGGAATAATTAAGAAAAGAAGCAAAAAAAAAGTCAATCTGAAATGCAGGTGAAGTCTTTATGTCTTATCAGAAGTGACACTGTAAGATGTCTGTGTGCAGCATAGAAAATTTGCAAAGACTGATAAAGTTACAACAATATTTTCCTCCTTTCGTACTCCTAAAAGTCGAAAGCTTTCATATAGATCATTGCTAACTGGGGATCCACTGAAGACAAATTAATTCCCTCCATATTTCTCAGGCCTGATGCACATCCTGGCTCATGGTTAAAACCTGCCTCAAAGCCCTTGGTTATTTCTTAGTTGAGATGCTTCCAAGAGAACTTTATTGCTCTTCTATCATCTCCCAACTTTCCCAGGTATGAATCATTCTTATATGTGTTTAATATATGTTTAATAATAACAGAAATGATCACTTGGGTGCCAAACCCTGCTGGGGGTAGTATAATACATAATCTCATTGAAACTTTTTAAAATTACATTTTACTTATTTTTCATGCACGCATGTGTATACGTGCGTGTGTGTTCACATATAAGTGTAGATATGCATGCATCACAGAGTGCAAATAGAGGTAAAAGGCATTTTGTGGGAGTTTGTTCTCTCCTTCCTGGATGTGGGTCCTGAGGATTGAAATCAAGCTGCCAGAGTTGGTGGCAGAAGCCTTTCCTCATTGACTCACCTTGTCGACTCCACTAACTCACCTATGTCCCCCAGAGCAGATGTGCAGTTTATTCTTCGTGTGAGTCCCCTAGCAATTGGAGAGGAAGCTGTCTCTGACTTTGTTACCTGCCTTCGGATCCCTTTCGCCTAGCTGGTTTGCCTTGTCTGGCCTCAGTGGGAGGGGAAGTGCTTAGTCCTGCTAGGACTTGATGTACCAGGGTGGGTTGGTACCCTGCTTCCTTGGGGGAGGGGCATGTGAGTGTGGGACTAGGATGGGAGAAGGGAGAGGCCTGCAATCAGGCTGTAAAGTGATTAAATAAATAATTAATGGAACAACAACAACAAAAAAAGTAGGGTTCCCTTTCTATACTTACTGGCAAGATAACCCAGCAAGCCCTCATGACTTAGCTGACTCTCACAGCAAGAATGTGGCAAAGCTCAAACTTTAACCTTGTTCGCAGACCTATGTTTTCTACTAGGCTCAAATACTTCTTATGATCTGTGAAACAAAGTCACACAGAGCACCTTTCCATTGGCTTGTTGAAACTAATTTTGCTCTTTCTTTCTTAAGATAGGGGAGAGGGGATGTAGCAAGGGAGCTGGAAGGAGTGGAGGGAGGGGAAACTGGTTGGGTTGTATTGTATGAAAGAAGAATCTATTTTCAAAAAAATATAAATATTCACTCAGGCTTTCATATATTTAGATGCACACGCTGGTCCCAATCTTTACTTCTGCACCAGAAGCAAGGGTGGAATGCCTTGCAAGGAGCATATGCATTGGTGCTCCTCAGTGGTATGGACTTGTTGGTTGCTTGATTCATTACTGAAGTTTGTCTTCTCCCTCCACACCCATCTTCATGTTTCAAGACTCCGTTTATTAAGAAACTTCTGATAAAAACAGAGTTAGCCAGGCATGGTGGCGCACGCCTTTAATCCCAGCACTTGGGAGACAGAGGCAGAAGGATCTCTGTGAGTTCAAGGCCAACCTGGTCTACAAAGTGAGTCCAGGACATCCAGGGCTACACAGAGAATCCCCGCATCAAAAACAAACAAACAAACAAACAAACAAAAACAAACGATAAAAAATAGAGTCAGTTTTCTCTCATGAGAGTCTCTTGCATCCCCTATAGGAATTATATCAACACTTGTCCCCAATACACCATGATTAAATTTCAGTCAGTTAAGCCTTGATTTGGCTGTAGAACCTGGGCATGTTGTAGCTATGAGGGTACATTCAGATTCTTGTTGTAGAAACCCTGCTTCCTTGCTCACCATAGTATGACAAGTTGAAAATTGTGGCCAATTATTTTTAATTTTCTAACCAAAGGCATACTTCCTAATTTTTGACTTTTTCATTCCTTTGTATAAAATTTCTCAGTATCATACCATAGTATTGAGTACTAAAACAAAATCTATCCTATAGGGTTTCTATATTAAAGAACTTAGCTTCTCCTTGAAAATACTGCCTCGGATGGACCATGGGAAACAAGAAAGTATATATTAGATGTAAATATTGTCTTTTTAAAAATTTTTTTTCTTTATTTTTTATTTCTTCAAGTTACATCTCAATCGCAGTCCCCTCCCTATTCCCCCCTCCAGTCCCACCCTCCTACCCTCAACCCCCCATCCTCTTCCCTTTTTTTTTTAAGTTTAAGGTATATCCCCCTACAGTTTCCCCTTTCGGTCCAACAAATGGCTCTTTCTCTTATAATAATAAATACAATACAAAACAACAGAGGTAATTAGGCCATAGTTATGAGGGTTATATGGCTTAGCGTACATTCCCAATGGTAAATATTATCTTGAGAGAGGCTAAAATTACAATGAAAGAGCAAAGACAGCAGAGATTCCTCTAAACAGTAGGCACTATTTAGTAGAAGACTGAAAATGGCAGGTCTTAAAAATTTGACTGGGGGAAGGAGTAATATTTAAATGGATGTAAAGAGATTAGGTTATTTTGGGGAGGCAATTGTTTATAAGTGTTTTTTCTTTCCAAGACAGGGTTTCTCTGTGTAGCCCTGGCTGTCCTAGATTCACTTTGTGGACCACGCTAGCCTTGAATTTACAGAGATCTGCCTGCCTCTGCCTCTGGAGTGCTGGGATTAAAGGTGTGCACCACCACACCTGGTTTCAAACTCTCTTCTCAAAGACATCTGTATAGCCAACTGGTTTGGAAGATAGAGATAATGGCCCCTGCCACACCCCAGGGAAAGAAAGTCGTGACTAGAATTCATGATTAAAGCATTGACTCTCCTAATCTCTGGCTTCTGTCCTATAACATGACCTATTGCATATGCAAATGGCATTAGTATTGTTTATGTTGCTTGATATTGATTCTCACCTTCCACCTTGTTGAGGGAGAGTCTCTTTTGTTGTTTCTGTGGAGGTGTAATGTAGTCCAGGTGAGCAGGCCTGTGAGCCTCCTGGCAATTTTCCTGTCTCTGAGAATCATCTTGCCACAGGAGTACTGGGATTACAGATGTGAGCTATGACATCTGGCTTTTTGTGAGTTCTCAATGGAACACAGGTCATCAGGCTCATGTGGCAAGTGCTTTTACTTGCTGAGCCAACTTACTATCCCTCTAGAATGGCTTTCTTTTCTTCTTAGGAAAAAAAAAACCTTCATAGCATGTAATAGCTATACAAAGGAAGGAGTTTCATTATGACATTTCTACATATGTGTAGAACATATTTGGTCATATTCACTCCTATTACTGTTAGTTCTATTTTACTCTGGCTTTAATTGGCTGTTTTCTTATTTCTTAATGCAGAAGTTGAGATAGTTGATTTAGGGATTTCCCTATTCTAATATGGGTATTTGATTTAATGTTATGTATTTACTTCCACATACTGCTTAAGTATATTTCATGGACCTTAACACACACACACACACACACACACACACACACACACACACACACGTATGCCTTTGTATATATTCTGTTTTAATCAATACAATATAATTAAAATTTACTTTTTCATTTTTTCTTTTATCCATGGATTATTTAAAAGTGTATTGTAGGGGATCCAAGATGGCGGCGGCCGGCGCAGACGTATTTTGATTTCGGGGTCAACAATCACAAGGCGGCAAGTGTTCCAGGTTGCTGTAAAAAGGGCACTACCCCTTCCACATCTCACCCAGCTACACAGGGACCACGGAAGATGCCTGGGCAGGACGCCCCTTCCAAATCTCGGACATGCTAGGAAGCCTCTGGACCCGGGAATCGGGATAACCCATCCCCCCCCAAAAGGAGAAATCCTGGTAAGTTCCAACCTAATACCCAGCCGGCAGATTCAGAAACCACGCACAGATAATCCCCACCCTGCTGGGCACTCCCAGGTCTCACACAGACTATCCCATCCAATTATCTAGTGAAAGGTTGCAACCCTTGGAAGTGAGCAGGAGATCCCCTGCAAAGTGCCTTCAGACCACAGATCGCAGTCTGTGACTTCACTGGCCAGTTTCCAAGCCACAGGAGCAGCAAGGCTACTGCAGCTGAACTGCAGACTTACCCGCTACAGGAACCAACCCTGGGAAAACTGTGAGATATTTGAAACAGTCGTATATCAGTCTTATGTACTAGTACAGGCCCTTCTGGCGGGCAATCAGAGCTTACTTGTAAACAGCACTGCTGAATTAATTAGGTCCCCACCTGGGAGGCGGGACTGAATGACTCACCTTATAGAGGTGGAGTAAGGCAACTCGAATCCTACACCACAGTGCCCCCTTTGGACCCAAGTCCAGAAGACAGCAAATTCCACATGACCAGAGGCCCCAGACAATAAAAAAACAAAACAAAACAAAACAAAACAAAAAAACAGAGCGAAATGTCTCCAACAAAAGAAAACAACGCTATTCCGTCCAGCCCAAACCACCTCACCACAACGGAAACACATGAAAACGATGACAATTCTACAGTATGGAAAGTGATAAAGTCCCTTCAAGAAGAACTTAAAACTATGAAGGAATTCAAAGAAGCCACAATCTTACAAGTCAAAACAACGGATAACATCATTAAAGAGCTCCAAGCCAAGGTGACCCAGCTTGAACAGGAAAAGGATAAAGCAATGAAAGATCTCCAGACAAAAACAAGCAAACTGGAGAAGGAAATGTACAAAACGAACACTACCATTCAAGACATGAAAATAGAAATGGAAACAATAAAGAAAACACAGTCAGAGTTAAAAGAGGAAATGGAGAATCAAGAGAAGAGAACAGGAACTATGGATGTGAGTATGAAAAATAGAATGCAAGAGATGGAAGACAGGATCTCAGGCATGGAAGATTCGATGGAAGAAATCAGTACAACATCCAAAGAAAATGAGAAAGCTAAAAAATCTCTCACCCACAACATCCAATAAATCAAGGACTCAATGAAAAGACGGAACCTAAGAATTATAGGCATAGAGGAAAGAGAAGACTCCCGACTCCATGGTCCAGGAAATATCTTCAACAAAATCATAGAAGAAAACTTCCCAAACCTAAAGAAAGAGATGCCAGTAAAAATCCAAGAGGCTTACAGAACACCAAACAGATTAGATCAGAAAAGAAACTCCTCTTGCCACATAATAATAGAAACTCCAAATGTAGAGAACAAAGAAAGGATATTAATAGCTGTAAGAGAAAAATGCCAAGTCACATACAATGGCAGACCCATCAGAATCACACCTGACTTCTCCTCAGAAACTTTAAAAGCTAGAAGGGCCTGGACAGATGTCCTACAAGCCCTGAGAGAACATAGGTGCCCAGCCAGACTACTATATCCAGCAAAACTCTCTATCAACATAGAAGGAGAAAACAAGATATTCCATGACAAAATCAAATGCAAACAATATCTCCTCACAAACCCAGCCCTACAGAAGATACTAGAAGGAAAATTCCAACCCAGAGAAGATAACTACACCCTAGAAAACAGAGGAAATAGAAACCTTCACAGCAACTAAACAAAAGAGAAACACAAGACAGCCAGCTAAACCAAAATAATGGGAAATAACAACCCCTGGTCAGTAATATCCATCAACATCAATGGACTCAAATCAATAAAAAGACACAGACTTACAGACAGGATCTGTAAACAAGACCCATCTTTTTGCTGTATACAAGAAACACACCTCACTATTGAAGATAAACACTACCTCAGAGTAAAGGGCTGGGAAAAGGTTTTCCAAGCAAATGGACCCAGGAAACAAGCTGGAGTAGCCACCCTAATATCAAACAAAATAGACTTCCAATTGAAGTTAATAAAAAAAGACAGAGAAGGGCATTACATACTCATTAAAGGAAATATCCACCAAGAGGTCATCTCAATATTGAACATCTATGCCCCAAATACAAAGGAACCTACATTTATAAAAGAAACGCTTCTAAAACTTAAATCGCACACTGATCCAAACACTTTAATAGTGGGAGACTTCAACACCCCACTCACAACTATAGACAGATCATCAAGACAGAAGCCAAACAGAGAAATAATGAGTCTAACAGAGATCATGAACCAAATGGACCTAACAGATATCTACAGAACGTTTCACCCAAACACAAAAGAATACACCTTCTTCTAAGCACCTCACAGAACCTTCTGCAAAATCGACCATATAGTTGGACACAAAGATAGCCTCAACAGATACAAGAAAATTGAAATAACCCCTTGTATCTTATCAGACCACCATGGAATAAAGCTCTACTTCAATAGCAAAAGAATCAACAGAAAGTCTACACTCACATGGAAATTGAACAACTCTTTACTAGAGGACCACTGGGTCAGGGAAGAAATAAAGAAGGAAATCAAAGACTTCTTAAAATTGAATGAAAATCAAGCCACAACATACCCAAACCTATGGGACACAATGAAAGCTGTGCTACGAGGAAAGTTCATAGCATTAAGTGCCTTCAAAAAAAAAAATTGTGACAGCTCATATTAGCGAATTAACAGCTAAACTGGGTGAATTGGAAAAAAAAAAGAAGCAAACACTCCCAAGAGGAGCAGAAGGCAGGAGATCATCAACAACTTAGAAACAAAAAGAACTATACAAAGAATCAATGAAACCAAGAGTTGGTTCTTTGAGAAAATCAACAAAATAGACAGACTCTTAGCCAAATTAACTAAAAGACAGAGGGAGAAAACAGAAATCAACAAAATCAGAAATGAAAAGGGAGAAATAACAACAGACATTGAGGAAATCCAGAGAATATTTGGATCCTACTTTAAAAATCTATACTCCATCAAATTTGAAAACTTAAGTGAAATGGACAATTTTCTTGATAGATTCTACCTACCGAAGCTAAATCAAGATCAGATAAACAGGTTAAACAGCCCTATAACCCCTAAGGAAATAGAAACAGTCATTAAAAATCTCCCAACCAAAAAAAGCCCAGGGCAAGATGGCTTTAGCACGGAATTCTACCGGACCTTCAAAGAGGAGCTAACACCAATACTTTTCAAACTCTTTCACCAAATAGAATCTGAAAGAACATTGCCAAACTCATTCTACGAGGCCACAATCACCCTGATTCCTAAACCACACAAAGACCCAACAAAGAAAGAGAACTTCAGACCAATCTCCCTTATGAACATAGATGCAAAAATACTTAATAAAATACTAGCAAACCGAATTCAAGAACACATCAAAAGTATCATACACCATGATCAAGTAGGCTTCATCCCAGGAATAAAGGGATGGTTCAACATATGAAAGTCTATCCACGTCATTCACCATGTAAACAAGATGAAAGAAAAAAACCACATGATAATCTCACTAGATGCAGAAAAAGCATTTGACAAAATCCAACACCCCTTCATGCTAAAAGTTCTGGAGAGAATGGGCATACAAGGGCCGTACCTAGAAATAATAAAGGCAATATACAGCAGGCCAGTGGCCAACATCAAAATAAATGGAGAGAAACTTGAAGCATTTCCTCTAAACTCAGGGACAAGACAAGGATGTCCACTTTCACCATATCTCTTCAATATAGTACTTGAAGTTCTTGCTAGAGCAATAAGACAACTAAAGGACGTCAAGGGGATAAACATCGGAAACAAAGAAGTCAAATTATATCCCTATTTGCAGATGATATGATAGTATACATAAGCGACCCCAAAAATTCCACCAGAGAACTCTTACAGCTGATAAACACCTTCAGCAATGTGGCTAGATACAAAATTAATTCAAAAAAATCAGAAGCCCTTCTTTATACAACAAACAAATTGGCTGAGAAAGAAATAGGGGAAACAACCCCTTTCACAATAGCCACAAACAACATAAAATACCTAGGGGTATCTCTAACCACACAAGTAAAGGACCTGTACAACAAGAACTTCAAGCCCTTGAAGAAAGAAATGGAAGAGGCCGTTAGAAGACGGAAATATCTTCCATGCTCATGGATAGGTAGGATCAACATAATAAAAATGGCAATCCTACCAAAAGCAATATATAGATTCAATGAAATTCCTATCAAAATACCAACATAATTATTTATAGACTTGGAAAGAGCTAGCCTCAATTTCATATGGAACAACAAAAAGCCCAGAATAGCTAAATCAATCCTGTACAATAAAAAAAATCTGGAGGTATTACCATCCCAGATTTCAAGCTGTACTACAGAGCAATAGTTGTAAAAACAGCATGGTATTGATATAGAAACAGACCAGTAGATCAATGGAATCGAATTGAAGATCCAGAAATAGACCCACACACTTATGGCCACCTAATTTTTGACAAAGAAGCCAAAATGGCACAATGGAATGACAGCATCTTCAACAAATGGTGCTGGTCCAACTGGATGTCCACATGTAAAAGAATGAAGTTAGACCCATACTTATCACCTTGTACAAAACTTAAGTCCAAGTGGATCAAAGACCTTAATATAAGGCCGGTCACACTAAATCTACTAGAAAAAAAAGTGGGAGAAACCCTCGAACTAATTGGCACAGGCGACAACTTTCTGAACAGAACACCAACAGCTCAGGTCTTGAGATCAACAATCAACAAATGGGACCTCATGAAACTGAAAAGCTTCTGTAAGGCAAAGGACACTGTCATTCGAACAAAACGGCAGTCTACAGACTGGGAGAAAATCTTCACCAACTCCACATCTGACAGAGGGCTAATATCCAAAATCTACAAAGAACTCAAGAAATTAAATGCCAAGAAACTAAATAATCCAATCAAAAAATGGGGGACACAGCTAAATAGAGAATTCACAAAGGAGGAATCCCTAATGGCTGAGAGACACCTGAAGAAATGCTCAACATCCTTAATCATCAGAGAAATGCAACTCAAGACGACTCTGAGATTCCATCAAAAACTCAAATGACAGCACATGCTGGCGAGGGTGTGGAGAAAGGGGTACCCTACTCCATTGCTGGTGGGAATGCAGGCTTGTGCAACCACTATGGAGGTCAGTCTGGCGATATCTTAAAAATCTTGGAATAGCTCTGCCTCAGGACCCAGCCATACCACTTCTGTGTATACACCCAAATGCCTTTCACTGAATCATAAGGAAGTTTCCTTATCTATGTTTATAGCAGCCTTATTTGTAACAGCTAGAAACTGGAAACAACCCAGATGTGCCTCAACCAAAGAATGGGTCAAAAAACTGTGGTACATCTACACAATGGAATATTATTCAGCTATCAGGAACAATGAAATTATGCAATTTGCTGCCAAATGGATGGAACTAGAAAAGCTCATCCTGAGTGAACTAACCAAGACTCAGAAGGACACATATGGCATCTATTCACTTATAGTAGGATTTTAGCTTTATAGTAGAAGCTATCGATACTACAACTAACACACCAAAGGGAACTTGGACATAGACTTCTTATTTTTATTTTTATACTTTATTTATTTTTTATATATTAGTTGTATTTTTTCTATTTTTTAGTCTTTTTTATCTATTGTATGCTTATTGGTTTGTTTGTTTAGTAGTTCTCTCTCCCAGGCAACGAGACACTTTTCACTGATGGTACTGCTTCGTAGATCCCCAGTGAATGAAGAGGCTCTTGGCCTTCATAAGACCTCTCAACTGAGATGAGGGAGTGTTATATAAGGACACCCCACCCCAGAGAAATGGGATGGAAGGGTTAGGAGTTAAAGAAAAAAATGAAATGTGATGTTTCGGCCTTTTACTACTAATTGTCATAAACTGTTTAGGATAATTAAGAAATGCAAACTAATGGTTATGCAAGCCGGTCATTCTGTTAGGTACTATGACAGCCTATTATAGTTACTTGCTAAGCTAATCAGAAATAAACCGGCAAGAGATAAGCAACATCTGCTTACCCTAATATAAGAGATAGATAGGGCCTCTTCAAAAACCTCAAGAGATCTGCAGAATATGGCATTCAAAGATGTTTTCGTAACTTTAGATTTTTTTATATCAAGACATATCAACTCCTGACAGCACCTCCTATTCTCCTCCAAGTAGAAGATGAGCATTGAAGAATCTCCAGTGGGAGATGATTGAATTAGTCACAAGCCTATCTCCTGATAGGAAAAGCCCCTTGCTCCAACTGTAGACAGAATGCTGTCCAAAAAAGACAAAACCTGGAAGCAGGTAAGTCGACAGCCTAGCTCTGCCAAGACAGGGTAGGTAAGTCCTTCATAACCCCTGTTCTACAATCAATGTCTGTCAGAGAAACGGGGCCAAATGACTGAAGATCGATGCTGTAATGTATGGAGAGATAATGGGAACTATCCAGGCAGCCACAGGTATGTCATTTCTTAGTTTGGGAAGCTGTAGGCCCTGTTCTTCGTATATAATCAGATATATTTAAAACTCTCAGGTCTCTGAGGTGGTTGAAGAACAGATAGCTAGAGTCTCATAATTTAATTTTGAGTTGTTTAGGAGTCAAGAGAGTGTTATAGATCTAAAAAGATACTTTTAAATTTGTGTTGCAAGTTAGTATGAATGTTGAGTCAGATATAGAACTTTAAACTCATGGAGATGGTTAGATAGTGGAATGTTAAAGTCAGGTACCAAATACATATGGACTGATCATTGGGAGTGTACGTTAAGCCATATAACCCTCATAACTGTGGCTAATTACCTCTGTTGTACTGTATTGTATTTGTTATTATAAGAGAAAGAGCCATTTGTTGGACTGAAAGGGAAAACTGTAGGGGGAATATGATATACCTTAAACTTAAAAGAAAAAAAAAAGGGAAGAGGATGGGGGGTTGAATGTGGGAGGGTGGGACTGGAGGGGGAATAGGGAGGGGACTGCGATTGAGATGTAACTTGAAGAAATAAAAAATAAAGAAAAAAAAAGTAAAAAAGAAAGGAAAAAAAAGTGTATTGTAGTTTCAATATACTTGAGGATTTTCTATGTGCCCTTCTCTTTATAATTTCTAATATAATTTCATTGCACTCAGAATACACTTTGAATGTCAGTTAATAAAGTCATATTTTGGTGTCCCATAATATAACATATATTAGAAAATATTCCATGTCCTTTTAGAAATGATGCATATACTAGTTTGATACTGCACATTAATTATTCTATAAATATCATTTAGGTCAATGTATTGCCCTTTTATTTCTTGGGTGGGTCTCAATGACTTTAGTATACATGAAAATGTGTTATGCTCTCAATCTGAAATGTGTCCCACATGCTCATGCGTTAAATACTTGGTCTCCAGTTGGTGTTTCTGTATTGGAGGCAGTGGAACCATTAGGAGGCAGATCTTGGTTTGTCCAAATAAGTAACCAGAAGCAGGCCTTTGGCACTTATATCAACTTCTGGTTCTGTGCTCTGTTTCCTGGCCTATTGCAGGAAGATGTGAAGTTGTCACTATCATTGCTTTGAACCTGATGTCCTTCCTGCCAGTAGGGTTTACATCTGCTCAAATAATGATCCGACAAAAGCCATTTTTTCCTTCCATTGTTTCTATCAGGTATTAGTCATAGACATGAGGAGAGCAACTAGTAGCAGGTATGGACATCATAGACCTCAGAAGCTGTCTCCTCTGACTCTCTTCCTACAAAGATCTTGCTATGTTGGCATCCTCAGAACCCTGCCTCAGTCTATCTCCTGTTTCTTCAGCTCAGAATGACTACTAGACTCTTCCTATCTTCTTCCACCATGTGCTACACCTCAGAACGCTTTCTGCATAGCAGCAAGAGCCTCAGAGAGCTCCTTTAGTTTATTGTTCCCATTTTTTTTGGTAAAATACAGTTCATATATATGTAAGTATTAACAATAACCACATTCATGATTCTAAGGCTCAGTGGTAAAGGGGACTACATTTTCTTACAGAGGATCTGGGTTTGGTACTCAGCACCCAGATCAGGCAATTATAAAGACATTTTTTGATATCCCATAATATGGTATATATTGGAAAATGTTCACACCATCTGTAACTCCATCTCCAGGAGATCCAGTGCCCACTAGCTTCCATAGCCACTCCATATACATGCACATAAACTTGTTAGTTTCATCCTCATACACATAAATTAAAAATGAATAGATAAATTAAAGAAAGGAAATTTGTGTGTGCTGTATTTTCAGGTAGAGTTGGATGCTAATGTTAAGCATGTGGAATATAGTTATTTGGAATATTCAAAGTCTGGCCACAGCCATCTCATATCTATATATTTTTGTGTGTTCATAACATATTATTATGAAATAAAAAACCTTAGCAGCAGTAATGATGAGGAAATAAAATGTATAAAAATTATCTTGAACTTTATTTATGGTTATTAGGGAGAAAGCTCTTTTAGATTTGCTTAGTTATCACATACAATTTATACAGATGAATCAAAGTAAAACTGATAAAATAAAGAAAACTTCATTTCTTAAATTTGTTCAAACTGTTTAAATTTTATGCTTGTATTGATAGCACAATGATTTTAATAATATATTTATCTCCCTCTCTTCATTTTAATTGCTCACCTGTTTTAGCTGCTTTTTATTAGGCATCTAGTATCTTATATTATCTTCACCTTCATGATCTCCTGAAAAGTTAATAGTGTTATGCCATTAGCCAGACTAGCAAACAGATGCTCAGAGAAAAGAAGTGAAAGGGACATCTTTGTATCACTAAATCTATAAGCTAAGAGTCATAATTCCAGGCCATGTTTTTGTTTTCTCTATATAGGGTTTCTCTATGTAGCCCTGGCTGTCACGGAACTCACTCTGTACACCAGCTTGACCTCAAACTCAGAGATCTTCCTATGTCTGCTTCCCAAGTGCTGGGATTAAAGGTGTGCGCAGCTACAGCCACTATGTTTTAGCATGTGCTAAGGTTTATACCCTCAAAGAAATTCCAGCCATCTATGGAATTTATCTCTGAAAGTCTTTTAGTGCTGTTTTTTAAAATCTCAAGTATACAAATTTATATTAATCAGAGTCTTTGGCTCACAACACATTTATTTCTTGGTCATCTATAGAGATCTTTTATTTATTCATCTGGTTTGTTTTTGCCATAATTCAATAATAGCAATAAATTAAAATATGATAAACACAGAATATAAACAACAGAAGCCACACATAGCCCATCACCCAAGAAAAAAGAGCAAAGATGGAGACACTTCTCCAAACTATAAAGCAAAGTTAAGTAATCAAAAAACACATGGCATTGGTACAAAGTTTGATACATAGAACAATGGAGTAGAATGGAGAATAAGAAATAACTCTCTCTCTCTCTCTATATATATATATCTACATATATATATTCTACTGGAAATATGGATATATAGATTCAATATATATATATTCAACTGAGTTACAAGGGTAGATAGAGAAAATATACAATGAAGAAAAACTACTTTCAGAAAATGGTGTTGGCAAAAGTAGACATTCATATGCAAGGAAATAAAATTAGTCCCTTTAGAAAGCTAAAGGAAATGCTCATGACATTGGCCTTGGCAAAAATTTTAGGTCACTAGAAGCACAGAAAACAAAACAAAAAGTAAATGAGCAGGATTACATGAAACTGAAAAAACTTTTTTACAATCCAGGAAACAGAACAAGAATGACAACCAGTGCATTCCTTGCCCTAGCCATATTCTGATCCTGTTACTACATAACATACCTAAAGGACTTCATGAACTAAAAAGTAAATAAACCTAATAATTAAATAAAAAATGGACTAAGGATTTGAACAGATATTTTTCTAAAAAGACATAAAATGCTAAACAGATATGAAAAAAAGGTCAGTATCGTTGATTGTGAAGGAAATGCAAAAATCCCTTGCTACAATGAAATATCACTCCCCCCTTGTCAGTATGAATTTTATGTACAAGAACAAAAGGAAGTGATGGTGGAGATGGAAAGAAACTGAATGAATTCCGAGGGTACAACGCTAAGTGAAATATTCCAGTCATAGGAAGATAAATGCTATATATATAATTCAATCCATATGAGGCACTGAAAGGCTGTTGCAAGGGGGTAGAAGGAACTGTTGGAAATGGAGCATTAAAAATATGTGGTCATCAAGAGGCCAGAGCTTCACATTTCATTTTTTTTTTTTTTTAAGATTTATTTATTTATTATGTGTAGTGTTCTGTCTGCATTATGCCTGCAGGCCAGAAGAGGGCACCAGATCTCATTATAGATGGTTGTGAGCCACCATGTGGTTGCTGGGAATTGAACTCAGGACCTCTGGAAGAGCAGCCAGTGCTCTTAACCTCTGAGCCATCTCTCCAGCCCCCACATTTCATTTTTAAGTATCACTAGGTACAATACCTTTAAGAAGCGTTATCTTTAATTTTGTATCAATATACAAAGATCAATTCCAATGTGGCCAAATATACTCTTAATTTTTTATCAATATACAAAGATCAATGCCTATGTAGCCCAATACAATCTTAATATTACGTCAATATATAAGGCTCAATACCATTGTGGCCAACTATAATCTTAATTTTGTATCAATATACAAAGATCAATACCGTTGAAGTCCAATACAATCTTAATTTTGCACAATATACAATGGTCAATACCACTTTAGCCAAATGTAGTACTAATTTTGTATCAATATACAAAGGTATAAGGGCATATTCAATAATCTGTCCCTTCTTCTTGGTCCTTCCCATACTATGTCTATGTCCCATTTTTCTCAAGTCTGTGCACTCCTACATAGGAGAGAAAGAAGGATACAGGAAAGAAAAAGAAGGAAGTCCCTGGGTCTAATCTCCAAAACCTATTTAACAAGACCATTTAACAGCTTGTAATCTCTTCCCCTAAATAACAAAGTTTTCTGTTATCCATCAAATAACCAAAAAGGGGTGGGGGAGAAACACCCTCCCCATCCTCTGGGCATGGGACATCACTCTCTTAAAATGACTTCCTGCTGATTTGGGTCATAGTAAACCTGTTTGGGGCCCGAACCAGAATGGAAAAATGGTTAAAAATGTTAGTACAATCCTTTTATGTTCAGTCCTTTTGTGCTCAGCTGTTTAGATGTCCTAAGAAGTTTGTAGACAGAAGCTGATCTTCCAGGCTTTACTGAAGTTCTGGCTGGGGCAGTGTGTGGAGCTGAACGATCTTAGCGATTTTGAGTTGTTGTGGTTGTAGACTTTTGATGGAAACAGCTATTGAGGGAGTCTGCAAGGCTGAATCATCTGGGCCACTCGTCTTCTTTGGTGTCTGATTCTGTTTTCTGTTGAGGTTTCCGTTGTCCAGTTGTCCCTGGATTCCTTGAGTGGATGCTTTGAATCTCCTGGAAAGATAAGAACAGAGCCCTGCCATAATCCTAACTCAGGAACAATTACCCTTTTTTTTGGGGGGGGGGTCAGGTAATATTTCTCTTGAAGCAAATTTAGTTAAGAAATACAAACTCCTAGTCATGCAAGCGTGTCATTTTGTTAGCTACTATGACAGTCTATCACAGATATTCTCTAAGCTCCTCAGAAATCAAGTTGTTAAGAGACAAGCAACATTTGCTTATCCAAATACAAGAGATAGATAGGGCATCTTCAAAAACCCCAAGACATCTGCAGAATATGGCATTCAAAGATGTGGTCTTAAATTAAGATTTTTTTTTGATATCATGACATATCAGCTCCTGACAGCACCCCCTATTCTACTCCAAGTAGAAGATGAGCATCGAAGAATCTCCAGTGTGAGATGGTTGAATTAGTGGCAAGCCTATCTCTTGGCATGAAAAATCCCTTGCTTCAACTGTAGACAGACTGCTGTCCAAAAAGGATAAAACTTGATAGCAGGGAAGTTGACAGCCTAGTTTTGCCAAAACAGGGTAGGTAAGTCCTTCACAATCCCTGCTCTACAATCAATGTCTGTCAGAGAAATGGGACCTAAAGGCTGAAGATTGATGCTGTAATGTATGGAGAGAAAACAGGAACTATCCAGGCAGCCACTGATATGTCATTTCTTAATTTTGGATGATGCAGGCCCTGTACTTCCTATATAATCAGATATATTTATCCCTCTCAGGTCTCTGAGGTGGCTGAAAAATAGATAGCTAGAGTCTCATAGTTAAATTTTGAGTTGTTTAGGAATCAAGAGGGTGTTCTGGATCTAAGAAGATGTTTTTAAAATAGTGATGCAAGTTAGTATGAAAGCTGAGTCAGATATAGAACTTGAAACTCATGGAGATTGTTAGATGGTAGAATGTTAAAGTCAGGGGCCAAATATGTATGAGCTGGACATTGGGAATGTATGCTGGGCCATTTAACTCTCATAAATGTGGCGTATTTATTTCTGTTATTTTGTATATTATTTACTGTTATAAGAGAAGGAACCATTTGTTGGACTGAAAGGGGGAGCTGTTGGGGGGAAGAGGGTGGAAGGGTGGGACAGGAAGGGAGGTTAGGGAAGGGATTGTGACTGAGATGTAACTTGAAGAAATAAAAAAAAAGTGAAAAAAATGTGTTCATAAAGCTTCTGTCAAACAAGACAAGATCTAGAGATCTGTACTAAGACACTGGACCTATAAGCAACACAAGGAATTTCACATTAAGAGAGACTTGTGAGACATTTCATCAGGGAAAGGCATTTGCCACAGGCCTGAAGACTTGCGCTCCATTTCTGAGACCCACATGGTGGAGGAGAAGAACAGATTCCTGGAAGTTATCCACATGTATGTATGCGTATACACACACTGTAATAAAAATGTATTAGGATTGTTGGGTCTCACGAAGGTTCTTTTTTTTTTTTTAAATACTTTATTTTTTTTTCTTCAAGTTACATCTCA
>CAJQZJ010032178.1:1788992-1811767 GCA_907164525.1 Lophiomys imhausi | reverse complement strand
ACTTCCTCTTTTAACTCTGACTGTGTTTTCTTTATTGTTTCTATTTCTATTTTCATGTCTTGTATGGTTTTGTTCGTTTTGTACATTTCTTTCTCCAGCTTGCTTGTTTTTGTATGAAAATCTTTCATGGCTTTTTCCTTTTCCTGTTCAAGCTCTGTCACCTTGGCTTGGAGCTCTTTAATGGTGTTGTTCCTTGTTTTGATTTGTAGAATTGTGGTTTCTTTGAATTCCTTCATAGATTTAAGTTCTTCTTGCAGGGACTCTATCACTTTCCATACTGCAGAATTGTCAATGTTTTCATGTGTTTCTGTTGGTGTGTGGTCATCCAAATTGGATGAGCTAGGGTGGTTCTGCTTTGTTGGAGTCATAATTCCTTGATTTCTATTTTTTTTTTGACCTTTCGCCATTGGATGCATTTAGCTGTCTGTTTTCTGTGCTTGGAACCACAGTGGATGATTTGGTGCAGGGGACGAGTTACTTGGCTATCTGTCGTTGCTTACAGGGGGATTTCAAGGTCACTGTGGTTTTAATGGCCAGAGGCAATGTGATCTGGTGCAGCCTATTCCCAGGTTGTGAATAATGGACCAGGATTGTTTCACTGCTCCCAATTCAGACTTTTCTATGTTGCACTTTGAGTTATCAGCCTGTAATGGTTCTGATGGTATGGGCCTGTTTGCCCAGGCACAGATTCTGTGGGCTTTGTTTGTCGTCCCGGAGGCTGACAGGGTCTGGCTCCACACCTGATATGTCTGGATTTTCCAGGATACAGCTATGGTCCCGATTTCTGGTTTCTCACTAGTCTTCTCGCCACAGGGCTGGACCCTGTGCCTAATTCCCTTCTTGTCTGCGCCGCCACGGGTCCTGTGGGTACCCCAAGCCCCGGATCCTCCGGCTGCCTGAGTGCACCTCTCATCCCAGCAGCTCCGCCGTGGGTGCACGGACCCCTGGCCCCACCCACACCTGTCTCTCTCCCCAGATGACCTGCCGTGGACTGGCGGGGATTTGTCCCTGCCCGCCGTGCTCTCTCCCCAGCTGCGCTATAGTGAGTGTGCGAGATTTGGCCCCTCCCACCTGCTTTTGTGTTCCCAGCTTCCCGGGCTCTCTCGGAACCTCCCACCCTCCTGCTTCACGAGCAGCTGCGGACCACCCACTGAGCCCCCTGTTTGTTCCTTGCTAAGGCTTCCACTATCTCGCAACCTTTTCTAAGTGGGTATAAGTTCAACCTGATGTGTGGGGAGCCCAATAGGACAGCGATCTATGGCCAAATGGACCCTGATTCTGCCTGCTGTAAGTTGGGATCGATCTTACCAGGCGCCTCACCAAATGGGAGTTCCCGAATCCCGCGTTTAGTGGCCTCCGTGTCTGTGAGAGATGGGGAGAGTCTTGCCCTGGGACTTTTAACATTCCCTTGGGAGCTGTGAGTGTTCCGGGGGGGGGGGGTCTAGCCCCTCCAGTTTTTGCACAGTGCCCAATATCTCTGTGTTTTTTATGGCTCTTTTTTCCCGCGTTCAGAATGCGTCAGTGTAGGTCGCCGCCATCTTCGCTCCCGACTTTAACATTCTAATATCTAACTATCTCCATGAGTGTAAAGTTCTCTATCTAACTCAGCTTTCATACTAACTTGCATCACAATTTTAAAAACATCTTCTTAGATCCAGAATACCCTCTTGATTCCTAAACAACTCAAAATTTAACTATGAGAATCTAGCTATCTATTCTTCAACCACCTCAGAGACCTGAGAGGGATAAATATATCTGATTATATAGGAAGTACAGGGCCCGCAGCTTCCAAAACTTAGAAATGACATACCCGTGGCTGCCTCGACAGTTCCCATTTTCTCTCCATACATTACAGCATCAATCTTCAGCTGTTTGGCCTTGTTTCTCTGACAGACATTGATTGTAGAGCAGGAATTGTGAAGGACTTACCTACCCTGTCTTGGCAGAGCTAGGCTGTCGACTTACCTGCTTCCAAGTTTTGTCCTTTTTGGACAGCATTCTGTCTACAGTTGAAGAAAGGGCTTTTTTTTTTTTTTTTGCCAAGAGATAGGCTTGCCACTAATTCAACCATCTCACACTGCAGATTCTTCGATGCTCATCTTCTACTTGGAGTGGAATAGGGGATGCTGTCAGGAGCTGGCATGTCTCGATATAAAAAAAATCTTAACTTAAGAAAACATCTTTGAATGCCATAGTCTGCAAATCTCTTGGGGATTTTGAAGACACCCTATCTATCTTCATATGTTTAGATAAGCAAATGTTGCTCTCTCTTAACAACTTGATTTCTGAGTAGCTTAGAAAATAACTGTGATAGACTATCATAGTAACTGACAAAATGACACGCTTGCATGACTGTTAGTTTGTATTTCTTAATTATCCTAATCAGTTTATGATGGTTGGTAGCAAAAGGCCAAAACTTCACATTTCCTTTTTAAGCATTACTAGGTACAATACCTTTAAGAAGTGTTACCCTTAATTTTGTAACAATATACAAAGATCAATACCAATATAGCCAAATATACTCTTAATTTTGTATCAATATACTAAGATCTGTACCGATGTAGTCTAATACAATCTTAATTTTGCATTAATATAAAATGATCAATACCAATTTAGCCTAATATAGTATTAATTTTGTATCAATATACAAAGGTATATTCAATAATCTGTCCTTTTTTTTGATCTTTCCTATACTATGTCTATGTCCCATTTTTTCTCAAGTCTATTCACTCCTACATAGGATAGAAAGAAGGATACAGAAAAGGAAAAGAGAGAAGTCCCTAGGTCTAACCTCCAAATCCCATTTAACAAGACCATTTAACAGCTTGTAATCTCTTCCCCTAAATGACAAAATTTTCTGTTATCCATCGAATAACCAAAGGGTGGGGGGAACACCCTCCCGACATTCTGGGCCTGAGACTTCGCTCTCATAAATGACTTCCTGCTGATTTGGGAACTAGTAAACCTGTTTGGGGCCCAAATAGGGATGGAAAAATGGTTAAAAATGTTAATAGAATCATTTGATGTTCAGTCCTTTTGTGCTCAGCTATTTAGATGTCCTAAGAAGTTTGAGACAGAAGCTGATCTTCAGGTCTTTACTGAAGTTCTGACTGGAGCAGTCTGTGGAGCTGAACGATCTTAGTGATTTTGAGTTGTGGTTGTAGACTTTTGAGGAAACAGCTATTCAGGGAGTCTGCAAGGCTGGATCGTCTGGGCCTCTCCTCTTCGGTGCCTGATCTGTTTTCTGCTGAGGTTTCCCTTGTCCAGTTGTCCCTGGATTCCTTGAATGGATGTTTTAAGTGTCCTGGAAAGATAAGAACATAGCCCTGCCCTAATCCTAACTCTGGGGAAATTACCTTTTTTTTTTGGGGGGGGGTCAGGTAATATTTTTCCTGGAGCAAATTTGATTTTTTGACAATATATAAAATATTATATTTCAATCTGGATTAAAGAAGAAATTATTTTGTTATTTTGGTGCTAAATAAACCTTTAGTGTACATATTTTGAGATCTCAAAGACAATTTGTTTACATTGAGCATGCCTTTTGTATGTAGCCTTTAAACTTAGATCCTTCCAAATCCTATGTGCCTGTCTCTGCATACTAAGTATTGGGATCAAGACCTGTGGTTCCCAATTGAAGGGATTAAAGATGTGCTCCCCCACCCCTGGATTGAAGTTTTTCCCTATGTAGAATTTGTTTTGTATCAGGCTGACCTTGAGCTGTGGCATCTGCCTGTTTCTGTCTCTAGTGTGTTGGGATTAAGGGTGTATTCTTCTCAAATGATGGGATTAAGGGTATGCACCATGACCACCCTGTTCCTTGTAAACCTAGAATTTATAAGACAACTAACTCTATAGTGCTCCTCCTGTCTCTGCCGAAGTTAATGGTATGGGCTAACCCCACGCATTTCATGTATTTTACCTTAGCTCTAAGATTTTTCGACTCTTGGTGGTTTATAAAACCAGGTTGAACAGCTGTAACCTTTAATTTATTTACAGTGTATTAAACCTGTTACCTGCTTTTTTCTTTAATAAATTTATTTATTCGTAGCTTCAGGTTACATCTCCATCATATTGTCCTCTTTCCCCCCTTCCAAGCCCCACCCTCCCATCCTCTGCCTCTAACCCTTCCATCTTGCTCCTCTGGAGTGGAGTGATCCCACATAACAATCCCTTGCTCCAGTTCACATGTCATATGAGGGCCAAGAGCCTCTTCATACAATGGGGGCATAGAAGGCAGTACCACCAGTTAAAAGTGTCTTATTGCTGGGGAGGGAAAACTAAAAAGCAGACTAAAACAAACAAACAAACCAATAAAAACTAACAACAACAACAACAACAACAACAACAATAAAAAATGAAAGAAAAAAAAGTCTATGTCCATGTTCCCTTTGGGGTGTTGGTTGTAGTACAGATATCCTGTACTATATAGCTAAAATCCTACTATAAGTGAATAGATGCCATGTGCATCCTTTTGAGTCTGATTACCTCACTCAGAATGAGCTTCTCTAGTTCCATCCATTTGGCTGCAAATTGCATAATTTCATTGTTTCTGATAGCTGAGTAATATTCCATTGTATAGATGTACCACAGTTTTTTAATCCATTCTTCAGTTGAGGGGCATCTGGGTTGTTTCCAGTTTCTAGCTATTACAAATAAAGCTGCTATGAACATAGATGAGGAGACTTCCTTATGATTCCATGAGGAATCATTTGGGTGTATACCCAGAAGTGGTATGGCTGGGTCCTGAGGCAAAGCTATTCCACGTTTTTTAAGATATTGCCAAACTGACCTCCATAGTGATTGCACAAGCCTGCACTCCCACCAGCAATGGGGTAGGGTACCCCTTTCTCCACATCCTCACCAGCATGTGCTGTCATTTGAGTTTTTGATCTTAGCCATTCTGAGAGGTGTGAGGTGGAATCTCAGAGTCGCCTTCAGTTGCATTTCTCTGATGATTAAGGATGTTGAGCATTTCTTCAGGTGTCTCTCGGCCATTAGGGATTCCTCCTTTGTGAATTCTCTATTTAGCTCTGTCCCTCATTTTTTGATTGGATTATTTGGTTTCTTGGCGTTTAATTTCTTGAGTTATTTGTAGATTTTGGATATTAGCCCTCTGTCAGATGTGGGGTTGGTGAAGATTTTCTCCCAGTCTGTAGGCTGCCGTTCTGTTCGAAAGACCGTGTCTTTTGCCTTACAGAAGCTTTTCAGTTTCATGAGGTCCCATTTATTGATTGTTGATCTCAAGTCCTGAGCTGTTGGTGTTCTGTTCAGGAAGTTGTCACCTGTGCCAATGAGTTCGAGGTTTTTTCCCACTTTTTCTTCTAGTAGATTTATTGTGATTTATTATGTTAAGGCCTTTAATCCACTTGGACTTAAGTTTTGTACAAGGTGATAAATATGGGTCTAATTTCATTCTATTACAAATGGACATCCAGTTGGACCAGCACCATTTGTTGAAGATGCTGTCCTTTTTCCATTGTGCTGTTTTGGCTTCTTTGTCAAAAATTAAGTGGCCATCAGTGTGTGGGTCTATTTCTGGATCTACAAGTCAATTCCATTGATCTACTTGTCTGTTTCTATACCATAACCATGTTGTTTTTACTACTATTGCTCTGTAGTACAGCTTGAAATCTGGGATGGTGATGCCTCCAGATGTTTTTTTATTGTACAGGATTGATGTAGCTATTCTGGGCTTTTTGTTGTTCCATATGAAGTTGAGAATAGCTCTTTTGAAATTTATAAAGAATTGTGTTGGAATTTTGATAGGAATTACATTGAATCTATATATTGCTTTAGCTAGGATAGCCATTTTTATTATGTTGATCCTACCTATCCATGATCATGGGAGATCTTTCCATCTTCTAAAGGCCTCTTCCATTTCTTTCTTCAAGGGCTTGAAGTTCTTGTTGTATAGGTCCTTTACTTGCTTGGTTAGAGTTACCCCTAGGTATTTTACATTGTTTGTGGCTATTGTGAAGGGGGTTGTTTCTCTTATTTCTTTCTCAGCCCATTTTTTTGTTGTATAGAGAAGGGCTTCTGATTTTTTTGAATTAATTTTGTATCCAGCCACCTTGATGAAGGTGTTTATCAGCTGTAAGAGTTCTCTGGTGGAATTTTTGGGGTCGCTTATGTATACTATCATATCGTCTGCAAATATGGATAGTTTGACTTCTTCGTTTCCAATGTTTATCCCTTTGATCTCCTTTAGTGTTCTTATTGCTCTTGCAAGAACTTCAAGTACTATATTGAAGAGATATGGTAAAAGTGGACATCCTTGTCTTGTCCCTGAGTTTAGAGGAAATGCTTCAAGCGTCTCTCCATTTAATTTGATGTTGGCCACTGGTTTGCTGCATATTGCCTTTATTATTTCTAGGTATGGTCCTTGTATACCCGTTCTCTCCAGAACTTTTAGCATGAAGAGGTGTTGGATTTTATCAAATGCCTTTATGCATCTAGCGAGATTATCATGTGTTTTTTTTTTCCTTCATCTTTTTTATATGGTGAATGACATTGATAGACTTTCGTGTGTTGAACCATCCCTGCATTCCTGGGATGAAGCCTACTTGAACATGGTGTATGATACTTTTGATGTGTTCTTGAATTCAGTTTGCTAGTATTTTATTAAGTATTTTTGCATCTATGTTCATGAGGGAGATTGGTCTGTAGTTCTCTTTCTTTGTTGGGTCTTTGTGTGGTTTAGGAATCAGGGTGACTGTGCCTTATAGAATGAGTTTGGCAATGTTCTTTCAGGTTCTATTTGGTGAAAGAGTTTGAAGAGTATTGGTGTTATCTCCTCTTTGAAGGTCCGGTAGAATTCTGCAATAAGGCCATCTGGCCCTGGGCTTTTTTTGGTTGGGAGATTTTTAATGACTGTTTCTATTTCCTTAGGAGTTATAGGGCTGTTTAATTTGTTAATCTGATCTTGATTTAGCTTTGGTAGGTGGAATCTATGGAGAAAACTGTCCATTCACTTAAGTTGTCAAATTTGGTGGAGTGTAGTTTTTTAAGTTAGGATGTAAATATTTTCTGGATTTCCTCAATGTCTGCTGCTATTTCCTCCTTTTCATTTCTGATTTTGTTGATTTGGGTTTTTTCCTTCTGTCTTTTAGTTAATTTGGCTAAGGGTCTGTCTATTTTGTTGATTTTCTCAAAGAACTAACTCTTGGTTTCATTGATTCTTTGTATAGTTGTTTTTGTTTCTAAGTTTTTGATTTCAGCCCTAAGTTTGATGATCTCCTGCCTTCTGCTCCTTTTGAGGGTATTTGCTTCTTTTTTTTCCAGTTCACCTAGTTTGGCTGATAATTTATTAATATGAGCTTTCACAATTTTCTTTTTGAAGTCACTTAGTGCTATGAACTTTCCTCGTAGCACAGCTTTCATTGTGTCCCATAGGTTTTGGCATGTTGTGTCTTCATTTTCATTGGATTTTAAGAAGTCTTTGATTTCCTTCTTTTTTTCTTCCCTGACGTAATAGTCATCTAGTAAAGAATTGTTCAATTTCCATGTGTGTGTAGCCTTTCTGTTGATTCTTTTGCTGTTGAAGTCCAGCTTTATTCCATGGTGGTCTGATAGGATACAAGGGGTTATTTCAATTCTCCTGTATCTGTTGAGACTATCTTTGTGTCCAACTATATGGTCAATTTTGGAGAAAGTTCTGTGCAATGCTGAGAAGAAGGTGTTTTCTTTTTTGTTTGTTTGAAACGTTCTGTAGATATCTGTTAGACTCATTATTTCTCTGTTTGGCTTCTGTCTTGATGATCTGTCAATTGTTGTGAGTGGAGTGTTGAAATCTCCCACTACTAAAGTGTTGGGATCGATGTGTGATTTAGGTTTTAGAAGCATTTCTTTTACAAGTGTAGGTGCTTTTGTGTTTGGGGCATAGATGTTCAATATTGACATATCCTCTTGATGGATATTTCCTTTAACGAGTATGTAAAGCCCTTCTCTGCCTTTTTTTATTGACTTCAATTGGGACTCTATTTTGTTCGATATTAGGATGGCTACTCCAGCTTGCTTCCTGGGTCCATTTGCTTGGAAGACCTTTTCCTAGCCCTTTATTTTGAGATAGTGCCTATCTTCAGTACTGAGATGTGTTTCTTGTATGCAGCAAAAAGATGGTTCTTGTTTACGGATCCAGTCTGTAAGTCTGTGTCTTTTTATTGGCTAGTAGAGTCCATTGATGTTGATGGATATAGTGACCAGGGGTTGTTATTTCCCATTATTTTGGTATAGGTGATCATCTTGTGCTTCTTTTTGTTTAGTTGTTGTGGTGATTTCTATTTTCTCTGTTTTCTTGGGTGTGGTTATCTTCTCTGGGTTGGAGTTTTCTTTCTAGGATCTTCTGTAGGGCTGGGTTTGTGGGTAGATATTGTTTAAATTTGATTTTGTCATGGAATATCTTGTTTTCTCCATCTATGTTGATAGAGAGTTTTGCTGGGTATAGTAGTCTGGCTGGGCACCTATGTTCTCTCAGTGCTTGTAGGACATCTGTCCAGGCCCTTCTGGGCTTTTAAAGTTTCTGAGGAGAAGTCCGGTGTAATTCTGATGGGTCTGCCATTGTATGTGACTTGGCCCTTTTCTCTTACAGCTTTTAATTTTCTTTCTTTGTTCTCTATATTTGGAGTTTCAATTATTATGTGGTGAGAGGAGTTTCTTTTCTGATCTAATCTGTTTGGTGTTCTGTAAACCTCTTGAAATTTTATTGGCATTTCTTTCTTTAAGTTTGGGAAGTTTTCTTCTATGATTTTGTTGAAGATATTTCCTGGACCCTGGATTCGGGAGTCTTCTCTTTCCTCTACACCTATGATTCTTAGGTTCCTTCTTTTCATTGAGTCCTTGATTTCTTTCATGTTGTGGGTGAGAGATTCTTTAGCTTTCTCATTTTCTTTGGATGTTGTACTGATTTCTTCCATCGAATCTTCCATGCCTGAGATCCTGTCTTCCATCTCTTGAATCCTATTTTTGATACTGATATCCATAGTTCCCTGTTCTCTTCCCTTGGCTCTCCATTTCCATTTTTAACTATGACTGTGTTTTCTTTATTGTTTCCATTTCCATTTTCATGTCTAGAATGGTTTTATTCATTTTGTACATTTCCTGTTCCAGTTTGCTTGTCTTTGCCTAGAAGTCTTATATTGCCCTGTCCTTTTCGTGTTCAAGCTGAGTCAACTTGTTTAGAAGTTCTCTGATGGTGTCATCCATAGTTTTCGTCTGTGAAATCGTGGCCTCTTTGAATTCCTTCATAAATTTAAGTTCTTCTTGAAGGGACTCTATGACTTTCCATAATGCAGAATTGTTATCGTTTTCATGTGTTTCAGTTGTGGTGCTTTGATGCTGGTTGGCTGAAATGGCATCTTTTTTTTTTTTTTTTTTTTGTTGGAGTCATTCCGCCTTGAATCCTGCTTTTTCTGGGGCACTTGGCCATGTGTAAGTCTTACCTGTCTGTTCCTGTTCTCTTCTATTCTTAGATCCTAAGGGGGTGCTTTAGTGTAGTGGTCGACTTGTCTGACTCCACTCCTGTAAGTTTTGTTTTTTCCGCCCTGCTTCTCGGGTGGAGACTTCACTTATTAAAGGTGCGGAACTGTATACCTGTATACACTTAAGCTCTGGCTCCCCACCCGGAGTGTCCGTAGTAGCAAAAAAAAAAAAAAAAAAAGACCAATAATAATGGAAAAGACTTCTCGGTTTGCCCAGGATTGAATCCTATGGTGGGTAAAATCCTCCTTCCCCCCTGGAGCTGGCTCTGGAACCTGGCAGGTGGTGCCATGGTTGACCAAGTTCCTGTAAACCGCAGTGAGTTGCAGTCTACAGCCTGGCGGGTATTCTGCCTGCCGCTGATCTGAGTCCGAGGGTCTGCAAGCCTTTGTCCGATAACCAGACCGTCTGCATGAGACCTGGGTGGGGGGACAGCAGGCTGAACAGTATCTCTCTGGGTGGGTTTTGAATCTGCTGGCTGGGTATTAGATTGAAACTTATCCGGCGTGTCTCTCCTGATGGGGAGGGGGGGATCCCAATTCTCGGATTCAGCTGCTTCTGTGCTTGTCCAAGAGTGGGAGGGAGCATCCTGCCCAGGGACTTTTAGTGGTACCTGGGTAGTTGGGTGAGACGGGGGTGGGGGGTGTGGGGTGTGGGGTGGGGGTCTCTTAGATATTTTTGTACTGCATCTTATATCAATCGTGGTTTTCCCCAAGATTAAAATGCATCCTTATGGGCCGCCGCTATCTTGTATTCCCTGATGTTTGTTAATATAAACCTAGACACATTTGGAGAAGAACCTCAACTGAGAAAATGCCTTCATCCAGGTTTTTTATAGGAAAGTCTGTAGGACATTTTCTTGATTAATTATTGATGTGAGTCAGTGGCATCGCTGGAAAGGTGGTACTGGGCTGTATAAGAAACTAGGAGGGGACTGGGTGGGGGCAGATGTAAAGGTGGGAACACTGGGGATGAGATGGGGGAGTATGGAAGGAGAGAGTATGGGGAGAGACAACTGGATGGGTGGGGGCATCTCTAGGACAAACTATAAACTTAAGACAATGAAAACTCCCAGGGATCTATGGGGGTGACCCTAGCTAAGATTCCTAGCAATGGAGGATATGGAGCTTGAACTGGCCATCTCCTGTAATCAGGCAAGACTTCCAGTGGAGGGATTGGGACACCAACCCAGCCACAAAACCTTCAATCCATAATTTGTCTTCTCTACAAGATGTGCAAGGATAAAAAGTGCAACAGAATTTGAAGGGTCTCAAGTTGGGCTAACCAACAACTGGCCCAGCTTGAGACTCATGCTATGAGAGGGGGCCCACCTCAGACACTACTAAATATATTGTGCTATACTTGAATGGTTTCTGTTGCCTGACTTTGGATCCCTTTCCCCTAACTGGGCTGCCTTGACTAGCCTCAATAGAAGAGGATATGCCTAGCCTTACTGCAACTTGATATACCAAGTCTGGCTGATATCCATAGGAGTCCTCCCCTTTTGTGAGCAGAAGTGGAGGAGGGGGGGCAGGTGCAGAGGGGAAGAGGGCAGGACTAGGAAGAGAAGGAGGGGAAGTTGCTATTGGGATGTAAAGTAAATAAATAACAATAAAAAGATAAAAAATAAAATATTTTTAACCCCTCCCAAATTTTCATTTAAAAAGAAAGAAGGAAAAAGAAAGAAAGAAAGAAGGAAGGAAGGAAAGAAAGAAAGACTGAACAAGATATGAGGAACAAGCTGGTAAGCAGTGTTTTTTTCATAGCTTCTGCTTTATTTCCAGTTTTGATTTCCTTCAGTGATGGACTGCTACCTGAAAGTAGAAGATGAAATAAACTTATTCATCCCCAAATTGCTTTTGGTCATGGTCTTTATCCCAGAAACAGAAATGTAGCTAAGACAATTCCTGACACATATGATCTTTGTTAATTGTTTAATATTCCCATGAGCTTTATACAAATGAGAAAAGTCAAGCTGAGAGCTTGTGACAGTTAATAATACTGTGTGTAATTGTTCAGTATCTCATTCCTATTTGTCTATTTTTAAAAGATGTATGATATGTTGAGTCCTATTCCTGGACATGCTGGATAGCTGAAAAATATCAAATGCAGCAATTGAAGTCTCCCTCTCAAGAATTGTGGTTCTTTGAGGACAGCAGACTCAGGTTCAGGTTCCAGTTCTTTTGGTGCCAGCATTTCAACTCTGGGAAAACAATTTTAATTCCAGGAGCTGGTTTCCTTACTTGGAAAATAAGTATCATAAGAGTCCCTGTATCTTAGGGATGTGTAAGGACCAAACAAGATAATTCAGGTAAAGCAACAGCGTGGAGTGGAGACTAAGGGGTCACCACAGGTCAGTTTTCTTCAGATCTGCCATCTGCAGTCATATCTCAATAGGAGATATTAACTCTGCTCATTTGCAGGGACGTTGTCAATTTTTTTCAGTCTAGCAGAATACTTTTTTTTTATACATTAAATACTATTAAGCAGAGAAGCCTGAACTGCTTTTCCATAACAGACTGTAGTAGAGAAAGAGAAGTTCTCTCAGTTGATCTGAACTTCCCCCACAGCTAGGGCAGAGGACAGGGCTGATATTTCTTCTACCTACAAACTAACAGCGTTATCCTCTGATGGTGGTGAGTTGATTTCTCCCTGAAAGGTACCTGAAGTCCAGCCAATGCTGTTTTAGCACTTGACCTACCACCTGATCCATGCGAAAAGAGATATAAGAATACGGCTTGGCACAGGCCATTCCTAATCCATCCTTGTTAAACAAAACAAACAAAACAAACCAACTTTCATTATGACTGGAGTTTGCATTAGGATGAGCATCTCAAAAATATCCCAAATCAAAATGAACCAATGATCAGAACAAAGATACAGACATACAAAGGGAAGGAAACTTCCATGGTTCAAATGTTTCCACTCATCAGTCATTTTTAACCTTTCAATAATTATATTATGTGTGGCAGCAAAGAAACAAAAAAGGGATAAAGGTCTTTGGAGTTATATTGATAAAGTATGTGTGATGCTCAAAAATGCCATTGGATATCATGTTTAAGTTGTAAAAATATATTAGCATGTCATGTTATCTTCATAAATTCTCCTAACACATAGGGTGGGTGGAGCTACCAAATCCCAAGGCACATTACCAATTCGGCTGACCATTGCCATCCATCAGTTGTTTTGGCACATATTTGCAGACTCACAGTTAGGACTGAGGTATTATGACGCTGGAGGGCATGATAATAGGTGAATTATTAGCTGCTGGGGACAGATTTGTTTCTGAGCTTTTTTTGCTGTGGCAGTGTCATATGAGAAGGCCATCATTTTCATGGAATTTGCTCCTTCAGACTTAAAGAGATTTTGAATATACATTGTAATTCTCTCCCCCCGCCCCATAGTAAAATTTCATTAGTGGTTCATTATGTCTGGTAGAGCGTTACGGAAGTTCACCAAGTGTGCTAAGAGTTCAGACATGTCAAAATTTAAATTGTCTTATGAAGGGACAGCCCTCTGTATTTTTTGTCACCACATCTATCCACATGGTGCACAGATTTACAGAAATTAAGTTTTTCTTAGGCTGCTAGACATTTTTATCTTTTGATTTTCAACAACTACCTGGTGCCATAGATTTTGATAAAATTCTTTTTGTGAATTTTGCACATAAAGCCAATGGAACCCAAAGGTGTGCTTAAGTCCAGTCACTCTTACCTAGGAAGATGTCAAAAGATGAATTATCTTGAGAGTGATAAGCAGAATCAATTATCTTTCCTAAGTGCATATTTTAGGAGAACACAAAGACAATAAACACAAAGGAATATAGGGAGTTTCTCAGTAAGGTTGGTTTGAAGTTCAAGATTATTTTTGGAAGGACATCTTCATAGATAGGTACTTCATATCATATGTTGTCATTGTCACCAAATCCAAAATTGGATCAACTATTAAAATGTTATGTGTTTCTAATGTGCTTTCCAGTCAAGGTGAAAGGATATATAAAAAGTTGAAAATTTTTCAAAAAGTCAAAAGACAATTTATACTGCAGTGACCAGGAGAAGGTAGCCATAGGGAAAGTGCAGGAGGCTGAGGATGGCAGAGTTGTCACAATCTCTAGGTCCCAAATGACAAGGTAGAGGGCATGTTTACTGACATTTCGAAGGAGAAAATAGAGAAAGCAGCAGTGTTGCCTTTGAAGGGTCAGGGCGACTCTGACAGAGGGACACAGTATCGTGAAGTGACCCCCCCCAATGCTAGAGTCAATGGATACATTATTAAATCATTTCCTCCTTGTCCTGCCTGCTGGAGATGCCACGGGGGGGGGGGGGAAGGGGCTCAATCCAATCAGAAGGTGATACATTCCATGCAGGCTGCTCAGCAGAAGGGGTATCATGGGGATACAGAGAATATCTCATGCCTACTATCTAAACAAAGTATTTTCTAATGGGAAAAGCTCAGTGGAAGGAGGGTCAGATTACGTGTAAACCTTGTGAAAAGCTTGATCAAGATTCTACAAGCTTTGAATAAATCTATGGTTTGATGAGAGCCACCAGAATCAAACAACTGCTGTGGAGAGACATTATCCTTCCAGTTCTTCCTAGGTTCTCTTACTTGGTAGTCAGATTTCTCTCTCCTTCAAAATGCTATCTGAATTGTGCACATGACAGCAGCATCATGGGAAATGCAAAAGCCAAAAATATCTCACAACTAATGATGAGCTGCCAGCTACCCAGGCATTTACGCATATTATGACAAGCTCGTATTTCCTTGTGATGATTGCTCTGTTCTTTCATAGTGATTTGCCATTTTTTCCCCCACCCCGACTGAGGATGTTGAAATGAAAAAAGGCAGAAACTGAAATGTGTTGGTAATACTAGCTGACATTTGCTCGGTGAGACTTCTATGTCACAGGAAGGCATGGCCATATTTACTAACCTCCTCCTGTTCTCCCTTTCACACTAGTTTCAGATTATCTAGGAAAAAGACAGCTCTAAAAACGTACAGATCGTAATTTGTTTTCATTACTTAAATATTTGTTCATCAGAGAGCCCAAGAGCCTAAGGGTCACCTGTAGGTCTAGAGATTTTGCAATTTTTTATCAGGAGTTCATTTGCTTCAGGAGGACAGATTGGGTGCTGAGAGGTCATTTATTGGGCAGTATGGCTGCTAAATAGTTTTGTTCATCACAAGGATACATGTGCCTATGTGCTCTTTAGTTATAAAACTCTTCACAGATATGAAGGTCTCTGTTAAATCTCCATGAAATGCTGGGAAGTCAACAGAGCTTGCCTGACCAGCCCTCCTTTCAGAGGAGAATCAGAGTTGAGGAAGCTACTGATCTGCCTGATTTGCCCAGCAGGGAAGAAGTGGAGGAACCAGAAATCCAACTATGCTTTTTTTCATTTTAAAATGAGATCATTTTCAGAGCTAAAATTAAAGGAATGACATACTAGGTGTCTTATTGTACTCAGACCATTCAAGAGGGTCACTATAATGGAGAGATTTTTTCCCCCACTGAGTTTTGTTTATGAAGTTGTCCATTGACTACAATAAAACTGTCTTATTTGAATTGTCATTCAAATGTCTCTTCACTTGCTTCCCCAAACCTTCTTCAGAACTAGGACCAAGACTGGAAGCCATTTGAGGAGAGTTATTCTCCTTTGTGTCACAATGATCATTCTTAGTAAATTATAATTCACACAGTATTTTGGATAGAGGAATGAGATATGGTCTTAGCTTCCATGAACTCATTTGGCCATCATGTTGAGAACAGGTATTGGGTAAGGTTGAAGGAACCAAGAGAGGTCAACTAAAAGGCAGGAATCTAAGTAAGAAAGAATGTTGGTGGCTGAGATTGTAGGGACAAAACTTCACAGTAGAGGAGTGGTGAGAAGTACCTGCCTTGGACATATTTTGAAAATAGAACCAACATAAGTTCTTGACAGTTTAGATACAGCTTGTGAGAGAAAGAGAAGACATGATAGCTCATACATTTTGGCTCAGTAAACTGGAAAGAAGAAAGGAAGGAAGTTTTGCCAATGAAGGCAGGAATGACCAAGACGTAATACATTTGATGGGAAGATCAAGTTTAATTATGAAAATGCTGAACTTGAAATGCCTGTCTTCTTCACTTTTTTGACTCTGTGTGAGTAACTTTTAAATAATGCACTCTTTGTAAATCCAATAAGCAACAATTTTCCAAAATCTGTTTGAGGCAGGGTCACAAGTAGCCCAGGTTGAGCTTAGATTCTCTGTGTTGCCAAGGATGCCCTTGAACTCCTGATCCTCCTACCTCCATCTCCAAAGTTCTATATTGTAAGTATGAGACACCATACCCAGACAAACTATTAGAATATTTTAAAGCCACTTAATATTTAAGTCCAAGATAAGTATGAGACAATGGGCATGTTCAAAAATACTTTAATGACATATTCATAAAAAGCAGGTATTTTATGGAAGTTGTCACATTTATTTAGATATTGAAAATACTTTTCTTAAAAATCATTTCAGTTGTCTAATAGGAATAATTTAATAACATTCTAATTAACTTTTTGACTTAGCTTTTTAGATTAAGTTGACTTGTGATAGCTAATATTCCGCTTATTTCATAATTGTGACCTTTTGATCATGAGAATCTCAATGTTCACAGGGCTAGAGTAATAACTATTGTTATGTACTTGTTAAATTGGTATTGCATCATGTGAAAAAAATCTCACATGATTAAGAAAATATTATGCTATCATAGGCTGGTTCTTTTTTTTTTCTTCCCACTGCGCTGTTCCCTGACCTTTTATTTCCACAGAGATCTCTAGAGAAATAGGATCAATAACATGTATGAAGACATTCAGTAAGTGATTATGATGAATTGACTCATGCAGTTGTGGGAGTCAAGATGTTCTGAAGCCAGTGTCATAGTTGTAGTCCAGGTCAAAAGCTTGAGAACAAGGAGAATTAATGGTGTATGTCCCTGCTCAAATCTGAGCAAAAACCAGAGGCAGGGAAAAACAGATAAACTGCTCAGGCCTTTTTGTTCTATCCTACTTCCAGAGGAATTGGAAGATACCCTTTCCCAAAGGTGATAGTAAATACCTTTTGGTCTAGGGCTCCAAATAAGACCTCTTCTGGAAACACCCACAGATAATCTTTAATCACCTGTCTGGTAAACCTTGGTCCACTCACTTTGATTCATTAAATTAACATCATGTAACCTGTACAAAACTCCCAAGTCCTTTAAGATCCTTCTCAAGTGTCACTACACAATGAAGCTGCATTCTACATCAAATTACACTTTCTCAAAAGCTGTCTCATTGTCTTCGGCATAGTCAATGTAGAATAGAAAGCCTGAAGCTTCAGACAGAGCATAGATCTTGATTTAATTTTTTGTAAATATGATTACTGTGCCTATTGTTCTGGACTCATATTGGCTACATGCTTTATTGACTAAAATGTTTAGTTTGTTCATACAGTTTTCACTTCTCTACTCCACAAAGCAGAGATTATACTAAGTGTGGAATGCAAGCCATCCAGAACAAGGCAAAATAAAAATGTTAACAGAGAATGTTTACTGGGTGGTTACCCTATGTGACATACTATGCCATAGCTGTGTACTGTATGTTGGTATTGGAAGAGGTCCACTGATGATTTTCCTCACCAGAGAAATTTTAGCTTGAATTTTTCTTGAGTGTATGTTATATGCATGTATATGCAAGTTAAATGTTTGTATGTGAAAGTGCAGGTAGAACATATGTGCGTGTACACATACACACAAGTCACATACACACACACCATGTGCGTGCATATGTGGAGTTCAGAGGTTGATATGAATTGCTCTCCACCTTACTTTTACTAAGTTGAAAATATATCATATAACATATTTTGATTACAGCTTCCCCTCTCTCTCTACTCCTGCATCTTCTTTCCTCCTCTTCTCCCATCCAGATCAATACCCTTTCTCCTTCTCCTTAGAAAATAAAGGTATCTAAGGAATAACAACCCCTCCATAAAATATAACAAAAAGAATAAGAATAGGACAACAAAACAAACAAACAAACAAACAAACCAGAAGAAAAAGAGCCCAAGAAAAAGTGTAAGAAACACGTATAGATGCAGACACTCACGTGTTTTCACACACACAAAAAAGAATCTCACAGATACACACAAATGGAAGCCATAATATGGAAGCCAATATATGTAAAGGACCAGTAACATAAATAAATAGAATGCTCCAACTTAACATTATGAGACAAAGAACCTCCAAAAATGATTTTGAGTTTATTTTGTGTTGGCCACCTAGAGTTGGGTATAGGGCCTACCCTTAAATAGCAGTTTATTTCCCCAGCGAGACTTTCTTGGAGAAAACTAATTTTTCATTTGCAAGTGGTTATCGATTGAAGATAGTTTCTGGGTTAGGGTGGGGGCTGTGTTCACTTTTCCTTTTAGCTCTGGGACTCCATCTGGTACAGACAGGTGCAGGCCCTAGGCATGCTACACAGTCTCTGTGAGTTTTTATGTACCTGGGTCATGCTGTGTTTAGAAGGCCTTGTTTCTTTGGTGTCCTCCCTTCCCTCTGGTTCTTACACTCTTTCTCCCTCTGTTTCTGTACAGTTCTCTGAGCTTTGAGGGGAGGAATTTGATGGAGACATGCTGTTTAGGCGGATGAGTGTACCAAGGACCTTCATTATTCCTATTTTTTGACTGTGATTCTCTGTATTTGTTTTCATGTGCTGTAGGAGGAAGCTTCTGTGATGATGGCTGAGAAGAGAAGATATCTATGAGCATGGTAGAATACTATTAGGAGTCATTTTACTGCTATGTTCCTTTAGCAGAACAGGCAGAACAGTAGTATTTGGTTTTCCTTTCATCCCTGGACTATATAGTCTCAGGTTCTTGGCTACCTGAGCAGTGCTGGGTATAGGTTCCATCTTGTGGAGTGGGCCTTAAATCAAATAAAATTTTGGTTGGTTACTCACACAAGCTTTGTGTCACTATTTCAACAGCAATTTCTTTTTAATATTTATTTATTACTTCAGGTTACATCTCCATCACAGTGTTCTCTTTCCACCCCTCCCAGTCCTGCCCTCCCACTCTCTACCCCACTTCAATACCACTCCTCAGGAGTGGAATGTCCCTATATATCACTCCCCCACCCCAGTTCAGCAGTCATATGAGGGCCAAGAGCCTCCTCATACACTGGGGGCCTACAAGGCAGCATCACTAGGGCAAAGTGTCTCATTGACAGGAAACAAAGTCTATGTTCATATTTCCTTTGGTGCATTGGTTGTAGTATAGTTATCCTGTACTATATGCTTAAAATCTAATTATAAGTGAATAGATGCTCTGTGCATCCTTCTGAGTCTGGGTTAGCTCACTCAGGATGAGCTTCTCTAGTTCCATTCATTAGACTGCAAATTGCATGATTTTGTTGTTTCTGATGGCTGAGTAGTATTCCATTGTGTAGATGTACCACAGTTTTTTAATCCATTCCTTGGTTGAAGGACATCTGGGTTGTTTCAAGTTTCTAGCTATTACAAATAAGACTGCTATGAGCATAGATGAGGAAACTTCCTTGTGATTTGGTGAGGAATCATTTGGGTGTATACCCAGAAGTGGTATGGTTGGGTTTTGAGGCAGAGGGTTTTCTAAGATATTGCCAGACTGACATCCATAGTGGTTGCACAAGCTTGCAATCCCACCAGCAGTGGAGGAGGATTCCCATTTCTCCACAAACTCGACAGCATGTGCTGTCATTTGAGCTTTTGATCTTAGCCATTCTGACAGGTGTGAGATGGAATCTCAGAGTCTTCTTGAGTTGCATTTCTCTGATGATTAAGGATGCTGAGCATTTCTTCAAATGTCTCTCAGCCGTTAGGGATTCTTCCTTTGTGAATTCTCTGTTTAGCTCTGTTCCCATTTTTTGATTGGATTATTTGGTTTCTTGGCATTTAATTTCTTGGAGTTCTTTGTAAATTTTGAATATTAGCCCTCTGTCAGATGTGGGGTTGATGATTTTTTGCCAATCTGTAGGTTGCCGTTTTGTTCAAATGACAGCCTCTTTTGCCTTACAGAAGCTTTTCAGTTTCATGAGGTCCCATTTATTGATTGTTGCTTTTAGATCCTGAGCTGTTGGTGTTCTGTTCAGGAAGTTGTCACCTATGCCGATGAGTTCCAGGGTTTTCCCCACTCTCTCTTCTAGTAGATTTAGTGTGACCAGGCTTATGTTAAGGTCTTCTATCCACTTGAACTTAAGTTTTGTGCAAGGTGATAAGTATAGGTCTAATTTCATTCTTTTACATGTCGACATCCAGTTGGACCAGCACCATTTGTTGAAGATGCTGTCCTTTTTCCATTGTTGTACCCCATTTTTAAATTGGTTTATTTTTTTCTTGATATCTAGTTTCTTGAGTTCTTTATATATTTCAGGTGTTAACACTTTTAGATACATAGTTGGTAAGACTCTTTTCTCATTGTGCAGGCTTCTGCTTTGTTCAAATGACAGTGTCCTTTGGCCTGGAGAAGGTTTTCAGTTTTATGAGGTCCCATTTATTAATCATTGATTCTAATGACTGCACTATTGATGTTTGTTCAAAAAGTCTTTTCCTATGGCAATGAGTTCAAAACTATTCCCAAAATTCTCTTCTATCAGGTTCAGTGTATCTTTTTTATTGTAATGTTTATTTATTACATCAAGTTACATCTCAATCATAGTGCCCTCTTTCTACCCCTCCCTGTTCCACCCTCCTACCTCCTCCTCCCTCTCCCACACATTCCACTCCTCCAAAGTGGAGTTTTTTTTTTTTTAATTTTATGTTGAGATCTTTGATCCACTTGGAGTTGAATTTTGTGAAAGTTGATAAATATGGCCCTGTTTGCCTTCATATACATGCAAACATTCTTCTACATGTAACAATGATTTGTTGAAGATTATGTCTTTTCTAGGGTGTATTTATGGCTTCTGTTAAAAACCAAGTGGCCATTTGTGTACAGACGTATGTCCCCCCTTTGTCTCTAATTTTGTTAATTTGAATATTCTCCCTCAACCTTTTAATTAATTTGATAAATCTTTGTTGATCTTATTGATTTTTCTCAAAGAACCAACTCTTTATTTCATTGACTCTTCGTATTGGTATTTTTGTGTCTGTTTTATTGATTTCAGCCCTCAGTTTGATTATTATTGTTTTTTGTCATCTATTTCTTTAGGGTGTGATTCCTTTTCTTTTCTTTTTCACCCCTAGATCTTTGGGTGTTCTGTTAAGTTACCAGTATAGACCTTAGTGCTATGAACTTGCCTCTTCCAATGGCTTTCATTGTGTCTTGTTCTGGAACTTGCTTTGTAGACCAGGCTGGCCTCAATCTCAGAGATCCACTCGCCTTGCCTCCTGAGTGCTGGGATTAAAGGTGTGCGCCACCGCCACCACCCAAGTTAAAAACAAGTTTTCAACTTGTTTCCTAATTTCTGTCTTGACTCAGATTTCATTCTGTAGTGAGTTGTTTAGTTTCCATGCACTTGAAAGCTTTCTGTTATTCATATTTTTGTTGGTTTCCAGCTTCAATCTGTAGTGGTCAGATAGTATGCAGGGTGTTGTTTTGATTTACTTTTATCTGTTGAGACTTGTTTTGTGTCTGAGTACATAGTTAATTTGGGGGAAGTTCCATGAGCTGCTGAGAAGAAGGTATATTCCTTTGTGTTTTGGTGAAATATTCTGTAAATATCTGTTCAGTCCATTTGGTTTATGACATCAATTACCTTCAGCATTTCTCTGTTTAGTTTTTGTCTGGATGTACTGTCTATCGGTGAGAGTGACATATTAATGTCACCTACCATTAGTGTGTGAGGGTTAATATGTGATGTTATAGAAGTGTTTCTTTTTTAAACTTGGGTGCCCTTGTGTTTGGGGCATAGATGTTAAGAATTGCAATATCCTCTTGGAGGATTTTTTTAAAAAAATGAGACGGGGCCAAGATGGCGGCGACCTACACTGATGCATTTTGAATGCGGGGAAAAAAGAGCCATAAAAAACACAGAGTTATTGGGCACTGTGCAAAACCCGGAGGGGCTAGACCCCCCCGGGAACACTCACAGCTCCCAAGGGACTGTTAAAAGTCCCAGGGTAAGGCTCTCCCCCATCTCTCACAGACACGGAAGCCACTAAACCCGGGATTCGGGAACTCCCATTTGGAGAGGCGCCTGGTAAGATCGACCCCAACTCACAGCAGGCAGAATCAGAGGCCACTTGGTGATAGATCACGAGCCTATTGGGCTCCTCACACCTCAGGAAGAACTTATACCCACTTAAAAAACTTTGTGAGATAGTGGAAGTCTTAGCAAGGAACAAACAGGGAGCTCAGCGGGTGGTCCGCAGCCGCTCGTGAAGCGGAGGGCGGAGGTGCGGGAAGCCGGGAACCCAAAGGCGGGCAGGAGGGGCCGAATCCTGCGCATTTATGGCAGTGCAGCTGGGGAAGGAGCCCGGCTGGCAGGGCCAAATCCCCGCGAACCCACGGCAGGACAACTGGGGAGAGAGCCAGGCGTGGGTGGGGCCAGGGATCCGCGCACCTACGGCTGAGCTGCTGGGGCGAGAGGACCACTCAGGCGACCGGAGGATCCGGGGCTAGGTGCACCCATGGCTGAGCAGCCAGGGAGGGACACCCGCAGCTGCGCAGACAGGGAGGGAATCAGGCACAGAGGCCAGGCCAGTAGTGAGAAGCCTAGTGAGAAACCAGAAATCGGGACCATAGCTGTATTCTGGAAAATCCAGACATATTAGGTGTGGAGCCAGACCCTGTCAGCCTCCGTGAGGACAAACAAAGCCCACAGAATCTGTGCCTGGGCAAACAGGTCCATACCATCAGAACCATTACAGGCTGATAACTAAGAGTGCAACATAGAGAAGTCTGAATTGGGAGCAGTGAAACAATCCTGGTCCATTACCCATAACCTGGGAATAGGCTGCACCAGCTCACAGTGCCTCAGGCGATTAAAACCACAGTGACCCTGAAATCCCCCTGTAAGCAACAACAGATAGCCAAGTAACTCGTCCCCTGCACCAAATCATCCACTGTGGATCCAAGCACAGAAAACGACAAGATCAGACAGCTAAACGCATCAAATGGCCAAGGGTCAAAAAAAAAAAGTAGAAATCAAGGAAATATGACTCCAACAATGCAGAATTATCCTAGCTCATCCAATTCGGAAGACCTCACACCAACAGAAACACATGAAAACATTGACAATTCAATTCTGCACTATGGAAAGTGATAGAGTCCCTGCAAGAAGAACTTAAATCTATGAAGGAATTCAAAGAAGC
>CAJQZJ010032178.1:1772914-1788483 GCA_907164525.1 Lophiomys imhausi | reverse complement strand
ACAGAGAAATATTGAGTCTAACAGAGATCATGAAACAAATGGACCTAACAGATATCTACAGAACGTTTCACCCAAACACAAAGGAATACACCTTCTTCTCAGCACCCCACGGAACCTTCTCCAAAATCGACCACATAGTTGGTCACAAGGATAGTCTCAATATACAAGAAAATTGAAATAACACCTTGTATCTTATCAGACCACCACGGAATAAAGCTGGTCTTCAACAGCAAAAAAATCAACAGAAAGCCTACACACACATGGAAATTGAACAGCTCCTTACTGGATGACCACTGGGTCAGGGAAGAAATAAAGAAGGAAATCAAAGTCTTCTTTTTTTTTTTTAATACTTTATTTTTTTTTCTTCAAGTTACATCTCAGTAACAAACCCCTCCCTATTCCCCCCTCCTATCCCGCCCTTCCACACTCTTCCCCCCAGAGGTTTCCCTTTCAGTCCAACAGATGGTTCCTTCTTTATAACAGTAAGTATTATACAAAACAACAGATATAAATATGCCACATTTATGAGAGTTAAATGGCCCAGTATACCTTCCCCATGTCCAGTTTATACATATTTGGCCCCTGACTTTAACATTCTACTATCTAACCATCTCCATGAGTTTAAAGGTCTATATGTGACTCAACATTCATACTAACTTGCAACACACTTTTAAGAGTATCTTCTTAGATCTATAACACCCTCTTGATTCCTAAACAACTCAAAATTTAACTATGAGACTCTAGTTGTCTATACTTCAACCACCTCAGAGACCTGAGAGGGATAAATATAGTTGCTTATATAGGAAGTGCAGTGCCTGCAGCTTCCAAAACAAGAGACACATCAAAGACTTCTTAAAATCCAACGACAATGAAGACACAACATACCCAAACCTATGGGATACCTTGAAAGCTGTGCTACGAGGAAAGTTCATAGCACTAAGTGCTTTCAAAGAGAAAATTGTGACAGCTCATATTAGTGAATGAACAGCTAAGCTGGATGAATTGGAAAAAAAAAGAAACAAACACTCCCAAGAAGAGCAGAAGGCAGGAAATCATCAAACTTAGGGCTGAAATCAACAACTTAGAATCAAAAAGAACTATACAAAGAATCAATGAAACCAAGAGTTGGTTCTTTGAGAAAATCAACAAAATAGACCCCTAGCCAAATTAACTAAAAGGCAAAGGGAAAGAACACAAATCAACAAAATCAGAAATGAAAAGGGAGAAATAACAACAGACATTGAGGAGATCTAGAAAATATTCTGGCATTACTTTAAAAGCCTATATTCCACTAAATTTGAAAACCTAAGTGAAATGGACAATTTCCTCGATAAATTCCACCTACCAAAACTAAATCAAAATCAGATTAACAGCTTAAACAGCCCAATAACACCCAAGGAAATAGAAACTGTCATTAATAATCTCCCAACCAAAAAAAGCCCTGGGCCAGATGGCTTTAGCATGGAATTCTACCGGACCTTCAAAGAGGAACTAACACCATTACTTTTCAAACTCTTCCACCACATAGAAACAGAAAGATCACTGCCAAACTCATTCTATGAGGCCACTGTCATTCTGATTCCTAAACCACACAAAGACCCAACAAAGAAAGAGAACTTCAGACCAATCTCCCTCATGAACGTAGATGCAAAAATACTTAATAAAATACTAGCAAACCGAATTCAAGAACACATCAAAAGTATCATACACCATGATCAAGTAGGCTTCATCCCTGGAAAGCAGGGATGGTTCAATATACGAAAGTCTATCAATGTAATTCACCACATAAACAAGATGAAAGAAAAAAACCACATGATAATCTCGCTAGATGCAGAAAAAACATTTGACAAAATCCAACACCCCTTCATGCTAAAAGTTCTGGAGAGAATGGGCATACAAGGACCATACCTAGAAGTAATAAAGGTAATATACAGCAAGACAGTGGCCAACATCAAATTAAATGGAGAGAAGCTCGAAGCATTTCCTCTAAACTCAGGAACAATACAAGGATGTCCACTTTCACCATGTCTCTTCAATATAGTACTTGAAGTCCTTGCTAGAGCAATAAGACAACTAAAGGAGATCAAAGGGATAAAAATTGGAAATGAAGAAGTCAAATTATCCCTATTCGCAGATGATATGTTAGTATACATAAGCGACCCCAAAAACTCCACCAAAGAACTCTTACAGGTGATAAACAACTTCAGCAAGGTGGCTGGATACAAAATTAACTGAAGAAAATCAGAAGCCCTTCTTTATACAACAAACAAATATACCGAAAAAGAAATAAGGGAAACAACCCCCTTCACAATAGCCACAAACAATATAAAATACCTGGGGGTAACTTTAACCAAGCATGTAAAGGACCTATATAACAAGAACTTCAAGCCCCTGAAGAAAGAAATGGAAGAGGCCTTTAGATGATGGAAAGATCTCCCATGCTCATGGACAGGTAAGATCAACATAATAAAAATGGCTATCCTACCAAAAGCAATATATAGATTTAATGCAATTCCTATCAAAATACCAACACAATTCTTTATAGACCTGGAAAAAGCTAGTCTCAACTTCATATGGAACAACAAAAAGCCCAGAATAGCTAAATCAATCCTGTCCAATGAAAAAACATCTGGAGGTATCACCATCCCAGATTTCAAGCTGTACTACAGAGCAACAATAATAAAAACAGCATGGTACTGGTATAGAAACAGACCAGTGGATCAATGGAATCGAATTGAAGACCCAAACATGGACCCACACACCTATGGCCAACTAATCTTTGACAAAGAAGCCAAAACCACACAATGGAAGAAGGACAGCATCTTCAACAAATGGTGCTGGTCCAACTGGATGTCCACTTGCAAAAGAATGAAATTAGACCCATACCTATCACCTTGTACCAAACTTAAATCCAAGTGGATCAAAGACCTTAACATAAAGCCGGCCACACTAAATATACTAGTAGAAAAAATAGGAGAAACCCTCGAACTCATTGGCACAGGTGACAACTTCCTGAATAGAACACCAACAGCTCAGGACCTGAAATCAACAATCAATAAATGGGACCTCATGAAACTGAAAAGCTTCTGTAAGGCAAAGGACACTGTCATTCAAACAAAACGGCAACCAACAGACTGGGAGAAAATCTTCACCAACCCCACATCTGATAGAGGGCTATTATCTAAAATCTACAAAGAACTCAAGAAACTAAATGCCAAGAAACCAAATAATCCAATCAAAAAATGGGAGATGGAGCTAAATAGAGAATTCACAAAGGAGGAATCCTTAAGGGCTGAGAGACACCTGAAGAAATGTTCAACATCCTTAATCATCAGAGAAATGCAAGTCAAGACGACCCTGAGATTCCACCTAACACCTGTTAGAATGGCTAAGATAAAGAGCTCAAATGATAGCGCATGCTGGCGAGGGTGTGGAGAAAGGGGAACCCTACTCCATTGCTGGTGGGAGTGCAGGTTTGTGCAACCACTATGGAGGTCTGTCTGGCGATATCTTAGAAATCTAGGAATAACCTTGCCTAAGGACCCAGCCATACCACTTCTGGGTATACACCCAAAGGACCTCTCATGGAGACATAAGGAAGTCTCCTCATCTATGTTCATAGCAGCCTTATTTGTAATAGCTAGAAACTGGAAACAACCCAGATGTCCCTCAACTGAAGAATGGATTAAAAAATTGTGGTACATCTATACAATGGAATATTACTCAGCTGTAAGAAACAATGAAATCATGCAATTTGCAACCAAATGGTTGGATCTAGACAAGCTCATCCTGAGTGAGCTAACCCAGTCTCAGAAGGATGCAAATGGCATCTATTCACTTTTAGTAGGATTTTAGCTATATTGTACAGGATATCTGTACTACAACCAACACACCAAAAGGAACATGGACATAAATTTTTTTTTTTATCTTTTTCTTTTACCTTCTTTTTTTCTTTTTTCTTTTTCCTTTTCCCTTCTCTTTTTCCTCTCTTTTTTTGTTGATATTCTTTGTTTTTGTGGGTTTGTGTGTCTGTTGTTTTTTTTTTTAGTATTTCCCCCGTAGCAAGGAGACACCTTTCACTGGCAGTACTACCTCGTAGGCCCCGGTAAATGAAGAGGCTCTTGGCGCTCATATGACTCCTGATCTGTGGTGAGAGACTGTTATTCAAGGACACTCCACCCCAGAGGAACAAGACGGAAGGGTCAGGGGGTAGAGCATGGGAGGGTGGGGCTGGGAAGCGGGAAAAGAGGACAATATGATAAGGATGTAACCTGAAGAAACAAACAAATAAATTTATTAACTAAAAAAAAAAAAAAAAGGGCAGGAGGCAGGGCTGAAACACTGTGAATGGAATAGAGGATACAGCCATTCGGCCTGGTTTGCAGACCTCCAGGTGTCGAGAAGACGTGGCGCTAAGGTAAAATACAAGAGAATTGTTGTGTTGGTCCATGCCTTTGACTTCAGCAGAGACGGGGGAGCACCGTAGAGTTGGTGGTCTTATGTATTCTGGAGTCATACGGAGCGGGGTGGTGAGGGTGCATACTCTTGGTCCCACCATTCAAGAAGAGTACACCCTTGGTCCCAGCTCCCAGCACACTGGAGACAGAAACTGGCAGATCCTGGAGCTCAGGGTCAGCCTGATGCAGGGCAAACTCTAAATAGAGAAAGACTTCGATCCAGGAGTGATGGAACACATCTTTGATCCCTTCAGATGGGAAACACACGTCTCTGATCCCAATAATTAGAGTTCAGAGACACACACATGGGATTTGGAGGGACCTAGGTTTGGAGGTTACTTACAAAAGGCCTTCTCGATGCAGGCAGATTGTCCTTTGGGATCTCAAAATATATACACCAGAGCTGGTTTAGCTCCAAGGTGACAGAATGATTTCTTCTTTAACCCGGATTGAAAGATAACGCTTTGTATGTTGTCAGAGGCCAAATTTGCTTCAGGAGAAGTACTACCTAGCCCCCCCAACCCCCCCCCCAAAAAAGAGGGCAATTGTCCTAGGGTTGGGATTGGGGCTGGGCTCTGTTCTTATCTTTCCAGGAGAACCGAAGCGGGGAGCCTGGGGACGGCTGGACAGCGGAAACCTCAGCAGAGAGCAGAATCAGGCACCAAGGAGGACGAGTGACTCAGTTGATTCTGCCTGGCAGACTTCCTCAATAGCTGTCTCCATCGGGGGCCAGCAACCACCTCGGCAATCCAATGTCGCTGGGACCGTTCAGCTCTACACAATGCCCGGGCCGGAACCTCAGTGAAGCCTGCAAGATCAGCTTCTGCCTACAAACCCCTTAGGTCATCTAAACAGCTGAGAACAGAAGGACTGAACATAAAAGGACATAAAAAATGTACTAACATTTTTAACCATTTTTTCCATTTGGGTTCGGGCCCCAAACAGGTCTACTATGACCCAAATCAGCAGGAAGTCACTTAAAGAGAGCAACGTCCCATGCCCAGAGGGTGGGGAAGGTGTTTCTCCGCCCTTCTTTTTGGTTATTTGAAGGATAACTGAAAACTCCGATATTTAAGGGAAGAGATTACAAGCTGATAAATGGTCCTGTCTCAATGGGTTTTGGAGGTTAGCCCCAGGGACTTCCTACTTTTCCTTTTCTGTATCCTTCTTCCTCTCCTATGTAGGAGTGCATGGGCTTGAGAAAAATGAGATATAGACATAGCACAGGAAGGTCCAAGAAGAAGGGGCAGATTATTGAATATGCCCTTATACCTTTGTATATGATACAAAATTAGTAGTTTATTTGGCTAAAGTGGTATTGACCATTGTTTATTGTGCAAAAATAAGATTGTATTGGATTACATCGGTATTGATCTTTGTATATTGATACAAAATTAAGATTATAGTTGGCCACAATGGTATTGACCCTTGCATATGGACGTAATGTTAAGATTATATTGGGCTACATAGGCATTGATCTTTGTATATTGATACATAATTAAGAGTATATTTAACCACAATTGAATAGATCTTTGTATATTGATACAAAATTAAAGGTAACGCTTCCTAATGGTATCATACCTAGATATACTTAAAAATAAAATATGAAGCTCTGGCCTCTTGATACCAACCATCTAAAACGGTCTAGGATAGTTAAGTAAAACAAACTCCTAGTCATGCAAACATGTCACTTTGTTAGCTACTGTGACAGTCTATCACAGATATTCTCTAAACTACCCAGTAATCAAGTTGCTAAGAGACAAGCAACACTTGCTTATCTAAATACAAGAGGTGGATAGGGCATCTTCAAACACCCCAAGAGATCTGCAGAATATGGCATTCAATGATGTTATCTTAAATTAAGATTTTATTTTCTTTTTTTTTTGATATTGAGATATATCAGCACCTGACAGCACCCCCTATTCTACTCCAAGTAAAAGATAAGCATCGAAGAGCCTCCACTGTAAGATGGTTGAATTAGTGGCAAGCCTATCTCTTGGCATGAAAAAACCCCTTGCACCAACTGCAGACAGACTGCTGTCCAAAAAGGACAAAACTTGGTAGCAGGGAAGTCGACAGCCTAACTCTGCCAAGACAGGGTAGGTAAGTCCTTCATAATCCCGGCTCTACAACAAATGTCTGTCATAGAAACAGGACCAAAAGGCTGAAGACTGATGCAGGAATGTATGGAGAGAAAATGGGAACTGTCCAGGCAGTCATTGGTATGTCCTTTCTTAGTTTTGGAAGCTGCAGGCCCTGCACTTCTTATATAAGCAGATATATTTATCCCTCTCAGGTCTCTGAGGTGGTTGAAGAATAGACAGCTAGAGTCTCATAGTTAAATTTTGAGCTGTTTAGGAATCAAGAGGGTGTTATAGATCTAAGAAGATACTCTTAAAAGTGTGTTGCAAGTTAGTATGAATGTTGAGTCACATATAGACCTTTAAACTCAAGGAGATGGTTAGATAGTAGAATGTTAAAGTCAGGGGTCAATATGTATAAACTGGACATTGGGAAGGTATACTGGGCCATTTAACTCTCATAAATGTGGCATATTTATATCTGTTGTTTTGTATAATACTTACTGTTATAAAGAAGGAACCATCTGTTGGACTGAAAGGGGAAACTTCTGGGGGGAAGAGAGTGGAAGGGCGGGATAGGAAGGGGGAATAGGGAGGGGTTTGTGACTGAGATGTAACTTGAAGAAAAAAAATAAAGTATTTATTAAAAAAAATGAGTATGTAGTGTCCTTTGCTATCTCTTCTGATTAGTTTTGGTTTGAATTCTATTTTTTCCTATATTAAAATGGCTATGCCATTTGCTTGGAACATCTGTTCCAAGCTCACTACCCTGAGCTGATACCTATCTCTGATTTTAAAGTGTGTTTCTTGTATGCAGACGAAGGACATATCCTGTTTTCCAATCCATTCTGGTAGTCTGTGATTTTTAATTGGGGGAATTGAGACCATTGATATTGAGTGTCTGCCAATTCCAGTTATTTTGTTAATGTGATATGGGTCCCCTGCTTCTTTTGATTTGCTGGTCTGAAAATATTTATTCCTTGTGTTTTTCTTGGTGTGGATTTTTCCTCTGAGTACATTCTGTAGGGCTGAATTTGCTGATAGATACTGCTTAATCTTGGTTTTATAAGTCTTTCTTTCTCTATATATTGTGAGTGAAAGTTCTTTGGGCCTTTGACTTGGCTTTCTTCTCTTTTCTCTGTATCTATTATTTTTAAGTTTGGCCATTTCAAAGTGTTTCAGATTTCTTGGATGTTTTCAGTCAGGATTTTTTTTTGTTTTGTTTTAGATTAACATTTTATTTGTCTGCAGTGTCAATTTCTTTTCTCTTGTCTTCAATGCCTGAAATTCTCTCTTCTATCTTTTCTAGTCTGTTGGTGAAGCTTGTCTATGAGGTCTTGTTCAATTTCCTAAGTTTTTCACTTCCAGTTTTTCTTCAGTTTGGATTTTCTTTATTGATTCTACTTCACTCATATGTTTGTGTAACTTTATATAATTGTGTTAGTTTCACACTTTCTCTCTTAACCCAGCTATCATCCAATTATTTGGGACTTTTATATTGTTAGTTAAACAAGCTTTACAACACAAGAACCGAGCACTTATTACTCTATTCCTAACCCGCTAAACTAATCTGGCTTCCTCCCAGCGTAAATCCCAGAGATTACACTTTGTGGCTTTCCTGCTTCAGCTGACTCCCTCTTCATGTCCTGTACCTCTCCCTGACCTTCATTCTCCTACCCCCCTCCTCTAACTCCTCCTCCCCGGATGGCAGGAAGTCCAGTCCTATTCTCATCCCTACTCAGTGATTGGCTGTAAGCTGCTTTATTGGTTTATTAGGGGACAGATGAGGAGTAGTGTATACACAACATTCAGATAGGAGATTCTAAGTACAAGGATTGCAACCATATATGTGGGGGGGGGGTACAGAAATCAGTATTTGAACTGCGCAATAACCTTATCCCTACACTCGGGTTTTGAACTCTTCCTTTCATTACTCTGATGTGTTTTAATAGATTTCTTTAATTAATTTATTCATTTCCTCTTTCAGGACCTCTAATATATTCATAAAGACTACTTTAAAGTCTTTATCTTGTGCTCCAGCCATATTGCACTGCTCAGGACCTATTGTGGTATGGTTGTTGGGCTTTGGTGGAAACATATTGTCCTAGCTGTTATTGATTATGTTTTTACTTTGGCATCTAGGCATCTGGGTTTGGGATGGTTATTATCCACCAGAGAAGACTGCTTAGACATGGGTTTAAGCTAATAGAAAATCTTTAATAGCTAGCCAGTGACTATACTGTGTGTTCAGGATTTCAGTGTAGCAACGAGACTTCCTCAGGGTGAGCTTTTAAGCACAACAGCACATTCTGGATTGGCATACTTCAACTAACAAGAACAGTTAGCCAGAAATAGAACTACAAAAGCCAAAAATCTGTGTTAGTACATTTAAAGCCTTTCATAGATCCAGTGACTTTGATGGATTTGGCTATTTTCATTTTGGCAGGTGGTATTTTCTGTGTGGTGAGTTTTATGGCCTGTATGGTATTCTCATCATGGAGTTAGTTGTACTAAAGTCTCAGGGCCCATTACAATTATAATCTTAGGTGCTGATATCTGGTCTTGTCTTTGTTGGGTGGGGTGCTCTGTTCCTTGGTTTCTGTTACCCCCTCTGGTTCATAGGAAGGTATGGTGACTGCCAGTTACCTTATAGAGAATGTTTCTGAGATTCTACCTGGTGTGGCGACTGAGGGTGCTGAGTCAAATGTATTTCTAGGTATTTGGAGACAGGAATGGGGATAGACTAGAAATGGGAGGAGGGGCTGAAGGGGTCCAGAGGTAGGAGTAAAACAGGATGTGCCTCCAGGATCTGCTTAGTACCTTGGGAATGGTGGCAGAGAAGGAGTAGAGGCCATAACATCTGATCTGCTGGGTACGAGACCTGGGGATTAGATTTGGAGGAGAGGAGGGAGATTGAAGATCTGAAAACTGTCTATCTGCTTCCTTGACTGACATAGTCATCAGGTTCCCAGGGAATGCCTGAGGGAGCTGGAGGTGGAGACAAAGCGACGCGGTCATGAGGAAGGCTGTAAGAGAAGACCTGCATGATCTGCTGAAGATGACAAAAGTGAAGGAGGGAGGCCACAGAAGGTGGTGTGGAGACCAGAGTGGGAGGAGATTGGATTTTGAGGAAAGAAGGGAGAGTGAAGATTACCACCTTACTTTTTGAGATGAGAGTTCACCAGTTTGTCAAGACTAGCTGGAAAGAAATCTCCAGGGATCCCCCTGCTTCTGCCTACCCAGATCTGGGGCTACAGGAGTGTGTGGCAGCAACCTCTTTTCCTGTGAGACCCAAACTCAGGTCTCCAAGCTTGTAGAGCAAGTGCCTTACTAACTTAGATACCTCAACAGCCCCTTATTTTTCTTGACAAATTATAATGATATACTTATGGGGTACAAATTGATGCTATGACATATGCAATGTTTGTGTAATAACTGACACATCCATTATCTCAAATGCCTAGTGTTTGTTTCTCCTGTTGCTTTGTACTCTTTGACCAACATCCCTCCACTCACTCTATTCCAAATCAATGGTAACTACCATTCTTCTCTTTTGCTTTTAAGAATCTGATTCATTTAGACTCTGCATTTATTTTAAGTTGAAATAAAAACCATTCCTAGTTCCTATACATTGTCACAAATGATAAATTATTTTCCTTACTTTTAAAGCTGAATAGAATTCTAATGCATGTGTGTGTGTGTGTGTGTGTGTGTGTGTGTGATGGGCATCTGGATAATTATATGATTTGTCTTTGACTTAGTTATAAATCAAATGATAGACAAAACAATATTGGTCAGATGGAGAATCAAATTTCAATTAAGTGATGAATGAAGCTAAAGACACAGACCAAGTGGCAACCACAAACTCTAAATGCTGGAAATTGAAATTAGATAGATTTCTTCTTGTAGACTTAGAGCACCCTGGTTGAATATAGGATTTTACAAATGATAGATGATCAATTGGAGGAGATGGGTTTGGGAATGGGTCTGAAATTAGTTTCCCCTAGGAGAAAGAAAAGGAAAGGGCTACTTGATCATGATTCCTCCTTCAAAATCACAGTCAGGAGTTATTAAGGCGATTTCAGTCTCATCCAAATCTCAGAAATTGGAAAGAGCTGACATCCATGGAAATGTTATTTTGAATCTCACAAAAACTGTTTGGAAAAGGCCTTATACAGTTTTACAGATGTGGAAATTGAGGTAAAGAGAATATCAGCTATCACTTTCCCAGACTCACAGCGAGGATGTGTTACAATCAGCTTTCATTTTTTGTTGTTTTTGTTTTTGACACAGGGTTTCTCTGTAGCCCTGGCTATCCTAGACACCCTCTGTAGACCAGACTGGCCTTGAACTCACAGAGATCTGCCTGCCTCTGCCTCTCTGGGGGCTGGGATTAAAGGCGTGCACAACATGCCCACCTCAGCTTTCAATCTTAATAGTTTGCCCAATAATGCACATTTTCACCCACACTTATTAGCTTTCACCCTCAATATTGTTTTTTAAGCTTGGATTTTATTCAGTCTTTTAAAAGTATTATTTTATTCTTTGGGAAAAAATGAGGAGGCAAGACTGAAAAAATGTCTAAAAACTTATTTTAACTTTCATCTTCTCTAATATGCTTTTAAGTTTATTGTAGAACTGTCTGGGTGGGTTTAAACGCACCTCAGGTGAAGGATAAATTGGAATAACATTATACACAACTTAAAATATTATTTTGATGAAGAGTTAAAGTAGGTAACTGTAACCCAATTCTGTGTTCAATGTGGAAAACCTAACAGTTTAAAAAGTAACAGACAGATGGAATTTTGCTAATACATCCAAAAGGAAATGTGATTTCACATACACATTATATGCATGTTTATGAATGCAATCACGGTGTCTGGAGCCTAGGTAGGAAACTCTGATGCAAATCAATGAAGTAAAATATAAAAATAAAACATTTCTGGACAACTTCTAAGAGGGAGCAATGCTGCTGCCTTTAATAAAACCACTTGGGAATATAAATGCATTTTGTAAGTGGCTGAGTTTCTCTGGTGAAATTCATATATCACAAAATGAATGCTAGCTGGCTATAATTCAAGGAACAACATGCTCTGCATACCTCTATGGGATGTCAGAATTGTGATCACCACCAGTAAATTCTGAGTTTCCTTTGTGTGAGAAATATGTAGACTCTTGCCCATGATTTTTTAAAAAGAAATTCATTGGAGCAAAGATTTAGAATTATAATCCCAGTTAAAAGTAGAACATGCAATTGTGTGTGTGTGTGTGTGTGTGTGTGTGTGTGTAAAGGCAAAGGCACTGCTTGCTTGTTTCCAACAAGACTGATTTTTAGAGATTTTGTTGCAAAGAGTTCAGTGTATCTTTAAACATGCAAGAGCAATTTTGAATAGTGTTTTTGATGGAAGTCCCACCTCCACACAAATCAACTTGAATTCACAAACCTTTAAAAATGGCTTCACTGGAGGAGTCAAGGGCACCACAAGAAAACATCTCCTACATAGCCAATTAACTTGGACAGATCAGGGCTCATAGAGACTCAATCACCAAACAAAGAACTTGCAGGACTGGTCCTAAGCCCACTACACATTTGAAGATGGACTGCTTGGTCCTCAAGTGGATCCCCTAACAATTGGAGTGGGGACTCTCTCAGACTTGGTCTCTGTTGCCTCTCTTTGAACTCTATTTTCCTAGCAAAGATGCCTTGTTTTGCCTCAGTGGAAGAGGAGGCACTTAGTCCTGATACAATTTGATGTGCCAGAGTGAGTTGGTACTGGGCAGGGGGTGATTCAGGGGAAGTGAGTGGGAGGGTGGGACTGGGAGGAGGGCAAGGAGGGCTGGTTTCGATTGGAATGTAAAATAAACAAATAAATAAATTTTAAAAATGCATAAGAAAAAAATGACTGCACATCAATATAAGTTCTAATTATGGAATAAAAAGTTTACAAAAGTTAAATTCTTAGGTCAAATTTGTAGAAAAAATATGGCTAATTAAACTATTTACCCAGTATTTATACTATCTTTAATTGTTTTGGCAGTGTTAATTCCTAAACCCGCCATTATAAATGAATACACCATGCTGTTTTTATTACTATTGCTCTGTAGTACAGCTTGAGATTTGGGATGGTGATACCTCCAGATGTTTTTTTATTGTACAGGATTGATTTAGCTGTTCTAGGTTTTTTTGTTGTTCCATATGAAATTGAGAATAGCTTTTTCCAGGTCTATAAAGAATTGTGTTGGTACTTTGATAGGAATTGCATTGAATCTGTATATTGTTTTGGTAGGATGGCCATTTTTATTATGTTGATCCTACCTATCCACGAGCATGGGAGATCTTTCCATCTTCTGATGGCCTCTTCAATTTCTTTCTTCAAGGGCTTGAAGTACTTGTACAGGTCCTTTACTTGCTTGGTTAGAGTTACTTCCAGGTATTTTATATTGCTTGTGGCTATTGTGAAGGGAGTTGTTTCCCTAAATTCTTTCTCAGCCCATTTATTTGTTGAATAAAAAAGGGCTTCTGATTTTTTGAATTAATTTTGTATCCAGCCACCTTGCTGAAGGTGTTTATCAGCTGTAAGAGTTCTCTGGTGGAATTTTTGGGGTCACTTATGTATACTATCATATCGTCTGCAAATAGAGATAATTTGACTTCTTCATTTCCAATTTGTATCCCCTTGATCTCCTTTAGTTGTCTTATTGCTCTAGCAAGAACTTCAAGTACTATAGTGAAGAGATATGGTGAAAGAAATGAACCCACACACCTATGGTCACCTAATCTTTGACAAAGAAGCCAAAACCACACAATGGAAAAAGGAGAGCATCTTCAACAAATGGTGCTGGTCCAACTGGATGTCCATTTGTAAAAGATTGAAATTAGACCCATACTTATCACCTTGTACAAAACTTAAGTCCAAGTGGATCAAAGACCTTAACATAAGGCTGGTCACACTAAATCTACTAGAAGAAAAAGTGGGGAAAACCCTCGAAATCATTGGCACAGGTGACAACTTCCTGAACAGAACACCAACAGCTCAAGACCTGAGACCAACAATCAATAAAAGGGACATCATGAAACTGAAAAGCTTCTGTAAGGCAAAAGACACTGTCATTCGAAGAAAATGCCAGCCTACAGATTAGGAAAAATCTTCACCAATCCTACATCTGATAAAGGGCTAATATCCAAAATTTACAAAAAACTCAAGAAATTAAATGCCAAGAAACCAAACAATCCAATTAAAAAATGGAGGAAAGAGATAAACAGAGAATTCACAAAGGAGGAATTCCTAAAGGCTTAGAGACACTTGAAGAAATGCTTAGCATCCTTAATCATCAGAGAAATGCAACTCAAGATGACTCTGAGATTCCATCTCAGACCTGTCAGAATGGCTAAGATCAAAAGCTCAAATGATAGCACATGCTGTCGAGGGTGTGGAGAAAGGGGAACCCTCCTCCTCTGCTGGTGGGATTGCAGGCTTGTGCAACCACTATGGGGGTCAGTCTAGCAATATCTTAGAAAACATGGAATAGCTCTGCCTCCTCTGCCTCAAAACCCAACCATACCACTTCTGGGTATACATCCAAATGACTCCTCACTGAATCACAAGGAAGTTGCCTCATCTATGTTCATAGCAGCCTTATTTGTAATAGCTAGAAATGGGAAACCCATATGTCCATCAACTGAAAAATGGATTAAAAACTGTGGTACATCTATACAATGGAATATTACTCAGCTACCAGAAACAAGGAATTTATGTAATTTGCAGCCAAATGGATGGAACTAGAAAAGCTCATTCTGAGTGAGCTAACCCAGACTCAGAAAGATGCACATGTCATCTATTCACTTATAGTCGGATTTTAGCTATATAGTACAGGATATCTATACTACAACCAATGCACCAAAGGGAACAAGACTTTTTCTTCCTGTCAATGAGACACTTTGCCCTAGTGGTGCTGCCTTGTAGGCCCCCAGTGTATGAGAAAGTTCTTGGCCCTCATATGGCTGCTGAACTGGGGCGGGGGACTGTTATGTAGGGACACTGCACTCCAGAGAAGTGGGATGGAAGGGTTAGGGGGTAGAGGGTGGGAGGGTAGGACTGGGAAGGGTGGAAAGAGGACACTATGATGGAGATGTAACCTGAAGCAATAAATAAATTAAAAAATAAATGAATGCACACAGACACCGGGTAGATCTTAACAAGCCTAGGCCTAGGTTGTGCAATCCTAGCCCATCTTAGCTAGCTCATAATTCTATTACCCAAATATAACCCCATATGTACATATGTCCCTTTGGACTATTATTCTCGATGCTAAGCCAATGTTCCAGGCCACATGGAAGGATCTTCTTTAATCTACCCCATGGTGTGTCTTCCTTGTTTACTCCTGGCTTCTTCTCTGGTAACCTCTTCCCAAGATACTCTGTATCTCTCTAAAAAGCCCTGGAACCTTAGTCCTGCCTACCTCTGTCTTTGTCCAGTCTCCAGGCCTCAACATTCAGAGTCAATTAAGTAACAGACAGCAAACAGGACCAATCAACATTTAGAATGCTTAACACCACTCCATCACAAATTACTTTGGTAGTTGGCAAGTGTCAGAAATCTTTGTTTTTAAAACTTGATTGGAATTGTAGCTGCATGTGGTGGTGTATGCCTGTAGTCTCAGTACTTATGAGCAAGAACAGCTAAAGGTCAGTAGTGAGTGCGTACTGAGTTGAAGACCTGCCTGGAATACAAGATACACTGTTTCCAAAAAGACCCAGTCCAACCCAAATCTCACCCACCCACCAATCAATCAAAGACAAATTCCAGCTGATGAACTCCTCTCTCTCCTTCAGTAAACAAAACTACATTATTTGATTACTAATGTTTTATGTTGATGACTTGTTAAATCCAATGAATACTAAAGAGCAAAATTGAATGTGTATGTGACTTGATATGTAATGAAAACCCTAATACTATGCCCAGTGCACGACCATATAGAAGTTGTGTGTGTGTGTGTGTGTGTGTGTGTGTGTGTGTGTGTGTGTGTGTGT
>CAJQZJ010032178.1:1745538-1772904 GCA_907164525.1 Lophiomys imhausi | reverse complement strand
TGTGTGTGTGTGTGTGTGTGTGTGTGTGTGTGTGTGTGTGTGTGTGTTATCAGAATAGTGAGGCTTCATTTATTTGCTGTTTATTTTGAGAAGTGACCTAGACCTCTTGTGAAATATCCTCCTGCAATTTCTCCACCTATAAATAACTGGCTTTGAGGCTGGTGGCTTCTAATCAGTGAATTATGATTGCTGACTGGGGCTCCATTATCAACAACAGCATTTATGGAGCATTTAGCCCTCATAACATACCGGTGAAGTAAGAATCATTATTGCTTTCATTTAGTCCTAATCACACCAGCACTCAGGGAGTTTAGATCATTTGCAAAAACACCATCAAATAATGTAAAAGATATTTATTTTGTTTTGCTACCTTCTGGACATTGTGTTGGTTTTGATGAAAAAAAAAAGAAGAGATTCTATGTTTTTTATTCTTATCATTCACTGGAGAATGGATATAAGTTGGGCAACTACTGCAGAAAGGTTAAGAACTAATATACCAAGTTCTACAATTGGTGTCTTAAAAATCTAGGACATATGCACAGGGTTTATGGAAAACTTTGCCAGTTAGTAAGTGACAAAATTGCCTGAGAGGTCTTTCTTATGTGTACCTTGCTATGCACCTAGACTGTTCACCTTTATCCTTTTAGTTCTACAAGGGTATTGTTCTTTGAAGGAGATTATAGCTTACCTCTGTCTCATACATGGGACTACTGCTCTTTCTTGTGCACGTGGTGCCAGAATAGACTGTACATTTATCCTCAGGGTTGTGTTTATCAGGGTAATTATCTATGGTGTCAATGAAAATATATACTTAAGAAAAACACTGAACAATTTTCTAGACACATGGAATCCACAGCTGGCTGTTTACAAGACCAAGTTATTATTTATAAACTCTTTATTTTAGTGTTTTTGAGGTGCTTGGAAAATATATTACTGGTCATTTTAAAAGTTTTTACATTTATAAGTTGAGCATGGTGTGTACTCTCCAGCTGTGTAGAATAATGGCACGAGGTTAGAGCATCAGCAGAGACATCTGTAGACCTGCCTAGACTTTAGAGGAAAGCAATTGAGGCAATTATTGAAGCTTTGAGCAGTGTGAGTACAGCATCAGGACGTTGTCTGTCCATTATCTTTGTAAGTACTCTTCCCCTGAAATCTATGCAGCTGCTGTGGGTGCCACTATGTTTGTAAAATTGATGGACTGATTCAGAATGGAAAGATAACCCAAGCTGGACTAACTTTATTGACTAAATTTTGGCTCTGTTGATTAGCTGGTGTAGTCAGATCCTATTCTGTTCCTATTCCAACTGGTAAACTGAAATTCAATTTTTGTATTACCAGCTTAGAATTAGCATAGACACCATGGGTGAAGTGGCTCAGTTCTCCACAAGACTGCTCTCACTTGAGACAAGTTATCAGTAGGGTACCCAGCCCATCCACATATCTGAGTTATTACATATTGGAGGTTCTTATGATTCTCAAACTCACCGATTTACTATAACAATTCAGGACTTAGGAAAGTGCTGTACTTAGAATATCAGTCATTGGTCACATGACTATGTTTCAACTGGAGCCTCTACCTTCCCAAAAGTTGAAATGTTCAACCTCTTATGTGCCTGATCTTCCTAATTTTCATTTTCCATCCTCAAGGTAGTGATGGACCCACCACAAACAGTTTCATCACCACCACACAGACACTCTTGTCATTAAGTGTATTTTCAGGGAATCTAGGAAGGGTAGGTGCATTTACGCATGACAGAGTTCATCTATTTTTTTTTAAATTATTTTTTTCAACATTTACTAATTTCTTCAAGTTACACCTCAATTGTAGTCCCCTCCCTTCTCCCCCTCCTGGTCCCAGCTTCCTACCCTGTTCCCCTTACCCTCCTATCTGCTTTTTTTTTAAATTTAAGGTGTATCTTTTTTCCCCCAACAGCTCCCTCTTTTAGTCCAATAAAAGGCTCTTTTTCTTATAACAGTAATTGTAACACAAAACAATAAGAACAATTAGGCAACAACTATGAAAATTATAAGGCATAACATACATTCTCAATGTCCAGACCATTTGTATTTGGCAACTGGTAATAACATTCTATTATCTGTCTATCTCGCTCAGTTTAGAGTTCTATACCTAACCCAGTTTCCATCCTAACTTCCATTACCGTCTTAAAAACATCTTCTTATACCTAGAACATCCTTTTAATTCCTAAACAACTTAAAACTTAACTGTGAGACTATAACTATCTAGTCTTCAACCACATCAGAGAACTGAGAAGGATAAATATATCTGAATAAATAGGAAGTGCAGAGCAAGAAGCTTCCAAAACTAAGAAATGATAGACAACTGGCTGCCTGGACAGTCCCCAATTTCTCTCTATACATTCTTTAAAAGTTAGGACGTTGAAATTGAGTATGACAATTAGTTTCATTAGACTTCTGCATTAGGAGATATGAAGCTTTAGATGTTGCCTGTCGTTTTCTAAAACAAGAGAGAAAGAAAAGAAACAAACAAACAGAAATGAAGCCAATGGAGGGAACAGAAGAGAAGAATGGAGGCAAGAATGATCCCTCAGGATTTGAGTAGCCTGATCATTTTTTAACCTTTTCTTGCATATTTGACAATCTATATTGTCTTCACTAGAGATCCCATCTCTCCTAATGTCATCCAACTCCAGATGATATTTGAAATCCATAGCTGAGTGTAACACTTGGTAGAGAGAGTAGGTATCTGTATGAAATACATACTCGGATGATTTTGAGCTAGAGGCGGGACTGAACAGTCTGTTTTGCATTAGATAGAAAGTCATCAGTTGGCTACTGTTTAGAGATCCTGATCTTGATAACTGTTTATAGAGGGTTGGTGGCAGTGGTAGGTGAGTCTTTATCAACACCATGGGAGTTTGAATTTTGGAAATAATATACTGCTTCACTCTGGATTCTGCACGTTCTCTTACAGGGTCAATGAGTGAATGATCAGTTTATGGAATGCATTTGCCCCACCTCATAAAAATTTCACACCCTACCTTCTCAGCCTATGGTACTGGTTCTTAGACATATACAAGGCTTATTATATTACCATTTTGAGGGTTTTTGCAAAAGTGTAATCCTTTTACCAATGGCTTCTTGACCCCTAGGCATAAATAGTTCTGCTCCATTCACTCATCAGCCTGGGCCTTTTCATTCTGCTGCATTTTACTTTAATCTACTCAACATATGACATATTGATTGTTTATTTGCTTTTTAGTTTATTGTCTGTCTGTTTCTTTGGAATACAAATTTATGAGAGAGGGGCATGACTTATTTTGTACATTGCTTCAGCAGTTAACAAAATGTAGTTGAAGAAAAAGAGAAGTGAAGCAATTTATCTGCTGCTTAACACTTTGTTTGCATTTTCATGTATCTGTGCATGTTTGCATGTCCCCATGTGTGTTGATGTACATGTGCATACATACATATATGTGTGATTAGTACCTTTTGAACAAGCTTCATGTATTTAGGAGGAATGTTCTGCATTGTGATTTTAGTCCATAAATGAAAGCAAGTCCAATACTTGATACCTATCCTTCCTTACAGACACTACACAAATCAGATAGTATCAATATGTCCTCTGGTTCAGATGAAAACCTCTAGAAGCATGCTCAGGAGGGATGTGTGTGTGTGTGTGTATGTGTGTGTGTGTGTGTGTGTGTGTGTGTGTATGGATAGATGTATCTCTCTCTACATATGTATATATGTGTATACATTTGTGCATACATATGTGTGTGTTTATATGTATTTGTACATATGTAATTGAAAATGGGAGTGTTGGCATACCAGCCAATATCTTTGTGGCTAATGCCTAGTGCCAGTAGTGTGAACTTCAGTTTCTATGAGTAGTGATATTGTCGTGGATTCCCCATGGAACAGCTTGATAAGGGTTTGAGGGTCAGGCCTGGCTTCATAGTCATTATGTTTTACTCTCTCTTCTTCCCAAGGAGTTTGTGTACTATGTAAGTCACTGAAAATTTCAATTTATTTTGTCATTTAAACTAGCCTAAGTGGATTCTGTGGTCTGTTAGTAAGAATTCTAAATACTTCATTACTGGTTTGAATTATATTTTTAAACCTACAAGTTAACAGTTAAAAAAAGCAGTTTAACATCCTTTTTGGAAGGCTACAGTCAAGTGATTTTGATCTTTCCCCCATAGAACTATTTCTCTAATAAAGTTTGATAAGGAAATACAGATTAAAAATTGGAGCTGGTCTGATTGAAGATTGAATGTTGTCAGAACTTTCACAGCATCTCCTCATCCTCTTTGGAATCCTTGAGGCACTACAAAATATTAAAATTCAAAAATAATTAACTTTATGTTCTACAAGAGGAAATGAGTATATTAGAAAATATAAAAGATTCACTGCTAGAAAGCAGTAACCAGAACTTGGTTATCTCTACATGCTCCAGGTTTGTTTTGTAACATTGCAATATCAAGACAAAAAGAATAATTTTCTTTTAATATTTTCTTCTGTGAATTTTGTTCTGCATAGTAAAAGCAAAAATTAATTCAAATTTGTATTCTAAAATAGAAAACTTTTAACAAATACAATCCCTGATATTTCCAGAGTGTATTTGAGAACACATAAGAAGAAATTTTAAAGTAGATACAATCCAATAAGTTTTTCCATAGGATAAAGCCCTATTTAAATACTTCTTCTTGTATACACTCATAAATGATTTGGGGCCATAAGTTATATTTTTTGTTTTGTTTTGGTTTTGAGACAGGGTTTCTCTGTGTAGCCCTGACTGTCCTGGAACTTGCTCGGTAGACCAGACTGCTCTAGAACTCACAAATCCACCTGAAGTCTGTTCTTTCCTAATAAGAGACAGAAAGAGAGTGGGTCCATAGGGGAGGGGAAGTGTGGAGGAATTGGGAAAAGTAAAGAGAGGGGAAACTATAATTAGGTAATTGTGTGCAAGAAGGCAGGAAGAAAAATGAATGTACCTCGATAAAGAACTTCTGGTCTTCAGAAGTGTGAAAAAATGAATTTTTATTGTTTAAGCTTTAACTTTATTTGATTCAGATATGCGTGCTCTAATTTCTGGATCTGGAAGCAATCAATCATAAATTAGGGAGGGGTGCCCAATAGTTGTATTTGATGTTTGAAGAATATTTTCCAATATTAAAAAGTCTATCTTATTTTGAAATTTATATGTTAGTACTAAATGAAGCACATTAAGCAGGACAATGATTTTTACATTGGTGGCCAGTTGAAAATGGAATATTTTGGTTGCAAAGTTTTATTTTTATAAAATACTTAGTAATATATAAGTATATTTTCAAAAATAAATTAGAATAGTTGATTTTCATGTTTCATTTTCAGACATGAAAAGTAATTTTAAGCTAGTAATTATTATTTTTTGGTTGTTGAGAAGGAGACTCATATAGCCCAGGCTGACCTTGAACTTACTATATTGCCAAGGATGACCTTGTTTTTCTAATCTTTTGCTTTTACCCCCCATTTTCTGGGATTATAGCTTGTTATATAAGTTCATATTTATGGGGTGCTTGGTTGGAATCTCGAGTTCCAAGCATGACAGGCAAAAATTCTACTGACTTCAGCCCCATGAGAAGTAGTATTAGAGCATAAACTGAATATCCCTTTTTTGGAAGTTTTTGGGACCAAAGTGCTGTGGATTATGACTTCTTTTGGGTTCTAGAACATTTGAAGTTGTCTAATGAGATATCTTTATGATGAGACCCACTCCTAAAAGGAGATTCACTTACACTTTGCATACACTCTGTATAACGAGTCCTGAAAATAATTTTGTACATAGTTCTCCTGCACTATGATCATAATCTATCCTATAAAGTCGTGTCGATTTTTCCTCTTATGAAGTTAAGTCAGTAGTAGAAAACGTTCAGATTTTGAATTGTTTTATACTTTCAGGTTAGAGTGCTCAAGTTGTATTTGCATTAATTTTTTTTTTTTACCCTTGGAAAATAATGCTTTCCTATTTTATTTAGATGAGAGGTCAGAAACGATTGTGTGGTCTGCGATTGATTCTACAGATAGTCTTATCAGGATCCATCCTGCCTGCATTTTTATGAATAGTCCTAGTACTGGTTTTATGTCACAACATTAGAGTTGCAGATTGCATGGTTCCCAAGGCTGAAAATAACTCTTGATCCTTTATGATTAGTAAAGTTCGTTCACTCTACTTTTAGATCATCAATAAGTGTTCAATTTGAAATCAGAATAAAAATATAAAATTCAAAATTGGAATTAAAAAAGGAGTAAAAGTTAAAAAACAGAATGACTGTTTCAAATTTAAGCAACTGGGAGCTGGGAAAGTGAGCAAAAACCTCATAAAACTCACAAGCAGGGTGTTACACATTTTTTATTTAAAGACTTAATGAAAAATGAGCAAGGAAATTATTTTCATCAGATTCACAGTGGAACTGGTCAAATCAAACCTGCAAGATCAAATTTTCTGTGAAATGAAACTATTGCCATCAATTAAAGTAACAAAAATGAAGAGAAATTTGTTCATATCAAATACACCACTCAGAGGCAGCAAATGTAACTTTGGCCTGCTTGTTAGAAGTTGAGGAGAACTGTATTCATAAAATCTGAAAGTTGGATGAGAAAGTCAAAATCTTTGGAGCACTCTTCTGTTTATTGGATGATGGTTTTGGAAAATGGATGTCATATCCGGACATGACTGAAGTCGTTTCTAGCAAGTTGCCATCCAATTCAAATCAGTGATTATAATTTTCCATGGGATAAACATGGCAGAAAATTTATATTTCACTTTAAGTACAACTCTTCAAAATTCTGACACAGGCTATTATAGTCTAATTTCAAAGACGAAGTGACTTGCTGCTATTGTTTTGCTGTTATATATTTCCCAACCAGTGTTCATGATTGGTTTTGGCTGGTTGAGAGATTCATAATTGTAAACACATTCTTGATTATAATCACATGAAATGAAGCTGGATATGGTGGTGTACTATGGTCACTTAAAGACTGACATAGGAAGATTGCAATCTCTAGGGCAGCCTGGGCTACATAAGGAAACCCTGTCTGAAGAGCAAACAAACAATGAAAAATGTCATAGTACCAAAGGAAAAAAATATAAAGTCTGAAAAATTCAAGTAAGTGACAAGTAATTGATATTTTGACAACAAAAGGGTAAATATAGGATAAAATATAGAATGCTTATATAATTAACTGAAAGATGGTAAAGACTAATATTTAGCAATGGCAATAAGGATACCAAAGTATTAATGTATATAGAAAAATAGAAAATAAATGAATTATAGTATAAATTTTTCCAAACTTGTTAACCAGGTGGATGGCCATGAATATGTTTCAAAGTAAGGAAAATATAACTTCAACTTCTCCTTATGATTGGGAATTCAAATTTCAACACTTTTAATAAGAAAGTAAGTATAAATATTCAGTTTAACTGAGTTTCAAAATATTGAGAATAATAATAATAACATTAACAATGAAATTGAGGAAAATTAATGATTAGTTTACATTTGAATGGGTGCTAAACAATTTTTTCTTTTTTTTCCTTTATTTTTTATTTCTTCAAGTTACATCTAAATCGCAGTCCCCTCCCTATTCCCCCTCCAGTCCCACCCTCCCACCCTCAACCCCCCATCCTCTTCCCTTTTTTTCTTTTAAGTTTAAGGTATATCTTATTTCCCCCTACAGTTTCCCCTTTCAGTCCAACAAATGGCTCTTTCTCTTATAATAATAAATATAATACAGTACAACAGAGGTAATTAGGCCACAGTTATGAGGGTTAGATGGCTTAACGTACATTCCCAATGTCCAGTCCATATGTATTTGGTACCTGACTTTAATATTCCACTAGCTAACCATCTCCATGAGTTTAAAGTTCTATATCTGACTCAACATTCATACTAACTTGCAACACAATTTTAAAAGTATCTTCTTAGATCTATAATACTCTCTTGACTCTTAAACAACTCAAAATTAAATTATGACACTCTAGCTATCTGTTCTTCAACCGCCTCAGAGACCTGAGAGGGACAAATATATCTGATTTCATAGGAAGTACAGGGCCTGCAGCTTCCCATACTAAGAAATGACATACCTGTGGCTGCCTGGACAGTTCCCATTTTCTCTCCATACATTACAGCATCAATCTTCAGTCATTTGGCCTCGTTTCTCTGACAGAAATTGATTGTAGAGTAGGGGTTATGAAGGACGTACCTACACTGTCTTGGCAGAGCTAGGCTGTCGACTTACCTGCTTGCAGGTTTTGTCCCTTTTGGACAGCATTCTGTCTACAGTTGGGGCAAGGGGCTTTTCCTACCAAGAGATAGGCTTGCAACTAATTCAGTCATCTCCCACTGGAGATTCTTCGATGCTCATCTTCTACTTGGAGGAGAATAGGGGGTGCTGTCAGGAGTTGATATGTCTTGATATAAAAAAATCTAAAGTTACGAAAACATGTTTGAATGCCATATTCTGCAGATCTCTTGAGGTTTTTGAAGAGGCCCTATCTATCTCTTATATTAGGGTAAGCAGATGTTGCTTGTCTCGTAGCAGGTTTATTTCTGATTAGCTTAGCAAGTAACTATAATAGGCTGTCGTAGTACTTAACAGAATGTCTGGCTTGCATAACCATTAGTTTGCATTTCTTAATTATCCTAAACAGTTTATGACAATTAGTAGTAAAAGGCCGAAACATCACATTTCATTTTTTTTCTTTACCTCCTAACCTTTCCATCTCATTTCTCTGGGGTGGGGTGTCCTTATATAACAGTCCCTCATCTCAGTTGAAAGGTCGTATGAGGACCAAGAGCCTCTTCATACATTGGGGGTCTACAAAGCAGTACCATCAGTGAAAAGTGTCTTGTTGCTTGGGAGAGAGAACTACTAAACAAACAAACCAATAAGCAGACAATAGGTAAAAAAGACTAAAAAACAGAAAAAAAACTAATATATAAAAAATAAATAAAAAATAAAAATTAAAAATAAGAAGTCTATGTCCAAGTTCCCTTTGGTGTGTTAGTTGTAGTATCAATACCTTCTACTGTATAGCTAAAATCCTACTATAAGCGAATAGATGCCATATGCGTCCTTCTGAGTCTGGGTTAGCTCACTCAGGATGAGCTTTTCTAGTTCCATCCATTTGGCTGCAAATTGCATAATTTCATTGTTCCTGATAGCTGAATAATATTTCATTGTGTAGATGTACCACAGTTTTGAAACCTATAATTCGGTTGAGGGACATCTGGGTTGTTTCTAGTTTCTAGCTATTACAAATAAGGCTGCTATAAACATAGATGAGAAAACTTCCTTATGATTCCGTGAAGAGGCATTTGGGTGTATACCCAGAGGTGGTATAGCTGGGTCCTGAGGCAGAGCTATTCCAAGTTTTCTAAGATATTGCTAGACTGACCTCCAAAGTGGTTGCTCAAGCCTGCATTCCCACCAGCAATGGAGTAGGGTACCCCTTTCTCCACACACTCGCCAGCATGTGCTGTCATTTGAGGTTTTGATCTTAGCCATTCTGACAGGTCTGAGATGGAATCTCAGAGTTGTCTTGAGTTGCATTTCTCTGATGATTAAGGATGTTGAGCATTTCTTCAAGTGTCTCTCAGCCATTAGGGATTCCTCCTTTGTGAATTCTCTGTTTAGCTCTGTCCCCCATTTTTTGATTGGATTATTTGGTTTCTTGGCATTTAATTTCTTGAGTTCTTTGTAGATTTTAGATATTAGCCTTCTGTCAGATGTGGGGTTGGTGAAGATTTTCTCCCAGTCTGTAGGCTGCCGTTTTGTTGGAATGACAGTGTCCTTTGCCTTACAGAAGCTTTTCAGTTTCATGAGGTCCCATTTATTGATTGTTGATCTCAAGTCCTGAGCTGTTGGTGTTCTGTTCAGGAAGTTGTCACCTGTGCCAATGAGTTCGAGGGTTTCTCCCACTTTTTCTTCTAGTAGATTTAGTGTGACCGGCCTTATGTTAAGGTCTTTGATCCATTTGGACTTACGTTTTGTACAAGGTGATAAGTATGGGTCTAATTTCATTCTTTTGCAAGTGGACATCCTGTTGGACCAGTACCATTTGTTGAAGATGCTGTCCTTCTTCCATTGTGCGTTTTTGGCTTCTTTGTCAAATATTAGTTGGCCATAGGTGTGTGGGTCCATGTTTGGGTCTTCAATTCGATTCCATTGATCCACTGGTCTGTTTCTATACCAGAACCATGCTGTTTTTATTACTATTGCTCTGTAGTACAGCTTGAAATCTGGGATGGTGATACCTCCAGATGCTTTTTTATTGTACAGGATTGATTTAGCTATTCTGGGCTTTTTGTTGTTCCATATGAAGTTGAGTATAGCTTTTTCCAAGTCTATAAAGAATTGTGTTGGTATTTTGATAGGAATTGCATTGAATCTATATATTGCTTTTGGTAGGATGGCCATTTTTATTATGTTGATCCTACCTATCCATGAGCATGGGAGATCTTTCCAACTTTTAAAGGCGTGTTCCATTTCTTTCTTCAAGGGCTTGAAGTGTTGTTGTACAGATCCTTTACTGCTTGGTTAGAGTTACCCCCAGATATTTTATGTTGTTTGTGGCTATTGTGAAGGGGGTTGTTTCCCTTATTTCTTTCTCAGCCCATTTGTTTGTTGTATAAAGAAGGTCTTCTGATTAGTTTGAATTAATTTTGTATCCAGCCACTTTGCTGTAAGTGTTCTCTGGCGGAATTTAGGGTCGCTTATGTATACTATCATATCATCTGCAAATAGGAATAATTTGACTTCTTCATTTCCGATGTTTATCCCCTTGATGTCCTTTAGTTGTCTTATTGCTCTAGCAAGAACTTCAAGTACTATATTGAAGAGATATGGTGAAAGTGGACATCCTTGTCTTGTCCCTGAGTTTAGAGGAAATGCTTCAAGTTTTTCTCCATTTAATTTGATGTTGGCCACTGGCCTGCTGTATATTGCCTTTATTATTTCTAGGCACGGTCCTTGTATGCCCGTTCTCTCCAGAACTTTTAGCATGAAGGGGTGTTGGATTTTGTCAAATGCTTTTTCTGCATCTAGCGAGATTATCATGTGGTTTTTTTTCTTTCACCTTGTTTATATGGTGAATGACGTTGATAGACTTTTGTATGTTGAACCATCCCTGCATCCCTGGGATGAAGCCTACTTGATCATGGTGTATGATACTTTTGATGTGTTCTTGATTTCTGTTTGCTAGTATTTTATTAAGTATTTTTGCATCTATGTTCATTAGGGAGATTGGTCTGAAGTTCTCTTTCTTTGTTGGGTGTTTGTGTGGTTTAGGAATCAGGGTGATTGTGGCCTCGTAGAATGAGTTTGGCAATTTTCTTTCAGATTCTATTTTGTGAAGGAGTTTGAAAATTATTGGTGTTAGCTCCTCTTTGAAGGTCCGGTAGAATTCCGTGCTAAAGCCATCTTGCCCTGGGCTCTTTTTGGTTGGGAGAATTTTAATGACTGTTTCTATTTCCTTAGGGGTTGTAGGGCTGTTTAATCTGTTTATCTGATCTTGATTTAGCTTCGGTAGGTGGAATCTATCAAGAAAATTGTCCATTTCACTTGTCAAATTTGGTGGAGTATAGATTTTTAAAGTAGGATCCAAATATTCTCTGGATTTCCTCAATGTCTGTTGTTATTTCTCCCTTTTCATTTTTGATTTTGTTGATTTGTGTTTTCTCCCTCTGTCTTTTAGTTAATTTGGCTAAGGGTCTGTCTATTTTGTTGATTTTCTTGAAGAAACAACTCTTGGTTTCATTGATTCTTTGTATAGTTCTTTTTGTTTCTAAGTTGTTGATTTCAGCCCTAAGTTTGATGATCTCCTGCCTTGTGCTCCTCTTGGGGTTGTTTGCTTCTTTTTTTCCAATTCACCCAGTTTACCTCTTAATTCGCTAATATGAGCTGTCACAATTTTCTTTTTGAAAGCAGTTAGTGCTATGAACTTCCCTCGTAGCACAGATTTCATTGTGTCCCATAGGTTTGGGTATGTTGTGTCTTCATTTTCGTTGAATTTTAAGAAGTCTTTGATTTCCTTCTTTATTTCTTCCCTGACCCAGTGGTCCTCTAGTAAAGAGCTGTTCAATTTCCGTGTGAGTGTAGACTTTCTTTTTTTTTTTAATATAAGTACTTTATTTTTTTTCAAGTTACATCTCAGTCACAAACCCTTCCCTATTCCCCCTTCCTGTCCCACCCTTCCACCCTCTTCCCCCCCAACAGCTTCTCTTTTCAATCCAACAAATGGTTCTTTCTCTTATAACAGTAAATTCTATACAAAACAGCAGAATTAAATATGCCACATTTATGAGAGTTAAATGGCCCAGTATACCTTCCCAATGTCCAGTTCATACATATTTGGCCCCTGACTTTAACCTTCTTTCTACCTTCTAACCATCTCCATGAGTTTAAAGTTCTATAACTGACTTAGCTTTCATACTAACTTGCATCACTATTATAACCATCTTCTTAGATCTAGAACACCCTATTGATTCCTAAACAACTCAAAATTTAGCTATGAGACTCAAGCTGTCTATTCTTCAACCACCTCAGAGAGCTGAAAAGGATAAATATATCTGATTATATAGGAAGTGCAGGGCCTGCAGCTTCCAATATTAAGAAATGACAAACCAGTGACTACCTGGACAGTTCCCATTTTCTCTCCACACATTCCAGCATCCGTCTTCAGCCTTTTGGTCCTGTTTCTCTGACAGACATTTATTGTAGAGCAGGGATTATGAAGGACTTACCTACCCTGTCTTGGCAGAGCTAGGCTGTCGACTTCCCTGCTACCAAATTTTGTCCTTTTTGGACAGCAGTCTGTCTGCAGTTGAAGTAAGGAGTTTTTACATGCCAAGAGATAGGCTTGCCACTAATTCAACCATCTCACACTGGAGATTCTTCGATGCTTATCTTCTACTTGGAGTAGACTAGAGGGTGCTGTCAGGAGCTGATATGTCACGATATCAAAAAAAATTCTTAATTTAAGACCACATCTTTGAATGCCATATTCTGCAGATCTCTTGGGGTTTTTGAAGATGCCCTATCTATCTCTTGTATTTAGGTAAGCAAATGTTGCTTGTCTCTTAACAACTTGATTACTGAGTAGCTTAGAGAATATCTGTGATAGACTGTCATAGTAGCTAACAAGTAGCTAACAAGGTGACATGCATGCATGACTAGGAGTTTATTTTTCTTAACTATCCTAAACAGTTTAAGATGGTTGGTATCAAGAGGCCAGAGCTTCACATTTCATTTTTAAGTATCTCTAGGTACGATACCATTAGGAAGCATTACCTTTAATTTTGTATCAATATACAAAGATCTATTCAAATGTAGCTAAATATACTCTTAATTTTGTATCAATATACAAAGATCAATGCCTATGCGGCCCAATACAATCTTAATATTGTGTCTATATACAAGGGTCAATACCATTGTGGCCAACTATAATCTTAATTTTGTATCAATATGCAAATATCAATACTGACGTAGACCAATACAATCTTATTTTTGCACAATAAACAATGGTCAATACCACTTTAGCCAAATATACTACTAATTTCTATCAATATACAAAGGTATAGGGCATATTCAATAATCTGACCCTTCTTCTTGGTCCTTCCTGTGCTATGTCTATGTCTCAATTTTTCTCAAGTCTGTGCATTCCTACATAGGAGATAAAGAAGGATACAGAAAAGGGAAAGAAGGAATACCCTGGGTCTAACCTCCAAAACCCATTAAACAGGACCATTTAACAACTTGTAATCTCTTCCCCTAAATAACAGTTTTCAGTTGTCCTTCAAATAACCAAAAGGGGGGGGGTGGGCGGAGAAACACCCTCCCCACACTCTGGGTATGGGACGTCTCTCTCTTAAAATGACTTCCTGCTGATTTGGGTCGTAGTAAACCTGTTTGGGGCCCAAACAAAAATGGAAAAATGGTTAAAAATGTTAATACAATCCTTTTATGTTCAGTCCTTCTGTTCTCAGCTGTTAAGATGTCCTAAGGAGTTTGTAGGCAGGAGCTGAACTTCCAAGCTTTACTGAGGTTCTGGCTGGGGCATTGTGTAGAGCTGAATGGTCTTAGCGATATTGAGTTGTTGTGGTTGTAGGGTTTTGATGGAGACAGCTATTGAGGGCGTCTGTCAGGCTGAATCATCTGGGTCACTCGTCTTCTTTTGGTGTCTGATTCTGATTTCTGCTGAGGTTTCCATTGTCCAGTTGTCCCTGGGTTCCTTGAATGGATGCTTTGATTCTCCTGGAAAGATAAGAACAGATCCCTGCCCTAATCCTCACTCAGGGACAATCGCCCTCTTTTTTTTTTTTTTCTTTGGAGGTGGGGTAGGTAATATTTCTCCTGAAGCAAATTTGGTTTTTTGACAATATATAAAGTGTTATCTTTCAATCTGGTTTAAAGAAGAAATTATTTTGTTATTTTGGAGCTAAACCAGCTTTAGTGTGTATATTTTTAGATCTCGAAGGACAATTTGTTTGTATTGAGTGGGCCTTTTGTAAGTAGCTTTTAAACTTAGGTCCTTCCAAATCCTATGTGTGTGTCTCTGCATTCTAATTATTGGGATCTGAGACCTGTGGTTCCCATCTGAGGGGATTAAAGATGTGTTCCACTACCCCTGGATCGAAGTTTTTCTCTATTTAGAGTTTGTTTTGTATCAGGCTGACCTTGAGCTCTGAGATCTGCCTGTTTCTGTCTCTAGCGTGTTGGGGTTAAGGGTGTACTCTTCTTGAATTATGGGATTAAGGGTGTGTACCCTCACCACCCTTTTCCGTGTAACTCTAGAATTTATAAGTCCACTAACTCTATGGTGCTCCTCCTGTCTCTGCTGAAGTTAAAGGCATGGGTTAACACCACATCTCTCCTGTATTTTACCTTAGCTCTACGTTTTTTCGGCACTTGGAGGTTTATAAAACCAGGTTGAACGGCTGTGTCCTTTATTTTAATTACAGTGTTTTAACGTTGTTACCTGCTTTTTTTAATTAATAAATTTATTTGTTTGTTGCTACAGGTTACATCCTTAACATATTGTCCTCTTTTCCCGCTTCCCAGCCCCACCCTCCCATGCTCTACCCCCTGACCCTTCCGTCTGGATCCTCTGGGGTGGAGTGTCCCTGCATACCAGTCTCTCACCACAGATCAGGAGTCATATGAGGGCCGAGAGCCTCTTCATACACCGGGGGCCTAGGAGGCAGTACTGCCAGTGAAAGGTGTCTCCTTGCTACGGGGGGAAAACTAAAAAAAAGACCAACAGACACACAAACCCACAAAAACAAAGAACAACAACAAAAAAAGAGGAAAAAGAAAGAGAAAAAAAGGAAAAGGAAAAAGAAATGAAAAAAAAGTTTATGTCTATGTTCCTTTTGGTGTGTTGGTTGTAGTACAGATATCCTGTACGATATAGCTAAAATCCTACTATACGTGAATAGATGCCGTGTGCATCCTTCTGAGTCTGGGTTAGCTCACTCAGGATGAGCTTCTCTAGATCCATCCATTTGGTTGCAAATTGCATGATTTCATTGTTTCTTATAGCTGAGTAATATTCCATTGTATAGATGTACCACAATTTTTTAATCCATTCTTCAGCTGAGGGACATCTGGGTTGTTTCCAGTTTCTAGCTATTACAAATAAGGCTGCTAAGAACATAGATGAGGAGACTTCCCTATGTCTCCGTGAGGTGTCCTTTGGGTGTATACCCAGAAGTGGTATGGCTGGGTCCTGAGGCAAAGTTATTCCAAGGTTTCTAAGATATCTCCAGACAGACCTCCATAGTGGTTGCACAAGCCTGCACTCCCACCAGCAATGGAGTAGGGTTCCCCTTTCTCCACACCCTCGCCAGCATGTGCTGTCATTTGAGCTCTTTATCTTAGCCATTCTGACAGGTGTGAGATGGAATCTCAGGGTCGTCTTGAGTTGCATTTCTCTGATGATTAAGGATGTTGAGCATTTCTTCAGGTGACTCCCGGCCATTAGGGATTCCTCCTTTGTGAAATCTCTATTTAGCTCCGTCTCCCATTTTTTGATTGGATTATTTGGTCTCTTGGCATTTAGTTTCTTGAGTTCTTTGTAGATTTTAGATAATAGCCCTCTATCAGATGTGGGGTTGGTGAAGATTTTCTCCCAGTCTGTTGGTTGCCGTTTTGTTCTAATGAGTGTGTCTTTTGCCTTACAGAAGCTTTTCAGTTTCATGAGGTCCCATTTATTGAGTGTTGATCTCAGGTCCTGAGCTGTTGGTGTTCTGTTCAGGAAGTTGTCACCTGAGTTCGAGGGTTTCTCCTACTTTTTCTTCTAGTATCTTTAGTGTGGCCGGTCTTATGTTAAGGTCTTTGATCCACTTGGAATTAAGTTTCGTACAAGGTGATAGGTATGGGTCTAATTTCATTCTTTTGCAAGTGGACATCCAGTTGGACCAGTACCATTTGTTGAAGATGCTGTCCTTCTTCCATTGTGCGGTTTTGGCTTCTTTGTCAAATATTAGTTGGCCATAGGTGTGTGGGTCCATGTTTGGGTCTTCAATTCGATTCCATTGATCCACTGGTCTGTTTCTATACCAGTATCATGCTGTTTTTATTATTATTGCTCTGTAGTACAGCTTGAAATCTGGGATGGTGATACCTCCAGATGCTTTTTTATTGTACAGGATTGATTTAGCTATTCTGGGCTTTTTGTTGTTCCATATGAAGTTGAGTATAGCTTTTTCCAGGTCTATAAAGAATTTTGTTGGTATTTTGATAGGAATTGCATTGAATCTATATATTGCTTTTGGTAGAATAGCCATTTTTATTATGTTGATCCTACCTATCCATGAGCATGGGAGATCTTTCCATCTTCTAAATGTCTCTTCCATTAATTTCTTCAGGGGCTTGAAGTTCTTGTTGTATAGGTCCTTTACTTGCTTGGTTAGAGTTACCCCCAGGTATTTTATATTGTTTGTGGCTATTGTGAAGGAGGTTGTTTCCCTTATTTCTTTCTCGGTATGCTTGTTTGTTGTATGAAGAAGGGCTTCTGACTTTTTTGAGTTAATTTTGTATCCAGATACCTTGCTGAAGTTGTTTATCAGCTGTAAGAGTTCTTTGGTGGAGTTTTTGGGGTCGCTTATGTATACTGACATCATCTGCAAATAAGGATAATTTGACTTCTTCATTTCCAATGTTTATCCCTTTGATTTCCATAAGTTGTCTTATTGCTCTAGCAAGAACTTCAAGTACTATATTGAGGAGATATGGTGAAAGTGGACATTCTTGTCTTGTCCCTGAGTTTAGAGGAAATGCTTCAAGCTTCTCTCCATTTAATTTGATGTTGGCCACTGTCTTGCTGTATATTGCCTTTATTATTTCTAGGTATGGTCCTTGTATGCCCGTTCTCTCCAGAACTTTGAGCATGAAGGGGTGTTGGATTTTGTCAAATGCTTTTTCTGCATCTAGCAAGATTATCATGTGGTTTTTTTCTTTCATCTTGTTTATATGGTGAATTACATTGATAGACTTTCATATATTGAACCATCCCTGCATTCCTGGGATGAAGCCTACTTGATCATGATGTATGATATTTTTTATGTGTTCTTGAATTTCATTTGCTAGTATTTTATTAAGTATCTTTGCATCTATGTTCATTAGGGAGATTGGTCTGAAGTTCTCTTTCTTTGTTGGGTCTTTGTGTGGTTTAGGAATCAGAATGACAGTGGCCTCATAGAATGAGTTTGGCAGTGTTCTTTCTGTTTCTATGTGGTGGAAGAGTTTGAGGAGTAATGGTGTTAGCTCCTCTTTGAAGGTCCGGTAGAATTCCGGGCTAAAGCCATCTGGTCCTGGGCTTTTTTTGGTTGGGAAATTTTTAATGACTGTTTCTATTTCCGTAGGGGTTATAGGGCTGTTTAATCTGTTTATCTGATCTTGATTTAGCTTCGGTAGGTGGAATCTATCAAGAAAATTGTCCATTTCACTTAAGTTTTCAAATTTGGTGGAGTATAAATTTTTAAAGTAGAATCCAAATATTCTCTGGATTTCTTCAATGTCTGTTGTTATTTCTCCCTTTTCATTTCTGATTTTGTTGATTTGTGTTTTCTCCCTCTGTCTTTTAGTTAATTTGGCTAAGGGTCTGTCTATTTTGTTGATTTTCTCAAAGAACTCACTCTTGGTTTCATTGATTCTTTGTATAGTTCTTTTTGTTTCTAAGTTGTTGATTTCATCCAAGAGTTTGATGATCTCCTGCTTTCTGCTACTCTTGGGAGTGTTTGCTCTTTTTTTTTTCCAATTTACCCAATTTAGTTGTTAATTCACTAATATGAGCTGTCACAATTTTCTTTTTGAAGGCATTTAGTGCTATGAACTTTCCTCGTAGCACAGCTTTCAATGTGTCCCATAGGAATGGGTATGTTGTTTCTTCATTTTCATTGGATTTTAAGAAGTCTTTGATTTCCTTCTTTATTTCTTCCCTGACCCAGTGGTCCTCTAGTAAAGAGTTGTTCAATTTCCATGTGAGTGTAGACTTTCTGTTGATTCTTTTGCTATTGAAGTCCAGCTTTATTCCATGGTGGTATGATAAGATTCAAGGGGTTATTTCAATTTTCTTGTATCTGTTGAGGCTATCTTTGTGTCCAACTATATGGTCGATTTTGAAGAAGTTTCCGTGAGGTGCTGAGAAGATGTTGTATTCTTTTGTGCTTGGGTGAAACGTTCTGTAGATATCTGTTAGGTCCATTTGGTTCATGATCTCTGTTAGACTCATTATTTCTCTGTTTGGCTTCTGTCTTGATTATCTGTCCATAGTTGTGAGTGGGGTGTTGAAGTCTCCCACTATTAAAGTGTTTGGATCGATGTGTGATTTAAGTTTTTGAAGTGTTTCTTTTATAAATGTAGATGCCTTTGTATTTGGTGCATAGATGTTCAATACTGAGATGACCTCTTGGTCGATATTTCCTTTAATGAGTATGTAATGCCTTTCTCTGTCTTTTTTTATTACCTTCAATTGGAAGTCTCTTTTGTTTGATATTAGGGTGGCTACTCCAGCTTGTTTCCTGGGTCCATTTGCTTGGAAAACCTTTTCCCAGCCCTTTACTCTGAGATAGTGTTTATCTTCAATAGTGAGGTGTGTTTCTTGTATGCAGCAAAAAGATGGGTCTTGTTTACAGATCCAGTCTGTAAGTCTGTGTCTTTTTATTGGCAAGTTGAGTCCATTGATGTTGATGGATATTAGTGACCAGGTGTTATTTCCCATTAGTTTGGTATAGCTGGCTGTCTTCTGTTTCTCTTTTGTTTAGTTGCTGTGGAGGTTCATATTTCCTCTGTTTTCTTGAGTGTAGTTATCTTCTCTGTGTTGGAATTTTCCTTCTAGGATCTTCTGTAGGGCTGGGTTTGTGAGGAGATATTGTTTCAATTTGATTTTGTCATGGAATATCTTGTTTTCTCCTTCTATGTTTATAGAGAGTTTTGCTGGGTATAGTAGTCTGGCTGGGCACCTATGTTCTCTCAGGGCTTCTAGGACATCCATCCAGGCCCTTCTAGCTTTTAACGTTTCTGAGGAGAAGTCAGGTGTGATTCTGATGGGTCTGCCATTGTATGTGACTTGGTCTTTTTCTCTTACAGCTTTTAATATCCTTTCTTTGTTTTCTACATTTGGAGTTTCTATTATTATGTGGTGAGAGGAGTTTCTTTTCTGATCTAATCTGTTTGGTGTACTGTAAGCCTCTCGGATTTTTACTGGCATCTCTTTCTTTAGGTTTGGGAAGTTTTCTTCTATGATTTTGTTGAAGATATTTCCTGGACCATGGAGTCGGGAGTCTTCTCTTTCCTCTATGCCTATAATTCTTACATTCCATCTTTTCATTGAGTCCTTGATTTCTTGGATGTTGTGGGCGAGAGATTTTTTAACTTTCTCATTTTCTTTGGATGTTGTACTGATTTCTTCCATCGAATCTTCCATGCCTGAGATCCTGTCTTCCATCTCTTGCATCCTATTTTTCATACTCACATTCGTAGTTCCTGTTCTCTTCTCTTGATTCTCCATTTCCTCTTTTAACTCTGACTGTGTTTTCTTTATTGTTTCCATTTCTGTTTTCATGTCTTGAATGGTATTGTTCATTTTGTACATTTCCTTCTCCAGTTTGCTTGTTTTTGCCTGGAAATCTTTCATTGCTTTATCCTTTTCCTGTTCAAGCTGGGTCACCTTGGCTTGGAGCTCTTTAATGGTGTTATTCGTTGTTTTGACTTTTAAAATTGTGGCTTCTTTGAATTTCTTCATAGTTTTAAGTTCTTCTTGAAGGGACTCTATCACTTTTCATAATGTATAATTGTCATCGTTTTCATGTGTTTCAATTGTGTTGAGGTGGTTCGGGCTGGACGGAATACCGTTCCTTTCTTTTTTTGGAGACCTTTTGCTCTTTTTTTTTTTTTTTTTTTTTTGGTCTGGAGCCTCTGGCCATGTGGAATTTTTTAGCTGTCTTCTGGCCTTGGGTCCAAAGTGGGTGCTTTGATGTAGGAGTAGGGTTGCCTTACTCTACCCCTATAAGATCAGACATTCAGGTCCGCCTCCCAGGTGGAGACCTAACTAATCCAGGTGGCGGAGCTGTGTATAAGTAAGCTGTGGTTCCCTGCCAGAAGGGCCTGTACTAGCACAAAAGTCCTATATACGACAGTTTCAAATATCTTGCAGTTTGCCTGGGGTTGGTTCCTGTAGCGGGTAAATCTGCAGTTCAGCTCCAATAGCCTTGCTGCTCCTGCGGCTTGGAAACTGGCCAGTGATGTCACAGACTGTGATCTGCGGTCTTAATGCACTTTGCAGTGGAGCTGTGCTCACTTCCAAGGGTTGCAATCTTTCACCAGATAATTGGATCATCTTTGTGAGACCTTGGAATGCCCAGCAGGGTGGGGATTATCTCTGCATGGGTTCTGAATCTGCTGGCTGGGTATTAGGTTGGAACTTACCGGGGGTCTCTCCTGTTGGGGGATGGGTTATCCCATTTCCCAGGACCAGCGGCTTCCTAGTGTGCCCGAGATTGGGAAGGGCAGTCTTGACCAGGGATCTTCCGTGGTCTCTGTGTAGTTGGATGAGATTTAGAAGGGGTCGTGCCCTTTGTACACCATCCTGTAACATTTGCTGCCTTGTGACTGTTGACCCCAAAATCAAAATGCACCCGCGTAGGCCGCTGCCATCTTGGATCCCCCCTTGGTCACATTTTTACATTGGTTCTGGAGACTTGGACTATAGTCCTCAATCGTGCACCAGAAGTAGTTTTCTGGTCGTCCTATCTCCTCAGTCCTGTGGGTTAATAATTGTAATAGTTTTAAGAATGTTGATTATTTAGATTTTCAAAGAAAAGCTAATCATTTAGAAACTCGGTTAACCATTAGTTCATCTATTTGAATATATTTTAATTATCTTATGCACATAGTTATTTTGCCTGCATGTATGTCTGTGCATCGTGTACATGCCTGTTGTGGTGCTCATGAAGGCCAGAAGAAGGCATAGGATGCTTCAGAACTGGAGGTATAAACAGTTGTGAGCCACCATGTGGGTGCTGGGAGTTAAACCGAGCTCCTCTGGTAGATCAATCAGTGGTGTTAACCACTGAGCAATCTCTCTAGCCTGAAAATATTTTTTGTTCTTAATAATGATGAATGGGGGGGGGGGAAGGGAGGGTAGGCTTCAGAAATTAAGTAGCACATGAAAGTAAAAGAGCGAATATCATGAGGCAGGAAGAAAGTGGGTGTGACATAGGAGAGAATAATGAAGGAAATTATGTACATGTATAAAATGTCATACTGAAACTCATCATTTTATATGCTAACTAAACCCGATTTTAAATATCTACAATGGTACTATTGGATTACAGTGGAGGAAACAGTATAACATCAGTTATATAGCGTACAGCATCAGCTACCAGCCTTTGAAAAAAGAAAAAACAAATGTCCCTTTAAGATTGTGGTTATTGTGATCACATGCTTATGGTGAGGGTTATGGTGAGAGGGATGCTGCGTTTGTGAGGGATGCCGCGTTTGTGAGGGATGCTGCATGTGAGAAGGATGCTGAATATGTGATCATGTGATCATGTGAAGGCTGCTAACGCCTGAGAGGGATTCTGCATTTCCGTCAGCATTCAAAAAGGCATTGAGTACATTATTTTTCTTTGTTACATCTTATATTATGGCTGTCAAATTACAACCAAGAAAAACCAAAAACAAAAACACTTGGGGCTAGAGAGATAGTTCAGCAGCTAAGAGCACCTACTGCTCTTCCAGAGGGCCCAGCTTCAATTCCCAGAACCCACATGGCAGCTCACACTGTCTGTAACTCCAGTTCCAGGGGATTCAGTACCCTAGCATAATCATACATGCAGGTAAAACACCAATGCACATAAAAAAATGAGCAAAGAAATGTAGGCATAATGTTATTACTCACTACGCAAAGATTATTCTTGTATTATTCAAATGCTGATTTCAGTGCCCCATATCTGGTTGGAATCATTATTCAGAGAATCTCCTGCCTCAATGATGTGTAAATATTGTTCTCCAATTTTTCCCTGATATGTCAATAAAGTAGTTTGACAGCCAATGACTGAGCAGGGGAGAGAAGAGGGCTGGACTTCCTGCCAGTGAGGGAAAGAAAAGAGAAAGGAAATAGGGGGTTCAGACACAGAGAGAGGTCCAGGAGACATCATGAGAAAACTACTGGAGCAGAGAAGCCAGAAAATGCAAGTATCTCATGGATTTTGTCTGGGAGGAATCCAGGCTAGAGGATTAGAATAGAGTAATAACTGCTAAGTATTGTGCTTATGATAGATAAATATAACATTCAGTCTCAATTATTTGGGAGCTAGCCAGTTTAAATGAAAACTGCAACACAATTTCAAATTTACACTAACAAAGAGAAAACACTCAAGAACCTACAGTGTAGATAAATAAAAAATAAATTTAATGCAATATGTTAGGATCTTATTTTGTGGAATAATTAAATACAGTGCTTAAAAATTTATAAAAGATGTACCACAGTTTTTTTTTTTTTTTTTTTTTTTTATCCATTCCTCGGTTGAGGGACATCTAGGTTGTTTCCAGTTTCTAACATAGATGAGGAAACTTCCTTGGGATTTGGTGAGGAATCATTTGGGTGTATACCCAGAAGTGATATGGCTGGGTCTTGAGGTAGAGCTATTCCAAATTTTCTAAGATATCAGACTGATTTCCATAGCGGCTGTACAAGCTTGTACTCCCACCAGCAATGGAGGAGTGTTTTCCTTTCTCTACAGCATGTGCTGTCATTTGAGCTTTTGATCTTAGCCATTCTGACAGGTGTGAGATGGAATCTCAGAGTCATCTTGAGTTGCATTTTTCTTATGAGTAAGGATTCTGAGCATTTCTTCAAGTGTCTTTCAGCCATTAGGGATTCCTCCTTTGTGAATTCTCTATTTAACTCTGTCCCCCAATTTTTGATTGGATTATTTGGTTTCTTGGCATTTAATTTCTTGAGTTCTTTGTAGATTTTGGATATTAGCCCTCTGTCAGATGTAGGGTTGGTGAAGATTTTTTTCCCAATCTGTAGGTTGCCATTTTGTTTGAATGACAGTGGTACATCTACACAATGGAATACTACTCAGCCATCAGAAACAATGAAATCATGAAGTTTGCAGCCAAATGGATGGAACTAGAGAAGCTCAACCTGAGTCAGCTAACCCAGACTCAGAAGGATGCGCATGACATCTATTCACTTATAATCGGATTTTAGCCATGTAGACTAGGATAACTATACTACAACCAATGCACCAAAGGGAACAGGAACATAGACTTTGTTTCCTATCCATGAGAGACTTTGCCCTAGTGGTGCTGCCTTGTAGGCCCCCAGTGTATGAAGAGGTTCTTGGCCCTCATATGACTGCTGAACTGGGGTGGGGACTGTTTTGTAGGAACACTCTACTCCAAAGGAGTGGGATGGAAGTGATAGGGGGTAGAGGGTGGGAGGGCGGGACTGGGAGAGGTGGAGAGGACACTGTGATGGAGATGTAACCTGAAGTAATATATAAATATTAAAAAAAATTATAAAAGTATCATGGTGTAGTTAAAAATAGCTTATAATAAAAATGTAAGGCTCAGAGTATGTTTAGGTTGTTGCAATAAATCTTTGTATTGGTATATTGTTAATGAAAAAGTAGGGAAGTTGTGACTGTGACCTTAAAGTTCCTTTTCTACAAAATAGTGCGGGCCAATGATGCCTTGTGTGTCTTTGTCAGGGCTGTGGAAAGAATGGAAAAAGACTGTATGAGAGGGCCTTCTCTCCCACCACTGGTGACTATCATAACTGTAGCCCTCGTTTTCAGAAATATTGGGTTGAGAGACAAAGAATTAAGCATCATTATCTTCTCTGCCTAACTCTAAGAAGACAGTGTGGTTGCAAAGAGAGCTTGGGCTGTCACTTAAGTATGTGAAACTCTAAAACCTTGCTGCAGCACAGTCATGCAGAGTTTTTTCCACTGTGAGTTTGCCTTTGTGTTTATAGAGAACTGTGATCTCCCCAAGCCCCAAAGAATTAAGAAACATTTTCTGGAAAGAGATATTTTCTCTCTTCTTTTGCAGATGACAGAAAACTTAAAAAATTGTTTGATTTGTGGAAATTTCAAAAGTTCTTAACATATTCAGAATCAAAGAGTATGTATTACTGTCTAGAATACAAACTTTTGCCAGAGTCTCCCCCATGTTGGCTGTGAGACTTCAAGAAACAGGTGTACCTTAGATTTATTTGACCTGGAACTTAAAATAATGCTTTGATTCCATGACAAAGCATGAAATGACATGATAATGGTATTTATCATGTGTATTTATCATATATCAAGTGCTATTCTTGATATGTTACATAGCATTTGGGTGTGTCTATATAGAAGAAAGAAAACCAATTTCATTTCCTTTACATAGTTATAAGAAAAATAAAAAAATATTTAAAAGGAAATCCAATCTCTGGGAGAATACACATGCATCTTTGGACTATTCTTCATTCAGATAAAGTGGAGAGCACCACATGGATTCCCAGCTACTAATGGGACAGGAATTAACCCTCCATTTGCTAAGTTAGGACCATGACTACTTCTTGCTGTCCTTACTCAACTCTGGTCCCCACCACTGATGAATGCTTGGTCCTTTTCCATCTCCTTGGGCTTATATGATGCACACTTCATAAAGAGTATCATGGGCCTTGTTCAAATGACCACTAACTGTGAAGAAGATATTTAGGTGGTAAAGAAACTCGTTGACTGAGTTCCTAATGTAGAGGAAGGCTAGGAAGCACAGAATGATACTCAGCTTGCCTACTGTTTCTGGGGAACAGTTGGAAGCACATGTATTTGACCTTTATTTTAATGACTGTGACTTGTGGGGTGAGTGGGGCTCTGAACACTCTGGGTCCTTGTCCTCTGCATTGATGACCACTAGCAGGAATGCTCTGGACCAGAACTTTTCAAACTTTGATGGGCACGAGAATCATCTACAAGGCTTGTTGAAACACACATTGTCCCAACAACAGTTTCTTATTCAGTGGTCTGGGGTATTGGATGATAATAAGGAAGTATGAGGAAGATTCAAGTAATTTTGTCTCTACTGGTGGTGAACTGCACTTCTGTACTTGACAGGACATGGTATTTCTAGTATAATTCAATGAGAGACTTCTCTTCTTTAATTAGATATTACATCTTTCAAAACCTGCATGCCTCTGTCTTCAAGAAAATCTTACAGCATACAGGAGATTCTTACCCTTCATGGGATTGTGATTTGTAATTTTGAAATTAGGATAATTATTCATGTAAAATAATCCATAAATAATTTCTCCAAAGCACAATTGTGGGTTTTCAGATCAAGTAGTCATGGTGGATGCATAAACTTACAGTCAGTAGACACCAAGTGAATCTTTTGGAAGATGGCATCAATAACTCACACTGCCTTCATTTATTATTTATGTCTTGTTACATATTTTATGGAGTAATTATAGATTTTTTTCTGTTGGAGTCATGAACTCAGATGACCAACTGGTCCATGAAGCAACTGCAAACAAGTGGAATGATTTGGTGGTAAATGTGGTGATCTGGTCAGCCTGTACCTATTTAAAAACAGAGTCTTACAGAATTGTAGGAGATGGGTGCCAGGGCTGCCTTGCCATGGTTTCCTTTCAAGAGAATCCAGAAATCCAGACTTTTATGCGAACTTCTCCATCTCCCCTTTGGTCCCTCAGAAGGACCAAAAGCACACTTGTAAGCCAAATCTGAATTTGCTTTTACCATCAAATTGCATCTCACAACTTGAGCGCTAGAGATTTTGGAAACTGTTTTTGTGAATGTCGAGTGCTTGGTGTTCAGTATTATGAGAGTTCAGAGTAGTTTAAATATGTGACTGCCCTTTAACAGCATGTTTACTTTAATGAGGGAAAAGAAGTGTTCTATAGAATGCTATTTTTGGGGCAGAAAATGCAGTAGGAAGCTCTTTGGAGGATAACTAACACACTTTTCCAAGTATGCATTCAATGGCACAAATGCAGAGCCCTAGGCCCACTGGAGATGGTGGTTTTTTTTGTGGTGGGCCTTATTGTCCCTCACATTCTCTCATTAGCCTGAGAATCATACTGGAAAACAAATTTCAAGCTGTTGAGAGCAGATACAAGTTTCATAAAATGAAACTATTTCCTGACAAAATTTTTGTACTCAAGGGGCAAAGTTGCTGTGTAATTCCTTAGGTGTTTATGGTCAACTCCCAATTATCTAGAAGCAGCCTGTTGCATTTTCTTATTAGATTTTCTATCCTCTGCACCCTCTCTATTTTATGGCTTGTACCGCTACCATGGTCAGCCTGGCAGGTAGAATGATGGTCTGAGGTTTTACTAGCAATTATTTCAGAGGCAGATTGAAGGCTTTTGGAGCTCAAGTCTTAATCTGAGGTTAGGGTTTTGGCATTTTTTGTTTTACGTTTTACTGCCAGTGATGTTTCCATTTAAATAGCTAAGGATGGCTGAGATTGCTGTTTCTTCTTTTTCCAAATTTTAATATTTCGGCCTTGAGAAGGAAAATGCCCAGTTTTTCAAAAACAACAGGAAACACAAGCGGGGGAAGGGGGATAACAGTGAATATTGAACAGCAGTAAAAACTGAGCACAGGGCCAGTGCATGCTGGAGTCAAAGATGGGTGTGGCCTCGAAGCTGGGTGGGCTGCTATATACACCTGTAACCCCGGCATCGGAGAGGTGGAGACAAGCAGATCAGTACTTCATAGTTATCTTCCTCTACATAGTGAGTCTCAGGCCAGCTGGGCTGCAAGAGACTTTGTCTGAGACTGCTGTCCAAAAAGGACAAAACTTGGTAGCAGGGAAGTCGAC
>CAJQZJ010032178.1:1726786-1740538 GCA_907164525.1 Lophiomys imhausi | reverse complement strand
AGGTGGTTGAAGAATAGACAGCTAGAGTCTCATAGTTAAATTTTGAGATGTTTAGGAATCAAGAGGGTGTTATAGATCCAAGAAGATACTCTTAAAAGTGTGTTGCAAGTTAGTATGAATGTTGAATCAGATATAGACCTTTAAACTCATGAAGATGGTTAGATAGTAGAATGTTAAAGTCAGGGGCCAAATATGTATAAACTGGACATTGGGAAGGTATACTGGGCCATTTAACTCTCATAAATGTGGCATATTTATATCTATTGTTTTGTATAATACTTACTGTTATAAGAGAAGGAACCATCTGTTGGACTGAAAGGGGAAACTTCTGGCGGGAAGAGGGTGGAAGGGCGGGATAGGAAGGGGGAATAGGGAGGGGTTTGTGACTGAGATGTAACTTGAAGAAAAAAAAATAAAGTATTTAAAAATATATATTATGTGTGGGGGAAAATCTATTTTTAATAAAAGTTAAAAGAATACTTTTTGCTACTCTAAAAATATTAAACAATAAATATAAATAGTAAAATTTAAATAAAAAAAGAGACTTTGTCTGAAAACAAAACAAACCAGAATAATGACTTTATTAGTCAGAGTTCTCTAGAGTCACAGATTTTTATGGAATGGATGCCTATGTCATCTCTATCTCTATCTATCTATCTCTATCTATCTATCTGTCTGTCTATCTATCTATCTATCTATCTATCTATCTATCTATCTATCTATCTAACATCTATCTGGAATTTATTGGAATACCTTACTGCAGTCCAACTAATCCAACAATGGCTAGCTGTGAGTGGAAAGTCCAAGAATTTAGTAGTTGCTCATTCCCACAAGGCCGGATGTCTCAGACGGTCTTCTGTATATGCTGGAATCCCAAAGAAGTAGGCTCCAATGCTAGAGAAGGAATGGATGTGCTAACAATGTGAAGGCAAGCAGGCAAAGAAGAATGAACCTTCCTTCTTCAATTGTCCTTATATAGGCTTCCCGCAGGAATTGCAGCCCAGATTAAAGGTGTTGTCTGGATCTCAGGTGTGCCCTCCGTTTCTGGATTGTGGTTCATTCCTGATATAGTCAGGTTGACGACCAACAACAGGCACCACAGTGGCCTTGATAAATTACCACACAACTCTATGTCTCACTTTCCTCACATAGCAAATAAGTAATACAGACAAAAACCAGTAGTATTTTCCCAATCTGTTTTCTGTGGAGATCAACCACTGATCCCATTACCCCAGAGTACTTGAGTGGGAGTAAAACATCCCCACTATATAAAGAAATTCTACCTTGGCATGAACAAAACTTTATGCTGTCAAATGGTGTGAACACTTCCACTCTTCTTAAACATTTTAATTTTTTATTGCTTAATTGTGTTGGATGATTTCGTAATGTAAATGAAGTATTTTGTTACTCTTTCCTCCATGCTGCTGCTTATCTCCCTCCCTCCCTGTGAAACCATGGCCTCCTAATCCTCATGAGTCCCTTTTCCAGAACCACGTCTTTTGGTCTTGTTTTTTGATCTATCTGGACTAATCAGGGCCATCTGTGTGACCACTGGATTCGAACCATCCTTTAGAGACAGTGGGTATCTCTAATAGTTCCTCATTTTAACTAGCTAGGCAGCGTAGGGGGATCTTAAATTCCTATTTCCATCCTTGTAGATTATTGTACAGCTTTCAGACCTCACCACAAATGCTTCTTTGTGCAGTGGATGGCACCTAATGTCGAAGCTCTCAACTGTTCAAAGTGCAAAAAAAAAAGTGCCTGGGGAGGCCTCAGCCACGAATGGGACAATTACACCTCTCTCCCTTCCTCCAGTGCCTAGGAAGGACCATCCAGAAAGAAGATTTTAAGAGCCAGAGATCTGGGAGGAATAGAATGGAATGAAAAAAAAAAAAAAGAGGCATCTTCTGGATATAACAGGACCATTATACTCATGAACTCACAGCAGCTGTGTTTACCTGCACAAGATCAAACCGGTTAACATCTCAGCACAGAGGGAGAATGGGATCCTCAGCCTCTATCCCTAGTTATGGAGCTTTTGATAGTTGATAGCTGCCAGGAGAGTGAAAGTTAGTGTTCCTGAAGGGTCTAGGTCCTGATATGTCAACCATACACCTGTTTATGAGTATACACCCTATACCCATGAGTATATGGGCAGTACAAATTGGACTAAGTAGGTTATTAAAACAAATGAACAAAAAGAAGACATGAAGTTGGGGGTAGATAGATCTGTAAAGGGTTAAGAGGGGAGTAGATGGATGAATATGGTAAAATCACTGTATTATGTATGTATGTATGTATGAGATGCTCAAAGAATTAATAAATATTGTATCTTTTTATTTTAAAAAGAAGGTCCTTTGGGGAAGATGAATTAGCCATGAGGGTGGAGCCCCTGTAACTGGGATTACTGAAAGACCACTGATGCTTTCTACTGAGTACAGACTCATGGAGAAGACATCTCGTAATAATGGATCCCCACCAGGCCCTGAAACTGCAAGTGCCTCTCAATCTTCCCAGATGCCTGAGAAATAAGAAATGGATTTATGTTGTGCAAAAAATACCAAGTCTTAGGTGTTTTATTATAGTTCCAAGACAGGGAAAGTTAAAGTCCTATTTACTCATCATGGAACTGGTATGTTCATCTTCCCTGTTTTAATAACACATCCTCTACCAGAATTCTTTTCTGCCCCTACTCTCTGCTGACTAGCTGGTCTCTAACCACCTGAAAAAACTTTGATACATATAAAGAGGTCTTAAATATTCCGTTAGTTCCTGGAAACTAGGAATTCTGTTCAGCCTGCTCTCAGCTATGTTCTAACATATAACCAAGATATTCTTTGAGGTATTAAGATAGAGTTTCATAGTTTAACCAATGGATATACTGGCATTAATACCTCTCTTTACATTCAGGCAGGCAAAAATTATATTTTCCTGAATGCATAAATGCATTTTCTTGAATTCTGTTAATATTTCCACCCCTTCTTATTAGGGTGAGGAAAATTTAATCATAGTTGATTCAGGTTTTCTCCATTCCAGATTTGCATCTGAGCCTTTGGGATTTACTTGGTGCCAAGGTGAGGAGATGGTATTATAGTTACTGTCACAGGTTTCAGGTTGTTGCTGATACCCCAGTTCCTACTCATACGACACCTCTCTGATCTCTATAATCTCAGAGAGACTATATATCATCTCTGTCAAGTCAGACCTTTTCTATTTTATTTTTTCTAAAAGTCTGAGTTCAAAATGCAAGAGTACTCCATTTAACTGAAATTTCTACAACAAAGATTCTCTTCATATTGCATTCCAAGTTCTGTTTAATCTCTCAGGACCTTACAGCTTTTATAGAGAAAAGGTGTGGAAGCCACCCTACTTCTGTTTGCAGTCATATATTCCCTGCTCCGTGTGGTGAGCACAGAGGGCCTGTGAAACTTTATTGAAAGCTAGATAGTGAGAGTAAGGAGGGAAGAAAAGAAAGATCTCCCCAGGGGAAGAAACTTTGGTCTGGTTCAAGATTTCTGGTTTGTGATGCACCATAAATATTGGACCATGGCTGGAATATCCTGCTGTTGCCCAGAGTCAGGGTGATCTTGGGGCTAGGTAAGGACTTTGTTTGGGGGCAGGTTCCTTGCAAGCTCCAGGCTGCTGTGCACCTCCTTGCCCTCAATGTTAGCGTCCCTAAGGCTCATTGGGCTCTACTTTTTGCTTGTAGCCCACAGAGCAAACAGCCCTAGCAGTTCCAAGCTGGGGCTGAGGACCAGCCCTATTTCATGATGACATTTGGTTCTACAGGACCAACTCCTCCATGCACTCAAGCAACTCGTAAATGGAGTAGATGTCGGGGTAGACTAACTCTGGGCCTGGATGGCAGCTGATCCATCCTTCTGCAATCCTCCAAAGACAAGAATTATTAAACAATGAAACTACAATTTGGAATGAAGTTAAAGGCAACCTCATCATCAGCTAATGAGGATAAAGAGTGGTTCTCTTCCATATGATCTTTTATATTTTTCTCTCTTTTTGATGAAACAAACATTTTTGGTGTATACAGTGTATTTTCTATTATGATGAACACATCTTCCCTTACTGTCATTGTAATACCTAGAACTAAGCCTTTAGTAGGAAGTTATACCTTCCCTGAGCTTTAGTACAAAATTGAAATTTGATAACTTTGAAAAAAAAGTAGATATATTTCTTAGGTTCTCAAAAATCATAGTGCAGGGGAAATATGGCTGAGGAAAATAAGGAACTCTTAAAATAACTAATTACCTTGCCCAATTGTGTTTATTTTAATCTGAGGGTGTTTTTGGCAAAGAGCAATTAGATTAGACAAAAAATTTTTAATTTTCCTGCAAGTTTTGCTAAGACAGAGAGGAATCCATGAGGCTTCTTAAATTTGTAGACAGATGTAAACTTAAGAAAGTGAGGCCTACATAAAAAACAGAAACCATCCAGTAGTCATATGAGGATGAGAAAACTACAACTCCATAAGTTTTGGGGAGAGAGAAAACATAAAAAGCATACAATGATAACTATTACCAACAATTTGCATGGATTGATTAACAGTCTTGCTGTTGTTTAGAACGTAGATGCTTTCTGAAAAAAGGCAAACATCGATGACTTCTTAAGACATTAGCATTAAGATAGATCATACTTTATCATACCTAATGCCTGAAGAAAGAATATGGATATGAGGTATTTCCGGAGGGCTGCAATGAGAGTTGAAAGCCCTGAGAGGAGGGGTTTGATGAAGATATTTGGACTGAGTGTTCCAAGGCCTTTCACTATCTGAACATGGTCCAGTTGTGTGTCTCTGTGTTTATTCCCATCTGGTGCAGAAAGAAGATTCCCTGATGATGGCTGAGCAAGGGACTGATCTGTGACTATAGCAGAATGTCATTAGGAGTCATTTTATTGGTATGTTCCTTAGCAGAATAGTATTTGGTTTTCCCCTAGGTACATGGCCTATCTTAGGTTCTTGGTCATTCAAACAGTGTTAGTTATGAGTTACTCTCATGGAGTGGTCCTTAAATCCAATTAGAGAGTTGTTGGTTACTCCCATAACTTTTGTGCTCCTATTGCACCAGCATATCATCCAAGTAGGTCACCTTTGTAGACTGAAGGGTTTGTAGCTGGGTTGGTGTTTATCTCTCTCCTCTGATAACATACAGAAGGCTCTAGTTAGACACCAGTTTGACTTCTTTATGTTCAATTAGATATGTAAGTGTTGTCTTAAGAAATAGGGCCGTATCATTAGCTTGTGTAGAGCAACCAATGGCTTTGGCAGTAAAATGAGTTTCTGAGGGGTTTGCATGGGCCCCTTTGGTCAGCAACTCAATTTCATGTAGTACATTTCTGCCACTGGAGGTAACCTTTGATGACAAGAGATGTTTGTTGGGGCATTGTCTCCCTGTTATTTGGAGATTCAATTTACATTTTTGTCATACAAGTATACATTTTAAGAAGCTTTTACTGTAGTAGCTTTCTACATGATCCCTCAAATGGATTTTAGTATTAACTGTCCCTCCCTGTATCCCCTTCCTTGCCTCCCTCTCCATTTAATCCTTCCATTTCAATCTCTTTGTCTCTCCATAACTATATATAGAAGACATCTTAAGGGGAGGAGGAGAGCAGTGGAATGCATGTGACTGGGAAGAGGGTGCTGCTATATGGAGGAAGGATGGGAATCAACCAGAAAAGAACAGGGAGCAGGAGAGGGCAGTAGGAAAGACAAGAGAATTATAACAGGTAGTTGGCGTGACTTCACTATGGAGGTTTTTGGCAGTGACCCACATAAAGTTGATGAAAGATTGTCATTTTAAGTGGCTGGGCAAGGATGTTTCAGGATAGACAACAAAAATGGATAAAACCCTGAGAAAGAGGATAAACATGGAATTTTTGAGGGGTGGCCAGATGATCTTTGAACCTGGCATGGGATAGAAAGTTTCAAAAGATAAATTTGGAGAAGAACCAAATTCTTGAGGGATTTTAATAAGCCGTTTGTCTTTTATTCAGAGCTCTAGGAAACCCTAGGAAGGTTGAATAAAGGACAGCAATATGATTTGATTTAGTCTTAAAAAGATCACCTTGTTGCTCATCATGGAATAAAATTTTAGGAGGAAAAAAGTCTAGAAACAAAAAACTCAGGACACTTCAGCCAGGAGCTGATGGCAGATTCAGCTAGGTAGTTGTGGAAATGGAAATAGTAAGGACTGGTCTTACCTGTGACATGATTTGAAGTTAGAATCAGAAAGTATCTCCTGGTAAATGAAATATGGACCTGAGGAAATCAATACATTATACCCATTGCTCATATATATATACATATATATGTACATATGTATATATATATGTATATATATATTTATATAATTTTAAATTTCGGAACAATTATGATGGTGATTACATTCTTGTGCACATTGTTTCTCTTATATTTAAGTGTTATAGTGAAATTTATTCTTTATTTTAGTATTACTGATATTTATGGTTTAGAATTCAATAACTTTTTGTTTTTGTTTTTTGAGACAGTGCTTCTCTGTGTAGCCCTGGCTGTCCTGGAACTCACTTTGTAGATCAGGGTTCCCTTGAATTCAAAGATCCACCTGCCTCTGCCTCCCAAGTGCTGGGTTTAAAAGGGTGTGCCACCATGCCTGGATTCAATAACTTTCATAAGTGTTTCTTAACCATAACTATCTATGATGCATCATCTTCAAGTATTAGACAAAGAAACTAGAATGTGGAAATAACTTTTGGGTCAGCAGGCCCAAAGAAGATGATTCTGAGTTCTTCAGATATATAAATGTTAAATAGCAGAGGATGACTATTAATCTTTTGCCAAAACTAAGAAATTCTAAGATAAATATATGCATTTGTGCATGTTTGAACATATTTATAAAGTTTGCAAAGGGCATATATGGAGAAGGACATAAGTATGTTTTTTAAAGATTACTCTTCTCTTATACATTAACATCCCGACAGTAGATTCCTCTCGCTCCTCTCCTCCCAGCACCCCCCCGCCACCTCCTCTTTCCACTAGATCCACTCCTCTTTGGTTTCCCTTCAAAAAAGAGTAAGTCTTAAGTATCATTTTTAAGAAGAATATATTTGGCCTTAGGATAACCATGTGGGTGCTTATTATGGTTTGAGTATAATTCACACACACACACACACACACACACACACACACACACACACTCAGAGCTTCAGTACTTAGATCCAGCCTATAAAATATCATGAAAGTTGTAGAACTTTTAGGAGGTGGGTCTTGCTAGAGAAAGTGGGTCACAAGGGGAGGGAGGGCCTTTGAGAATTACACCCATCAATGTTTCTGTGCTCTGCTTTTCTGTCTCCATGTGGACAGCCATTGCAGTAAGCTCCCATTGCTTCTGATGAAGATGGTCACACTACTATTCCTTCCCCTTCGGCTGGACTGAAATCTCCATGAAACCATGAACCAAAACCGGCCTTTCCTCCTTTAAGTTGTTTCTGAAATGAACACAGTGTTGGAAGAATTAATTGTTTCCCCTTTGTTGTGCAGTTTCAAATCTGATTGATTATTATAATTCCATAAACTTTCTTAGACCATAAATTTCCATTCTATAAACTTTCAGTTTTTATCAGAAGATTGATGTGGTAGAGAGAGCCTTGGTTCCTTCTAGGATTTTAAATGGAGTAAAGGTCCTTTAATTTGTGAATAGAAACCATGTGACGTAACCACCAAGAATGTAGTTTTCATTGTGGATAATGATGAAACCAAATAGAGACATTTCACCAAGACTTGATTTCTAATATCAACAAGAATCAAACTTCTAATATATATGTATGTGTGTGAGTCTTCATGCTTAAAATATTAAAATACACAATGGGCTAAGGATTTGAAAAGTTTGCGACATGTATGTAAAAGAACCTGAGCATTGCTTTATAAGAAGAGCATTTCTGGCATATGCTAGCATATGCTAACCATACAGTGACCCAGAAGAAAATAACGTTCAGCAGGGTGTAGTAATTGAAACAACCCTATATGCAACTGAAGCAGAAAGAAAACAACTTTCCCCAAATCACCTCTCACACGTTCGTTTCCCCTGAATAACCCAGATAATTACCATAATACTTCATCTGATTTTGGCTACCAGGACCTGATTTTCACACCGGGCTTGGGAGAGCATAACCTGCTTCCTTATGGAATTTCCCAGAGAAATTGGAAGGGAAGTAATTCACCCAAAATTGAAGCATAAAGCAAAGATCACTCTTGGCAGACAGCAAGAGAAATTAAATGCATTGAGGAGGTGGCTTTAGTTTCCTCTCAAATTTAATGCCACATAGTTTTCATTCAGGTCAATTAAAAAAATCCGAAAAAACATTAATTTTTAATTAGGCAAAAAGCAAAAAATCTGCCCAAGATCAGAAGTTAGTGTTTTTATCTTTTTATTCTGTAAAAGTTTCCTTATCAGGTCACTTTTGATATTTATTTATCAAATGTGAAAAAAAAAAGTTTTTTTGAACATCTCATCAATGTGATTTCAGAATGTTTAGTGCTCAGGACTAATGGAGAGTTAGAAACACGTTCAAGAGAGCGTGTCTGTTGGTAGCTCTTTAGGTGGGCTTGGTCTACTTCATCTAACAGGGTTTATTAGTAATGTTGAGTCATTCAGGAAAAACACGAGTATGCGAGTATGCCGTGGCTGTTGTCAGAGTGAAATACTTTAATTACCCCATCTGGGCTCTGATTGTTTACAGTCTCCTCTTGAGGCTGCAGTATGCTGAATCGTACTTAAAACACATAAATTACCCTTCAAGGGTAGCTGGAAGCTTGAAGTGTGGTGAGGGACTTCAAGATGGAGGGGATAAGTGAGCCCTACTGAGTTCTCTCAAATGGGGGCATTACTGTTTGTTTAAAACAGAGACCAGCCTAGACTAAAGAATGAACCTTCTATGATAATTTAGCTACAGGAAAAAGTACAGGCACTGTTGAAAATAAACACTTTCGTAATTACCAAAGACCCTTAGTGCCTTAAATGCCAAAGTTAAGGCTATTTTGAGGAGGTAGCTGAGGAGAACAGTGATTTGTAATCTCATCCCAGTCCCCAGAAACAAACAAATAAACTGAGAAACCAAAACAAACCAGAAGTAGCACTTGAGTTGCCAATCATATTGGCTAATTGGAGTTTCTTGGGTGGCTCCAGCTTGGAGAAAAGTAAAATCTGTTAGGTTAACGAAAGATAAATCTGTCCTAGTATGCCCTTTGAGTGTGTGAACTCCAAAGATTTCAAGTGTTCGCTCCTGTTCCCCCCTACAGTATTATTTAAATCACAAAACTGTATATTTGGCAATCTTTATCACAGATTATGTTTCTACCCTAAAACTTGCAATACACTGAATTAAGTCTCAAATGACTTTTATTTGGAAGGAACAACTCCAGGACCAAAGCTTGGCTGATCGTACGGTGCCTCGCTCTGCCTGGCTACACAACAGGGTTCTGACTACTCCAGAACATGTCTCTGTAGCTACTGTTTTCTATTTATGTTACTACATAGACACTTCTGGCTTTATTTCACTTGGAAACTTATTTATTTTGGTTTTCCCTGCCAAGAGTTCACTTCCCATTTTTAGACTTTATCATTTTTATTATAATGAATTGCGGGAAGTAGTGTCTGACACACCATGACACCATGATCAGCTCATGGTGCTCATGGTCATTTGAATTAAGGCCCAAACTTATTATTATAAGTAACTGAAAATGAAGCTGATGCTTTAGAGATCTTTTCGTGGACATGATGAAGATATTTCCTTATGTATGTTATGTGGGTGCAACAGCTTAATTAGCATCTACACGTACATGTCAGAAACTCCAACTACTTTCTCAAATTCCCATCAGTCATTATTTTGAAAGGGTCAGTGACTCCCTTATTCCCAGAGTTTCAGAGCTAATGAGTCTTGGCTTACAGTTAGCTGTGACTGACAAAATAGCAAATTCATATTTGGCAGATAGTTTTGTTTTTTTTTTGTGGAGATAAGCAGAAGGATATTTAAAGTGAAACATGAATGTAATTGGGAGAGAGATAGAGATCATAGAAAGCAAGCAAATGGAACTCAGAGAACTGAAAAACCCTCACTCTGAAATAATCACTGCAAAAGATGGGCTGACTTGCATAACGGAGAAAGAGAAGAAAAGATCAGTGGATGTGAAGATAGAGCAACAGAAATGACGTGAAAAGTTAGAAAAAGAAGTCAGCCAGTAAAAACGATAAAAGGTAACAGACCCTTGAGTTAAGTGGAGTATTTAAAATGTGGTTAAGCTGAGAAGTTGTGCTTAAACCTCATCCAAATGTGATTAAAATTATGCGCTCATAAACTCGAGGATAAACACAGAGTGAATCATGCCAAGGAACATGATGATCAGTTGATAAAATCATGGAAATGAGAAATCAAAAAGGTGGGCAAGGCATGGGACAGCACATGACATAGGAAAGAATAAAGATAAAGATCACTACTGACTGTGTATCATAAATGTTGCAAACTACATAGCAAAGAAAAAACCAACTCAACGCAACAGCCAGCCCCCACCCTCCCAAAGCCTTTCAACTAGCATCTACTTGGTGAAGATAATTATTAAAACCAAGAAGAATAAGGATAAAAGTAAAGAAATTTGTCACAATGCTTGTTATTATCAGAAATGTTAAGACAAATTTTTTCATTTTCAAGACAAATAGTATGAGATGAAAATTTAGATCCATTCAAAGCATTTAAGAGCATTGGAAGTGGTAAACAGGAAGACAACACAAGTGACATTTTTTCTTGTTAAAACTTATTTTTAATTATAATCATTGAAAAACTAAGAATAATGTAGGGTTTATAACAAATGAAGCATTAAAATGAAGAATAAGATAATGTAATAGATAGAACAGAGAATGAATCACCTTATTTAAACTTCTCACATCACAGTGTAAGTGCTGTAAGATCATTTGAAAGTAGATTGATTAGTTGACCTATATTTTGAAAATAAAGACTAATTATAAAAAAAGAAAATACCTAAGTTAACAGAGTAGTCTAAAAGAGAGTACTCACAGATAATCAGCTAGAGAAAAAGAGAAAAAATTCAGGAGAAAGATCAGGAAGTGGTAGAGCGTGTGCTTAGTATGCATAAGGCCCTAGATCTAATTTCTAACACCCAGACAAACAAACAATGGAAAGGTGAAACAAGCTTCAATCTAGGCATGCGAACAGCTGAGGCCTTATTCTAGGTTAACCTAGAATATGCATGCACTCCTAACAACAAAACTTTGAGACAGATTTAAGAAAGGCTGGCTATGCATAACAAGGAAGTGAAATAGAACCAGGCTAGATGTACAAGGTGGATAAGAAAAATGTGGTATACAGACACAGTGGAACTTTACGTAGCCATAAAGAAAAATGAAATTACGAAATCATGAAATTGGGTGGATTCTGGAAATTCTTGTATTGAGTGAGATACCAAGATTCAGAATGACAAATATTACATGTGTTCTCTCATATGTTGAGCCAAGACTTAAAGTTTTACTTGTTCATATGTATGTGGGTATGGGTTTGTGTGAAGCTGGAGACGGTGTCGTAAGCAAGGAAAAAGAGGTCGTCAGAGGGGGAGGGGAACAAAAGAGAATAATAGGATATATGTGACATGAAGGTAGAGGGGATTACTTGGGGAGAAGGAAGGATATAGGCAGGCAAGGACAAAAGGGAGATAGCCAATGGGGGCAGACAAATTCAAACTGTATATGAAAATACCCTAATGAAATGCATTACTTTATATAATAATTAAAAATATATAAAGGAATGAAGGGACAGAGATCTGGAGAGGGAGGGAACATGTTAGTTCACATTGCTATACAGAAACATGTATGGAGTTTTGAAGGCTACGAACAAGAAAAATAAAATATGAAAGATCTTATCAGTTAAGAAAAAACCCAACCAATATTGAAAAGTAATATAAGTCATGCATTGTGTTAAGTAAAACATATTTGTGAAATCCATTTTACAGAAAAGGTATATTTAACAGAAGTTGGCAGAACTGAAAGTAGGACAGGACAAATGAGGTAATCACATGTCTGTATAGTAGATAAACAAGCAGATAGAAAACCAGTAAGGATTAAAGTCTAGATTATCCATTTTTATCAACTGTACAATGTCAGAATCCAAAGTCTTTTCAAGGCTATTGCTGGGTCCCATTATTTTTAAATCCCACTAAAATTCAAAAGACACATTATGCAGACTATATGATCAAGATAAAAGTTGATTAGAAATCAGTTTTAGAAACAGAGTCTGGAAAATATCTTGGGAAAAGATTTTGGAAAATACACTTGGAAATGAAACATTTCTAAATAATGCACAGGTCAAAGATAAAATTTCAATGAAAATCAGAGAATTCTTTCAGTTGAATACAAATGAAGCATTGTATGTTGAATTTTTAGAGTACATTAAGTGTTCATCATGAAAAATAATGAACTTTAGTATGTTTTTCCCTAAGAAAGGGAGGGTGGGACCAGGAGGGGTAGAAAAAGGCCACTGTGGTGGAGATGTAACTTGAGGTAGTGAATAAACATTTAAAAAAAAAAGATGCTGCAAAAAAAGAGAGAAAGAAACTGAATAGAAACCCCTTATGAGCTTCAAGTTTAGAATCCTTGCTCTTTAGTTTAGTGCGAAATTTATGTCTCAATTATGATCTCCAGGACTTCGTGTTTGAGTGTGCTCAGGTCATCTACAGTTAAATATTTCACAAGTGCCTGGAAGCCAAGCCGGCTCAATCTTCTTCCCTCTTTTTTCATTTCTCCTCCCTCTTTCCCTCCCTAACCCTTTCTTCCTTGTCTCAATTTAAACTAATGACATCATGTCATCTACTTAGCGGCTCCCGTGAACACATGAAGCGTCTCATGGTTCTCTCATCATACACAGAACCAATGGAGAAACCCTGTGTAGCTTGTTTCACCATTAAAAAAAAAATTTAAAAAGTCTCTCAGATCCATCAGTTTTTCTGTGTTCTCTCAGTCCCTGTTTTTAGAGCGCATCACCATGAGTCACTCACTCTTCCAGCTCCCTAACTCCCCTGAGCTCCTGTCCTCCACCCCTGCAATCAGTCCCTTCATGTTTGGAACCATTTTCTCTCAGGTCTCCTCTTGTGACCTATGTTCCACTGATTAGGGATTTCTTCCATTTCTCAAAGCGTTGCCTTTCCCTGTCTTCTAGGCCTTTACAAATACTGCTTATTTTCTGGCAGATATTTCCTAACTTCTTTCCCTTTGAATCCTAGTCATTATATTCAATTAGTTTAGTTTTCACTTCTATGGGAACTTCTGTCACCTCCCTGTGTCCCCTCCAGTAACTTAGTGTCATTTCTAAGATATCATTGTGTTTTATCATTTCTTTTTTTAAATTTATTTTTTATTTCTTCAAGTTACATCTCAATCACAATCCCCTCCCTACTCCCCCCTCCAGTCCCACCCTTCCACCCTCCTCCCTCTCAACCCCCCCATCCTCTTCCCTTCTTCTTCTTTTTTGTTTTTTTTAGTTTAAGGTATTTCTTTTTTCCCTCCAACAGCTCTCCCTTTCAGTCCAAAAAATGGATCTTTTTCTTATAACTATAAATACAATACAAAACAACAGAAATAAATAGGCCACAATTATAAGAGTTATATGGCTTAGCATACATTCCCAATGTCCAGTCCATATGTATTTGTTGTTTTGAATTTTGAGTGTTGCCCAGGTTAAAGTAATCCTTTCATCCAA
>CAJQZJ010032178.1:1714720-1726776 GCA_907164525.1 Lophiomys imhausi | reverse complement strand
TGCTTGGCTGAACTTTTTTTACTCTGTAATTTCTCAATCATGCATTTCTCTTACTAGAACATAAATATGTGATGCTTTATTTTGTTAACTGATGGCGTCATAGTGGATATGTGCTCATGAGTGTGGGTGCCTGCAGAGGTCAGAAATGTTAGACCCTTGGAGCTGGAGTTACAGATAGTTATGAGCCATCTGATGTGAATACTGAGAATCAAACCTGGGTCCTTTGGAAGAATACTCAGTACTGTTAACTACTGAGCCATCTCTCTAGTCTGATGAAATTCTGAATTATCTGTGAAAACAAAGAAAGATAATGTAAATATTGGTGTACATTATATAAGCTCTTCTTTTCTTTTATTATGTTTATTTATTAGTTCAAGCTACATCTCCATCACAGCCCCCTCCCTCCACACTTCTCGGTCCCACCCTCCCACCCTCTACCTCCTTTCCCACCTATCCTACTCCTCCCGTGTGGGGTGCCCTACATATTAGCCCCTTCATTTAATCAGTCATATGAGGGCTAATAGATTCCTCTAGCACTGGGAGCCTACATGGTAGCTCCCTAACCATGTGCCATTAACAAGTAACAAAGTCCATGTTCCTGTTCCTTTCAGTCTGTTGGTTGTGGGATAGTTATCCTGAACTAAACGGCTAAAATCCAGTTATAAGTGAATATATTCCATGTGCATCTTTCTGGGTCTGGGTTAGCTCACTCAGGGTGAGGTTTTTTAGTTCCATACATTTGGCAGCAAATTGCATTATTTCCTTGTTTCTGATAGCTGAGTAGTATTCCATTGTGTAGATGTACCACAGTTTTTTAAAAATCCATTCTTCAGTTTCTGGCTATTACAAATAAAGCTGCTATGAACATAGTTGAGGAGAAATCATTGTGGTTTGGTGAGGAATCTTCTGGATGTATGCGCAGGAGTGGAATGGCTGGTTCTTGAGGTGGAGCTATTCCAAGTTTTCTAAGATATCGCCAGACTGATTTCCACAGAGGTTGTACAAGTTTGCACTCCCACCAGCAATGGAGGAGCATTCTCCTTTTTTCCACAACCTAGCCAGCATGTGCTGCCATTTGAGTTTTTGATCTTAGCCATTCTGACAGGTATGAGATGGAATCTCAGAGTATGTTTTACTTGTGATCATACATTATTGTATATTGCTGTATGATCTATGCTTTGATATATCTTTCCTATTATAAGAGAGATAATCATTCATTTTGTCAACATATGTTGGTGCTGTGCTGAAGAGATGATAAAAAAATAAATGGTAGGCTTTTCTCTCTCTGAACTTCCTATGTGTTTTTGCTGAGAGGTTCTGAGTATAGTCATGGATCTTTGCTTGAGGACCCATGTTATAAAGACTTCAGAATCTTAACCAAATGCATAACTGGTAAACTTATAGCTGCTTAAGTCATTTTACCTGCCTTTTATCTGTGCATTATTGAATTGTAATTGCCCATTTTCTTTTTCCCATTTACTATGAACATTCGCATGGTTAGTACTTAAAATTATAGTACTCCATCACCAGATACCAGGCACCAGATCCTTATTAGGCTAATAACAGATTCACTAGAGATTAGAAGGGGTCAGTGTGCCCTTTCGGCAAGGCTCTCAAATGCTGAACTCTATTCTGGTGGAAAAACAAAATCATTAAAACAACATTATGCATGAATAGCCATTAAACCATGTTATAAACATTTGGTTCATTTAACTATGTCTGTGTTTGATGCATTGTTCATCAAGTTATGATGATAATGTTCGCGAAGGATTTGGGGATGTGCTTTATTAAGCCTAGAGTCTTGTGCTTAGAATTTTAGGTTTCTTTTTAGTATAATAGGAGGAAAATTAACAATGAAGTAAATGTGGTCAAACATATAGCTAAGTAATGTTATTGTATTATTCTTAACCACAAATATAACACATTTATAAGTATTGTAATTATAGTGTATTTAGATATGTTCTAGGCATAGCCAAACTATATTATTCTGTGAACCATAACCCATGCTATAAAGATGAAAAAATTATCAGTTATATGGGAAAATAATTGGATCCAGACATATTGATATTTTATAGGGACTTAATTTCTCATAAATATAGCAATATATAAGAGACCAGTAAAAACCAATGAAAGTTTTATTTTAATAGACATAAAATTTAATCTGCCGTTGGTACATTTTTTTCCCCATATTACTCAGCGGTCAGTATATTGATGTCATTCATTCATTCATTCATTCACAGAATTATTTTCACTTAGTATATATCACAGGCTGTGATACTTAGCTTCATAGATAAATAACACACTGCTTATGGAATGAAAAGGATAGAGTGACAGAAGGAAATAGTTGGTGGTGTGTACACCTGTGTGCTTCTGTATGCACCTTTCTCTCGTAGACTCTTAGGTTATGCTCCTGGCCTCAGTGGGAGGGGAACTTCTATCATAGAGCTTCTCTCTGGAGTCCTATGGGCATGACAGAGGAATGCCAAAGGCAGCTTTGGCTGGTTTGAGTATTTACTTTTACAAGAGTCAATGAAGTATAAGTCTGGCTTTGGGTTACTATTTTATTCTTCAAACAAGAACTCTAATTGAGTATGTTTTTATTAATCTTTCACTTAGTGTTCAAAAAACTTAACTGTCACTTAGCATCATTGCTGTGCAATGTCCAGTATCTTTCATTAGTGGCTGTAACACACACATATAGTATGGCTGGAGGCTTAGAGTTACCCACTTACTTCCTATGGGCTTATCTTGGGGCATATCTGTAGACTGGTATAACTCACACACCAGTAGGATAAAGTTCTCTGAACTTTTTTATTTTTTTTATTCCTTAAAGTTTTTTTTTCAGATTTCCCCCTTAGGGGATAGAAATATGCTTTCCTCCTTCTTTTATAGGCAAACCACTTCAATAGAACATGGGGTGGCCATATGGTCATATACGAACCTTACAATTAATTCAGCAAAGAGAATGGCTTGTAGCAAGCTTTAATATGCCATTCTAGATGGAGCTTTGATGATGAACGAGGAGATGATTGCAAAGAAAATGACAGATACATTTATAAAAAGGTATGTTTTCTTTATTCATTTAATGATATGCTAATCATTGGTTGTCATCTGTTTAATGTGACATTCAGGGCATTTGTAGGAGGTACTTAATGCACTTTATGTATAATTTTATAGCAAAAATATGGTGTTAATATTGAAAGATCTTACAGTCTAGCAAACTGTTGAATGAATGCTTGCATTAGCCTTATCTGAAACTCCCAGGTCTAGACTTTTGGCTGGCATGGCTTCCAGAGCTTCCTTTACAGTTGTATTTCAGAATCTGTGCTTTAGTCTAAATGTTTGTAATAGCGAGGAAGGCTAAAATGTGGAGAAAAAAAATTCCAGTATCTCCTCCAACAGAAAAGAAATGAATTAAAGTTTTAAAGCTAAACACCCTAGACTCTCTTAAATGGTAATTAGGAATTTCAGAGGAAACATACCAGTTTGCACTTTATTTGACTAGATTTTACTTTACAGATTTCTCCCAAACCTGGATGGGTTCTTCCACTTGAACATTTGCAGAATAAAAGCTTCAGCCCTAGTCATCACTCTGTACACTCAAGGAGAACATATGGTATGTGGTTAGGATTCTTGTCCTTTGTAATTCCCCGATACAATGGATGACTAGGGGGGAAGGAAAAGCATAAGTCTCTTTTTTGTGCTTTGCTTACATCATGCTGGAGGTAACTGTTGAGCTTTGGCCAAGGAAGTGAAATTCACACCTTTCTTTCACAGTGACACGAATGTATATTTTTCCCAAAAGTAAACCAGATCATGTTTTTATCTCTTCATTAACTCTTTTCATTAAAGTTACCAATTAAATACTTAGATATTTAGTTCATGAAAAATAAAGCCTGGTGATGTTTGGAAGTGAAACTTGTGGATGGACACCGTAATCAGAATATAATTGAAATGTATAAGACACGAGTGGACTTGAGGATAGTTGTAGAACTATACACAGTATATTGGTAGCTCTTGCATCTGGAAGGAGATATAAATACCCCCAAAATGTTTTGCAATCAGAGACAGGAATCTCCACTGACTGATTCGCCTAACAAAAGTGAATTTATAGAATAAAAAGTTTAAAAATCACTAAAATGCATAATAATGCCACCATCTATTTGCATGCCTGAAGCCTGAGAATTACCTGTACTCACAGAAGAGTGGCACCATCATGATGTCAGATGAAATGCACTCCAGTTTCTCTTTTCTTCCAAAACCCCTTATAGACACATTAGTAATGCAATGAGAACTCACACGGATAACGGGATAAACAGGGAAATGATCGCTCCTCCAGAGCTGGTCCCCAGGAATCTCTTGACTTTGAGACAGCAAGTCACTTCTTACACTATGTGGAAGGTATGACATTAACCCAGAAGTTTATCAAAATGTCTGAACTGTTTGTTATATTTAGCCTGGCATTCAGTGTTCCAGTATTTACATTGCTGCATGATCTTAGAGGATTTCAAAGTGAGCTACTTGCACCAAAGGGAAACGAGTTAAGCAATGTTCTAAGAAGGAACTAAAACATGCAGTGAGCATTATTTTAATCACCCTGTAAATGTCTGTTTTAGAGTAGCTACTTAATTTTTTTTGAACTTGTATTCAGACTTAAAGGAAAATAGTAAGTTATTTCAACCATAATTACTTGGATATTTGGATGATCATTGTGATAGGAAGAATTTTCAATATGCTTTTTCCGTACAGATTTTGAGGACACCCAAGCTTAGATTCTGTTCTTGTGGCTTAGCATAACACCCCTTAATCGTTTAAATGTTTATGTAACTTCATTATTAAATGATAATTACAACTTGCTTTGGGGGCTCTTGTAAAGTTTAATAGAAAGAAAAGTAGGAAAGTCAATCTTGTTTAATATTTCACTTGAGGAGCCAGCAAAATAAAGTGTATAGGCAAACACCCCCCCACATTCTTTCCCAGTGGTGTGTGTGTGTGTGTGTGTGTGTGTGTGTGTGTGTGTGTGTGTGTATGTAGGAGATTATGTAGGCAGGGACTTATGTGTGTAGAGGTCAGAGGAAAACCCTGGCTTTTGTTCTGTAGGAGTTCCCCATTTGTTTTTGGAGGCAGGGTCTCTCATTGGTTCAAAGATTGCCATTTTGGTTTGGCTTGCTGGCCTGTGAACCCCAGGAATCAACCCTTTATGTAGGTTCTGGGGATTGAACTTGGGTCTCATATTTACACTGCAAGTATGTTACTTACTGAACTCTCTCCTTAGCCAATCAGTTGCTAATTTGCCATGTGTCTGATGTGCCATATCCTCACTACCTCTCCAACTAATCCCTAATCCGTTTTGATTTTTACCCTTCACATCTCAGGATACTATCAACTTTATTCTTTAATTTTAAAATATATTTGTGTAGAAAGAATTAATTAAAATTTTAACCAGTATTTAGGCTATATTTAATTGGTAGGCAGTTGTTAATCCTTAAATGAGCACATAGAGACCTGATGGATTTTAACAAGCCTTGGTCTGGATTGTGCAATCTTAACCCATCTAAGCTGGCTCTTGATTTTATTCCCTGAATATGACCACATATATAATTATGTCCCCTGGACTGCTTTTTTCCACATTATGCCTATGTTCTAGGCCATGTGGAATGAAGTTCTTTTTTATAACCCATGGCGTGTGTCCTCCTTCTTGCTCTTTTCTGTTTGTCTTGGAGGCTTCTCCTACTCATAAAACTCTCTTAATGGATGAGAAAGCCAGCAGATTAAAAATTAGAGGAATTTTGAGGGAAGCTCCAGAAGAAGAGGAAGAAGCCAAGAGCAGGAAGGAAGACACAAACCATGGGTTAGAGAAAAACGTCATTCCATGTGGCAGAAAAATCGGCAAAGCGTGGAGAATAACAACACAGGGGATGTATGTACATATGGGGCCATATTTGGGGACTAGAATCACGAGCTAGCTTAGATGGGCTAAGATTGCACAATCCAGGCCAAGGCTTGTTAAAATTCATCAGGTATGTGTGTTCATTTATAATGATGGGTTAAGGATTAACACTGCTGACCAATTAAATATAAGTACAATTAAATAATTTAATTAATTTTTTATGCATATTTGTTTGTTTTATATGTATGGGTGTTTTGCCTGCATATATTTCTGTGCACCATGCTCATGCCTAGTGTCCATAGTTACCAAAAGAGGGTTTCAGAACTGTTGGAGGAATTACAGATGGTTGTGAGCTCCTATGTGGATGCCGAAACTCAAACCTGCGTCCTCTGAACGAGTAGCTAGTGTTCTTAGCCATTGAGCCATTTCTCTAGCCCACACATTTTTATTCTTGACACTTGTGGATCAACTCTGTTTTAAACCTTCCAATTTCCTGGAAGAATGCTATAGTTGTTTTATATCTATACACTCCAAAATACATTGTGGACTCTGTAAGAATAAACTCACTATTTCATGTCTTTGTATTAACAGAGACCTGCTCAATATTTGTCCAGGAGACACAGTAATAGGTGTATAAAACTCTAGCATGAATTATGCAGAATCTCTCCCCAGAAGCTTATAAATTTTAATACTAATAATACATTGTATTACTACAAACTTTCAGGGCTTCAATGCATAAATAAATTGAAACTCAACATGGCAACTTTGCTGTTGTTATGAAGCCCTGGATTGGGAGTCAAAGTTTAGGCACATGACAATCATATGTTTCACCATTCTAGGCACTTCTGGAACATACCTTGTTTTGATTTTTGACTTCTTCTTCTTCTTTTTTTTATTTTTATTTTTATTTTTTTTAACTTATGATGATGCATATGATTTTATGTGGTTATAAATCTTTGGTAACATGTCCCTAGAGGCATTACAGATGTGGCTGGTATGTCACATGTGCATCAGTAGGTGGCAGAGAGGAAAGAGGCTATGTCTACTTTCAGTGCTCTGACCTACGAAAGTCTGAATGTATGGTAGTTTAACATTCCTGGAAAAAAATCAAGCTGGAGACCAACACCAGTTTGGTGCCATGGAGCCTGGATAGGGAGCTAGTCTGTGACAACCACCAGTCTAGCACCAGGCAAGCACCAGATGGGCTCTGAAGACAGGAAGCAAGCGAGTGACTAGAAGAACCCTGCCTGGCTCTGAATGTAGGTGTTGTGGGAGAGCCAGCCCTGCCTTTTGTCTGCTTTGAGGTGGAGTTGGTGAGAGAGAGATTTCTTCCATTCTTTGATGTCCTTGACACAGGTAGCAGGCAGGATAGTTGGCCCTAATGGGGTCATGAGAGCAGGAGAGCTGGTCCAGCCCCTTACTTGCTATAGCACTCGAGATAGCAGGGCCTGTACCTTACCTGGGTAGCACAGTAGAACTGACCCTTGATGTGGGGGTTTCAGGCCCAGAACCAGACCTTTGTGCTAGCCCACCCTAACATATACTCCATGGATGAATTTCTGGAGTGCATGAAGAGGCCAGTTTCACAGACCCCAAACTACAGGATCTCCATGACACAAGAAAACAGCAGTATATCTGAGAGGAACAGCAGTGAGGTTCCAGTGTTGACAAAGTAGTGGAATCTGGAGGTCTTGTACCAGACCAAGGAGTCATTATGGTGAACATTTGCAAGCAAAGAAGTGTGGACAGGATGGAGTATTGTGGAACACACTGGGACACACTACAGCTTTCACAATGTTTTTTTTTTTTTTTTTTTTTTTTAGTGTTGGGAGAGGTTTTAAGGATGGAGGGTGGGTGTGAAGGGAGGTGAGAGCTGAGAGGGAACAGGGTACATGATGTGAAATTCACAAAATGAAAATAATAAAAATAAAAATAAATCTTTGGTACCGACCCTTCCACTTTCTAATTTTTATCCATGCTTAGTATTTAAATGTAGTATGCACTTGTTGCTTTAATTCTGTTCATATTAAATATGTAGCAAATAACTTTCTTAGAGAAGTGTTCCTTTTCTAATTTGTTTATTTTATATTTGTCAAACAGATTTTTTAAACTCAAATGGCTTCATAGGCTAAATTCTCATGTACACTTTACACTCTTTTGGAGAGATTTCATTCTGTAAAGTTGATCTATTTGTGTATTCTTTGAACTTTTTAAATTCTACCATAGCTACATTTAACAATATCACCCTCTAGTATTTCTTGAAAGTGTAGGCCAGGTGCAGTTCTACTAATCTTCACAATGCTGTAGTAATTTCATACTGTATTAGGAAACTGACACCCAAAGATACTAAATCATTTGCTTCTTACTGGCCTACTGTGCTTCTGAACTTTGATGAAGCTCTAAGCTTTACATCCAAGGTATGTGTTCTCAAGCAAGACCACAATCACGGTCAACAGAATTATATAACCCTTTGAAATGTGGTAGTAGGTTGACCTTCAGTGTTTTTCTATTTCACAATTTTCTTGAGAACTTACCCATTAAATTTACTGTTAAATTTTATTTTGTATTGTTTGGTTTCATGAAAATTTCTGTTGGGATTTGTTTTATCTCTGCATCAATGTAACAAAAAATACTGGAGATAACCATAGACAGAAAAGATTATTTTTGCTCATAGTTCTGGAGGTTCTGGCTTAAGATTAATGGCCTAATCATTTTGGAGTCCTGGAGAGTGAATCATATTATGGCAGGAATGTGTTGTCATAACAGACCACTCCTACTTTAGAGCAGGAAGCAAACAAGAAGAGAAACAGACTAGGGTTCAGAATCTTCTCCCAGGACATTCCCCCACTGATCTAATGATCTCTCATAAGTCCTCACCTCCTGAAAGTCCAAAACATCCTCCAACCCTTTAATACATAGTCCTTTATTGGAACATTCCATATCTAAACGATAGCAAATTCTAACAACACTTGGTTTGAAAACTTAGATTATTTAAAAAAAAAATCAAGAGTTACTCATAGAGTAAATTAAGTCTTATCTAATTTCATATGTTCAAATGTTTATTTTGAGGTAGATATTTCAAGATGCAATAATTAAAAACAAGATCATTTGGGTGAACAAGTATTGTCATATTCAAAGAGAATCACATGAAGACACAGAAAGAAGATGGCTGTCTCTAATTTGATAACACTCTGATTTGACGTCTCTAGCCTCTGTGACTGAACAGGTCAACTTCAGTGGTTGCAACCACAGTTAATGGTTAATAAATCCCTAATAACAAACTCAATGAGAAACTTCAGAAAAAACATTAAAAACCAAAAGACATGCACATATTATTATACATTAAATATATTTACTAAATAATCTACTCTTATTCTTCAGTTGACTTACAGAGAATGAAGTGATTTAGGAATAAGATGAACTATGTTATTTTTTCAACTTTATAAGTTCAGTTGCTACTGGAGAAAGTATTTTTAGAATTCATTTGAGTGTAATATAGTTCTGTTCTTATTGGATCATTAGACACAATTGGCACAGCATGACATTTCAACAGTTCCTCAAAGTTAACAGTCACTGTAGGACCTTTGTGATCAACTAAGGTTATTTTTAAACCTAGTTCTAGATAACCCAGAGAAACACTTCTCTGTATTCCACATAAAGTCATCTTAGTGGCTGTGCCATGGAGGGCTCATGGCACTACCATCAGCTGGATTTACTCTGAATTCTGTTCATCACTAAGCCACTGAAAACAGACTGGAAGCAAAGGGACAACCATGTTACTTTAATTAGGAGGCACACACCTCATTTATTTAGTAATTCTCTGTTGTATGGGATAATTTTCTTACTTGTTTATTGAGAAAAACATTTTTGCATTTATGGAGTTTTTATATAATTCACTACCTCTATTACATGTTTTATCTCTTTATCAAGGAAATTGCCTTATGTATCAGTTTCTTGGAAATTCCTGGGAGAACTCTGTATTCATTTAAGTTGATGACAAAGCAGAAAAATGCTAAATAATGTGATTAAAGTTGTTAAAAGCCAAAATAAACACTTATAATTATCTCAAGGAAAGACGGTGTTAGGCAAGTACGGGCTCAATAAAGTGGGAGTCAGTGTGCGTCTTTTAGACCCCGCTGCACAATAGATCATAGTTTAAGGTCTGTTAACAGACTCTTGATGGCTGGGCTAGGTAGCTTGTGGGTCTCTTCCAAACCTATTGGCACAATGTGAATTTATGTGTGAGGTGCAAATTGGAAGTTGCCTTCTATTGGTGCCCTTGGCAGAACAGAAATCATACTGTAGGGCTAGCAGCAGGAAGTCCATTGTTTTGAAATTACTCAGCAGGGTGTCTACTTTCTGCTCCTGTTGCCTCTGAGACAGGACCTTATATTGTCTGGCCATGATTAAAATCAAAGTGTAGGCTGCATTTGTTGGGTGCCAGTAAACTTAGGTGAAAAACCAGAAACAATCTGGAGTTTTAATTATTTAAAAATGCAATGTTGGCAAGAAAAAAGATGAAAGCATTTTTGACTAATCTGTCCCAATTAATCCATATTAATGAATGTGCTAAAATGGAGAGGGGGGATTTTTTTTTTTTACAGGAGGCTTTGCAACATAACTTATGCCATAAAATATATCTATTTCAGGGCACCGTTCAGAAATTTCAGGGCACTCCTCAGAATTTACAGAGAAAAGCATCAAAGAACCATGATATACTTCAGTGAGTAGAGAGAAACAAATGTGTCTTTATCCTATTACAGACATAAGATGAAATTTCTATATGAAATAAGTCTGGGTTAGAATTTCTTGGCTAATTACTGACTTAAAGCCGCCAATTTTAAGGAGAATATTTCTTTTCTATAATGAAAACTTGAGTTTCTGCAAGCTGGACAGAGTTCCAGATGCCATAATTCTCAAATCTGGCAGCTTCTGAGTTTTTTCTTTCAACTTTGCTTTCTATGACAAGAACAAGAACCCAAGTCACAGGTTCGTACATTACCATCTCTAATAACCTTCTGAGAGAAAATGTTAAGTAAAAATTGAATAACGTAGAGGGAATACAGTCACTATCACTCTTTTTTTTTAATACTTTTTTTTTCTTCAAGTTACATCTCAGTCACAAACCTCTCCCTATTCCCCCTTCCTATCCTGCCCTTCCACCCTCTTCCCCCCAGAAGTTTCCCCTTTCAGTCCAACAGATGGTCCCTTCTCTTATAACAGTAAGTATTATACAAAACAACAGATATAAATATGCCACATTTATGAGAGTTAAATGGCCCAGTATACCTTCCCAATGTCCAGTTTATACATATTTGGCCCCTGACTTTAACATTCTACTATCTAACTATCTCCTTGAGTTTAAAGGTCTATATGTGACTCAACATTCATACTAACTTGCAACACACTTTTAAGAGTATCTTCTTAGATCTATAACACCCTCTTGATTCCTAAACAACTCAAAATTTAACTATGAGACTCTAGCTGTCTATTCTTCAACCACCTCAGAGACCTGAGAGGGATAAATATATTTGCTTATGTAGGAAGCACAGGGCCTGCAGCTTCCAAAACTAAGAAAGGACATACCAATGACTGCCTGGACAGTTCCCATTTTCTCTCCATACATTCCTGCATCAGTCTTCAGCCTTTGGGTCCTGTTTCTATGACAGACATTTGTTGTAGAGCGGGGATTATGAAGGACTTACCTACCCTGTCTTGGCAGAGTTAGGCTGTCGACTTCCCTGCTACCAAGTTTTGTTCTTTTTGGACAGCAATCTGTCTGCAGTTGGTGCAAGGGTTTTTTTCATGCCAAGAGATAGGCTTGTCACTAATTCAACCATCTTACAGTGGAGGTTCTTCGATGCTTATCTTCTACTTGGAGTAGAATAGGGGGTGCTGTCAGGCACTGATATGTCTCGATATCAAAAAAAAATCTCGATTTAAGATAACATCTTTGAATGCCATATTCTGCAGATCTCTTGGGGTTTTTGAAGATGCCCTATCCATCTCTTGTATTTAGATAAGCAAATGTTGCTTGTCTCTTAGCAACTTGATTACTGGGTAGTTTAGAGAATATCTGTGATAGACTGTCACAGTAGCTAACAAAGTGACATGTTTGCATGACTAGGAGTTTGTTTTACTTAACTATCCTAGACCGTTTTAGATG
>CAJQZJ010032178.1:1666773-1694720 GCA_907164525.1 Lophiomys imhausi | reverse complement strand
AAGGGAAGAGGATGGTGGGGCTGAGGGGGAGGAGGGTGGAAGGGTGGGACTGGAGGGGGGAGTAGGGAGGGGATTGTGATTGAGTTGTAACTTGAAGAAATAAAAAATAAATTAATAAAAAAAGAGAACAAATAAAAATTAATTAATTAAAAAAAAAGCACCAAAAAAAAAAAAAAAAAAACAAAAAAAACCCAGACATCCTGATATAACTAGTAGGAATCCAGAGGGGCAGAGCGGCCTGTTCTAAGTCCTTGCTGCGTCTCTTTTGCACTAGAAGGTGGGCAACTACCCATGATCAGTTCACAACTTCAGAACCTTTTTCACTTTGGCAGAATGGTTATTCTGTTCACTAGAATATGCTCTTATTGTCTATACAGTATTACCTTCCTTGTCCAGAGTTATTCTGTAAATACTTCCATCCCCAGTCTTTCAATTGAAATCATGATCAAATGTCTCATACAGCACTTTCTCTGGTTGAAGAATTCAGTTCATGGCCTCACATTTCCATTATCCATTAAGTTGACTCTGTACTCTTTTTTCCCTTTAAATAGCCCCCAAATAATTAAAGTGTGGATTTAAAATTACCCTTACCCCACTAGGCTTGCCTCTTATTCAAAAGCATAATGGTGCCTATATAACATTCTTAATTTTATCTTTATTATGTAATGACATGGTTGGCTAGTAAAGAGCTAATACCACTTCCACTACTTTTTTTTGTTTTGTTTTATCTGTATACTATTAAATTGAGACCCAAATCTAGAATTGACTGAGTAAGTGCTCAATTTTTTTAGGGATTATCTTAATATGTTTTTCCAACATGAGATTATCTTATATGCCAGTATCAAGTGTTTATCACTGGCATTTATGAATGAAGTTATTACCTTAAATAAATAAAGATATTAAAATCTGGGCATAAAATCACATTTGGGAAGGCTGGGTGTGGTGGTGCACACCTTTAATCTCAGCAATGGGGAAGTAGAAGAAGGTGGATCTCTGTGAGTTTGAGGCCAACCTGGTCTACAAAGGGGGTCCAGGACAGCCAGTGCTCTGTTATACAAAGAAACCCCGTCTCAAAAAACTAAAAAACTAAAATAGAATAAATTACGTTTGGATTCTGGTTTAGTAAATTCTTTCAGAGCAAATAATGGCATACATTTGTTTCGAATCTAAGTATTTTATCTTCTGAAATTTTTACATAAGAGCGCTGTAATTGCGTTATTTCCACTCTACCTCTCCCACCAACTCCTCCCATGTGTCCCTACTCCTTTTTAAAAATTTTGACCTCCTGTTACAGTATGGAGCCACCACTGCTGCTCATCTTGCCTGGAGAAGGAGAGCTCAGGGCCACAGTGCAGCCAGCAGGCTACAAGCACAGTGTTTGTGCCTGGTGAGAGAAGGGGCTGTTGGCTGCAAGGACAGCCCTCAGTCCTTGCCTTGTTTGGAGGAAGGGAGTGTGGGTGGGGCCACAGAACTACCCATAAGCTGCAATGACAACAGTCAAATCGGGTGAGCCTCTGAGCAAGAAGGTGTGTAACAGCCTGGAGCTCTCTCACATCCCGCCCTTGGTTGCTCTGCCTAGTTGCAAGACCATCCTGATTCTTGGCAACAGCAGGATATCCAAGACGAGTCTCAGCGATGAGCCATTATTTACGGTGGTTCTGAAAGCAGAAAACTTGAACCAAACCAATGACTCGATTCAATGAGCATTTACATGTAAAGCTGTATATATATATATATATATGTATATATGTGTATTTATACTATATATAGATATATGTGCATATACTATAATATCTATATATAGTTTGATACACTGCAGGTTGCAATGCTACCTCGATGAACAAACAAAACATGACGGAGAGGTGGGAAAGATGGAGAAATGGAGCAGGACATGCAAAGGAGAGAGAGGCAGAACTAGAGACACACTGGTGGTGACAACCATAGGAGAACGCTGTGGCAGACATGGGGGTGGGGCATGCCATTGCCAAGTAGGGTGGGAAGGATGGTATGCAGCAGTCTGGAGCTCTTGCTGACTCTGCTTCTAATTCTGCCCAGCCACACAAAACCCATGACCATAAACAGGACATACGAGATGGCAAAATGTTTATTTTCTGGATTGGGGATTCCTGAAAGAACTCCATAGTCCATGCTACCCCCAGAAGCCATGTTGGTGTCTGTAGTCTGCGCTATTGTCCCAGGTTGTGTTGATGCCCCTGAGTCATGTGAATGTTCATGGTCTGTGTTGTGAATGCAGACCATATTTGTTTGTATATGTGATCCATGCTGCCTACAGAGGCCATGTTGATGGTGGCAGTGGTGGTGGTGGTCTTGGTGGTGGTGGTGGCAGCACAAGATGGTAATGTTTGCGGTTCATGCTATGGCTGGAAGCCATGTTGGTGTCCGTGGTCCCTTTTGCCTCCAGAGGCCATGTTGGTGTTTGAGGTCTATATTGCCACATGAGACCAGGTTGATGGTCTTGGTCCATTTTACTGCCAGAGGACAAGTGGGTGTCTGTGGCCTGGGCTACCACCTGAGGGCATGTTAATGTCTGTGAACTATACTGCTGCTTGAAGCCATGTTGATGACCATGGGCCATGCTGCCACTGGAGGCCATCTTCGTCTATGTGCTGTGCTGCAACTGAGGGCCGTGATGGTGTCCACGGTCTGAGCTGTGGCAGAGGACTGTGTTGATGTCCAGGAGTCTGTACTGCCACAGGAGACCATGCTAAGGTCCATGGTCAGTGCTAGCACTCGAGGTCATGTGGGAATAGTTGGTCTGCGCTGTCACCAGAAACCACACGGAAATTTGTGATCTATGCTGACACTACCTAAAGGGCAAAGAAGCTTCTTTTGCAGTAGTGTTGATGCCTACTGACTCATTGTTGAGAATGAGAGATGTGGAAGGCTTCTGTGACACTGTTCTCCTCATCGAAACAGTCTAGACAGTAAGTCGCTGAAGAGAAGTCTTAAAAATTGTGATAGGGATGCTAAAGTGTCATTCTCCACATGTGATGGCTTCTGTTATTTTATTTAAGAGCTGGCCACTGGGAGTTTGACCATGCTGCAGTGACGATATGAGCAACACAAATTGGACTTGGCATACTCAGGTGAGACTGGACCAAGTTGTATACAAAATATAGCGAGTGACTTACAAACTGTAACATAGAGGTTGGCACAAACTGCTCTAAAATGAAGGTATGAAATACAGAGAACACAGGGAGCTGAAAATGAGGGCTACAGGCATTGAAAACATTTACTCTGATTCTCTCAAAGGAGGAAAATACAGGTCATGTAATATTTTCCATAATAGGAAATAAAGATTTAAGAGCAAAAGTATAGTGGCCGTGCTGCAGAAAGCTTACATCTGTGTCTTTTCATCATCTGTGTTAGTTGAGCGCCCAGGCTCTGTCAGTGACCAAACTGAGCAATTTTCCTTACACAAAAAGCATTGCAATGAACATTAAATAACCCCAGCTTTACCCAGAACTAGGAGCTGGAAGGGTTTAATTCACATCATACTTCTATCAATGTTTATGTGAGTTTTAATAAATGATTCATTTTCTTGAGCCATAATTTACCTGTATAGAGGTAGGATAAATTGTGCTGACATGAATGATGAGAAGCAAATGAAATTTCTAGCACATATTTGGGAAGTGAACAGATCAATTAATAAACACATCTTATATGTAGTTAAGACCTAAATGAAAGTGAACTTTTAATCCATTTCATAGAAGCCTGACTGGTTAAAACATTTTGCTGCACATGCAATTTTTTCATATGCATGTATATTAGTGGCTGGCAGTTGCTGTAGGTCATGGCATGAGTATAGCACATTTCTTTGACAAAACCATTTTGCTTCATTGATCAATGTGTCAAGATAGGCACATGAAGATGGCTGGGGACATGGCTCAGTGGTTGAGCATTTGCTGTGCAAGCATGAGGACCTGGGTTCGGATCCCCAGCACCCAAGTAAAAAACAGGGATGGTGGCTTGTGTCTGTTAACTCAGTGCTAGTGGATGAAGGTGGTTCACAGCAATGTATGTGGTTGGCCATTCTAGCCAATCTCCAGGTACAAGAAAAGAACCCTGTCTCAAAAAATAAGGTGGAGAGTGTTAGAGACAGACACTTGTCATTGAACTGTGGCCTCTACTTCCATTTCTTTTTTTTTTTAACTTTGTAGAAAAAGTTATATTTTAGTAATGTTAATTTTTAAATTATCAGAACTTTCTTGGTGATGTTATACAACATAACCATAAAACACATCAAATACAAAATACTTGAACATTATCCATAAAGATTAACAACTATCTTTTTTCAAAAAACTTTTTTTTTGTTTTTTTTTCCTTTATTTTTTATTTCTTCAAGTTACATCTCAGTTGCAGTCCCTTCCCTATTCCCCCTCCAGTCCCACCCTCAACCCCCCATCCTCTTCCCTTTTTTTTAAGTTTAAGGTATATCTTATTTCCCCCAACAGTTTCCCCTTTCAGTTCAACAAATGGCTCTTCTCTTATAATAATAAATACAATACAAAACAACAGAGGTAATTAGGCCACAGTTATGAGGGTTATATGGCTTAGCATACATTCCCAATATCCAGTCCATATGTATTTGGTACCTGACTTTAACATTCTACTATGTAATCATCTCCATGAGTTTAAAGTTCTATATCTAACTCAACAATCATACTAACTTGCAACACAATTCTAAAAGTATCTTCTTAGATCTATAACACTCTATTGACTCCTAAACAACTCAAAATTTAATTATGAGACTCTAGCTATCTGTGCTTCAACCACCTCAGAGACCTGAGAGAGATAAATATATCTGATTTTATAGGAAGTACAGGGCCTGCAGCTTCCAAAACTAAAAAATGACATACCAGTGGCTGCCTGGACAGTACTCATTTTCTCTCCATACATTACAGCATCAATGTTCAGTTGTTTGGCCCCATTTCTCTGACAGACATTGATTGTAGAGCAGGGTTTATGAAGGACTTGCCTACCCTGTCTTGGCAGAGCTAGGCTGTCGACTTACCTGCTTCCAGGTTTTGTCCTTTTTGGACAGCATTCTGTCTACAGTTGGAGCAAGGGGCTTTTTCTATCAAGAGATAGGCTTGCGACTAATTCAATCATCTCCCACTGGAGATTCTTCGATGCTCATCTTCTACTTGGGGTAGAATAGGGGGTGCTGTCAGGAGTTGATATGTCTTGATATAAAAAAATCTAAAGTTACGAAAACATTTTTGAATGCCATATTCTGCAGATCTCTTGAGGTTTTTGAAGAGGCCCTATCTATCTCTTATATTAGGGTAAGCAGATGTTGCTTGTCTCTTAGCAGCTTTATTTCTGATTAATTTAGAAAATAACTATAATAGGCTGTCATAGTACCTAACAGAATGACCGGCTTGCATAACTATTAGTTTGCATTTCTTAATTATCCTAAACAGTTTATGACAATTAGTAGTAAAAGGCCAAAACATCACATTTCATTTTTTCTCTTTACCTCCTAACCCTTCCATCCCATTTCTCTGGGGTGGGGTGTCCTTATATAACAGTCCTTCATCTCAGTTGAGAGGGCGTATAAGGGCCAAGAGCCTCCTCATTCATTGGGGGTCTACGAGGCAATACCATCAGTGAAAAGTGTCTCATTGCCTGGGAGAGAGAACTAAAAAACAAACAAATAAATAAGCACAAGAATAGATAAAAAAGACAAAAATATAGAAAAAAATATTAAAAAAGTAAATAAAAATAAAAAATAAAAAGTCTATGTCCAAGTTCCCTTTGGTGTGTTAGTTGCAGTATCGATACCTTCTACTATAAGGCTAAAATCCTACCATAAGTGAATAGATGCCATATATGTCCTTCTGAGTCTGGGTTAGCTCATTCAGGAAGAGCTTTTCTAGTTCCATTCATTTGGCTACAAATTGCATAATTTCATTGTTCCTGGTAGCTGAATAATATTCCATTGTGTAGATGTACCACAGTTTTTTAACCATTCTTCGGTTGAGGGACATCTGGGTTGTTTCCAGTTTCTAGCTATTACAAATAAGGCTGCTATAAACATAGATGAGGAAACTTCCTTATGATTCCGTGAAGAGGCATTTGGGTGTATACCCAGAAGTGGTATGGCTGGGTCCTGAGGCAAAGCTATTCCAAGTTTTCTAAGATATTGCCAGACTGACCTCCATAGTGGTTGCACAAGCCTACACTCCCACTAGCAATGGAGTAGGGTACCCCTTTCTCCACACCCTTGCCAGCATGTTCTGTCATTTGAGCTTTTGATCTTAGCCATTCTGACAGGTGTGAGATGGAATCTCAGAGTCATCTTGAGTTGTACTTCTCTGATGATTAAGGATGGTGAACATTTCTTCAAGTGTCTCTCAGTCATTAGGGATTCCTCCTTTGTGAACTCTCTATTTAGCTCTGTCCCCCATTTTTTGATTGGATTATTTGGTTTCTTGGCATTTAATTTTTGAGTTCTTTGTAGATTTTGGATATTAGCCCTCTGTCAGATGTGGGGTTGGTGAAGATTTTCTCCCAGTCTGTAGGCTGCCGTTTTGTTCGAATGACAGTGTCCTTTGCCTTACAGAAGCTTTTCAGTTTCATGAGGTCCCATTTATTGATTGTTGATCTCAGGTCCTGAGCTGTTGGTGTTCTGTTCAGGAAGTTGTTGCCTGTGCCAATGAGTTCGAGGGTTTCTCCCACTTTTTCTTCTAGTAGATTTAGTGTGACTGGCCTTACGTTAAGGTCTTTGATCCACTTGGACTTAAGTTTTGTACAAGGTGATAAGTATGGGTCTAACTTCATTCTTTTACAAATGGACATCCAGTTGGACCAGCACCATTTGTTGAAGATGCTGTCCTTCTTCCATTGTGCCGTTTTGGCTTCTTTGTCAAAAATTAGGTGGCCATAAGTGTGTGGGTCTATTTCTGGATCTTAATTCGATTTCATTGATCTACTGGTCTGTTTTTATACCAATACCATGCTGTTTTTACAACTATTGCTCTGTAGTACAGCTTGAAATCTGGGATGGTAATACCTCCAGATGTTTTTTTATTGTACAGGATTGATTTAGCTATTCTGGGCTTTTTGTTGTTCCATATGAAATTGAGAATGCTCTTTCCAAGCCATAAAAATTGTGTTGGTATTTTGATAGGTATTGTATTGAATCTATATATTGCTTTTGGTAGCATGTCCATTTTTATTATGTTGATCCTACCTATCCATGAGCATGGGAGATCTTTCTATGTTCTAAAGGCCTCTTCAATTTCTTTGTTCAAGGGCTTGAAGTTCTTGTTGTATAGGTCCTTTACTTGCTTGGTTAGAGTTACCCCCCAGGTATTTTATGTTGTTTGTGGCTATTGTGAAGGGGGTTGTTTCCCTTATTTCTTTCTCAGCCCATTTGTTTGTTGTATAAAGAAGGGCTTCTGATTTTTTTTTTTTTTTCGAGACAGGGTTTCTCTGTGTATCCTTGGCTGTCCTGGATTCACTTTGTAGACCAGGCTGGCCTTGAACTCACAAAGATCCGCCTGCCTCTGCCTCCCAAGGCGTGCGCCACCACCGCCCGGCGGCTTCTGATTTTTTTGATTTTGTATCCAGCCACTTTGCTGAAGGTGTTTATCAGCTGTAAGAGTTCTCTGGTGGAATTTTTGGTGTTGCTTATGTATACTATCATATCATCTGCAAATAGGGAAAATTTGACTTCTTCATTTCTGATGTTTATCCCCTTGATCTCCTTTAGTTGTCTTATTGCTCTAGCAAGAACTTCAAGTACTATATTGAAGAGATATGGTGAAAGTGACATTCCTGTCTTGTCACTGAGTTTAGAGGAAATGCTTCAAGTTTCTCTCCATTTAATTTGATGTTGGCCACTGGCCTGCTGTATATTGCCTTTATTATTTCTAGGTACGGTCCTTGTATTCCCGTTCTCTCCAGAACTTTTAGCATGAAGGGGTGTTGGATTTTGTCAAATGCTTTTTCTGCATCTAGCGAGATTATCATGTGGTTTTTTTCTTTCATCTTGTTTATATGGTGAATGACGTTGATAGATTTTTGTATGTTGAACCATCCCTGCATTCCTGGGATGAAGCCTACTTGATCATGGTGTATGATACTTTTGATGTGTTCTTGAATTCGGTTTGCTAGTATTTTATTAAGTATTTTTGCATCTATGTTCATGAGGGAGATTGGTCTGAAGTTCTCTTTCTTTGTTGGGTCTTTGTGTGGTTTAGGAATCAGGGTGATTGTGGCCTCATAGAATGAGTTTGGCAATGTTCTTTCAGGTTCGATTTTGTGAAAGAGTTTGAAAAGTATTGGTGTTAGCTCCTCTTTGAAGGTCCGGTAGAATTCCATGCTAAAGCCATCTGGCCCTGGGCTTTTTTTGGTTGGGAGATTTTTAATGACTGTTTCTATTTCCTTAGGGATTATAGAGCTGTTTAATCTGTTTACCTGATCTTGATTTAGCTTTGGTAGGTGGAATCTATCAAGAAAATTGTCCATTTCACTTAAATTTTCAAATTTGGTGGAGTATAGATTTTTAAAGTAGGATCCAAATATTCTCTGGATTTCCTCAATGTCTGTTGTTATTTCCCCCTTTTCATTTCTGATTTTGTTGATTTGGTTTTTCGTTCTGTATTTTAGTTCATTTGGCTAAGGGTCTGTCTATTTTGTTGATTTTCTCAAAGAACCAACTCTTGGTTTCATTGATTCTTTGTATAGTTCTTTTTGTTTCTAAGTTGTTGATTTCAGCCCTAAGTTTGATGGACTCCTGCCTTCTGCTCCTTTTGGGGGTATTTGCTTCTTTTTTTTCCAATTCACCTAGTTTGGCTTTTAATTCGTTGATATGAGCTGTCACAATTTTCTTTTTGAAAGCACTTAGTGCTATGAACTTCCCTCGTAGCACAACTTTCATTGTGTCCCATAGGTTTGGGTATGTTGTGTCTTCATTTTTGTTGGATTTTAAGAAGTCTTGATTTCTGTCTTTATTTCTTCCCTGACCCAGTGGTCCTCTAGTAAAGAGTTGTTCAATTTCCATGTGAGTGTAGACTTTCTGTTGATTCTTTTGCTGTTGAAGTACAGTTTTATTCCATGGTGGTCTGATAAGATACAAGGGGTTATTTCAATTTTCTTGCATCTGTTGAGGCTCTCTTTGTGTCCAACTATATGGTCGATTTTGGAGAAGGTTCCATGAGGTGCTGAGAAGATGGTGTATTCTTTTGTGTTTGGGTGAACCTTCTGTAGATATCTGTTAGGTCCATTTAGTTCATGATCTCTGTTAGACTCATTATTTCTCTGTTTGGCTTCTGTCTTGATGATCTGTCCATTTTTTTGTGAGTGGGGTGTTGAAGTCTCCAACTTCTAAAGTGTTTGGATTGATGTCTGATTTAAGTTTTAGAAACGTTTCTTTTATAAATGTAGGTGCCTTTGTATTTGGGACATAGATGTTCAATACTGAGATGTCCTCTTGGTGGATATTTCCTTTAACGAGTATGTAATGCCCATTTCTGTCTTTTTTTATTAACTTCAATTGGAAGTCTATTTTGTTTGATATTAGGGTGGCTACTCCAGCTTGTTTCCTGGGTCCATTTGCTTGGACAACCTTTTCCCATCCCTTTACTCTGAGATAATGTTTATCTTCAATAGTGAGATGTGTTTCTTGTGTCCAGCAAAAAGATGGGTCTTGTTTACGGATCCAGTCTGTAAGTCTGTCTTTTTATTGGTGAGTTGAGTCCATTGATGTTGATGGATATTAGTGACCAGGGGTTGTTATTTCCCATTATTTTGGTATCGCTGGTTGTCTTGCGTTTCTTTTTCTTTTAGTTGCTGTTGAGGTTTCTATTTCCTCTGTTTTCTTGGGTATAGTTATCTTCTCTGTTTTGGAATTTTCCTTCTAGGATCTTCTGTAGGGCTGGGTTTGTGAGGAGTTATTGTTTGAATTTGATTTTGTCATGGAATATCTTGTTTTCTCCATCTATGTTGATAGAGAGTTTTGCTGGGTATAGTAGTCTGGTTGGGCACCTATGTTCTCTCAGGGCTTGTAGGACATCTGTCCAGGCCCTTCTAGCTTTTAAAGTTATTGAGGAGAAGTCAGGTGTGATTCTGATGGGTCTGCCATTGTATGTGACTTTGCCTTTTTCTCTTACAGCTTTTAATATCCTTTCTTTGTTCTCTACACTTGAAGTTTCCATTATTATGTGGCGAGAGGAGTTTCTTTTCTGATCTAATCTGTTTGGTGTTCTGTAAGCCTCTCGGATTTTTACTGGCATCTCTTTCTTTAGGTTTGGGAAGTTTTCTTCTATGATTTTGTTGAAGATATTTCCTGGGCCATGGAGTCCAGAGTCTTCTCTTTCTTCTATGCCTATAATTCTTAGGTTCTGTCTTTTCACTGAGTCCTTGATTTCTTGGATGTTGTGGGTAAGAGATTTTTTAGCTTTCTCATTTTCTTTGGATGTTGTATTGACTTCTTCCATTGAATCTTCCATGCCCGAGATCCTGTCTTCCTTCTCTTGCATCCTATTTTTCATACTCGCATCCGTAGTTCCTGTTCTCTTCCCTTGATTCTCCATTTCCTCTTTTAACTCTGACTGTGTTTTCTTTATTGTTTCCATTTGTTTTCATGTCTTGAATGGTACTGTTCATTTTTTACATTTCCATCTCCAGTTTGCTTGTTTTTGCCTGGAAATCTTTGATTGCTCTGTCATTTTCCTGTTCAAGCTGAGTCACCTTGGCTTGGAGCTCTTTAATGGTGTTATTCATTGTTTTGACTTGTATAATTGTGGCTTCATTGAATTCCTTCATAGATTTAAGTTCTTCTTGAAGGTACTCTATCACTTTCCATAATGTAGAATTGTCATCGTTTTCATGTGTTTCAGCTGTGGTGAGGTTGTTCGGGCTGGGTGGAATAGCGTTGCTTTCTTTTGTTGGAGTCATTTCGCTCTGTTTTTTTTTTTTTTTTTGTCTGGGGCCTCTGGCCATGTGGAATTTTTTAGCTGTCTTCTGAACTTGGGTTCAAAGGGGGCGCTTTGGTGTAGGATTCGAGTTGCCTTACTCCACCCCTATAAGGTGAGTCATTCTGCCCCGCCTCCTAGGTGGAGACCTAACTAATCCAGGTGGTGGAGCTGTGTACAAGTAAGCTCTGGTTCCCCGCTGGAAGGGCCAGTAGTAGTACAAAAGTCCAATATAGGACAGTTTCAAATATCTTGCAGTTTGCCCGGGATTGGTTCCTATGGTGGGTAAATCTGCTCTTCACCCCCAATGGCCTTGCTGCTCCCGCAGCTTGGAAACTGGCCAGTGACATCGCAGCGGTGGGCTGAGTTCTGCAGTCTGAAGGCACTTTGCAGCCAAGCTGTGCTCACTTCCAAGGGTCGCAACCTTTCTCTCCAGATAGCTGGGTCATCTGTGCGAGACCTGAGGGTGCCCAGCAGGGTGGGGATTATCTCTGCATGGGATCTGAATCCGCCCACTGGGTATTAAATTGGAACTTACCCAGAGTCTTTCCTGGTGGGGGATGGGGGAACCCGATTCCCGTGTCTAAAGGCTTCCTTGCATGTCTGAGAGTGGGAAGGAGCGTCCTGCCCAGGGACCCAGGGTGGTTGGGTGAGGTTTAGAAGGGGTCGAGCCATTTGTACAGTGTCCTGCAACACTTACCACCTTGTGACTGTTACCCCCGAAATCAAAATACGTCCGCGCCGGCCGCTGCCATCTTGGATCCCTAGAAAACTCTTTAGTTTCTGGACGTGTATGGTACGGTACGCTAGTCGCTGTTAAGAATCATGATCCAGAGATAAGGGGGACAGAGCAAAAAATGGGAATGAGACCCTGGAGAGTTCCCGCAGGAATCCAAAGATCAGCTTCCCAAAGTTCTTCCCTCTACTTCCATTTCTACAAGTGTTTTCACACACGCGTGAGCACACACACACACACATGCACACACACACACTGACTGTTACAAGTTAAAAAGTATGAATTTCAAGCATCACCTTTGGAAAAAATGACTAGCTGTTTGAGAATCTGTAAATGAATACTTTCATCTATGGTCAGATTAAAAATATTTGATATCTTCTATGATTTGGCCCAATATCAGGAGAGAAGCTTTTCATTGCTGGGTGAGAATACTAGAGGCATTAGAAAGGGTCAAGCATTTCTCTTCAGTTGATAGATTAAAGAGGCATCTCAGCTGCTCTTGCTTGAGAGTGTGGGTCAACTTGACAGCATTCAGATGGTTTAGGATGGCAGTCTATTATCAATGATGGATTAAATATCAGCTTTCAACAGCCACTTTTGCATGAACTGGTACAGTATGGACTAGTTTGTATTGACTTAATATCATATATAGGAGTAGGGAACTAAAATCCTGGAGGGGCCAAGACATAAGTGTACCAATATATGAACACAGTGAATTTTGTGATTTACTAGAGACATGTAATAAGAAAGCTACTAGTTTTGTTATGGTTTGAATATGAAGTTCCCTATACAAAGGCAGGTGTGTTGAAGGCTTGATCCCAGCAAATGGACACAACTGATCATGGGGTCTCAGAATGAATCAATGGACCATCTCACGATGGAGTCATAATCTGATGGCATTTTGGGGAGGTGGTGGGGACTTTTGAATGTGGGGCTTAGTGGAAGGAATGTGGATGTGCCAGTGGCTGTTGGATATTGATGCAAGCCCATTCTCTTCTCTTTTCTCTGGCCTCTAGTTGCTATAAATTGATGAGCTTCCTCTAACACGTTTCTTACCACTATGCTGAGTCTCATGGACAAAATACTTGGAGCCAGCCAACTGCAAATAGAAACTTCTGAAAGCGTGAGCCAAAGTAAACCTTACTTCCTTTTAGTTACTCTCCTCAAGAACTTTATCATAGTAACTAAAGTCTAACACACTTTATCTCTAATAAGCTTTTAGAAGGAATGCAATTTTAAATTATCAATGGCAAGTGATGTTGGAAGTGTGGGTTCTCATGTGATGTTGGCAACACATTCATTAAAAAAATAATCCTGTACAGATAGAAGATATATGTGTGGATTGGATTTGAAGGGCTAGTCTCCATTTTCCCACTCCTTTAGAGAGTATCAGCCAGTTTCTTCAAACTCTAGAATTGTCCTGCATAAAGGTGACTACACAAAGAAGAAAACAATTCTGAAAGAATGGAAAGGATGAGGTCAGGGTCCCTAGATAAATTTCTCTTAACTCATCATTTCTCCAGGCTACAGTCAAAGTAAAACAAGAAAGCTGTGTGTTCTAAAAGTCAGGGAAATGATTTGAAGTGTGATGTTTACGTCCATCAACAGAGGCAGCAATCACCTGCAGCAATAACTGAATTCAGCCAGTACACTCTGTTTAATGTTGTGGTCATTATTAGGAGATTTATTCTATAGTCATGTCTTTTAGAGAAGGGTTTTCCTACAGATGTTCTTAATAAACACATAAGGGTTTATATTTTAAAAAATATACAAAGTACTTACTTGCCACACACAATACTTATATTTAAGGACACGAGAGAGGCACACAAAATGGTAAAATCCTCATGGGGAAAAGGAGGATATATTTGTAAAACCACATACAATGCAGAGATATTCTTTCAGATGATTTAAGATTTTTATATTAAGCTCATACTGTAGAACATGCATATGAATTTAGAGAACAATGATGAGATACTAGTGTTTAGAAATTGGTGATACAGGAGACTGGGGAGATGGCTCGGTGATTAAAGTCTCTGCTCTTCAAGCATGAGAATTGGAGTTCACTCCAGAAAATCATATAAAGACAAAGTGGACATTGAAAGCTACATGCACTTCTGCCTCAGAAGACAGAGAAAGGGAATCACAAAAGCAAGCTAGGTAACAAGACTAGCCAGTGAATTCTGGGTTTGAATGAGAGAGCCTGCTGAATTGAACAATGTAGAAGAGCAATTGCTCATGGTTTCCAACCTCATCCTCAGGCCTCCACATCAAAATATTTACACACACTTTTACGTGCCTGCGCGCGCGCACACACACACACACACACACACACACAGAGAGAAAGAGAGAGAGAGAGAGAGAGAGAGAGGGAGAGAGAGAAGAAATTGGTGGTACATTTTTCACAAAATTAAAATGATTATACAACATGAATAAAGTGCATTAAGATTTGACAGTAAGTGGTAAACTGATTTGTCACTCCAAATTCAGGGGGACGAACCAAGCTCTATTCTTTAATAAAAAGATGTCCTGTATATATTTTACATATGTATAGATTTTTTCAAGAGGAAAATCAAAAGGAAAAAGAATAAAGGCTGGACATATGGACCAGCAATTGTCTAGCATGAACAATAGCCTGGGTTTAATGTCTAGCACTACAAGAACAAAAATAGGAAAAAGAAGGAAGATGTATCTAACACCAATTACTGGTGTATCCAAGGATGACTAGGAAAATAAGGCTGCTTGTGACTAAGTAAAGTTGACTCTTGAAAAGCCGATGGGAGTATTTCTTAGTGTGTATGAACCAGTGGTTTCTTAGTTTTAGTCAACTTTTCTGAAATTGTCACCCTTTCCTCTCTCTTCTCCTATGGCCCAATTTTAATATATGCTTAGTGGATTAACAGTGTTGATATTGTAAGACAAAATTTGCCAGACTTTCAAACATATGAAATTAAGTTGTTTTAATTTATAAGTTAAAATCCTGTTTATATGCAGATATTTGAGAAAAGTAATGTATCTCCATTATTTAGAAGTAATACATTGAGTCTTTTAACAAAGGATTATTTGGGTACTGGAATATCCAGACTTCACTCAGACCAGAGCAGTGATAGAAGTATCTTAATATCTAAGGTTGTCTCTTCTATTGCCACAAAATGTGTCCTTGTTTACACTTTCACACACTGTGTAAAAATAAGAATATAACAGGATCCATTCTTCTTATAGCTGTGTAAAATGTTTTTGAGGAAGGAGAGAAAAGAAGACCAATAGTTTAGATGAGCCTAAGAAAGAATCTGTGTAGTCTCTAGGGTTTGGCAAAATCAGGAGCTTAAGATAATTTTACAGTAAAACATGTAGATGAGACTCGTAGGTCATGTGTAGAAGTTGTAGTGGACTGTGGTTGTTAAGTGTTGATGAGTTGATGGAGAGAACAAAGAATAGAACGTTGTTGAATCATTCTGATGAAGTATATCTACTTCTTCCCAGGAAAGAAGGATTTTAGGAGCTTAGTAAAATTATATATAAGCAGTGAAGTGAAGAGTTAGGGGTACTATCCTCTTTATAGGGCTCGCAGGGTAAGAGAAAACTCACAAATTCCAAGGGTAGGGAGAGGGAATTTCCTCAGTATGGGTACCCAAAATGAGAGAGCTGGAGGCTGGGAGAGGACTGACTTAATGAGAATTTTAGTTCTATACCAGAGGTGAATAAGTTTATTGGTTACCATCAGAAATTGCTCTCATTCCCACCAAGAGATAGGCTTGTGACTAATTCAATCATCTCCCACTGGAGATTCTTCAATGCTCATCTTCTACTTGGGGTAGAATAGGGGGTGCTGTCAGGAGTTGATATGTCTTGATATAAAAAAATCTAAAGTTACGAAAACATCTTTGAATGCCATATTCTGCAGATCTCTTGAGGTTTTTGAAGAGGCCCTATCTATCTCTTATATTAGGGTAAGCAGATGTTGCTTGTCTCTTAGCAGCTTTATTTCTGATTAGCTTAGAAAATAACTATAATAGGCTGTCATAGTACCTAACAGAATGATCGGCTTGGATAACTGTTAGTTTACATTTCTTAATTATCCTAAACAGTTTATGACAATTAGTAGTAAAAGGCCAAAACATCACATTTCATTTTTTTTCTTTACCTTCTAACCCTTCCATCCCATTTTTTGGGGTGGGGTGTCCTTATATAACAGTCCCTCATCTCAGTTGAGAGGGCGTATGAGGGCCAAGAGCCTCCTCATTCATTGGGGGTCTACGAGGCAGTATCATCAGTGAAAAGTGTCTCATTGCCCGGGAGAGAGGACTAAAAAACAAACAAACAAATAAGCAGACAAATAGATAAAAAAGACTAAAAAAATATTAAAAAATATAAAAAAATAAATAAAAATAAAAAATAAAAAGTCTATGTCCAAGTTCCCTTTGGTGTGTTAGTTTTAGTATCAATACCTTCTACTATATAGCTAAAATCCTATTATACGTGAATAGATGCCATATGCATCCTTCCGAGTCTGGGTTAGCTCACTCAGGATGAGCTTTTCTAGTTCCATCCATTTGGCTGAAAATTGCATAAAAGCCCCTTGCTCCAACTGTAGACAGAATGCTGTCCAAAAAGGACAAAACTTGGAAGCAGGTAAGTCGGCAGCCTAGCTCTGCCAAGAGAGGGTAGGCAAGTCCTTCATAACCCCTGCTCTACAATCAATATCTGTCAGAGAAACGGGGCCAAACGACTGAAGATTGATGCTGTAATGTATGGAGAGAAAATGGGAACTGTCCAGGCAGCCACTGGTATGTCATTTCTTAGTTTGGGAAGCTGCAGGCCCTGTACTTCCTATAAAATCAGATATATTTATCCCTCACAGGTCTCTGAGGTGGTTGAAGAACAGATAGCTAGAGTCTCATAATTAAATTTTGAGTTGTTTAGGAGTCAAGAGAGTGTAATAGACCTAAGAAGATGCTTTTAAAATTGTGAGGCAAGTTAGTATGAATGTTGAGTTAGATATAGAACTTTAAACTCATGGAGATGGTTACATAGTAGAATGTTAAAGTCAGGTACCAAATACATATGGACTGGACATTGGGAATGTAAGCTAAGCCACATAACCCTCATCACTGTGCCCTTATTACCTGCGTTGTTTGTATTGTATTTATTATTATAAGAGAAAGAGCCATTTGTTGGACTGAAAGGGGAAACTGTAGGGGGAAATAAGATATACCTTAAACTTAAAAACAAGGGAAGAGGATGGGGGGTTGAGGGTGGGAGGGTGGGACTGGAGGGGGGAATAGGGAGGGGACTGCGATTGAGATGTAACTTGAAGAAATACAAAATGAAGAAAAAAAAAAGCAAACCATCAATTAAGAAGGCATGGACAACATCAGTTCACATTTCTCCAGAAAAGGTATACTACAGGTAAACACTTGAAAAAAAACTATTGGGTTCACTAATCATGAAAACATAAATCAAAAGGACAATGAGATAACAACTCATACCTGTTTGGATAGTCATTCCAAGGAGAGAAAAGAATAAAAGTTTGCAGAAAAAAAAAAAGAAAAAAAAAAAGAAATTACTCTCATTGTACAAACATAGGTAATACTTCCCCAGTTAATTCTGAAACAGTAATGTAAACCTGCAATATTGCTGGAAGTCACTTATTTCCTGTACTTGGAGCCTAGAGTTAGAACCTAATTGTGGAGCTCTACCTGTGCCTTCCAACTCGTGGAGATCCTGTAATTCATGACTATGTGGGGTTAGCTCCTGTTTTACTGGATTCCAACTCCTCAGCAGACTTGGGGCCTCTCAAGTTTCCCTTGCTAACCTCTGATATGCTCCATAGAAAAACCTAGTCAATTAGGATCCCCCCTCTCTTCATTTCAGACTTCACTGTAGAGCCTCATGCTCTGTGGATCTTTCTGTTCTGTCGCTTACCCATCCTAGATCCTCTGGCTTTTTCTCTGCTTCAGATTTTGATTTAGGCCAATAGCTTCTGGAATCACTACGAGTAGGGACACAGTCAGAAAGATGAACAATCTTTGTGATGTTTGCCGGGACTGAAGAGCTCCCAGGTTGGGACTTTTCAGTGTTAAAAACGGGAAAGTCCCAGGCAAACCTAGACAAGTTAGAGAAGGGAAAAAGAGGAAATGCAGAATTCCAAATGCAGTGTGGAATATTTATACAAAATCAGCCCCTTTACACTAAAAAGATTAACCTACTCTTAACATATTTCCTATGACCTTAAAAGAAACCCTGGCTCTTTGTTTGCCTTGAGAAATATGTGTCTTAAAACCCTGTAATAAATCCTTTTGTGCTTAAACTGGCTTGAGTCGACTTTCTTGCCTGCAACTGAACTCTACCTGACTCAGTACCGCCTGTTATATTTACACTGAGGAGATTTCTCTAATGAGCTAAAAATCATTTTAAGAGAACTTGCATCTGGGAGTTCTGTGGATTGTTTTTCTTTAGGTCAGCCATTTTCTTCCCTTCTTTTGATAGTAATAGGCAACCTGATTTTCTGCTGGAGCAGCACCATACCCCCAGTCTTAGTCTGGGGAGGGCTGACTTTATACACAGGTCCAGATGATAAATCGTGTGCCCTTTCAGGCACAGTGTGACAGTACAGACACCGGCACACGACCCAACAGGGCTAATGAGGATTACCACTTGGAAATTTCACTTCAGCTACTAAGAGGGAATGTTTGGTTTTTGCTACCTATAACGATGATAGGGACAATTTAAATTTTCTTGCCAATGGGCATAAAACTGCTTGAGAAGAAATCAGTTTGCAAAGGAGAGAGAGAATGAAACCGTTGGCTTGTTGCATTATTGGAAGTTCTGTCTGGTCATCCCAGAAATGGCTTTGCAGTTATACAAATCAGTATTACTTACTTTTTGCTTAGGTGTAACTTGAATTGTGTTTCTACTGCTAGATACTTAAAGTATATGGAAGGGTCTAAAATCATAAAATGGAACTCAAGTTACATATGCTGGTACACTCCAGTTATCCCAGCACTTAGGAGGCTGAGGCAAAAGAATCACGAGTTCAAGGCCTGCCTGAGCTATAAAGTGAGACTCTAAGAAGTAAATTTATAATTGAAAAAAACTTAGGGTCTGATTACTATAAATGATGTACTTATTTAAATATGTACCTTTCATTGAACGTATGATAGAATTTTAAGTAATTGATTGGCATATGTATGTTTGAAACACCTACAGTGTTTGAAATGAGAGAAATTTGATAAAGCTCCTTCTTTTAGCTTGGCCCTATCATTTACCACTATGATGCTTTATGCAAGTTGCTGAAACCATGTGTTTCATATTCCTCATTTGGTAAATGCAGATAATAATGATAATAAATACCTCACATAGTTACTATGTACGGGGTGTCAAAAGAGCTAGGATAGCAGTCTAGTACTGTAAAGTAGTGGAGTATTGTTAATTATTCTCTCTTCTATCTCATTCTGAATTATTTTAATGTAATAGGGCTTTGACAGTTGAAGAACTTGTAGCATCACAAATATGTAAGCAAATATATAGAACCCTTGAATGTGAAAAATATTCAAAGTAGTTACATTAATAATGGAGTGATACTAAAGAGTCATAATGCACAATAAACACTTTTATGAGTTGTCTAGGTTATGTTAATTTTCATTCACTTATTTATGTTTAAATGTTATTTATTATATTGTTTCTCAAAAAAGGAGACACAATCATCAGTTATATATTAAAAATTTAGTATATATACACAAATGGAAGTACATTTGACAGAGTAGGTTTTTAAGCACATCTTTGTTAAAGTAAATACTGTAATTGATAATAAATAACGTTATTAACAGCATGCTTCTCCACTGCTTTTTCTCTCAAAAAGGAAACAAAAGATTAGAATTGAGTCATATATCCAGCGTGAAATATAGGGTATTTCAATTAAGATTCAAGTTGACTTTTTAAAGTGTTGTTCAAGTCAAATGCTGCCCAATGTCAATTGCTTCCAGCTGTTGAACGGGTTTGTAGAGTTATAGGGCATTGTAACAACATTGTCTGCAACACTTCTTAATTTTACTTTTAGAACCCAGAAGATAAATCACAAAATGTATCACAGTCTGTGAAGTAAATAAACAATAAATGAAAAATAAAAAGAAATGAGTAATCTTTTGTGTCCCTTGCTGCCATAAGAACAGAAAACAACTAAATATGCATGAAAATTTCATATGCAATATGTCAATTCCTTTCAATGTTAATATTACACTTTTCTTTCTTTGAATAGAATTTGCAGTTTTTAGTGCAAATGCTGAAATATATATATATGTATGTATATACATATATACATACATATATATATGCATGTATGTATTTGAAGCCACAAAACACCAGGATGGTGTAATTGGTACTGCTGTCATTCTAACAGAGTCTAGCAGAGGCTCACCTATAAGTGAGGAGGAAAACAGAAGGCCTTTCAGTTGTCAGGCACAGCTCACACTGCTTGACTTTCTAAATTCTTGTGTCCCAAAGAAAACTAAATGGCATTTTTAAACAAGTGTTCACATATAAAAATTTTCTTCCAGAATCCAGTGGTCTCAGGTTGAATTGGAAAGGAAAAGAAAGAAAGAAAGAAAAAAAAGAAAACCTCATTGCTGGCCAAAGGGCTTATTCACCATTTTTCATTTCTGTTTGTAATTCCTGTCATCTTTGTTTCTTATGCTTTGGCTAAAAAGGGCGACTCGTATTTATTGGAACTGGGTTTCAATAAACATTATGCATTATAGTGAACCAGAGAGTGATTTATTGATAATTTGTCACTTATATTTATGAAAATGTAGACCCCAGAACTCCAGAGCTGGTAAATCATATTCTATGGGCCCAATGTGTTGGAGGTAACCCACACTGCTCAATTACTACCAAAAGCACCCGGTTCATGCAGACTGCCTGTGCTACTCAGGCCCAGTAATCACACGGTTGCTAATACAAAACAAGAATAAAGAACAACTGTTGGTGATTTAGGGTTTTTCTTTTTTCAATATGCTTTTAATTTAATTCTCAAGTTGCAGAAATAATAAACTGGTAAAATATAATTAGATGTGAGATTACAACGTAATGAGGCCAGAGAAGGGGCAAAAATGCAAAGGGGAACAGTAGATGGTGTGGGATTCTTTTTTTTTTGGCAAAAGTTTGTTTATTATGATACAGCTGTCTAGAGTTTTCACACAGTGTCCAGATGCAGGCAGCTGTTAGTCCTCCGCTGTTAGAGAAACAAGGGCCCAGAGTTCATGTTGATACACTTGTTCTGTATTAGTGATGTTTAAGATGACACTTGACTGAGCAGTGGCCTCCAGTCACAGACGACATTGTCAAGATGGACATGATGTTCACTTGCCTCTTGCCACTCACTTATCTCTCCTGGCAAGCACTCTAGCAGCAAGCTGCCCCACTCTCCCTAATATGTTTATCTCCCATGGTGATGTCAGCAGAACTCAGCAAATCTAATATTCATGCTCAGGCAGATTTGCTGGTGCTCTTTGTTTACAAGAATAGGCCCTGTATCACCCTTGCAGCTGCTTCCTCTAGATATGGAGACAGGACTTTGTGTTTCAAGTTCCTCTCAGACAGGCCTTGGATGATGAACAAAGGACCTACCTACCCTAGTTCAACCCACGTTCTGCTTTTCCAAAAGACCTAATCCCAATGTGCTCCTTTTCTGCAGATGTGACACATCTTTTTCCATTTAGCCAATTTATTTGGACATAAAATGTTTATAACAGTAAAAAGATGCATTATTTTTCTTTTTCAAAGAAACAATTAAGAGGAAAGTTGGATTTAGAAAATACATTTGAGACAAAAGACTATTATTTAAAGGTAAGGCTTGGAGTCTTAGGTTTAAGAAATTAAGCAGTTGGAAAAATGTATACATGTTCCATGTAGTCTTTTGTAAAAATCCCATGAAATACTCCACAATATCTCATTTTAATTCTGTAGCAATTAGTTACTGTGTTTCAAGTTTCAAGTGCTATTTATGATTCAGTGATAAATACATGATGGAGAGATGGGAAAACTGTCATAATTAGCTGTGATTTGGGGTGTCTTTCACATTTTTCAATGCAAATCTTTATCTTATGAAGCCATACAGATTGTAAATGTAAAATCACCAAGTATATGAACCAAGATTATTAGTAGCTTATTAAACCAAAGACATTAGGTTATACTGATATACTGAGGTAATCCTCAGGGGTAGGGCATTTGTCTCATATACACAAGGACCAAAGTTCAAACTCTAGTCAAATCTCTATCACCCCATCCCCAAAGATGTAGAACATATTTACAACATGGATTTAATATAGTTTCCACATTTCCTTATTTATGTATGAGTGGTGCACATCAAAATTGTTTCTAAATAAAATATTGCTATTATTTTTATATTTGATGTCATAGCAACTTTAGTTCTGCTATACATAATTTTATATAATTTTTCAATTTTGGATAGTGGAGCACCATTCCACTATCAAAGAATTTAAAAAAATATCATGAGAATCACAGTGTTAAACATTTTGGCTGATCCACAAGCACAATCAGAAAGATAGCTAACTGGAAATGGTGTAGGCTTCTGAGTGACATACCTCCTCCCACAAGGCCATACCTTCTAATCCATCCCAAACAGTTTCATCAACTGGGAACTGAATATTCAGATATATGAGTCCTATGGGGGCCATTCTCATTCAAATCATAACAGGGCACAAGATTTGGTTAGGGCACATCTTCTAGCTTGAGAGCATTTGAACTATGAGAGCAGTCCGTTGAACAAAATAGACTTAGCTTCCTTCTTGTTTCTTAAGGAAATAGTATGATCACATCAGCTGCTTTTAACCCCATCTGCAGGCTATTCCAGAGACTCTATATTTATGGCTCAGTACAATTTGTGTCAATAAAATAAAAGATTTTCCAAGACTATAGGTTTCTCCCCATAAACTGACAGCAAGACTCCATCACTGAAGGCAACACCTACACAACTCATTAAACATGGAAAAATAGAGCTGATGACTATATAGAGCCTTTACTCCTATGTGCTAGTGTCTTTGGTAAAGGAAGGTACTCTGTTTTCTATCAAAGAAGAAATGTAAATACCAACCCAACCACAAACACTCTGATTTACAATGGTGTCCTGCCTGTCAGATATGCTAGTGCAATGGTGGTAAAATGCTTGTGGGAGTAACCCAACCAATATCTAATTTAACTGAAGGCCCACTCTATGATATGTAACCCATATGTGACACTGCTTGGGTGACCAAGAACCTGAGAAGAGACAGCTCAGGGTCTTAGGATAAAGCCAAATACTACTGTTCTAAAAAATATAGCAATAAAATGACTCCTAATGACATTCTGCTATATTTATAGATCAGTGTCTTGCTCAGCCACCATCAAAGAATCTTCCTCCTGGAGCAAATGGGAACAAAGATGGAGACCTTCAGGCAGACAATATGTAGAGAGTAGAGACCTTGGAGCATTCAGCCCTAAAATTATACCTCCATCAAATCCCTGAGTCAACAGGATTGATGCACATATGAACTCACAGAGACTGCGGCAGCAAGTACAGGGCCTGCACCAGATGGGATCCTAGAGATAAAAGGAGAAGAGGACCAATGCCCCTCTGTCCTTATCCCAGAAACAACATCCAACTGATAAATGCTTGAAAATGACAAATTAATTTTCTCAAAATGATTTCTCTGGGGAAACAAACTTCTCTTAATGGTAGGCTGCATACTCAGACCAGAAAATGAACTCACACTGTCATTTGGAGGTTCCTTGTTTCAAAATGTGTGAGGGCTTTCTTTTTTTGTGTGTGTGACTTCTTTTCTTTTTTTTTCCTTTATTTTTTATTTCTTCAAGTTACATCTCAATTGCAGTCCCCTCCCTATTCCCCCTCCAGTCCCTTTATTTTTTATTTCTTCAAGTTACATCTCAATTGCAGTCCCCTCCCTATTCCCCCTCCAGTCCCACCCTCCCACCCTCAACCCCCCCACCCTCTTCCCTTTTTTTTCTTTTAAGTGTAAGGTATATCTTATTTCCCCCTACAGTTTCCCTTTCCAGTCCAACAAATGGCTCTTTCTCTTATAATAATAAATACAATACAGTACAACAGAAGTAATTAGGCCACAGTTATGAGGGTTATATGGCATAACGTAATGTACATTCCCAATGTCCAGTCCATATGTATTTGGTACCTGACTTTAACATTCTACTATCTAACCATCTCCATGAGTTTAAAGTTCTATAGCTGACTCAACATTCATACTAACTTGCAACACAATTTTAAAAGTATCTTCTTAGATCTATAACACTCTCTTGACTCCTAAACAACTCAAAATTTAATTATGAGACTCTAGCTATCTGTTCTTCAACCACCTCAGAGACCTGAGAGGGATAAATATATCTGATTTTATAGGAAGTACATGGCCTGCAGCTTCCAAAACTAAGAAATGACATACCAGTGGCTGCCTGGACAGTTCCCATTTTCTCTCCATACAATACAGCATAGATCTTCAGTCATTTGGCCCCGTTTCTCTGACAGAAATTGATTGTAGAGTAGGGGTTATGAAGGACGTACCTACCCTGTCTTGGCAGAGCTAGGCTGTCGACTTACCTGCTTCCAGGTTTTGTCCTTTTTGGACAGCATTCTATCTACAGTTGGAGCAAGGGGCTTTTCCTACCAAGAGATAGGCTTGCGACTAATTCAATCATCTCCCACTGGAGATTCTTCGATGCTCATCTTCTACTTGGGGAAGAATAGGGGGTGCTGTCAGGAGTTGATATGTCTTGATATAAAAAAAATCTAAAGTTACGAAAACATCTTTGAATGGCATATTCTGCAGATCTCTTGAGGTTTTTGAAGAGGCCCTATCTATTTCTTATATTAGGGTAAACATGTGAGGGCTTTCTTTAAAACAAAAATTTTATCTTATTTATTTTTGTTTTATACTTACATATATGACACATATAAAACATATTTATTTTTCTTCTCTCTTTTTACTATACTGGCCCCTTGCATATATATTATAGTTTCCAGTTCAGTGCTTTTATGGGCTTTTTGAGTGTGTGAATGAGTGGGTCTCTGAGTCTTGTTTTATGTGCCTTCTCTTAGGCTCTTTTCTTTTTGTCTAATTCTGATGTGTTAGTTTTTGTTTTATCTTATTATATAATATTTTATTATTATTATCCCTTAGAAGCATATTTGTTTTCTAATGAAAGACAGAAAGGGAGTGGATATGTAGAGGAAAGAAAGGAAAGTGCAATTGGGATATATTATATGAGAATAAAATCTATGTTCAATAAAAGGAAAAATATGAAATATAAAAAAACTTTTATTGTTTCTCTAATTTATTTGCTTTAGTCATAAGTCAGTAACAGTAAAAGCAAATATTTATTGTACCCATTTATCCAAAGGTAACAGACTGGACAACACCTATTTAGAACTTCTCCCAGTCTTTCATGTAGATGTCATTAATTTTTTTAGGATTTATTTTTATTTATGTGCATGTGTATGTATCACAGGTATGTACTTGATCTTGGAGGCCAGAAAAGGGCTCTGAATCCCCTAGAGCTGTAGTCAGCTATGAGCCACCTGACATAGGTGCTGGGAATTGAACTCATAGTCTCTGGAAAAGCAGCAAATCTCTTAATTGCTAAGCCATCTCTCCAGCCCACTTGTATAGTTACCGTTATTATTCACATTTTATACATGACAAAACCCACAGGGACAGGTAAAAAGAAAATCAAGCCAAGTTCATGTGGTTATTGCAGTTCAGATCCTACATAGTGTCCTTTTCTCATATGAGCAGTAGTAATTTTGAGTGTGATGGACTCATTAGTCTTACAATGATGGTTAGTTGCATGGATGAGGGATTTCTGAAAATATGTTAAGATCCTTAGTCAGTGGCTTTAAATAAATCATAACTCAAGTTATGTTGTTTGGTCAGATGAACCTTTGGAAAGGAATGAGCCTTTCCAAAAGGAAAGGGCTAGTATGAAAGGTGAAAGGGCCCATGGATGGGGCCACATAACAAGAAGTCCAGATGTTGAGATCATTCCAAAACAACAACTGTCAAATAAACCAACCAACCAAAGTAAAGCAAATATTGAAAACAGAAACCCAAGGACTTAAGTTGAACAAACCACAATGAACAACTATAACAAAATTAACAACCATGGAAGAGAATCCTGACTTCCATATAAGAACCTAGGCATGACTGATTCCTTGATGTGAGCCTTGTGAGATCCTAAGCCCAGAACCCTGTCATTCCTTATGCGAGCTAATCTAACACAGGGAGATAGCAAGAGGTTATTTTATTTGTATAATATTCAGGGCAGCAATTGGAGATGACCATGGTTAATAACTTGGAAAGGGTTGCTGAAAACTGCAAATTAATTAATTAATGTAGTTATTAGTAAGTATAAACTGTAATGTTAGGCCGGCAGAGTGGCTGATGGAGTAGCCGGCGGCTTGGCAGAGGAGCAGGCGGCCTGGCCTGAGTGCCTTCACCGGTTGCCTAACTTATCCTGGAGAAAAGAACCCCAGAACCAAAGGTGGCCTACACCACCTATAACCTAAACTCTGTTAATTAATATAAGTTGTTATATTAGGCCGGTAGAATTACCGGCGGCTTGGCGGGAGATTCGCCTGGGCTCAAGGGGAGTCTGGGAATCCAACAGCACGGGACTGCTGCAGTCTTTTCCCCAATAATTAAACACACCAAAACCTTTTATATTTTAACGCTTAGCCCTTAGCTAGGCAGACTCTCAATTAGCTACTTTAAGTTAGCCCCAAACCAACATGTGCCTGTGAGTACCTTCCAGACTTCTCCAGACGTCTTTCTCCTTCTGTGTCTCCCAGCGGAAAGAGGAAAGAGTCTCTGTGTGTCCGGAAATCCTGCTGATCTGAGGAAGTCCCGCCTTCCTATACTCTTTCTGCCCAGCTAATTGGCCATAAGCAACTTTTATTAACCAATCAAGAGAATGCCTCAGAAGGGATGGTAACCAGATCTCAGCATTGAATTCAATGTATCAGAAACAATATTAGACCTTCTCTCAACAGGTTGACTCTTTAACCATTGCTCGGCCCCGCCCCCCACACTATTGTTTTACTACAAGCTCCTTCTCTGCATAGTCATTCTAAATCTCCCTTGATTGAAGCTCAACACCAAAATTAGGCAAATTATGACTCAAAGTCTCTTTGTTAGTCTTTGAGTTTGTGCTAGGATCCTAGAAAGACGCATGTAGGCATCAGGACTTAGCTGGTCTCGGCTTATGTGCTGAGGAACAGCAGGGCTGGAATATTTGTGGACATGCTCATAGTTGGTGTCAACTGTGTGATATTCATACCATGTGTTGGCATTCTATCCTCAGGCTGATAGGTTGGTAGAATTTTATGCATGTGGTAGTTATATAAACATCATTTTGGTTTGTCACTAACAAACATGTTGGTATAGTAAGTGGTGCGCTTTCCTGATAAATTTTGTTACCTTGTCTTCTCATAGAAAATGTGTGACTCATTAGATTTAATTTCTCTTCTTTCTAAGTAAAGATTCTGAGAAAAAAGAAAGCATTGGAATATAAGCCAGAAAACTGAGAATACAAATTGTGAGGGGTTACAGTATAAAACTCTAGCACAAATTCAGGGGCTATAATGGCAAAAGGAGTCTTTTCATTGCCCAACGAATGGGGGCAAGGGACATTTTTTTTTTCAATAATAAGGGCAGTGGGGCAGTTCCAGCTGTGTCATATTATGGCTAGAAGGAGACATCAGTCATATGCAGTTTTCCTTACATCCCATTAAGCTGATGACACAAGCACCACAAACCCAAGAGAAACCCATATATTCCTTGGACGTGTTATTTGGAGAGTAGGCTTTGTTCTTTGTCAATCATGAACCAGAAACCAAATGAGCAAGAAATATTCCAGAAAGCCTCAGTGTGTATAGATTCAGTACAAGCACTGGACACTCTGTACTTTTCCTGTCTGCCAACATACTGTCTGGTGTTCTGGACGCTCTTAGGCCAAAGATGTGATTCTAAAAATTGGCTGTCAGGCAAAGATCTTAAAATAATTGCATCAGTGTTCACATGTAGATATACAGTTCTCTTTATTCAGTAGTCAGGAACTGATAGAAATATCTTCTGTTATAATGATAAAAGAAAAGTAGACGAGAGTTCCGTTGGTAAAGTGCATGCTGCACAAGCACAAGGACCTGAGGTCTATCTACAGAAGCCATGTAACAAAGCCAGGCATGGTGG